>CM076578.1:147475990-148168862 GCA_034641835.2 Pinus albicaulis | reverse complement strand
ATAGGACTACAAACAATCCTTGAAGCTAAAGAAAATGCTTTGGTTTGGCATCATCAGGATGCTGATCCGGATTTTGGATCATGCCAATCCAAGGAGCTTTTAGATCATTTGGAGAGTGTGCTTGCAAATGAGCCTGTGGAGGTCAAAAGTGGCCAGCATATTGTTGAAGTTAAACCCCAGGTGCAGAAAGTACTTATATATGTGAGCATCAGAAATTGTTCAGTTGGTTTTTTGTGAAGTAGGTTTTAGAATTTACACACATTTGATTTGGAATTTACAGGGTGTTAGTAAGGGTTTGGTAGCACAACAACTTCTGTCAACAATGGTTGAAAGAGGAAAGCCGCCAGATTTTGTTTTGTGCATAGGAGATGACAGATCTAATGAAGATATGTTTGCGAGTTTTGCAATGGCACAACCATCTATGGCCTTTATAGTTGAAGTGTTTGCTTGTACCGTTTACCAGAAACCGAGTAAAGCAAAGTATTATTTAGATGGTACTGTGGAGGTCATGAGAATGCTTCAGGGTCTGGCTACAGCTTCTGATGTAGCAACAAAAAGTCTATCTACTCAAGTTGCTTTCGAGAGCCAACATTGAATGTGTAGGTCAAACCATATCTTTTTTGCCAAGTCTTTCAGTTCCAGTTGTGCCTTTAAATTGATATCCAAGACGCATGAAAAAATTCAATATTGTCGAGGAGTGTTGTATGGGAAGATGGGTGAATTCACACTGCCTCATTGGAAAGAATAACATTTGTCCAATGGTTAATGGATCGGATGGTTGATTTAGAAGCATAGGACTACAAACAATCCTTGAAGTAGGTTGATATGAGTGTGTTGGAAGAATTAGTGGTGGGGGTGGGGTAAATCAGATTATGTTTATTCCAGCACAGACAGGCATGCAGATTTTCCCTCCAGAAGCAAATGTATAAAATTCTGAACTGCTTATTATTGATTTTGTCAAAGGTTAGCTTCAGAAATTAAGAGCATTCCGCTACATTGAAAATCCATTATTTGCATGTTTACCGGTATATTTAGTTATATGTTGGTTGCAGACAGGGTAGCTCCAAAGTAGATGAAGCCTTAGGATTGAGTTCTGGTACTCCAAAGAAGAGTATGTTAGTCGTGTCTGAGTTCATAGGGTGCTCTCCTTCTCTCGGTCGACCAGGTCAATCACTGAAACATAGAAAAATTTGACTATTTGATACCATGAATATCTGACTTCAATTCACGGTGACGACGCTACGGCACAAAAAAACATTACAGTATGTGGCTTACATGGTAGAAAATTATTAGGCTCACAACTTTGAAACGGTTGGAAAGTATACGAGATCACTTTGAAAAGGTCTTGGTGTGTTGGATTTGATTGAGTTTCGGGGTTGTATAGTCAAGCTTTAGGAGAGCTGCTCTGAGAACATATTGTCTCCGCACTCTAGAAGAACCTACGGCGGGGGCAATTTTGTTGGATTATGATGGTACTATGATGCCTCAGACTTCTATCAACAAAACACCAAGTCCACAAGTAATATCTGTTGTAAACAGCGTATGCAATGACCCTAAAAATGTTGTCTTTATTGTGAGTGGAAGAGGTCGGAAATCTCTCAGTGAATGGTTTTCACCTTGCCGTAAGTTAGGGATTGCAGCAGAGCATGGCTATTTCATAAGGCAATCTCTTGACACTTATTTTCTCATGTTTTTTTACCATTTGTAACATAGTTTTATGCTTGATCTCTAATTTATCATGACTTCTTTCTTATAAATTGCTTTTGTATGGTTCAGGTGGAACCAAGATTCTAAATGGGAAACAACGCTACCCACTGCAGACTTTGACTGGAAGAAAACAGCAGAGCATGTTATGAAATTATATACTGAAACTACTGATGGTTCTACCATAGAAGCTATAGAAACTGCTTTTGGTTTGGCATTATCAGGATGCTGATCTGGATTTTGGATCATGCCAATCCAAGGAGCTTTTAGATCATCTGGAGAGTGTGCTTGCAAATGAGCCTGTGGAGGTCAAAAGTGGCCAGCATATTGTTGAAGTTAAACCCTAGGTGCGGAAAGTACTTATATATGTGAGCATCAGAAATTGTTGATTGGTTTTTGCTTAAGTAGTAGGGTTTAGTATTTACACATTTGATTTGGGTGCAGAGGTGTTAGTAAAGGTTTGGCAACACAACAACCCATCGTAACCAGTGTAAAGAAATGGCAATTTTGTTTATTACATAAAATTAGCGGATCTGATGAAAGATATGTTTGCGAGTTTTAAATTACTTCAACCATCTATGTACCTCTATGGTTGGTATTTTATTGTCATGGTTACGAAGCTTGATAAAGCAAGTAACATAGTATTATTTAGATAATCTTGTAGGTCGTAGAAATGTGATGCAACTCTGACTTTTGATATAACAACAAAAAATTCTATCGAAAATTCATGTTGTCGAACCTTGAGTTTGTGGGGAGATGGGTGAATTCATCTGCCTCATTGGAAGGACAAGCATTTTGCATATGGTTAATGGATCTGGATGGTTGATTCAGAAGCATAGGACTACAAACAATCATGAAGCTAAATAAGCCCTTTTGGTTTGGCATCATCGGATGATCAGTTTTGGATCATGCCAATCGAGGCTTTTAGATCTATGCGGAAATTGTGCTTGCAAATAGCTTTAATGAAGTCAAAATTGCTTGACATATTGAAGTTAAACCCAGTGCAGAAAATGTGCCTGTATAGTATCGAAATTGTTACGATTAGTTTTATGAAAGTAGGTTTTAGTATTTACACACATTTCAAATCCAATTTACGGGGGTGTTAATGTGGTTTGGTAGCACAACAACACGTAAACAATAGTTGAAAGAGAAAACCGTCGGTTTTTGTTTATTACCTGGAGAAAACGGATACGATGAAGATATGTTTTAAGTATTAATGCAATAACTTTAACATATGGCCTCTATATCTGAAGTTTGTACCGTTTACCAGAAACCGAGTAAAGCAAAGTATTATTTAGATGATACTGTGGAGGTCATGAGAATGCTTCAGGGTCTGGCTACAACTTCTGATGTAGCAACAAAAAGTATATCTACTCAAGTTGCTTTCGAGAGCCAGCATTGAATGTTTAGGTCAAACCATATCTTTTCTGCCAAGTCTTTCAGTTCCAGTTGTTCCTTTAAATTGATATCCAAGGCGCATGAAAAAAATAATTCAATATTGTCAGACAGTTTTGTGGGGAGATGGGTGAATTCATCTGCCGCATTGGAAGGAATAGCAT
This sequence comes from Pinus albicaulis, assembly GCA_034641835.2. Classification (NCBI taxonomy): domain Eukaryota; kingdom Viridiplantae; phylum Streptophyta; class Pinopsida; order Pinales; family Pinaceae; genus Pinus; species Pinus albicaulis. Next base: position 148,165,599 of record CM076578.1, on the reverse strand, counting down.
TTTGTATATGGTTAATGGATTGGTTGATTTCATCCCTGGTCGAATGGCTTTTAATAAGGAATTGTATAGGAATAGTGTAGTGGAATTCTGTATTGGAGACTAATTGTAAAGTTAATTACCAAAGATTTTTCTTTCCCATCTTTAATGTTACTTTTGGGGTAGATTTAATACTCAGGTCTGTAACGTACACATTATAAACATAAATATAAGGTCACATCAAATTAATTATAGTTGCTTTCTTTCTAGCTTCTTTCTTACGGCGTTTCCTTTGCAACATTAGGTGCAATTGCTAGTTATGTAGTTGTTCAACTTGGAGTTGTCACAAGTATTTTACAAAAAAAATTAAATATAAAAAACAATTAGCTACAATAAAAATATAAATGATTATAAATATTTAATTAGTTTTAATTAAAAACATTATAGAACATCAATAATGTCATTCTCATCTCATTCACTTGGTTGGTTGTTAAGATCACAATCAATTATAAAAAAATTATGGTAAAAATATTTCAATTTAACTTTTAGAATTATAAATAAATTATTTCTATGTTTATTTTAAGTAATATAATTTCATATAGCTATAACAACCATGGTTATGTATATATTTGTTACTTATTTTACTGCAAGACTCAGTAACTCGGTTTTGTAGAACTAGTAAAAGAAATTAGAATTGTGGTTATTAATATGATTTATTTTCTTTAAAATAGAATTACAATAGTTAGAGAAGAGACTAAAAAGACTCTTGTTTTAAATAAAAATAAAATGTTAGTTTCCAGAAATTTAGAACTTTGGAAAAATATTTCCTCCCCTCAGAGATTAAAGGACCAGATCTTAGTGAGAAAGGCGAAAAGTGGTAGCGAGACGAGTGGTAGGGAGAAGAAGTATTATGAAAAAAATCCAAAATGGGTGATGAGGCATTGTCAAAGAAAGAATTGGTACTAATAGAGGGTGTTTTTGAGTTGGTTTTAACTAGTGGAAACTCTTCAAAAGAGAAATATAGACTAGAATGGAGGTATTGAGGTTGTAGAAAAATCACTGTCTTAAACTGCTATGGAAACCAAGGGCCCGAGGTTGTAGAAAAATAACTGTCTTAAACCGCTATGGAAACCAAGGGCCCGAGGGGAAATCTAGATGTGCTGCCAGACTCATTGGTTGGTTGGTTAAAGGAGTCTCTTCTTGGTTTCCTTCTTGACAATATCTAACCAGGGCTAAGACAAATGAGTATCATTTTTGAATTTAAATATTGATATGGTTTTTATATTTTGTACTTATTCTTAAGGAAGAATAAAAAAATAGAATTTCAAATTAAAGCGATTTATAAAGCTTTCCTTTATAAATATTCAAATCAAAGAATTTGTTTGAAATCGTAGAAACTGGAAAATTGAAAAATTTTCAGGCATGGTTGGCATGTTTGAGATAATGCCTCCATTATTGTGCTTACTTAGTTTAGATTGGGTTGTTGAGGAAGTTGAGAGATTATCTCGACTTCTCTCTCTAAGATTAGCATTATTTTAACTATATATATTTTATGTATCTCTGATTATTGAATATAGAAATTAATTATTTGTGTGTGAATTCTGTGAGTTTCTGCTCTCTCACAATTTCTAATATGGTATCAGAGGATGTTCTGGCTTGATTCCCTTACGGGATGGCCAGGAAAATGTGAGAGCCATGATTATCAAATCGTTGCTGTAGGAGAGTAGATAGCTCAGTAAATTTATTTTCTGAGTAAAAGTTTTTTGTGTATTTGTTATTTTTGCTTTAAATTGTGTAAATGTAGAAAATTATTTTATTGGTTAGAGATCGCTGTAAGTTGCTCTGAATTTGCTCAATTCAAGTTATTATAGCGCTGCCTACAGTGAAAACGCACGCAGTGTTAGATTCAGGTCTGGAGCTGCTGCAAAGGAATTTTTTGGTGCGTTGGTGCTGTGTTTTGAATCTGCTGTACATGGAGAATAGTGTTATGCAGTGCCAACAGTTGAAAGTTGCTGGTGGAGGTGCGTTATTGCAAGCAGACTGGCCGGAACCGGTTCAATGGACACAAATCGGACGAAAAGGGCATCGAAAAATTGAGTTTGTGTAGCCTGAAGAGCCTAGATTTTTGTTGTACACAGGCCAAGATCGAGTTGTAGCCAAGTGCGAGCAAATCGTTGAAGAACATTGCGTGTGGGCTCGAGATGTGTTAGAAATTGAAGTCGTTTCTGCGTGAAGTTGTATTGCTGCTTGGGTCATGCTATGGTTCAAAGGAGTTGTGAGGGCCGATTTTAGTATGATGCAGCAATTGGGGTGTATTATTGTCTATTTAGGTGAGAAGCAAGATCCGTAAGGTTATGATGGTCAACGCGTATCCCTACATGGTGACTGTTGAAACTTTGGATCACAACTTTCCTACCAATATTGACATATGTGATTGGAGTGTGCAATTATGCCGTTCTGATTCAGATGGCCAGTGGAGACACCACCAGCCAGAATCAGATAGAATTGAAGGATTTTCTCAATATACCATCGTTAGAGCGCTGATCGTTGAAGTTCTATAAAGCAGAGGCACTGGAAGAATCGTGGATAGATACGGGGTTAAAGTTTGCAGTGAATTTGTTGCTTAGAGTTCTCGTTGGTGGTTTGTTGTTTGTTTTAGTGTAGTGCATTCTCTGCAGATTCTAGTTGGCACGCTGGAATATTTAGTGCAATATTGGGGGATCGAGCCAACAAAATGAAGCTGCAATATTCACTAATTTAGCAGCCAAAAACGCAGTGAAAGTCGTTGCCTATTTTATTAATTATTTGAATGATGTTTGGATAATTTCATAAATTTTGTTGTTGTGAGATTTGTAGTGCAGAACCAACTATGAAAAATTTAGCATTATTTAAATTAGTCGTTCTTGACGTCCTACAGGGACGAGAGAACAATTGACTAATTTGATTGTGTGAATTTGTTATATGCTGATCTTGTTGTGCTACGGGCCAAGGAGCATCAGTTACAGGTTACAGTATGAGAAGCAAGTCAAGTTGTTAGATTAGCTCTTGAACACATTCAGTATTCAGACCATTTGCCTAGCCACTGATGGATAGCAAAAAGCGAAATATCCGACAGATGGTGATTGGTCCATATGATGGTTCATCACTTGTCAGCTCTTATCGCAGAAGCCCCGACGAGCCGAGTTTTCAATACTGTTGATCTTGCAAAGTTCATTATTGCTGGTCAAAAACAGATGTATTTTAAATGGGTTGAATGGTAGCTCGAAAATGGTGGAGAAAAGAGCGTTTCCTATGAGATCTCAAAGTGGGAACAAATGTTAATGAAGACCAGGGCAGACAAATGTTTGTATTAAATTAGTATGTTCTCCATTTTTGTAATGTATGCATTAAAGGGGGGTGTTTGAGATAATGCCTCCATTATTGTGCTTACTTAGTTTAGATTGGGTTGTTGAGGAAGTTGAGAGATTCTCTCAACTTCTCTCTATAAGATTAGCATTAGTTTAACTATATATATTTGATGTATCTCTGATTATTGAATATAGAAATTAATTATTTGTGTGTGAATTCTGTGAGTTTCTGCTCTCTCACAATTTCTAATATGGCATGTATTTTAGTAAGAATAGAAAATGATTGTATTTTCGTCTCTTTGCTCCCTGATATAAGGAAAATAAAGGTCAAGTAGGCAAAAAAACTTTGGCTGTGTTAGGACAAATGAGGACCTGTGAGTATAGGTTTGAACATAGAAGGTAAGGTGATATAAAGCACTTAAGTGTATAAATTCTATAAGTTAGTAAAAATAAATCCAATAGCTAGGTCTACAACAAACTAGGTGTTGAAACCCCCCTTCCGATGATGTTAGTCCCTTCTATGGGTTAAAATACCTTGGGGAATAGTTCTCACACTTACATAGGTTTGGGTGTCATTTCTTTAATCCACTAATGACAATTATAATGAATACATACCCATATAATTACAGTAACTAATGTATTTTACATGAATAGCAAAACTGTGGAAAGGATACATTGAGAAGAGCCTCAGATTGTAATACAAAAGCGATGGGAAATAAAATTCTGCAAGAATTCAAATACTAAGTAAATGAAACTGTTATATCGTACTAGAAAATTTCTGAAAACACACACACACAGATATAAACCAATTTGAACACCATGTACTTGGAACCCGATAAGAAAGTATTGTTGGAATAAACTATAAACATTGCAAGTAAACCAAGTCTTCTTTTCTCACAACTCAAACATCATTCTTGGAGGCAATTAAAAAATACTCATGCAGTAGCATATCAATACCTTATATACTGAGCATAGTCGAGTATACTATAATACCAAGATAATAATCAAAACAAAACATTTTTTTAGTAGAAATATTCTGATACAAAGACAGAGTCGAGCATACAACCATCACAATGAAAATATACAACAAAGCTCATCATTCCTTTCTCAAAATAGTTCTTTAATCATGATTGAAATACACAATCATAAAAATTGGCTTGCAGGAAAGACTCTTGAGCCTTTTAAAAGTAAAAAAATGTATGTTGAAGTACAACTAACCAAGGTAAATGCTAACATCTTACGATTTAAAAATGACAATATTCTTAAATATCGATTTCAACTGAAGAAAACTAATAATCATGCCTAAAACCCTTATTCATTAAACTTCTGAAAGGGAAGAGATCCTGGAACCTGAAAGAGGGAAAAGCACCAAAATTTCTAGAAGTGTTGATACATTATCTCAACCACTGAAACAAGAAATAGAAACCAAGTCACAATACACACTTGTTGGTCATAGAAACTATAGAAAGTATGAGTATCTCACCCTCTGTGAATCCTTGCTTAGAATTTAAAGATAAATGAAACCCCATTATGAACCAGGGACAATACCTTTGAATGCCACAGAGACCAAAGAAATGTGAAAGAAAAATATCTGGTGGCCAACAAGTATTAGTTAAAAATTAAAGGAGGGTTATCAGAATTCTCGTAGAAGTAGGTAAATACACCTACATTAAGTATAATACCTTAATGAGGAATATTTATTGCACGATGGAAAGCACAAGTCATGATACATTGATCCTATGGCTTGAGTTTCACCATAAAAAGAGGAGAAGGAATATTAAACCATCTGCAATATTATGGATAACAAAAAAATTTACAGGGGATGAAAAGCACTTAAAAATTCCTACCTTTGCGAATAACCGAATAGTTGAACCAATAAACCTAGGGACTAAGGAGTGGTGTAGCTAAACCCATGGAAGGATGGAATGGAGGTGTCGATGGGTGACTGGGATGAAAACCGGTACCATTAACTGTTCAATTGAATCCTCTTCGTCTCATAAAAACCCTAATATCCGATGGTGACAATGTACACAATTGTTCTCAACTATGCTATTCATACTTAATCCAACTGATGTGTCCATTAGGTTCTAGAAAGTTCCTAGATGATGAATTTACCATGTGTTTTGTATCATAATTTAATGGTGCATACCTTAACCCGTAGGTATTAAACCTTGGAATTTATATTACTCAAATTTATATTTTCCAAAAGCAAAATCATTAAAATTATATTCTATGCCTCCTAAGAGCCATAATAATAATGTTATCACCATGGAGATTTGGGTATATAAATGAAAACATTATTCCACTAGTAATATGAAATAAGTAAATTAAAAAAAAAAAATTACTGTTATTCCTTGGGTAAAACTCTTTGTATTTTTTTTTAGAGTGGATATTTGTTACAAGTGGTATCAGAATGAAGGTAACAACCTTGTGACCTATTGGTAAATTAATTATCAAATACACATATGTTGTGATTATAGAAAGAGGGTGTAATGAGAAGAGGGAAAAAAAACAACAACCAATAAGGTGAGTTGTCGAATATGGTTCCACACCTATTTCAGGGCCCAACCCAGTAATGTTGGTTCAATTGGAAGGAGGCCATTAGAATCCCACTGCCATGTTGATGGAGTATATTTAGCTGTTAAGAACTAATATGGATAGTTTGAGGGTAGACAATGAGAGATTAATGTGAGATCATAAGAAAATACTGAAAAGTTATTTCTGATCACTAGAATAATAGAACCTCTATACCCAACTCTAACAATGAAGATAGGATGAGGATCAAAGGAAGAGAGGTGAAAATGCACTTGAAGGGAGTCACATGCAATGCCTTCAAGGGGATAAGGGTCGTAGTGAGGGATAATTAGATAATTAATCATAACATCATAAAAATAAGAAATAAAAGACAAAGTTAACAGGAGATTTCAATAATATTAAACCCCTAGTATTTGATGGAGAAATGGAAGAAGATATTGAGGCGTGGTTGATTAATATTAACAAATAATTTAAAATTTATGAACAAAATGGCACTATAAAGGAAATTTTGGCCATATACCATATCCAATGGAAGGCCACGTTATGTTGGTCATAAGTTAAGGTTGTACATGCAACTTAGGAACATGGAGTGACTTGGGGAGACTTTTAGAAATTTTTTAAAGAAAAGTATTTGAGAGAATGATTCTACGATGAAAAAGAAAAATGATTTCATGACCTTCTACTAGGAAAAATCTTTATGGATGAGTTTGTGACCAAATTCATGTCTTTTTTACAGTTTGTGCCTTATATCCTGTATGATAAAGCCAAGGTATAACGCTTCATGAGAAGGCTCCCAACATTCATGAGAGAATGTTTGGATTTTGATAACCCCAAAACCATGAATGAGGCAATTACAAAGGCATGAACATATTATCAGCAGAAGAATGGAGAAAGTAGTAAGAATTGTGCTCAGAAAAAAGTATAGAAAAAATTAGAGAATATGAAAAATATGAAAAGTGAAAATGCTATAAATTTGCATGAAAATCAACATAATAATTTTTTTGGAAAGAATTAATAGAAAATTAAATCAAAAACTGAAACGAGAGAAGTATAGGTTTCCTGTAAACCATAATTCATCAAGTCGCAACAATCCCCATTGCAGTGTTGGGGCTATGGGGAGCCTCACTATTATAAAACATGTCCTCACCATACCGAACAGATCTGACTTCCAATCACAAGAGGCTTATACAGTGGGTAAGGTAGCGCAAAACATACCTAAGATTAATGCTACCTTAGAGGACCATCAAGCCGAATATCAACCTACTATGATTTAACTTGAAGGATAGCCATGTTGTGTCAATTTTGTAGACCAAGGAGCCATTTTAAGTTATGTCAGTCCTAAAATCGTGAAAATGTGCCATATGAAAACTTATAAATTCAAAAACCCTTGCTAGTACAACTAGCCACTGGGGAAAAAATAAGGGTAGCAACCAAAGTAGATGATTGTCCCATTGATGTAAAAGGTTAGTCAATTAATGTGAGTATGAATGTTTTACCTTTAAGGTATTATGATGTTTTAATTGGAATGGACTAGTTGGAAAAACATTGGTCAGTAGTAAACTATAAAGATAAGACTATCACTTACTTTAGTAAAGAGGGGGTTCTATAGGATATTTAGTGAGTAGAGAGATCACCATTTATTGCCTCCTAGTTAGGTAAGCGTATCAAGAAAGGGTGTCAAATATATGGAGTTCAACTCGGTTTTACTAACTCCGAGGATAATTCAACCTCTCTATAAAGCTTGCCAATTATTTATAATTTCATGGATGTGTTTCCGGAAGAAATTACAGTATTAGCTCCCAAGTGGGATATCGATTTCACCATAGAGGTAATATCATGGGTTGCATCGATGTAAAAAACACCTTATCGAATGAGTATTCATGAATTATCTGGGCTTTAAATGCAATTATAGGAATCACCTGAAAAATGTTATATTCGTCCAAGCGTGCCCCATGGGGAGAACCTATATTTTTTGGTGAGGAAACAATATGGTACCATGATATTATGCATTGATTATCGAAAAATTAATAAGCTAACTATTAAGAACAAATAACCCTTAGTGAGAATTGATGATTTATTCGATCAAGTAAAAGAGGCTATGATTTTCTCTAAAATTGGTTTGTGATCACGATACCATGAGGAGGAGATCCCTAAAATTGCTTTTCAGACCCATTATGGTCATTATGAATTTGTGTTCCTACCCATCGGCCTCACTTACACACTGACAACATTTATGAGTCTTATGAAGAATGTGTTTCATCCTTATCTTGATAACTTTATCCTCATTTTTATTGATGATATCCTTATATAATCAAGGAATTTGGAGGAACATAATGAGAATTTGCATATAGTTTTTCAAATGTTATGGGAGCACCAACTGCACAAAAAGTATAGTAAGTTTTATTGCTATAAATATGAGATCCAATATTTGGGACACATAAATTATACAGAAGGAATAACTATTCATCCAGAGAAAATTAAAACTATCATGGAATGGCCTTTCCATACTAATTCTGCTAACATCCAATCCTGTATGGGTTTGGTGGGACACTATCAACGTTTTATTGAATTATTTTCCAAAATATATTATCCTATCACCTCCTTGCAGAAAAGGGAAAAAATTTCAAGTGAACTGCTGATTATTAGTGTAGTTTTGAATTATAGAAAAATTTACTAACCACAACCCCAATGTTAAAAATTGTAGTCCCTAAGCAGGAATAAGTAGTCTTCACTGATTTCAGTAAGGAAGGAGTGGGAGGAGTATTAATGAAAGAAGGTGAGATGATTACATATGAATCCTCGAAAATAAAAGAGCACGAGTAGAAACACTCTAAAAATGATTTGGAACTAACTATGGTAATGCATGTTATAAAAGTATGGAGGGATGATCTCCAAGGGAAAATGTTTGTATTAATGACCAACAATAGTATCCTAACCAATTTCTTTAAACAACCTAGTCTCAATGCATGACAATGTAGGTGGGAAACTTTATTAAGTGAGTTCAATATTGATATTAAGCATCTGAAATGGAAGGAGAATCGTGTAGCGGGTGTGTTGAGTAGAAAATTGCATCAAATATGCGAAATTTTATTTATCCAAGCTAAATTTGTTTTTCATATTTGTTAAAAGAGATTGTAGATAATGACCCAAAATATTTATTTTATGGAAACAAGTAAAACAAATAAACAATTCTAAACAATATTTTGATTATGGCCTAAATAAGAATAATTTATTAACTTTTAGTGGAAGGTTATATATAACCAATCAAATAACTATTAAGCAGTTCATATTGGATGAATTCCATAGGAGACCTTATGTTGTCCATCCTGGATATTAAAAATTGTTCTCAGCCACAAAGAATTTTTTTTTGGCCCGGAATTAGATGAGAGATTACAAAATATCTAGCCAAGTGTTTAGAATGTGAGCAAGTTAAAGTTGAACATGAACACCCCACTAGGTTGTTTCATCCACTACCCATTCCAGAGTGCAAGTGGGAAGTAATTACTATGGATTTTGTAATAGTTTTTTCCTAAAACCAGGAAACAAAAAGATTCCATTGTGGTGGTAGTATATAACTCGAGTAAAGTATCTCACTTTATTATTGTTCATTCTACATATAAGATTATGCAAATTTCATATATATTTATGTTGTAAATTTTATATTACATGGAATACCAAAGATTATGATCTCTGACATGGATGCGAAATTTACCTCATAATTTTTGAAAAATCTCTTTACAGTTTTGAGGACTCAGGTTCATTATATTACTATGTATCATCCACAGACCAATAGGAAAATAGAGTGAGTGAATCAAGTATTGGACGATATGTTACGAATGTATGTAATGCAACAACCCGGAAAATGGGAGGAGTAACTTAATTTAGTAGAATTCACATACAATAATAGTTATCATGAATCATTAAAATGGATACTACAAGACCTGATTTTAGATATTGAAGATTTGAAATTACAGAGATAATTGAGTTTCAATATCGAGCCCCTCAAAAGCAAGACACATGTGTGTATTTTTTTTTCAAATTGCATAAGTCTTGCTTGAAAAATCAATTTGAAGTGATTCCAAGGGCATATTGAAGCATAGATATTAGTGTTGGGTTCTAAAATTCCCCATAAAAAGAATTAAACACCCATTTCACCCTCAAAATACTCTAGTATGAATCATGAAGAGGAAGAAGTGAAACATGATATCTCAAAATTACAAGAGTAAGTGCACCAAATTTCACTCTCGCAAAGAGAAACAAAAAATGAAATGGAAGTTTTGAAGAAAGGAGTGGAAGCTAAGATGGATGGTTTGAAGAAAGGAGTGGAATCTAATATGGATGGTTTGAAGAATCGCATGGAATACATAGAGGAAAAAATTGAAGACATGAAGAATAATATAAAAGAGGACATGGAAGGTTTGAAGGAAGGTTTGACAAACTTGATACAAGAAATGATTCCTAATGGTGAAAAGATAGTAGAGGAAAATCACGATGAGAGAAAAATAAATGTTAATCGTGGTTTCATAAAATCTAATGTTGGATTGGAGACCCACCATATTTCAAATATCGATATGAGGAAGTTTGATGGCAAGGATCCCGTAACATGGATACTACATATGGAGCAATATTTTGATGTCAATAATGTGAAAAACACACAAAAGGCATGCCTTGCAACTTTATATTTAGAACAAAATACATTTGTATGGTATCAGTGGCTTTATCTCGTAAACAAATTGTCACTTGGTTAATTTTTACGAAGGAAATGATAACACGTTATGAAGATACAAAGGGAAGAACCTTCTTTAGCCAATTGATAAATATCAAACAAAAGGTTTCAGTGGTGGAGCACATTGAGGACATCCAAAAATTGAATACAAGGGTAGTTGATATTCTAGAGTAACACAAGGTTGGTGTCTTCATAGGGAATTTAAAGGATAACATCGAACATGAGGTTTGCCTTTGGGAACCTGATTCATTGGAGAAGGCATTCAGGTTGGAAAGAAAAATTGACTGTAAAATTATGGCGACAAGGAAGTCTACCACTGACATCTATAAATATTGAAGTGTTGATACTCCTATATTTCCACAACCTATAAGGTTGACACCAAAAAAATTTGAAGAAAAAGGAGAAAAATGGTTTTTATATAGTTGTGATAGAAAATACACTAAAATTCATAAGTGTGTTGAGAAGAAACTATTTTACATGGACTGTGAAGAGGAGGAAGAAAATGAACAACAAACTTCAAAAGAAGACGATATACACCAGGAACAACCCTAGAGAAAGAAGAAATGAGTCTGACCATATCCTATAATGCATTGGCAAGAATTACCACTCCTCAAAATCTCAAGATAGGAGGACATATCAAGAAGTAGAAGGTAATAGTGTTGATTGACTCAGGTAGTACCCATAATTGTATTCATTGTAAGGTAGCCAAGGAATTTAATTTCTTCCTATACCCAAACCCAGAATGTCAAGTGATGGTTGCAAATGGAGGAACTATAAATTGATCTGGAAAATGCCATAATATCAAGCTAACCATGGGGGAATATGTATTAAATATTCCAATGCTTTCCATTCGAATGGGAGGTGTTGATGTTGTACCAGGAGTTCAATGGTTACAATATTTGGGGACGATAGATTTTAATTTTCAAGAAATTTTCTTGAAAAAAAAATTAGAAGGAAATGAAGTTTAATTATGCAGTATCGACAGGAATTCGGGAAAGATAATAATCTCTAATGTCATGACAAAGCTTCTGAACAAATAACAACGAGGCGTAATTATAAATTATGCTCACTAGAAGTTCCAACATCAAAATAATCTATTTCTCCATATCTCCAAAAAGTCTTGGCCAATCATGATCATGATGTTCATTTGATTCCAAGAAGTGTTCCTCAAAACATCAGGCCTTACAGATATCCTTATGTACAAAATTCCTAAATTGAATGTATGATTGCAGAAATGTTAGAGGCTGGTACAAATCAACTGAGTCAAATTTTTTTCTGTACTCCGGTATTATTGGTGAACAAGAAGGATGGATCATGGCACATGTGTTCCAATTATAGGGAGCTCAATAAGATCATTATTAAAGATAAATTTCCCATTCCTATGATTGATGAATTACATGAAGAAATTTATTTTACCAAGTTGGATATTCGTTTAGGATATCATCAAGTTAGAATGAAGCCTGAAGATATTTTGAATACTACATTTAAAACTCATGAGAGTCATTATGAATTTTTGGTCATGTCTTTTGGCCTTACCAATGCACCTTCTTCATTTCAAGGGTCGATGAATCCCATATTCAAAACCTTCCTTAGAAAATTTGTGTTAGTATTTTTTGATGATATACTAATCTACAACAGGTCTTGGAAGGATCATGTTGAACATGTTGACAGGGTGCTCAAACTATTGGGGGAGAAAAAATTATATGCAAAAATCTTCAGATGTTTCTTTGGGGTACAAGAGGTGGAATATCTGGGTCATATTTTATCTCATGAGGGTGTTAAGGTAGACCCTAAGAAAATTAAATCCATTAAGGAATGGAACTTCCACACAACCATAAAGCAGTTGTGAGGATTTCTCGGGTTGACGGGGTATTATCACAATTTTGTTAATAATTATGGGAGAATAGCAGCACCTATAACAACATTATTGAAGACAGATGAAATTCCAAGGACTCCTGAAGCAACTAAGGTCTTTGAACATCTTAAAGAGGCAATGTTCCTAGCACCAGTATTAGCTACGCTAGACTTCACAGAAACCTTTATTGTGGAATGTGATGCCTCAGGAAATTGAATTGGTGTTGTTTTAAGGTAAGAAGGAATACCCATTGATTTTGAAAGTCGTCCAATAAAAATAAATTATTTACATAAATCTATTTATGAGAAGGAAATTTTGGAAATACTACATTCACTAAAGAAATGACGACCTTACCTAATGGGAAGACACTTCAAGGTAAAAACTGATCATGATAGTATTAAGTACTTCTTGGAACAAATACTATCTTTAGAAGAGCAATGAAAATGGGTCACAAATATGTTGGGTTATGAATTTGAAATCATCTACAAAAAAGGGAAGCTAAATTTTGTTGCAGATGCACTCTCAAGAAAGGATGAAGAGGTGGAAGCATTGCATTGTGCCATTTCTATTACCCAACTAGATTGGATAACTTAAGCAAGGGATGAATGGAAAAAGAATGAAGAAGTGTGGACACTCACTCAAAATTTTCACACTTCTCCCTTAGGAGGACACTAAGGATTTTTAAAAACTTACCACAGGGTAAAGAAAGATTTTTTTTGGGATGGCCTTAAATATGATATTCAAAATTTTGTGGCAAAACATTTGGTTTGCTAGCAAAATAAAGTTGAGACAACTAATACCTCAGGTCTTCAACAACCTTTATCCATTCCAAGTCAACGTTGGGAGGATATTTGAATGGATTTTATCACAAGTTTACTTAATTCAGAAGGAAAGATTGTCATCATGGTGGTTGTTGATAGACTTGCCAAGTATGCACACTTTTATGCATTATCTTATCCATTTAAAGCAAGTACGATTTCTACTACATTTATGGAAACAATTCAATAGCTACATGGAAAACCAAAGGTTATTGTAAGCGACAGAGATCCCATTTTTACTGGAAATTTTTGGACGAAATTATTTTCTTGTTTGGATACTCAACTTGCTCATATCTCATCTTATCATCCTCATTCCGATGGGAAAACTAAGATAGTGAAAAAATGTTTGGAAGGATATCTTCATTGTTTTGTATCTGATAAAAAAATACAATGGGTCAAGTGGTTACCTCTGGCTGAATGGTGGTATAACACTTCCTTCCATACTGCAACAAAAATGACCCCATTTATGGCACTTTATGGATATCATCCACCGTCCATCACATCATATTTAAGAGTAAATTATAAGGTTAAAGTAGTGGAAGATCACATCAAGCATCAACAACAAGTTCTCAAACTCTTAAAGGATAACCTAAATTTGGCACAAAATCGAATGAAACAACAAGCAAATAAACATTGCAGCGAGAGAAGTTTTGATGTAACAGACCGAGTATTTTTATGGCTGCAACCATACAAACAAATGTCCCTCAAAAAAGCTAAGAAGGATATTAAATTATCTCCAAATTAATATGGTCCTTACAAGGTGTTGCAAAAGATTATTAATATGACATACAAATTGGATCTTCCTTCTTCTTCTCGAGTGCATCCAGTTTTTCATGTTTCATGCTTAAAGAAGGTTATAGGTGAAAAAATTCTAGTTCAAACAAAATTTCCAGAACTTGATGAGGAAGGAAAAATAATATTGGAACCTGAAGCAGTCACGGAAATGACAACTCGACAACTACGAATTTGATCGATTTCAAAGTATCTCATTAAGTGGAAGAAATTATTTACTGAAGATTCTACATGGGAGGATGATAATTTTATACAGAAGAATCTAGAGCTACTCAAGCGTTAAGGAAAAAACTTTTTTGAAGGAGAGGGGCATGTTAGGTCCCTATATTACTAGTGTAGTCCCTTATTATTTTTAATGTAACCCCCTTATTGTTATTGTTGTACCCCTATAACCCCCATATTGTTATTATTGTGCCCTTACATTATTATTGTTAGGTCATCTAGGATTAAATACTGACCCCATGGACTCCTATATATAAAATGGAGGTTTTGTCATTTTTATCATCCAAGAATGTTCATTTATGTAATGTAAAGGATTTTTCCCTCTCAAAGTTACTTATTTGTAAGGTGCTGATCTCTCTTTTATTCTATTTTTGGAGTTTGTTTCATAACAAAGCATGTCAAAAAATTCCTCTCTCCTGAAATATCTCCTAAGGATCTAATCTTGTCCTAGTTTGAAAATATTTCCACCAATAATGAAAGGGGCACTCTTTCTTGTGATTTTGCTCTTCTCTTTGGCTAAAATATTTGGAGGAAACCTCCCAACAATGAGGTAGTTGGCTATGTCAGAAAACCATGGAGAGAGTACTGATATAGTAAATAATTTTTCATCTGGAAGTTGATCATCAACCATCTCTTCATTATCTGTAGGAAAAGTGAGTCTAGACATAAAATCAAAAACAACATTTTCTTTCCCTGGTATATCAATAATGGAAAAATCAAATTATTGCACCAATAGTAACCCTCTAATAATTCTATCATTCAAATAAGGTTTTTTTCATTAAGTATTTAATTGTTTCATGGTAAGTATGCACAAACGTTTGGTACTTGGTAATATAATCTTCGAATTTATTTAAGGAATGGACAACAACTAAAATATCTTTCTCAGTGACAATGTAGTTCAGTTCAACCTTAGACAAATTTTTGTTGATGAAATAAATGGCTTGGGAAAATTATCATACACTTCCCCCAAAGGTTCCCCCACAACTTTATCTGATGCAAAAGTATGCATATTGAAAGGTAGAGCCCAGTTGGGACCTCGAAGTATAGGGGAAATGTTCAAATTTTATTTTTTGATTTCAAACGCTTCTTGACAAATACTTGACCAATAGAATTAAGAATCCTTGGCCAATAATCCGAGCAATGGTGAGGCCACCTTGCTAAAATCCTTGATGAATCTCTTATAGTAGCCAATCAAGCCCAAGAAACTCTTGACATATCTCTACTTCTGAGGAATAATAACCATTTTTATGATGGTAAAGTTTTTTGGGTCTACTTGTATCCGTGCTTGAGATTTGGGCTTGTTTGAAATCATACCCATATTTTAGAGGGCTTGTAGGAAGTCATACCCATATGGAATGAAATCATCCATGTATATTTCCACAAAATCGTGGACAAGCTCACCAAAAAATGCTAAGGATCGCTCTCTGAAAAGTGCAAGGTGAATTTCATCGAAAAAATGGAAGAAATCTATAAGAAAAGGGTACCCCAAGGACATGTAAATATATTCCTGTCTTGGTCTTCAAGGCTGATCTAGATCTGATTGTAACCATAGAATCCATCTAGGAAAGAGAATAACTTCTTTCCTGCAATAACATCCAAGACTTAGTTAATGTGATGGAAAAGGAAGTCATATTTATTTGTGTATTTATTCAATTCTTTGTAATCAACACAAATCCCTCACTTCCCATTCTTCTTTGGGACTAAGACAAGAGGAGACACCCATTCACTATCTAAGATGCTTTATATGAACCCTGCATGAAACAACTTTTGTAATTCATATTTTAGTATGTATTTCCAGGTTGGGTTCATTATTCTATAGGGAAATCACATAGGATTTCATCCCTAATTATTGTAAATATGGTATCTGCATACTAAGGGATTCACCCCTTTAATTTCTTGTAATCCCAAGCAAAATCACCGAAGTTCTCCCTCATGCACTGGCACAATTGTTCTTCATGTTTGGCCAAGAGAGAGGGACTGATCTTTAGGGTTATATCTGGGCCAAATACAATCTTGGTAGTTTTAGGGGTTGAATCAACTAATAATATCTAAGTCAAAGGCCTTCTTTCAAATTCTCTCACCATTTCATCAAGTGGAATGGATGTCGGGGGTTGGATTTTAAGGATATGGTCAATGAGGTCATCTTCATCAGGTTTCCCCACTATGATAACAAAATCTAAGGTACAGAAAATGTATGGTGTCACATGTTTCACTTAACCTTATTATTAATCCTCCATACATAAAGGTATATAATCTTCCACAGAAGGTTGGGTAGGAGGATATAATACCAGTTGTTTTAATAAAGGCCCATTCTTGATGGTCATGTCTCCAACCCTACAACTCATATAAGTATCGACTATGGCAAAACAAGGTCTTCATAGAATGATAGGATAACCATTAAAGTTGGTTTTAGGTTGAAGAACCAGGAAATCAGTGGGATATTATCAGGAGTGAATGGATACCATGACATCCACAACAACTCCATCACGAGCTATATGGATCTATTTTCAAGTTTCAGAATTGTAGTGATATTTCTCAAAGGTCCCAGGAGGTTGAGCTTCAACATGGTTTCTCTGGTCCTCAAAATAATGGAAACCCCAAGATAAATTAATGTATGAGGGGCATTGATACCATCAATGTGTACATCCATTATTGGACTCCTAGGATCGAGGTATTTTGGGAAAATCACTCTCCCCAGCATCAAATTAGATAACTGACATACTACATTTACGATGGGGGTGTATCTCGTCTTTCTCCTATGATTTTTGAAGAATTTATCTATGATAATATTATTATAGATGGGGAAATCCTTTATATCCCAGAGAAGGGGTATATTTACACACAAATTCTTCAATTCTCCAAGAAGTTTAGTCTCTTCAGGGTTATGTTGGCTAGGATGGATCAATTATTTAGGAAAAGTAGGTGGATTAACTTGGTGGTTACTCCTTTCATTGTCCACTTCAACCTATTTATGTGGAGATGGTGAATGATTTTCTAGGAGCACTCTCCTAGACCTAAGTTTAATCTCATGGATCTCCAAAGTATATGCAGGGTAAGATGTCTCTCCAATGTACACTTGTTGTGCCTTCTTGTTGTTCGGGTTTGGATTTGGTTGGGAAGGCATCCAAGAAAGCTTAGGTGGACAAGGATGAGTGAGTTTAGCTTGATTTTGGGGTGGAGGAAGTAAAGCAGGAGGTTGGTTGAGTAGAGGCCTCCACCCTTGTGATGGGTTGCTCCACTGAGGTGGTTGAACATATAACTAAAATGGTTCATTGAAATTTTTAGGAATCATATAGAGGGGCATAAGGCCAAGAAGGAGGTGTGAGACAAGATGGATGAGTGTAAGAAGACCAAGCCTATAAGGGTGCATTCAAGTTTGAATTGTAGTAATAATAAGGAACACCTTTCATGCCCTGATGGTAAGGAAGAGGTCCTTGAGGCCTTCTTTGATTTAAAAATCAAAGTTTCTTTGGTCCACCTTCCACCCCTTGGTATAAAAATTTTATGCTAGGTAAGGAAGGAAATATTTTTTTTGCATGGTTCTCTTCACAGACTGAGGAAGCATCTATGACATTCATTAGGCATTCATTCCTAGGGTGTCTTCTAGTTCATTTAGGGAAAAATATAGCCAGGGATATTTATGCTTCCTCTTGTTTCCTTTTGATATAAATTATATCCATTTGCAAAGAAAAGGTGTGAAATATCTCACTTTTAAAATCCTCCAACATGTTTCCAATCACATTCTTAATGTAGGTTTAAGAGGAAGAGGTATTGGTCATGCTTTGACTAGCTCTACCAGTTTTCCTGGCTACCCTAGAGTGGTTTCTGAATACAGTCTTGATTTCATCATAAGGTAGCTAATATATATCTCCTCCGAACATCATATTAAGGGTTTCTATCACTTCATCATTGATCCCTCATAGAATAATTAACTTTAGTGATCCATGATCAAGGGTGTAGTTGGCCCTCTTGTAGTTTAGTTGAAAATGGTCCTCATAATCCTCTAAATATTCTTCAAGCCCTAGGGTCATCCTAAATATTTCTTCTTTGGCTTATTTGGACCTACAATAGTCTTTTTACTTGTTATTGAAGGGCTCTTTCATTTGGTCCCAAGTAGTGATGATGTCCCTAGGCATACCCAGGAACTAGCGCAAGGCTGCATCATTGAGGGTATAGGGGAACAATTTCAACTTTTGTTCATCTCTGTTAAAGTCATAAGTCCTATAGAAAACATCAAAATTAAACATGAAAGTGTCAGCATCCTCAGAAGTTAAGCCATGAAATTATGGAAGGGTTGAAGGGTTGATGTTTTTCATCCTAGTCTCTCCATTGGTTTGTCTGATGGGAAAGACTCATTAGGTTATGTTCTCAGCCATAGCTTCAATAAGTGAAGAATATTCTTCTTCTTCCGTAATAAGTTCTTCAAAGATCTCAGGAGGGTATCCTATATGGTTTTCTAACTCCCATATGCTCAGAGAAGGTATCTCATAGTCACCAAAGAAGAATTAAGGTTTACTTGTGGAAGGTGCGGGGGTTTTAGGTAGAAAAATTCCTAAATTATCACTAAACCTATGAGGCATGAAACAATTTTTGGTTTTCCAATATTTTGAAACTGAATGTAAAATAAAAAAGAAGAAACAAACATCTACGTAGACACCTCCCCACTAACAACAACAAAAAAAGTTGTGAGACCAGTACTGCACCAAGAGTACTGCAACTACCAGAGGCTACTAAAATTTAATTATCAACCTGGGGTTTGTAAAAACTTGGAGGTGAAATTTTTATATGCATAACAAATTATATCTATGCATGCCACCCTCATTTAATTCTACTATGAGGTGTTAGGAATTATTGTAAATTTGAGAGAGAGATAGTCTAACAAACTTATAATTGCAAGTCAATACTGAAAAAAAAAATCCTCAACACTATTTTCTCTGTAAGAAAGGAATCCATACTAGATTGCACTCATTCATCTAATTAACCTCTACATTTTCAATGAACAAAATAGCACTTTCTCTAGCTACAAGAAAAAAATTACACTAGATTACATTCATTCTCTTAACTACTCAACCAAATTGCAAGAAGGGAAATAATATATATTAAAACACACACTACATGCAATAAAGAATTAAATTATACCTACTGGATTCTATTTGTTGTATTAATGATGTTATTTATATGATGGGCTAACACACTAAAACTACTATGTTTTGCAACAAAAGGAAAATGAGTTTGAGTAGTCTAGGGTTATCCTTGAATCAAGAATTCAGATATGGAGGCCCACTAAGGCCTATACTAAATTCATATGAGGTGGAGGATCGATTCTAGAGTGAAGGTGTCTCCCAAAATTTCTACTGGAAGCTACTACATTATGTATGTTATGCTACAGGAAGTCCTGTAATGGTACAAGAAATAGGACGAGAGGGTTTTGAGAATAGAAATGGTGGAGTGGATATGAATAAGTGTGAGGGAAAGGTGGATCTAAGTGGATGGGTCCTTACCAAATCCCTTAGACAAGTTCATAACCCATGTAGGGCCTATCTTCCACAAAGAAGGCTGCTCACAGTGGCCACGAAGATGGTTTTCAAAACATGGTTGTCGGTAGCAGAATGGAAGGGGAAATGGAGGGGTGAAGTCAAATATGACAATGCTAAAAAGGACCCTTCTCTAAAGCTATAACCAGTTCAGAAACCAGTATATAAACTCATGCATTGAACATTAACAACCTGCCATGTTAAAGAATGAAAAATATGAGTTGAATCAAATTCTATTTAACTTAAGATAACATTCACCTAAAACATAAATCCAACCTCTAATCTACAAAAAAATCATGATAAATATAATGAACACTACTTTGTCCTTTCCAATAAATCATAAACTAAATATTGTTGGTATGTGGTTGGATAACTTTCTCCTCAAGCCTGAATGAAAGATTTAAGAGAGAGAGAGACATCCAACACAATATTTATGGTCTTATGATGCTACTAGAATGTAATGAAATAAAACAAAATACTGAATCATAAAGGAAGCATAAATATACACAAGAGAGACTACAACCCATGGATTGGGCCCTAACCCACGAGCTTCAACCCTGTAAAATCACATGAGTGAAAGGAAAACCAACTTCTCATTCTCATTTCATAACAAGTCTCTTACATCCGAATGACAGTAAAAAATATCTCTAATCCAGAGTCAAGAGTTCTCTAGCTTCCTATAGATATTGAATCTTAATGATATCTTGCTCATGTTTATTTATTCTAATGGGAAGCTACCAAAAAATCCCTAAAAGGTAGGAATTTGTCTCTTTGATCATCGAGAGGTGTGGAGCTTGGTTCCCTCTTAACATTCACTTGCTCGACTGCCTTTGAATTCGAACTATTGGAGGAGGATCTTACGTGATCTGGGGATGATTGTGGAAGCTAAGAAGGTGGAAAACCTTCCAATAATTTCTCCTTGTTGTATACTCTGAGCCCTGACATGGAATGCGAATAAAAAATAGCTTTATTTCCTTTATTTCCTAGAATTAAACCATGTTTGGCTTCAAGTTGTGACAAACCTCTTACACCTTTCTGACTAAGAAAAATACGACAAAATGTAATCAAACGAGAGAGAGAGAGAGAGAGAGAGAGATAATAATATAAAAGGTGACATTTTAACCCCTTAAGATACACCTAATGATGAACCTCATCACAAATAACTAGATTTCTCATGTGTAGAAGTAGTCAGCTAGATACTTTCACATATTGATGTGAAGACTATGAATTTGAACAATGCCATCTGAAAAAGGCTTGGTTATTTTTCGGTAGTATATTATCATATCATCTACCATTTTATCGAGGCATAATCACTCATGCATTCATACTTCTATGCCACTAGAAAATATTTGAGAACAAATGAAATTTTTGGAGGGTGGGTGAAAGAGCCATTAAAGTCTCATCATATAACCACCAACAATTACAAGACAAAGTCTCTTAGGAGGGCCTATCACCTCTTGATTATCTTACATTGTAGGATCTATGGCCAGAAGAGCACTGAGACCTTTCCCGAAGGGTGGGAAATATTCTTGGACCAGGTTGTGAATGAAGGGGATCCATTCAACTAGTCACACTTGTTGGAATGAAAATTGATTATCTATGTAGCTAACACCTTGAATCCTCCCAAGGGTGTGAAGCTATATTTTTCATGTCTGTGTATCTACTTCATGAAATATATGCACACAATTCATTCCATGGCATGGACTACACTTGGACACGATGAGACCCTACCGTGTACATATATTGCAAGATGATCGCGAATTGTAGCCAGAAAGGAGTAATGGAAAATCTAACCGACCACTTAATTATTCCGTTATATAAGTTTATCTTTAAATAAGAACCACATTGCATGTCACGTGAAACTATGGAAGCATTATAAGGGATAACAGATTGGCCTGCCTCACCGGATGGCACCTTCCTTAGATTGTTTAGCAGGTAGAAGTCATTGCATCATTTGCCAATGTATGTCACCGATAAGCTTGTCATGCAATAAGTTTCATACCATCTCTCCACAGGGCTGTCAACAAATTTTCTCAATAACAAGAAAGAAGCTTTGCCAACTCTTCCTATGAAAATTGAATTGTATGAGATAAAGAATCTGAAAGTCACAAATACCAAAGGAAAGAAGATAGAGAAATTTCCTTTCGGTACTGTGAAATTTAATGTAAATGATCTGCACAATTTTTTTATAGACCATTGTGCGAGAATTCATTTTTAGTGGCTAAGAGGGACATTTTAATGGCCAGAGGAGGAACCATGGAATAATTTTTATAATGCCTCTAAGTCCCGCGAGCCAGACATTTTTTCTGGAACTTCATAGATGACTCCATAGATGGAAGCTACTCTGGAAATAGCACTAGCAAAGGGATGCAACCCTGTACATGAAAAGGGAAAGAGGAAGGTTGTGTATAGCGCGAGGGGGGGGAGGGGGGGGAACCAATCCACAAGATGAAAGCACATCCAAATATTGTGAAAGTGACTTTAGTAGTAGAGGCATGGAAGAAACAAAGGATGAAGGGAGTCTAATGAAGGAAGAGGGAAGAAAAAAGGATATTGGAGGAAGAAAATAAAAAGAAAGAAGAGGAATAGAATCAAAATAAAGAATAAGAAGAGAGATGGAGAGTAATAGTATAAGAAACAATGCAGAAACAAGATGAGGAGAAAGAACATAACTGGAAACCAAAGGAGGGGAGAATATAAATGCAGGATAAGGAGCTTGATCATAATGTTGAAGAATTGATTGAGATTGATCGCATGGAGACAAAACCTGTGCTGTATAATCAAGATATTGGCCCGATTCTAAGAAAACAACAGGTCACCATTTAGAATCCACCCCCACCAGCAGCATAGTTAGATCAAAGCAAGGAAGAGGAATTTTTTCCTCTTGTTGATGACATAGTTATGGAAACATACAATATATCTTGCAAAGAAATTCCAAAAATGATTGTACAATCACGAAAGAAACATTTTCTGGAGGACCTCGAATATCTTGCATTTATTAGAGAAAAGGTAATTGTAGAAGACAATAGGAAGAATATCGATGTCATTTCCACAAAAACCTTGTCCTTCGCAAGTTCAGCAAAGTAGAACACTGAGTATTTTATGGACGAGAATCAACAATTGGAAAAAAAACATGCATACTGTTAGGAAAGAGGTCGAACAACTTCGAGTAGCAACTCAGGACACAACTTCAACATAGGTCCATATAGAAGAACATAAGGAAGTAATACTCAGTGAAGTATTGACACTCAGGGAGACCATGTAGAATATTTAAGAGGAGCTTGTTTTCCACTTGCATGTCTTTCCGCAAAAGTGTAGAGGATTTTTTAAAACTCTTAAGGCTCTACAAGCACCTGTTTATTCCATGCGTGAATGGCCAATGCAATACAAATGGGAACCATGTGAATTGGGAAAGAAAACCAAGAAAAATGCAGAGCTAGAAAAATAAAATATTCAGATACTCATCCAAAATAACAAACAACTCACCTCGTTCACTACTATTAATAATGTCTTGTATTCACAATTGTATAACAGCGCATATGTCTTGGTGAATTCCCACACCATCCCATTTGTTGGCTCTCTCACTAAATCCAAATGCAGGAACCATGTCAGGAAGGAGATAGATTAATAATTAGAGAATTGGAGACAGATTTCCACTAGAGAAATATCTTGAGCTGAAAAATAAAAATATGCGGAAGTACATCAGTTTCCCTATCAAAATAAATACAATGCTACTCATGTTGAAGATAGAAATATAGACTGGTTACAAGTCAGTGCATTCAGATGTGATGGAGGCCAGAGTTAGCTTCCATCCTGACACCATCACACATTTTGAGGGACTTATTGCATAGTACAAATATTAGCACCATTACATGACCAAAACACCTCAAGTGGAAGTTTTTGTTCTGGATTTACCCCAAAATAAATCATGATATGGTTTTTTCTTACTAGGCTATCTAGTGGGATCTACCAAATTTTGTCTTATATGGGTATGATTAATTGTAATATTCTTTTGTAAATAATTTGTAACTGAAATTACAAGTGTCAATCATGGATGTGAAGAGTCGTGATGTAATGTAATTAAAAATTCATTTGTAAGGAAGTTGAAAATTCATTAGGGAAGTCCAAGATTCACAAAGGGGAATGTGAAGAGACACCCCCTTTGTTATAAATACATCCTCATAACTCATGTAATGGGATTTTGTGGGAGTCAAGCTTTTGGCTAGGCTTAGGCTTAGAATCAGGAGATTGAGAGTTTTATGAGAGCCTTGGCTTTTCTGTAGCATAGAGGGAGTATATTTCTTTGGAGGAGAAGGTGATGTTGAATTCATGTTCCACTATTTGGGCTACTGGCATGTCAATGGTATATGTATGATTGGAACTTATGCTTTAATAAAAGCACAAAGCTGAAACATTTTCATGCATATGTTATTAATATAGTAGATATATTCTTGTTGTAATTACAATGTATGTTATTTCAGTTACGCTTATTCTTATGAACTATTTAGTTTGCATTGATACAAATCTTGTATAATGTGTGCTATTTTGTTATTCCCTCACTATTAACTAGTGAAATATTTTGCAGCTTAGCTTGTGATGTCTTTATGCTCATGTGTTCCTTTCAAGATGCATAGTATTATAGGATTCTAAGGGGATTACACATTTCCCCTTAGTGTGTTAGAAAATTTATGCATTACACTTAACTTTCCATAGAGTCACACACTTTTTCTGAAAGAAGTCATGATACATCACTCTATGTGCTATTGCAGCCATGATACATCATTTAAAACCAATTTATAGACAAATGCTCCATATTTAGGATGTGACTCCTACACCAAACAATGTAAGGTCTAGTTGTAATTATATCATGGAGATCCCCTGAATGTTGGCAGGTCTTGCACCATCAATATTTCTAGCTCTAGAAGGAGGGCCATATGACACGCTGAGACCATGAAGTCTCTTTGAACTTTCCACAATCAATAATGGCTTCTTCCCATATCTTAGCCTCATGATGTTTTGAAGGAACTGCAAATCTGAAAGTTCCCATGGGAACTATCAAAGACTTCTGAAATTTGAAATTCGATGGCGAGAGTGGAACAACCTTTCTCAAGGACACCGCTCCTTTTTTCAAATTTTGTATGGAGCACAATATCCACTATGAGGATACTGCATGCAAGTTGTTCATACTCACGTTTGAAGCACACATAAATGAATGATGTTACACATTTCCTATTGGTTCCATAGACTCTATCGAACATATTTCCACAAATATCACCACACCTTTGATAGGTATGATTATAAATTAGTGTTCAAGATAATCATGTGATTACGAGAAGTGCCTGATGAATCTCTCAATGACTTTCACAATCATTTCATTAATTTTATATTTGAATTTTTTGAAGATGATATTGATTGGCTTTAATGAAAGATAAGTTTGATTTTATTTTTCATATTTCGATGAATCCACATAAATATGAATCTTTTGAAAGTATCCCAACATACCTCATTTATAGAGATTCTAAATCTACAATGGATAATTTTTTTGTTCCAAGTGACTATTGGTATCCTCATAAAAAAACTCCATTTCCACAGGTTGTGGGAGAACTTTAGAATTCATACGTTGATTTACCATCATCTTCTCCCACCCCACACACTCAAAATTTTAATGTAAGTTTAGACTGTGAATCTAATGTTTTCAATGATGTTCTATCTCCTCGTCCTCCATCCTTTGGTTCCTTTGGTACTCCTGATTGTGAGTTGTTATGTTCACCCATTTAAAATTTTTATTTTGATGTTCATGAGGATCAAGTTCAGGATGGATTTTATGTTGAGAAGAAAATTTGTGACGTCATTTACGATGACTATGTGTGGGAATTTACATCTGAACAAGAATCTGTGATAAAGGGTGATTATTTTCCTTCTGCACCTCTCCCTAATTATCCAAAAAAAAATCATGAATTTTTCATCCTTGTTGAATCTTTTCAAGAATCAATTTATGATGATATTTTTTATGATCACACTGAGAACTCATGGGATGTAAGTTTTACACCCAAATGCAAAGAGGAAAAATATTATCTTTTCAATCTCTGCAATCTATCATCTCATCATTCTAAAGAAATAGAGGGTGAAATTTATTTTTCTGAATCTTCCCTTATTTACGATTCATCACATCATGAGGATGTCTCTATTTTCTATTTTGAGCTTTCTGATAGTGGTTTTCATGATATTTTCATTGATTCATCCGGTCATGACTCTGATTTTTCTATTGTCGATCTTTCTAAGACACTGGTATTCAATGATCTACTTTCTGATGATTTGGAACTTCCACAATCTATTAAGGCACTTCAGCCCTAGATGGTGGTTATGTCAGGTTGTCTTAGTCTTGAGGCCAGTTCTAATTTGGATCAAAACATCGCTATTTCTTTTAAGTCTCCTCATCACTCAACCACACAAATTGAAAACCAAGCTCTCTCACAATTTTTTCACCCTCCATCTGTTTCACATGATCCTATCACTGAGTCAATAGAGAATTCATACCTAGAGAACATTGTTGTGAGACACAATTTTTATTTCTTCTTTTTTTTTTACTAGTTTTGAAGTTTGAAAGTTTGCTCTTGCATTTCTTTGAGTCACGGTTTGTTTAAACACAATAGTGCATCCACATAATTCTTTGCATGTTATTTTATTTCATATTTTCCTGCATACATTTTCAAACTTTGAATGTCATGGTATGTATTTCCATATCTTTTTTGTTTATGCTTGATTATATTTTTTGATATGCATTTTCTAGCCTCTATAGGTTATCCAATGCATCGGTGGTTAAATTGGAAGTTTCATTTTACACAATTCTAGACTATTCTTCTTTAGGTTAGGAGTACGAATAGATGTTTCTGTCTTTTTTTTTCTTTTTTCTTTTTTTTTTTACTTTCTACTTCGCTATATTATTTTCATTTATTTCCAGTTGTTGGATAGCTTCCGCATGAGAGCGTGTTTGGTTTCCAAAGAAAGCATGATGAAGTTCAAGAGGAATTTTTACTACTGCCAACACTTGGTTATATATTTATTCCCTCTAATTGCAGAAATATTACATCTTTTAGTCGATGATGCTGTGACAGAAAATACGTTCTTCGTCAGAGAAAACCGCAGTGGAATCATGATGCTTGAATCTATAACTAGCAGCACCTACTCTAATTGGTATTTTATAATAGGTTGGTTATTCCTTATCAACTAAGTCGGGTAGAGTAAGGAGGGGAGGAAAAATTTAACTAGTGTGTCAGAGGTATATAAATACCCTTCCCTAAAGGGACAACCTCTTATACTCTCAATAAGTCAGGATCCCTCTTCTACCCCATGAAATTAATAAGTGTCTATGCATAGTTCTATGAACAAAATGAAAAAATGAAAAGATAAAATAAAGGGTGAAAGAAGAGAAAGGCTTCTTGCATAGGGAGCTGAAGCAAGAAACTCCATCGGTGTACTGCCCAGGCTTTATAGAAGTAGAGAAATGTTTTTGATCCTGAAGTGACTTCGTCGAGGTATTGTCTAATCCTATTGGTAGCGGAGCAACACTAGAGTTGAAAAAAAAAAAATCTGACAATTATTTTTACTTGTGTATCTATATACTTCTCATCCCCAATCGAAATAACTGTGTTTGAATTTTCTTGGTTAAGTGTGTCACTGATGAAACGAATCATACGGAATATATATTTAACTCAAGCTAAGTAAAGAGAGATCCAAAAATGAACTAACAAATGGTTAAACTAATAAAAGGTACCAGCTGATCCTTAGAAGCCTTTTTTATTAATGAGGCCTCTAATTTATTTTCCTTCATTTTCCTCCTCACATGCAACCTATGACCTTTCACCTTCCTTTTCTCCTATTTTCCATTATTTTCATAAATAAAATTCCAATTAATGACACTTTTCCTTTCCAAATCCTTTTCCATTTTATTTTTCAAATTCCTTAGCCATAATAAACCATATAAACACCCACACTATGATTTTTTTCCCAACATTAAACTTGTAATAAGTGTCCCATGACTTTGATTATTATTTTTCCTTTATTAAATTTCATTACATGGAATTTTCACGAGGGCTATTACATATGAATTCTAATTAAATAAACTAACTATTGATAATTAGCACTAGCATCATGGATAGAATCCCTCCCACGCCACAATAGTATCATCACGGCTAGGTATAATAACATTTTACCACAAATTGGTTCTTGCTCCACACTACATTTTTCGTCTATTTCTTCTTCCTCTCGTTTCCAATGACCCAGGATCGATTCTTATCTCTTTCATAAGCTAGATTGATTTGTTTTTTCTTTTTCCCAAAAAACATTATAGGCCGAAAAGATCCACTTAGATCAAACCTTTGTTTCTTAATAGTTTGTGTTTTATGTTTACATGGAAATGAAGAGTTGAGGAATCTCTTATTATATAGAACCCTAGAGCAACAATGTGCATGGGAAAATGTAGAAATGTAGAAACTATAGGATTCCAAAATCCAGCCTCCCCTCCAAGAACACTTAACATTTTCTCACATAGAACCACACGAATCACGTGAGTAGCGTAGGCTTCGAGAATACTCCATGCTCACGAATACACAACATCATGTCATGTCTAGCAATCAAATCTGCTAGTGTCCCCACACCAGCCTGAATTCCATGGAACCGACCAAATTAAACATATATGCCACTATCACTATCATCACTGTGATTTTAACTGAAAACCCTAGACACCTATGCGAGCTTCAGACCCTGTAATTTCGGATGTGTACGAGCCAAAAAGAAGGAATATAATAGAAGAATGTCTCATAATGATGTCCAAATGAGGTTTAGGTCACTTTTATTTATAACGTTCCAAGGGTCTGTAAATTTATTTAGGACCAACTTGATCAAATATGCACATGTGGAATTTTAATTCAAAGATACACTTTCCCTTGCTCAAACTGAGGACTTCAATAGCCAAAATTGGTCCTCTCAAAAATAGGAATATCATCCATTTTTTTGAATCTCACCGAGTTTCCATTTAAAAAAAATCATATTCGAATCCCTTAAGAGTAGAGAGTAATTGACGATGTTTAATTAGGAGAAAAGTATGTGTCATTTCATATTTTCATTTTTGAAGTCTGCAAGGTACAAATTCACATAGTATAAATATTTTGGATGGTAAAATATCACTCAATATCCTTATCTTGGAAATATAACCAAAAATATTATTTACATTTTCACTTTGGACCTAATTGATATCATATACTTTATTCTTTTCTATGTCTTACTTGAACACATACATTATTCACCTTACACTCAATGTGATCTAGGGGAAGCATAATGTTCAGTTAGACCATCATAAATTACTCATTTCACATGAAAACTAAATGATTTTTCTTTGTAATATTGACTCACATCCACTTAATATCAAACTAATTTAACAAGTCAATTCCCTCCATCACAATGTCATGAAATAATTGTGTACTTTAAGTTAGGAATCTAGTGGTAAGGATCTAAATAATGCCCCTTAATCATTTTTAATTGAAACATAAAGCATTTTCCTTTTAGGGAATTTAATTCCCCCATAAACAAACGTATAATAATTTAATGGTGAGAAGAAACCAGTGAAGAGGAAAAGGCTTTAACCAACAATTTTCCAGGCCTCCTTAAGTCTTTCAACTTATAGTAGGGGCTATGGATCTGTGGTTGATACCTAAAAGGTAAGATACTTTCATTAACACAAGATGGATATATCTTAATGGATAGAACATAGGGTATCCAACCAAGGTGTTCACTGTGAAAAAAAAATGCACTAAAGGGAACTTTTGAACAATTATTGGAAGTCTCACCAATCATTTCAAGATGTTCCTTATTACTCTTTATTTTAACATTACTTTAAATCCTTTCTGATTTTATTCTGATGGAATTAGACCCCATTATTAAAATATTTCAAAAGGCCCAATTAAAATTTCAGTAAAATTATGTGGGGTCATGAAGATTTCACATATTACCCTTATATTCATTCTCAATGAAAATTTGTTTCTTTTGACACATTACAACATCATCAATTAAATAACAATTATTTTTTTGTTATGTGTTTAATCAATGATCTTGCATATTTTAAATTCTTATCACCACACACACACTTCATCGAACACCATAGGTGATAGGTTTATACCCTTGTGATCTTTCCACCTTCACATTCTGCAACCTTTAGTGGAAGGAGTGCTAGTTTTAGCAACATCACTTGCTTAAAATTCACTTAAACTATCACCTCTTGATCTAGAATTGATGTGTTCATCCATCCTTGGTGCCACATTATTTGGTACCACAGTATCTTTAGATTTACCATGATTGAGAATTTGGCATATTTTAGTAATGTAAATACAAACTTTGAACCTTACATTTATGTATTCATTGAAACTATAACATCTCATTATGAAAATTTGTCCGATCACTCATGAGCCAATTTTCCCTAAAATTCCAACCAAACTTCCTTCATACATTCCAAAGTGTGAAAGTAAGGGAGGGGAAGATACTAATAATTGCTCGATGACCTTTCATTTTTTATGTTAATAAAATAATATCACTAAGGACTAAATCAAACTGAGCCTCTTTTAATGCACCCTAATAATCCCCTTCAATAAATTATATGTCAATGGGAAGGCAATATAACCAACACTCTCAAATAAATGGAAAAGGATTTTCCCACATTCTGTAAATTGTTAGTCCAAAAAACTAAAATACTAGAATTGTTAGATAATTTTAGACCAACACCATCCACCCATATCACAGATTATACCCATGAATGGAATATATATCATTGTTATCAACCTATTTTCCTACATTTGAGTCATATATATTTCCTTTATACTTTTTCCCCACTTTGCATAACTTGTACCATTTTTTTAAGCCTTTTAGGGCATGGACAGTGGTTAGCCTTACCTTTGCTAGTTCCTAGTAATCATTTAGGGTTGTGTACATATATTCTCCCTTCGCAACAAGTGTCCTTTAGGTGTTTTCGAAAACTGCTCATTTCCAAGGACATCATCATGGTGGGTTAGATTTATGACTCAACTAGGGGTGAATTATTATTGAAGTTTCATAATTTCAATTCCTTATAAGTCTCTATATTCATTATTGTAGGGCGCTCTAAATGCCTATATATAATTTTCATATCAAGGATAAATCCACATCTATTTTCCATACTTCATCATGAGAGTTATGTTCCCATGAGAGGCTATTTTTCTAGGGGGGAGGAAACCAAAATAATAGGTTGAAGGAGAGGTTCATCATTTTCCATTGAGGTGTAGTATTTTTATATGCTATTTTTATTATAATAAATAATTTATTCCCTTCCTATGTGTTGTTGGAGTTCTTGTTATTTACAAGTTGTTCATGTATGAATTATCAATGGTGATCATTTTATTAGTGTGATAAAATTACCTTACATGAAGTTATTTAGCTGAGAAAGTGTCTATTTCCATAGTTATTCATGTTGAGAGAAATTTCTGGATGAAACTACGTGGATAATGTTAATTCTATCGAACATTTCAGTGGAAAATCCACTCATTGTTAGGGACTTTCAAAATTGTATGATTACAAACAAGAACTGTAAATATTTTAATGGGAGAAATCAAGAAATGATTGATAAAAAAATATTAAAATAATGAAAGTAGTCATTAAATAATAATAATAATAATATTAAATTATATAATTAGTTTTTAAGAAAAATGTTAAGTCAATATACTGAATGAAATAAAATAAAATATGTAAATATTCATTAACAGAAAGAGTCAATATATTAAATAAAATAAAATGAAATATAAATAATCGTTAAGAGACAAGGTCAAACCAACAAATTTAAATAAATAAATGATTAATTAAAAGTGAATTAAAATATAAATATATAGAACAAAAATATGTAAATAACCATTAATAGAAAGGGTCAAGTAAATATATTAAATAAAATAAAATGAAATATATGAATAATAATTAAGAGGAATTGTCAAGCCAAAAGATTTAAATCCCTTGGTTTGATTTCGAAACTTGTTCATTCTAAATCCCTTAACCTCATTAAACTTTTCTTCTCGTCAACCTTATCTTCCCACACCATTTATGAGAAAACTAAAGCTACAACAATGGGTTCATCTCTTTATTTTGTTGTGGATAACATCTTTATGGAATACTTTGAGGCAAAACCTCCATACTTTTAACACCTAAAGCCTAAATGTTGGTTTTGGTTTGTCGATGATACCTTTGTCATTTCGAAACACTGTAGACATGTGATAGATGTGTTTCTCTTCCATTGTAATAACATTTTACCTCAAGTATAATTCTCCATGGAAATCAAATTCAATAACTCACTTCCATGTCTAGGTTTCCTTGTCACTCGACTTCCTAATATCTACCTAAAAAATCAAGTTTACAAAGGAGAGAACCACACTAATCATTATCTTCATGCCCATCTCACCACCACACTTCCAAAAAAAATTTCATTCATAAAATACACATCTGTGATCCTTTAAAATTCCTTCTCCCCAAATCCTTTCCTATGAAAAAGACCACCCATTGCAAGCTTTCAAAGCCAATGACTATACCTCTTCTCATATCAATAAATGGTTCAAGATCATCTCTAATCCTATACCCATTAACCATCCTTCCTCTCCTCCTCAAGACAACATTTCTATCCCTTAAAAAAAAAGGGACCACTAACTTCATAACAAAAATCTTGGTAAGAAAAACATTAAACTATTTTTAAAACTTATGAAAATTTGAAGTAGATGCTTCAGCGAGCCAAAGATAATTTTAACCCCATGGTGAATTTGGACATTTACCAAATCTCATGTTCATGTG
Organism: Pinus albicaulis; assembly: GCA_034641835.2. Lineage (NCBI taxonomy): Eukaryota > Viridiplantae > Streptophyta > Pinopsida > Pinales > Pinaceae > Pinus > Pinus albicaulis. Next base: position 148,132,942 of record CM076578.1, on the reverse strand, counting down.
GAAAATCATATATTGGCTATACTGGACATCCCTTCAAAGCTTACATTAAAGAACATATTTCTGACACCAATCATCTCCGGCTATCGAAATCGGCCATAGCTAAACATTATTTTAACTCGAAAACTCTAATATTCTTTAATCAAACCAAAATTCTCGCCTCTATAGAGAAACACCCATACAACATTAATTGAGAGGATGACTATAATTTAAGCCATTCTTGGCAATCAATTATCCAACATCTAATTGATTAGCTAACCTTTTTTGTATCCTTATATTTAATAATCTCATGTTATTTAATAACCTTTTTTTGCATCCTTGTCCCTTGTTTGTCAACAAGGGACCCACCTCCAAGCAACTATTTGATTGTTAAAGTCTACCAAAGCATACATATTCTACCCCCCTCTTGTTTTTGAGTTGTGACTTCTTAGGAGGCACCACATGCTCTTAACTATTAGATCCACTCAAACTATATATATTCCTTATCCAATCTAATTTGTATATTGCCTATGCTTTATAATTTATCAACATTTTTCAATTTTATTGTTATTCTCCTTTTTTTAATACATTTATTTCCATGATCTTCCTTAATTTTCCTTTAATGGGTACATCTAATTTGTCTATTTTAATTCTCTTTAATTAATCATTTATTTATTTAAATATTTTGGCTTTTCCTACTTCTCAATTATTATTTATATTTCTTATTTTATTATATTTAATATTTCACTTTATCTTTTCTCTTAATTCTCTTTTAATTTTATTTAATTATTTATTTAAATCTTTTGGCTTGATGCTACTTATCAATGATTATTTATATTTTTTATTTTATTATATTTAATGTATTGACTTTGCCCTATCTCTTAGTTCTCTTTTACTTTTATTTAATTAACCATTTATTAATTAAAATCCTCAATGACCCTATTTCTCAATGATTATTTCTATGTTTTATTTATTATATTTAATCTATTGACTTTACCCTTTCTCTTAAGGGTCATTTTCATATCTTATTTATTTATTTTTAATTTAATTTAATTAATAATTTATTTTTGTTGGGTTATATATTTCATTTTATTTTATTAAATCTATTGACTGGACTCTTTCTTCTAGCAATTAATTATATATAGTTTATTATTATTCTTTAACAACTACTTTTATTATTCCATTATTACTCTTTAACCATTATAAAAGGGTTCATCGCTCTCATATGTAATCATTGTATTGAACGAATGAGCTGAGTTACGTTGTTTACTTGTCTTTTAAAATTTAGAGAATCTCCTCATTAGGTGAATCCAGCTAAAAAATCCCTTTTGATGCGAACTAATATAACTGTGCGGTATGCATGAGGGTTTAGCCTTCTAAGAGCTGAGGATGCATCAGGGTCTGGCCTTTTATTAGAAAGGTGAGCTGAGGTGAGTAAAGTAGTTAAGTTAAAAGTATGTTCAAATTTATTAATTAAATTTTTTATCAAAACGAATTTTAATTTATGTGGATAATTGATGTACTTAAAAAAAATTGTAATTTTATCAGATGTTAAAATTGAAAATTCCCTAACCATAACAATTCTCTCAAATAGTATTTGGGTGTTGTGTGTTGGTTGTGTAGGTGACCTTGTGCTTAGAGATTGGAAACTATAAAAATCGGCATCACTGAAGCTAGTTGCACTGAATAGCTGTTGTGTTTGCAAATTAAATGTATGATTCTTTCCTCTTCTATGTATTTTATGTTATGATTGTAAGAGTATTGTTTGAATCACTCATTCCACACACACTATAGTGAATTCATGAAATAAATTATATTAAAATATACATTTTAAAATAAATTCTATTGATTTAAAAAAAAATATTCGTTAAATTAAAAAGTTAGAGATATTATAAAATCACGATTAAAAAAATTATAATAAAATATATATTTAAAACTAAAATTTATTAACTTTTAAAAAATGTATTACACTAAAAGGTTGGTAAAATATCTTATTTTTAAAGTAATATTTTTGATAGTTTGAAAATAATAATTATTTGATTGAAGAAAAGATCATGGCTTGAATGTTTTTATAGTCACATACATAATGCGAGAATTTTTGGAATCCTTTGTAGAATGATTTGGCTCTTCAATCTTTCTACATAGGATTCCATAAATTCTCAACTACAAAAAACAAGTAGGCTATTTGGGATGGTGACATTCTCGGATTGACGCTATGTGATTCATTTCATTGATTTTAGTTCCACTTCTTCACCTTTTTGAGCATCAACCCATAGAATGAGTGCTAAGTTGACTATTAAAAAATCATAAGAAATTAATTACCTCTCATAAAAATGACCATAGATAAATGACTTACTTAAAGCAGTTAAATCCCAAAAAAATAACTTACTTAAAGCTAATAAATCTCAAAAAATAATATCTAAAATATTAACTTTTATTATTTTGTTAATTCAATATTTTTAATACACATACATCAATAACAAAAACATAAATTTCAAACACATACATAATTAAAAAAAATTTAATACACATCCATTAATTAAAAAAAAAAAAAAAAAAAAATTTCAAACTTTCTAATTCCGACCTTTCCATTCCTTTAGTCGATAGAGAATCACGCTATTCATTATTCTGTTGGCATTGAAACGAATAGTTGATTTCTTGGATATATTTTTTTTTACTCGATCGGACTCACACACTTCATTAATTGGAAATTATAAGAAAGACATTGTATGCCGTTGCCATTTCCAACGGATCGTTGTTTTACAACTACCTTTATGCATTATGCATTCCAATTAAAGAAACTAGCTTCACTTTTCATAATCGTCACTATCATCATGGATAGGATCCCCGACGCGGAGAACGACAAGGGTGTCTGGAATCTTCTGCCGGAGCATGGTGGATGGGTATGATAAGCTTTTACCAGGAATTGGTTATTGCTCTACACATACATTTGTCGTCTCTTGCTTAACCAGGATCGATTCTTATTCTTCCCAAAAAACATTAAAGGCCCAAACAGTCTACTTAGCTCAAACCTCGGCTCCTTAATAATTTGTATTGTATTTTTACAGGAGAATGAAGAGCTGATCAGGCAGCTCTTATCATCGGGACCCCTGGAGCGACAACGTGCGAGGGCCAACGAAGAAATGCTGAAAATCCGGAGGGTACAGATTGATTTGGTTTTTATTTTTCCCAGAAAACATTAGAGGCCCAAACCTCTGCTCCTTGATAATTTGTATTGTATGTTTACAGGAGAATGAAAAGCTCAACAGGCATCTCGTATTAACCGAAACCCTGGAGCAACAACGTGCGAGGGCCAAGGCAGAAATGCAGATAATCCAGGAGGCCAAGGCAGAAATGCAGAAACTCCAGGAGGCGAAGGAAGAAAGGAAGAAACTCCAGCATCGCCTTCAAGAACTTTCGGCAGTTGCTCGCAGAGAAGCAGACGAAGCGCGTGAGCAGCGCAGGCTTGCACAATACTCCAGGCGGGCGAATACACAAGAACATCATGTCATGTCTAGCGATCGAATCTCCCAGTGGCCTGACACCACGCTAGCTAGCGATCGAATCTCCGAGTGGTCTGAACCCACCGAACTGAACCCAGCCGCCAGCACCGCAACCATCACTCCCGCTGCTGCCACGGGTTTGAATTCCTCTGAGCTCGTCGGAATGGGAAACAACCAATTCCGTCGGAATTCCACTGCCCATGATTTCGGTTTGGCGGATCTTGGTGATCTCCGAGCAAACGTCGGCCTGCAGCAACGTCCAAGTCAATCTTCAAAGGTCTACTGTTCGAATCTCATCGAGTCACAAGAACAACAGTTTTATCAGCCAAAGAAGCAGCAGCAGCTCAGAAAACATACACTAGAACCATCAGCAGGCCATCAGATGACGAATCGCGATCCCAAGCGAAAGCGGCTCGATACATCTGGTTCTTCCATTCACCGCTCAACCTCGGCAATGGCAGGAGGGCCCTATCTGCCAATGCCACCAGAGCCTATTTTTCAGTTGCCCGAGAGAGGCAAGATGGGAGAGGCCGTCTTGCAGGCAGGACCGCTATTGAAAAACCTGCGCTCGTCTGGGTCGGCGCTGCCTTTAGTAGAAAAACCCACCCCAGCCGTGGATGCAACTGAGATCCCCACTATACATTTTGTGCGTTCCAATCAAATAGATTGATAAGCCTTTTCGATCTTTGAATCGCCAAATTCTATTATACTAGGCATCATTCATAAACATATTAATACATTTTTCCATTTATATGGTATGAAACATGGATTGAGATTAAGGAACCCACAGTTTCATTCCTTGGGTTATCCTTGAGAATCTATTGTGATGTAGTTCTGGCATAGCTCTTTTGATTAGAAAAGGAAAGAGATTAGACGATGATTTATATTGGAGTTTGATTTACCATTTTGTTTGTGTAGGCTATTTGCGAGATTCTTTGAAATATAATTTCTATAGGCTATTTGCGAGATTTTGGTGCTGATTTTTCTCATAGTTTTGAAATGCTGGAGATGCAGATGGAACACAATTTTTACTAATCGGGACTAAGAGAAAGTATAGGATTAATGAGGATTTTAAATTATATTATTTCATTAAACACAATTCTTAAAAAAAACTACACGATGAAATAATTGTTCCCCAGCTATTTCAGGGGAAGAGATATGATATAGTACACTGCAGGGAAAATAAGAGAGCATTGTTAAGGTAAATATTTCTCTCTCTTCACTTTGTTTCTAGCTTGTTCCATAAATCATTTTTAATGAGAAGTATCCGAAGATAAAGTACAGTATCAAATTTTGAAGGTTTCGAAAATCCTCAGATAAAGCCCATGCACAAATAAGATGAGAATTCCGGGCTTATATCTTCTAGCAAATGAGTTTTCAATGAACAGTAATCTAGGGTGAAAAGAGATTACTCGTTTATAATTTTCGAGGTAATGTGGGCTAGAATTTTGCACGATTTCATGGGTCAGAAAAAAGAAACCTCAATTAGCAATAAGGATGATGATACTCCGAACTACTATGGATGATAGTGATGGCATGGCCATGAACCCCATAGGATGATGACCCCATAAATCTATGCAGATGTATACCAGAGGTTTTTCTCGTGATGATATTTGAGAATGGTTGTTCTCTGAGCATGGGTTTTGAGTTTGTCGTCATTACATTTAACAACTACGACTAGTTTGAGGGAAGGGCGATTTTTTCTATAGACGATTTTTGCGATTAGAATCAGCTATGAACATTTAATTAGTGAAGAGCATTGTACATCACTTTCAAAATACCTCCCCTCTGTGAACAAGATGCTACTGTATTCTTGGCTATGAAGATAGGGCATTTGAGTGAGCAATCATTATCTTTATAGCGCAGTATCACGTTAACCTTCAAAACAGGTAGGGCATTACATTAGTTTTCAGAATAGGTGGTACATTACTTTTAAATGGGAGAGATATTTGAATTCACCAATCTTTATAATGGTTTGGTGTTATTTAGGTTATTTGTATACCTGTCATTAGAGTGAGTTCTTGTGGAACATAAATAACCCTTAGCCGATCTTTTCCTCTGTGGAGAAGATTAGCAACCTACGAACTACTACCGATATTACTCCGATCCATAACAAGGAACCCATAATTCTGATTATCTCTTGTCATGAGCAAAAGGTTCGTCGATGGGATTCTCTTAATTCTAATTACAAGTATATGGTTTAAGTTTGTCATTTGCTGGTTTCAAATTTGGTAAAAGAAACCACATGTTCGGAGCACTATCGATATTTTTTCGTTCATACTGCTTTCAGTTTTATTATGTAAGACTGCCGACTGCATTGTGGCATTCAAGGTGCAATAACTTATAGACTCCTCAAATTAGAGCACTCATGTTGCTTTCCAAGTTCCAATGAACTCTCAAAGTCGAATCTCTGGCGAGATGAAATGGAGGTGGTTATCTGTATATCCAAGTCATGTAGAATATGCAGTCCGTGCTGAATTCAAATTACCAATTAGGTTTAGTTAACTTTTAGGTTCATATCACATAGATTTTCCACGTCCATATAAGCTAGAGAATTTGAATGGTTTATTATTCTTTACCATATTTGAATAACTATCCAATAAATATTTGAATAATTAGTACGGAAATAATGAGTGATATACAAAACTAGCACAATCACATTTACCAATGTGATTAATATACATACTATAGACCTATATCCACCACTCACCATATGTATTTTACCAAAAATAATCATTATATATTTATGAATATAATTACCAATATATCTTATATATCTAGTTGTAATATATTAATAATATAAACTATATATATATATATATTTTATTATTTGATAATAAAATATATAATAATAAAGTATTATTAAATTTTTTCAATACATTAATAGTTATAACTCAAATTATATTAAAATTAAAATATAACATAATACTAGTATTTTATTACTATTTATAATAAGTATATATTTCTTAAATATATACAAAGGGATTATTAATATTATACTCCAATAGAACTAATAACCCCAAGGGTCTAACATTATAAACCCAAGGAATTGTTGAATCCAAGGGAAAAATATTAAAAAGCTAAGAGATCAAAAAGCCCAAGGAATCTATATTAAAACGTGATGAAATTAATAAAGCTTAGGAATTAATATTTTAAATACAAATGAATGATAAACTCACATAATTATTAATATTATAAATCGAAGAGAACAATCAACTTAAGGGATTGTTCATATTATAAACCCAATGAATTAAAAATATAAAACATTAATAAACTCAATGGATTGATATTAAAAACCCAAGGAAATAATAAACCAAAGGGATCAATAAGACCAAGAGATTAATATTAAAATGATAAGAAATTAATAAACTCCAAGAATTATTATTTTAAACTAAAAAACCTACGATATTAATACCATAGTAATCAATATTTTAAACTCAAAAGATTAATAAACCCAAGGGATTATTAATATTATAAACCAAAAGAACGAATAAACGCAATGGTTTAATATTATAAACCAAAGGAATCGGTGAACCCAAGTGATAAATATTAAAAATATACAGGACCAATAAGGCCAAGGGATCAATATTAAAAACACAAAAAATTACTAAACCCTAAGAATACAGTTTTTAAACTCAAAAACCTAAGAAATTAATAAACCATAATAATTAATATTTTAAATTAAATAGATTAATAAACCCAAGACATTATTAATATTATAAACTAAAATAAATAATAAACCCAAAGGTTTAATACTATAAACCAAAGCAATTGGTGAACCCAAGAGATAAATATTAATATTATAAACCAAGAAATTAATAAACCTTAATAATTAACACTTTAAACTCAAGAGATTAGTAAACACTAAGAATTAATATTTTAAACTCAAGAGATTGATAAACCCAAATGATTATTAATATTATAAACAAAAAGAACTAATAAAGCCAAGGGTTTGATATTACAAACCAAAGGAATTGGTGAACCCAAGGGATAAATATTAAAGACATAAGTGATCAATAAGGCCAAGGGATCAATATTAAAAACACAAGAGATTAAAAAACCCTAAGAATTAATATTTTTAACTCAAAAACCTAAGAAATTAATAAACCCTAAGAATTAATATTCTTAACTCAAGAGATTCTAAAACCCAAATGTGGTTTACTATTATAAATGAAAATAACTAATAAACCAAAGGGTTTTATGCCATAAACCCAAGGAATTGGTGAACCCAATAGATAAATATTAAAAACTTAATGGATAAATAATGCGAATGGATCAATATGAAAAACATAAGAGATTAATAAAGCTTGCAAATTGATATCTTAAACAAAAATGTTTGATAAACTCACATGCTTATTAATATTATAAACCCAAGGGAATAATATTAAACCTAAGAGATTAATATTATAAACCTCAAGTATGTAAAAACCTTTAGATAAATACTATAAACTATAAAATAATCATGGTTGAGCATGTTTGACTTAAACATTGAGACAATTATTGTCATAATGCGACGTTGGACGAAGAATGACCATGGTTTTCCATGGTTGATTTTCATATTGAGATAATCTTTGTCACAATGTGACATTCGACCATGGAAGACCTTGATTGACTATGACTAACTATGATTAACAATGGTAGCCCATGGTTGATTTTCATATAGAGACAATGTTTTTCATAATGTGACATTGGACCATGCATTAATATTAAAGTGTATGACTAATATTTAACACTTAATATTACCAACCCAAAGAATTAGGAAACTGAGGGGATTAATAAACCCTAATAATTAATATCTTAAACTCAAAACCTAAGAAATGAATAAACCCTAAGAATTAATAATTTAAACTCAAGAGATTAATAAACCGAAGGGATTATTAATATTATAAACCAAAAGAAGTAATAAACCCAAGGATTTAATATTATAAACCAAAGGAATTGGTGAACCCAATGGATAAATATTAATATTATAAACCAAGAAATTAATGAAGCATAAGAATTAATACTTTAAACTCAAGAGATTAATAAACACTAAGACTTGATATTTTAAATTTAAGAGATTAATAAACCCAAGGGGTTATTAATATTATAAACCAAAATAATAAACCCAAGGGTTTAGTATTACAAACAAAATGAATTGGTCAACCGAAGGGATAAATATTAAAGACCTAAGGGATCAATAAGGCTGAGGGATCAATATTAAAAATACAAGAGATCAATAAACCCTAAGAATCAATATTATGAACCAAAATATTATAATCCCCAATATTATACACTGTAAACATTAAACACAATATTATAAATCCTAATATTAAACCCAAATTTTATAAACCAAATATTAACCCATAGTTACAAACGCTATATATTAGAATCTATAATATAACCCAACATATTACACCATAATATAAATCACAATATTAAAACTCAAAAAATTAATAAACCCAAGGGATTATTAATATTATAAACCAAAAGAACTAATAAACACAACGGTTTAATATTATAAACCAAAGGAATCAGTGAACCGAGGGGATAAATATTAAAAACCTACATGATCAATAAAGTCGAGCGATCAATATTAAAAACACAAAAGATTATTAAACCCTAAGAATAAAAAATTTGAACTCAAAAACCTAAGAAATTAATAAACCCTAATATTTAATATTTTAAATTAAATAGATTAATAAACCCAAGACATCATTAATATTATAAAGAAAAAGAAGTAATAAACCCAAGTGTTTAATATTATAAACCAAAGTAATTGGTGAACCCAAGGGATAAATATTAATATTATAAACCATGAAATTAATACACCCTAATAATTAATATTTTAAACTCAAAAAATTAACAAACCCTAAGAATTAATATTTTAAACTCATGATATTAATAAACCCAAGAGGTTATTAATATTTTAAACATAAAGAAATAATAACACCAAGGGTTTGATATTACAAACCAAAGAATTGGTGAACCGAAGGGATAAATATTAAAAACCTAAGAGATCAATAAGGCTAAGGGATCAATATTAAAAACACAAGAGATTAATAAATCCTAAGAATTAATATTTTTATTTTAAAAATCTAAGAAACTAATAAACCCTAAGAATTAGTATTTTTAACTCAAGAGATTCTTAGATCCAAGGGTGATTTGATATTATAAATGAAAAAACTAATAAACCCAGGGGATTTATATTATAAGCCCAAGGAATTGGTGAACCCAAGGGATAAATATTAAAAACCTAAGTGATCAATAATATGAAGGGATCAATATAAAAAACATAAGAGATTAATAAAGCCTAAAAATTAATATCTGAAATAAAAAGGTTTGATAAACTTACATGATTATTAATATTATAAACTCAAGGGAATAATATTAAACCTAAGATATTAATATTATAAACCTCAAGTATATAAAAACATTTAGATAAATAATATAAACTTCATTTATATAAAAATCTTTAGATAAATACTATAAACCATAAAATAAACATGGTTGAGCTTGTTTGATTTAAACATTGAGACAATTGTTGTCACAATGCGATATTGGTTGAAGAATGACCATGGTTTGTCATGGTTGATTTTCATATTGAGACAATCTTTGTCACAATGTGACATTTGACCATGGAAGACCTTTATTCACTATGATTTACTATGATTAACAATGGTAGCCCATGGTTGATTTTAATATTGAGACAATGTTTTTCATAATGTGACATTGGACCATGCATTAATATTAAAGTGTAAGACTAATATTTAACACCTAATATTACCAACCCAAAGAATTAGAAAACTCAAGGGATTAATAAACCCTAATAATTAATATCTTAAACTTAAAACGTAAGAAATGAATAAACCCTAAGAATTAATAATTTAAAGTGAAGAGACTAATAAACCAAATGGATTATTAATATTATAAACCAAAGATTTAATAAACCTAAGGGTTTAATATTATAAACCAAAGGAATTTGTGAACCCAAAGGATAAATATTAATATTATAAATCTCGAAACTAATAAAGCATAAAAAATATTATTTTGAACTTAAGAGATTAATAAACACTAAGACTTAATATTTTAAACTTAAGAGATTAATAAACCCAAGGGGTTATTAATATTATAAACCAATGTAATAAACCCAAGGGTTTAATATTACAAACCAAAACAATTGGTGAACCCAACAGATAAATATTAAAGAACTAAGGGATCAATAAGGCGAAGGGATCAATATTAAAAACACAAGAGATAAATAAACCCTAAGAATCAATATTATGAACCGAAATATTATAATCCCCAATGTTATAAACTCTAAATATTAAATATAGTATTATAAACCCTAATATTAAACCCAATATTAACTCCTAATTATAAACGATATATATTAGAATCTATATTATAACCCAACATATTACGACATAATGTAAATCATAATATTAAAACTCAAAAGATTAATAAACCCAAGAGATTATTAATATTATAAACCAAAAGAACTAATAAACACAAGGGTTTAATATTATAAACCAAAGGAATTGCTGAACTGAGGGGATAAATATTAAAAACCTACATGATCAATAAGGCCAAGAGATCAATATTAAAAACAAAAAAATATTGTTAAACCATAAGAATAAAATTTTTAAACTAAAAAATCTAAGAAATTAATAAACCCTAACAATTAATATTTTAAATTAAATATATTAATAAACCAAGACATTATTAATATTATAAACCAAAAGAAGTAATAAACCCAAGGGTTTAGTATTATAAACAAATTAATTGGTGAACCCAAGGGATAAATATTAATATTATAAACCAAGAAATTACTACACCATAATAATTAATATTTAAACTCAAGAGATTATAAACATAAAGAACTAATAACACCGAGGGTTTGATATTAGAAACCAACGGAATTGGTGAAACAAAGGGATAAATATTAAAAACCCGAGGGATCAATATAAAAAACACAAGAGATTAATAAAGCATAAGAATTTTTTTTTTTATCTCAACAACCTAAGAAATTAATAAACCCTAAGAATTAATATTTTTAACTCAAGAGATTCTAAGACTCAAGGGTGGTTTAATATTATAAACGAAAAGAACTAATAAACACAAGGGTTTTATATTATAAACCACGAGAATTGGTGAACCCAAGGGATAAATATTAAAAACCTAAGGGATCAATATGAAAAACATAAGAGATTAATAAAGCCTAAACATTAATATCTTAAAAAAAAGGTTTGATAAACTCATATGATTATTAATATTATAAGCTCAAGAGAATAATATTAAACCTAAGATATTAATATTTATTATAAAACTAAAGTATATAAAAATCTTTAGATAAATATTATAAACCTCGAGTATATAGAAATATTTAGATAAATACTATAAACCGTAAAATAAACATGGTTGAGCATGCTTGATTTAAACATCGAGACAATTTTTGTCACAATGCGACGTTGGACGAAGAATGACCGTGGTTTGCCATGGTTGATTTTCATATTCACTCAATCTTTGTCACAATGTGACATTAGACCATGGAAGACCTTCATTGACTACGACTAAATATGATTAAAAATGGTAGCCCATGAGTGATTTTCATATTGAGACAATGTTTTTCATAATGTGACATTGGACCATGCATTAATGTTAAAGTGTAAGAGTAATATTTAACGCCTAATATTATCAATCCAAAGAATTAGAAAACTCAAGGGATGAATAAACCCTAATAATTAATATCCGAAACTCAAAATCTAAGAAATTAATAAACCCTACGAATTAATAATTTAAAGTGAAGAGATTATTAAACCGAAGATATTATTAATAATATAAACCAAAAGAACTAATAAACCCAAGGGTTTAATATTATAAACCAAAGGAATTGGTGAACCGAACGGATAAATATTAATATTATAAACCAAGAAATTAATAAGGCATAAGAATTAATACTTTAAACTCAAGAGATTAATAAACCATAAGAAGTAATATTTTAAACTCAAGAGAAAAATAAACCTAATGGGTTATTAATATTATAAACCAAAATAAGTAATAAGCCCGAGGATTTAATATTGCAAACCAAAGAAATTCGTGAACCAAAGGGATAAATATTAAATACCCAAGGGATTAATAAGTCCAAGAGATCAATATTAAAAACACAAAAGATCAATAAACCCTAAGAATCAATATTATAATCCCCAATCTTATAAACTCTAAATATTAAACACAATATTATAAATCCTAATATTAAACCCAAATATTATAAACCTAATTATAAACCCTATATATTAGAATATATATTATAACCCAACATATTACTCCATAATGTAAATCATAATATTAAAACCAAATATTATAAGCCCTATATATATTAAAAACCCAATATTATAAACTCTAATATTAAAACAAATATTATAAGACTTATTATTAAACCCAATAATATAAACCTTAATATTGTACCCAATAATTGTCTCAATGTTTAACTAACTGTCAAATAATATAAACTTTAATATTATACCCAATAATTGTCTTAGTGTTTAACCATCTCTAATGAGGTTTCATGTTTGCTCACCTCGCTGGCTTTTATATAAATATTTTAATTAGTATTGTCTTGTATTTTGATTAATCTTATTAAATATTTTAGTTAATTAACTTAATATTTCTATTAATTAATATGAAAATATTAATGTAAAAATTTAAAAATTAATGTTTATTGTAATTGAACATTTTTATATAAATGTTTTAATTAATATATTGCCAAATATTTTAATTAATGTTAAAAATTTTAATGTTTTTATAAATGTTATCATTGTTTCATATAATGTTAAAAATTAATTAATTAAAGTTAGAATTAATTAATGTTAATGTTTTAATTATTTAATATTAATGTTAATTATTGTTTCAATAATTTAATTAATTAATGTTGTATTAATTTATTTCTTTAAACATGGTTAAATTAATGTTGTTAAACATTTTTAAATAAATGTTTTAATTAATATATTGTCAAAAGCTTTAATTAATATTTTAAAGTTAAAAACATTTAAGTACAATTCAAACATATTATTATTATTATTATTATTAACTAAAACTCAATATATTTATGTTTAGATATATTTGAATAATGTAGTTAAGTATAAGAGTAATATTTAACGCCTAATATTACTAACCCAAAGAATTAGAAAATTGTTCACTTGCTCCGAACATTTGTTCATGGTTTTTGCTTTGGCTCTGCTCCGTAACTGGTTCTTTGCTCCTCCGAGCACTTTTCCGGGCAACAAGGTAACCAACCTTGTCATTTGTTGAGGAGTTTGAATAAGGTCCTGCTTTGCTCTGATACACGCATTCTCGTTCCAGTGTTTTGCCTTGAAATTGGTTGTTTTGATTACATTTACACCCGCAGTTGACATGACGACCTTGTTGCAGCTTCTCAGTTTCTCTGCTGGAACATGTGAGGGTCATTATTGTTCATAAATTTCTTATGCATCAATTAAAGTGGGTTTATTCATGTTTTTCACATATGGAGGGTATTTAATTCCCTTCGCTCTCAGTTAAGTTTTTAGTTCAGTTTGTTAACCCCTCTGAGGCAGAGGGATCAAGGCTCTTCCAGACTCTTATTCTCCTTTGTTTCAACTATTGTAGGGTATAAATTCTCAGTTCGTTAACCCCGTTGTAGCCGAGGGTTCATGGCTCTGTTAGTCTTTATTTTACTTTACTTCAACCATGGTAAGGCAGTACCCTTCTGGTGCGCTGAGGGTGACAACTCCAGGTAAGGTTGGCTAACAATTTAGTCATTTGTGATACCAACAGTAACATTGTAATAGTTTCCTTTATTAATCTCAAGGCTCACAATTTTCTTTTTTTTCTTGCTTTGCAAGTTGTCGTTGCTTTCGGTTGCCACAGTGGAATGGGACATCCTTCAGAGGTTTTGCATGGTGCTACCATGACCAGGTAAGTTGAAATCTGCTTCGAGGTAGTTATAATTTAAGTGAGTTTTATTTCTGGATTTTATACTGAGGGTAAAACCCTCTTGCGCATACATATTTCAGACTCCGGTCTTACGCTCATTCACAAGAGCTGGGCATAGACCCTGCATTTCCAGATTGTAGGTGTTATTTGTAGCTACTCATTACCACTATTTATATTCCGCCTTGCGAAGGAGACTGTGTATTTAGTTTTTGTGAAGCACTGTTAAGGGTTTAATTTTTAAATTGAACTTCAGGACTTTCCCGAATTTCATGGTTTGGATAAATGTATATATATAATGTCCCTACACTTGTATTTCTATTTGAGTTATGTTGATAAAGCCTGCCCCATGCTCGACTCTGTTGTTTTATGAAGAAGTTTGCACAGTCATATATATATTTTTTGTGATCGTTTTGAATATACACTTGTATTAGCCTCAAAGACTTGAGATTGACATTTGAGCTTATGGGTTAATGTATTCCCTTTATTTTTAGAATTTAATGGTTACCCGCAGTAATACAATTATACCCTTCTTGTATATTTATGGTGGTTCTTTTTACTTGCGGATTCAGCGACCAGAGGACCTTGATCCTTGCCCTATTTTCCCATGGGGCTTAGCTTCTGAACCTCTGTGACAAATTTTCCCTTTATTCAAATTAATGTGAATGAACAATAGCTACACCAACTACAGTCTGTGTGGATTTTTTGTCTCAAATTTGTTTGTGATATTATGCTCTGCAAATTTATGATACGCGTTTATTCAATGCAAATGTTCAACAATAGATAAATATTCAACTATGCATGTTTAATTTACTTTGTTAGCCTTGCCAGAGTTTTATATGTTTAGTCTCTGTCCACCACATGTATCATATATACTTTCTGTCTAGTTTCTGTCCACAGCATGTATCATATATACTTTCTGATCTTCATAAAAATCAAGAATTCTTTTAAAATACAAGTTTCCAAACAGTCTAAATCTCTATATTGCTTATTTGCATATTTTCCTTAGTTTTTTGTAGCATTTTCCCTTACTAATTTACTTAACACAAATTTTGTCCATCTTTTGAAAATAAGTATGTAGAATAATTATTTCTAGCTAACCGAAATATTAAGTAGAAATTTTCTAGTATTCTAAATTTAAATAATGTCTAAAGATATCTTCCTATAACTTATCCAGTAAACTCATTTACTTATCTCTGTATTCTCACTTAAACTGATGGTGCCACCCAACCATGAGAGTGGCGATCATGTCCTCTGCTCCCCCATAATATCCACACCGAAGTTTAGGTAGTATTTATCTATCAGAAGTTAGACCTTAGGACCTTGGTCCAGTCTACACTTCCTTCGGGTTACAAAGATCCACTAGTTTTTAGCCAGCTCTCGAAAACTCTTTTCTATACAACCTTCTGTAGTAAAACCCATTTTTCCTTTTCTTGAACATAACCCCTTCCCCTCCTCTGGATTTCCTTTTATCCTTTTGGGGAGGGTAATTGTCAAAAACTGCCTCTTCCTTTTTACTCTAGATCTTGGAATTCTTTTACCAATCAGTTAATTAATTACTCAATGTAATTTTTATTCATGAAATAAAATTCAAGTTATATTTTACTAATAAATAACCATATTCGTTAAAACAAATTCAAATGTATTTAAAAATATATATATATATTAGAAAAAACATTAAAATAAATCGGGGTGTTACATCTTCCCCCACTAGAGGCAAAAATCGTCCTTGATGTTTACTTCATTCCAGAAAACATTTCAGGATATGCTTCACATATGGAGTTTTCATCTTCCCAAGTAGCCTATTTCAGACTCAAATGCCTCCATTTCACCTTAACTTGGGAGATGAATTGCCTCCAGAGCGTTATTTCTCTCTGATCAAGAATACACTGAGGTTCTACGAGAAATTTTCCATTCGGTTCTACCTACAAGAAACATAATTTATAATTAATTTAATTATGAATTAAATTCTTTGATAGGAGTTGTAATGTAAACGTTACATGTATTATATGCCAATGTATAACATGTTTGGGGTCTTGTATGTATCGTTTTAGTAATGACACATGAAACATGTTGTGTACCAATATGTGGCTAGGTAGTGCCAGCCGATAAGCCACCGACCCTATCCGTTTCGAAATTTGGAATGGTCCACAGTACATGGGAGCCAATTTGGCATAAGTATTCCACCTCAAGGTGCTCTTCTTGGGTTTAATCTTTACATAAAGATGGTCACCCACCTCAAATTATCGAAAATTTCTTTTTCGATTAACATATATCTTTTGCCTGTCCTGAACTGCCTTTAGATTCTGTTTGATTTTTCTTACCTCACAGTCCATTTCCTTGAGCATGTCTGGTCCAAGCATTAGTTTGTTTTCCAGACTGCTCCAGTTTATAGGGGTTCAACATTGTCTTCCATACAATACTTCAAAAGGGCTCATCTTGAGGGATTCTTGGTATCCATTGTTGTAAGCGAATTCAACCATATGGAAATATTCTCCCTACTTTGCGGGTTGCTGCATCACATACATGCATAGCATGTCTTCTAATATTTGATTCACCCTTTTAGTTTGACCATTCGTTTGAGGATGATAAGCTGTATTAAACTGGATATGTGTTCTCGAACCAGTGACTAGTGCCTTCCAGAAAGCTGATGTGAATTTTACATCTCGATCTGAGATGACGATTCTCGGAATATTTTGCAATCTAAAGATTTCCCTCATGAAAATGTCGGCAATCTGGACAGTCTTGTACATTGAATGGACATGTATGAAATGAGCAACCTTGCCGAGCCTATCCACCACTACCATAATTGAATCATTGTGTCTCCTACTCCTTGGTAGACCTATGATGAAATCAAGTGATATGACTTCACATTTCCATTTCGGTACTAGAATAGATTGAAGCAATCCTGCTGGATGTTGGTGCTCCTCCTTGACTTGTCGACACTCCAAACATTTGGTTAGGTATTCAACAATGTTTTCACGCATTCCAGGCCAAAAATAATCCTTTCTAATTGTTGTTAGCATTTTCTGATATCCGGGATGTTTAACAAGGAACTTCGATGATATTCGTCCAAAATAATTTCCTTCAAGCTCATCTGATTTGGTATACATATCTTCCCTCAAAAAATTAAAAGTTGTTTATCATTGATTCCATAATTTGATTGTTTTTCTTGTTTTTCTGCCTCTCTTGCTTGCTGCCATAGGAATTGATACTCATGGTATTTCTTTGTTGCCTCCATGATTTTCTCCTAAAACTTAAATTCTTGATTAAATTATAACTCATATATGCAATGTAGTTTCCTACTTAAAGCATCAGCTACATGGTTCTCCTTACCTTTTACATGTTGAATGTCAAAATCAAATTCACTTAGGAATGCATTCTATCTTGTTTGGCGAGCATTCAAATCAAATTGTTTAAAATAACTAGTTAGAGTGCTATGGTCGGTTTTTAGCACAAACCTCTTTCCCAATAAGTAATGTCTCCAAATTCGAAGGGCATGTTCAATACCGCTCCCACCCCTTCCTTACAGGAATCTATACAAACTTCTAATTCTTTGCTTGGGTCTGCTACTTTCAGTAGAAGAGTAGTAGTTAATAGCTCTTTTAATCGTTCAAAATTGGCTTGACACTCCTTAGTCCACTTAAAGACTCGCCCCTTCCGCTGCAAGGAAGTATTGGGAAAGGATATCTTAGAGAAGCCTTTGATGAATCGCCAATAATAACCAGCTACACCCATGAAAGAGCGTATATCTGCTACATTTCTGGTAACTCTCCATTCCATTATCGTCCTTATATTTCCAGTGTCTATTGAGATCCCTTCGACAAATATTACATGACCCATTTATTGGATATGTTCTTTGTAGAAATCACATTTGCTAAATTTGGCGTAGAGTTGATGTTCCCGTAACATTTTCAATACCAAGCGTAAATGTTCTTTGTGTTCTTAAATATTTTTAGAATATATCAATATATCATCAATAAATATTAAAACAAATTTATCCAAAGATGGTGGAAGATGCCATGCATCAGGCTCATGAAAGTTGTTGGTGCATTGGTTAATCCAAACGGTAACACCACAAATTCATAGTGTATGTACTTGGTACGAAAGTCAATTTTGGATATGTCGTAATTCTTAATCTGTATATGGTGATATCTAGATCTTAGGTCAATCTTTGAAAATACCATTTCTCCCTTTACCCGATCTAAAAGATCGTCTATACGTGGCAATGGGTATTTGTTTTTGACAATCAACTTATTGAGTTGTCGATAATCCATGCACATTTGCATCATTCCGTCCTTCTTTTTAACGAACAACACTGATGCTCCCCAAGGAGACACACTTGGACGAATATACCCTTTATCCAATAGTTCTTGCAGCTGCATTTTTAATTCCATCAATTCAGACACACTCATTCTGTATGGTGCTCGCGACATTGGCGCTGCTTCGGGTAGTAATTCTATAGTAAAATCGATATCTCGTTTTGGGGGTAATCCTGGAATATTTTCAAGAAACACATCCATAAAATCCTGAGAAACTGGAATATTTTTTAACATAAGGGTCTTGTCCTTAGAGTTAGTAAACCCCACTTGAATAGCAAAAAGATGACACCCTTTTCTGATACATTTACGCAACTGAGATGCAGTGATGGGACACAACTGAATTGGTTCTTAATTCCTTGTAATTCTTGGTGAGTACCATCCTTTGCTTCAAAATGGATAGTTTTCTCCTTGCAATCTACCAGTGACCAGTGTCTTTCTACCAATCCATTCCCAAAAAAATAACATAGGAGCCTAAAGGTAGAATATTTAATTCAACAATTATATGTTGTCTTCCTATTTCCAGGATACAATTCGAGGTTTTTGCATTAACTCTTCTCTTTGCTCCGATATCCAATTGCACCAACTAGGGACTTTTAAATTTCTGGCTTTGCAGTTTACAATTTTCAACTACACGAGGATTTATATAACTTAAAATAGCACCAGGATCAACCAAAATGAAAACAGTTTGAGAATATAACTTACCTTCCAGTTCTATCATAGTTGGCTAGAAATTCGCTTGCCGATCTTCTAGTGCAACATTGATATTCTAGCGCGCATATCCCTAAGGACCAAGGTGTTAAAACCTAAAGTGAAGACGCATATCAAATGTTATGGCAAAAATGTGGAGGCATTGTTTTATATGCCAAAGTTTATGGTTATGTAATAAACCATATGTTATAGCGCAATAAACTATGTTATAAACATATGGTGGTAGCGCAAAAGGTTTGGGTCGGAAAAGGTATTTAACATATGGTCAAAGTTTATGAAACATAATATATTATGGTGGAGAGGAAATGTGACAAAGTATTAATGCATATAGTGGAAAACGCAGAATCTCCAACTATCAACCAACGGTTTGGTCACACATATTCCACAAAGTTAGCGTAACGACGTAAGGATTGGGTAGCCACGAGTCAGTGGATCAATACATCGTCGGGTTTTCGGTTACAATAAATGTGACCTGGCGCACACATGTGTCACATGACACGGTTATGTGGCTTGGTTAGCAGCACTGTCAGAGATAAACTTATGATATGGTTAGAAATATAATAGTTGAATACTATTTATATAACGTCAATAGAACCTTTCGATACACCTATATTAAAATTGGTATATAGTTAATAATGTATCCACTTCGTGCTAAGGTTTCAAAACAAATACACCATGTGTAAACTAAAAATGGTATATGTTTAATGAATTAAAAGAAATGTGGCATGTGACTTGGGATAGAACCTAAGTGTTGAATCAACATTGCTCAAAAACCTAACAAATTACAAACAATCTTCTAAGTGTAGCCCAGGAGGTTCGATCCTGGAACCTACCCGAGAACTTATAAAAGGTATGCCACTACACCAGTGCAAGAGGAGTCGATTTATGAATGGCAGAACAATGACTTGCAGTTGATAACAAATACTATTTTGGGCATAACTTTAGCGTCCTTGGGCCTTTTGGAGAACAGAGACAGGCATTTGAAAGCTGAGATAGATGGCTTTCTTTCTACAGTAACCAACAGTTCCTGCATGCATAGATTTTAGGTCCCTATAATACTAGTGTATCCCCTTATTTTTGTTAGTGTAACCCCTTTATTGTTATTGTTGTACCCATGTAGCCCCCATATTATTATTATTGTGCCCCATAAAAGCCACTATTGTTATTGTTATGCCCTTACATTATTATTTTTAGGTCAACTATGATTATATTGTGACCCCATGGACTCCTATATATAGAAAGGAGGTTTTGTCATTTGTATCATCCAAGAATTCTTCATTTATGTAATGTAAAGGAGGTTTCCCCTCGAAGCGGCTTATTTCTAAGTCGTTGATCTCTCTTTTCTTCTATTTTTGGAGCTGGTTTCATAATATTTGGTATCAGAGCTTTGGATTCTAGGGTTTCATCGCTTCAAACAGGTCATCGTAACATTTTCACTATAAATTTTTTTCTACGAAGGTTCAGACACTTAAAATAAACCCATTTTCAAAAAATCCTGAGGAACTCCGTGTAAAAAGTTAAGATCTTGGTTAGAAATATTTTCAGAGATATGATCTATAGAAGTTAGGGTTTTTTCAGGCTCCTGAATTTCATCTAAAAGAGGTGACCTTGGGAAAATCATCATAACTCTCTCTCTGAGCATCGGATTGGAATTCTGTAAAAAGTGGCCAAAAGTACACGGATTTTAGTTTCATGTATATCAATTTCAGAGCCAAAGGAGGAAACAGTGACATGTGGCACACTGTACAAGTTAGCTCTATTGAACGAGTCCATAATTAGGCCATTGTGGGAGATTCAATATAAATTTGTCTTGAAGAATCCAAATCAAGTCAGACTTGTGGCATTCAAAAAAAGATTCAGAGGGCTACTAAAGGAACGGATTTCAAATATTGAAGATTCAAAATCACAGAGATAATTCAGGTTTAATATCGACCTCCTAAAAGGAAAGAAAAAATGTGTGTATTTGTTTTTTAAAATTGCATAAATTTTGTTTGAAAAAGAAATTTGAAGTGATTCCAAGGGAATATTGAAGCATTTTTATCAGTATTGGGTTCTATAATGCCTCCCAAAAATAATTCCACACCCATTAAGCCCTCAAAAATCTCTACTATGACACATGAAGAGGAATAATTGCAGTATGAGATATCAAAATTACAGTACCAAGTGCAATAAATTTCGATCTTACAAAGAGTAATCAAAGATGACATATATGGTTTAAAATAAAAAATGGAGGCTAAGTTGGACAGTGTGAAGGATCGAATGAAAGCTAATATGGATGATAATGTAGTGGAATATCACATCGAGCATCAACAACAAGTTCTCCAACTCTCAAAGGATAACCTCACTTTGCTGCAGAATCAAATGAAACAATAGGAAGATCAACATCGCAACAAAAGAAGCTCTGAAGCAGTCACATAAATAAGAACTTGACAACTACCAAATCGATCAATTTCAAAGTATCTCAGCAAGTGGAAGAGCTTAATCGTTGAATATTCCACATGGGAGGATGACAATTTTATACAGAAGCATCCAAAAATAATCAAGCGTTGAGGGCAACACTTGTTTGAAGGAGAGCGGCATGTTAGGTCCCTATAATACTAGTGTACCCCCGTGTACCCCCTTATAGTGTTAGTGTAACCCCCCCCTTATTGTTATTGTTGTACCCCTGTAGTCCCCATATTGTTATTATTTGCCCCATAAAAGCCATTATTGTTATTGTTTTTCCCTTACATTATTATTGTTTGGTCGATTAGGATTATATTGTGACCCCATGGACACCTATAGATAGAAAGGAGGTTTTTTCATTTGCATCATCCAATAATTGTTCATTTATGTAATGTAAATGAGGTTTTGCCTCGAAGTGGCTTATTCATAAGGCGTTGATCTTTCTTTTCTTCTATTTTTGGAGTTGGTTTCATAACAATAGATCAGTTAATTTTCTTGTAATTAATCTTGTCGATTTCACATCATGCATGTACTCCTCTTCCTCTGCAAGCGTTGCATAGACAGAGAATCCGCTTCAGTATTAGCTTCTTTGTAGATATGCCGAAATGAAGATGATTTCCCTGACAACTTGAATAAAAATATTAATCTGTGCAATCCACCTATCAAGTTGGGGAGGAGAAAATGTAGAATGATGTAAAAACCCTTTTTATAATGGATTTTGAGTCGCCATATGTATGAATAATGTAGACATATTTCTCTCTGGAAAACCAAAGCAATCCCCAATGTCGGTAGAAAGTAAATTCAGATAAATGGCAGACACCAACATTCATTTTGGAGTAACTGCAAATTTTTTTGAATGCCAAAAAGAATTGACTTGTAATAATGACTCCTCGTCGGTCAATCTGTTGTCAAAGAGTTCACATCTCCGATTCCGATTCATGTATAGATCGTTTGAGGGTCCACTTGACTAGTATTTCCATTATTTAATGCAATAGAGGACAATTGAAAATGTTAAATATTAAACAAACAACCACCCCGACCATGAAATTGGCCATCACTACTTCCTGTAGTTGTCAATAGAGGCATGTGCTTGGTGGTTTGTTTTCCGATAATGACATTTTCTTTTAGCAAGATTATTGGATTGTTAATTTTCAAGCAATGTTCTATTTCTATTTCTATACTAATCATATGACAAATATTATTTGAATGGTTGAAATCTAACACAAATTGTAAGCGTTTTAATTAGTTTGAAACATGTTTAAATAATTTTAAAACTATTATTTATTTAGAGATTGATTTTGAGTTATCATAAAATCATAATTATGCTTAAAATTATGCAATATTAAATTAGATATGATTTTTTATTTTTATTTTTATTTTTTTTATATAAATTATTTAAAATTGGGTGTGAGTATGTTCTAAAACTGTTTTTGCTTGGCTAAGAGTTTCCTCGAGCCTAAGACTTAAAGGTATCTCACATGAGTGAAACACTGCCCTTATAAACCACCCATAAATAATTCTAAGAGGTGTAATTTTCCTTAAATAATAGTAATTCTAAGTGGTGTGATTTTGCTTAAATATCAGAGATAAGACAATCAGTATTGGCAAATAACAACCACTAATAATTATCACAATGCTCTTTAGACAAGTTAGTATAAGCTTTTCCACTGTTCAAATAAAAAACAAACACAAATTGAGGTATTTCAAAACCTACGTGTTAATGGATGATATCTTATAAACAACCCTTCATGGGATAAGTATATTGCCCCCTTCATCAATTTCATCCACACCAGTTGGGGTGAGTGGAACATCGCATCTAAATAAAGTGCTTTCTACGACAACAACCGCGAGTTCTGCATAACATACACGACTTTTTAGAGCTTATATTTATAGAAAATCGTTCCTCTACCATTAATGGATTCTATTAACACCTTGTTCGCAAGAAGAAATGAAATTTAGGTGGTATGTTGCCATTGCTAGCATAGGGACACCTTAATCATTTGCTTCAACTTTCCAAGGCCCTCGCTGCACGAGGTGTAAATGTACTATTTGTCACTACTTGTGCCCATATCAATCAAGCTCGACATCACGTTCAGGGATGGGATCCTCAGAACTTCCCCATTCGTTTCCACGAATTTCCCATGCCCTCTTCCTCGGAACAACATGGCTAGGGGAATTGAAGGTGGGCTTGGACGTGAAGAAGTGGAACATGGACGTGAAGAAGTGGAAGAAGGCAGATGAGAATGAGCTGGTCATGGCGGAGGATGTGGAGAATTCTTATAAGTGACTTTAAGTAGGAAAAGGGACTCGAAGGAAAATGTTAAATTTGGCTTTAAGAAGTAAAACTGGTTCTTGTTAAAACAGTGCAATTCCCTTGTTTTAAGATGGAGTGGTTCCTCATGAGAAGCAACTTTATACTGATAGCTCTGATGCTCCACTAAATTTCTGAATGTGGGGATGTAGGATCTTGGAAATGCACTCCGAGGACATGTGGAGACTCCCCTCAAATTTTAGGGAGCACCATGGGAGACAAGGGCCCCTCGCATAGGGGACCCATCTTTAAAGACCATATCTATCTTATTGGTAATTAAACACTAGACTGTAGGTTTCACCTTGGATTTTAAATACTTAAACAAACACTTGGCTATCAAATTTCTTAAGCGTAGGCGGTTGAGAGTTAAACACAGGGTATCCTAGCAAAATCCAAAATCAATATGATGAATCTCTTTAATGGCTTGGTTGTAGATGTCTAGTGCTTCCTCCCTATGGCTTGGCCACAAAGAACGGTAGCTTGACACTCTTCACAAAGATAAATTGAAAGCTGAAAGAAAATTCTGAATAAGTGTAAATTTCAATTGGAGATAGGAAATGGTGCAGATGCATTAGGTTACTTCAGTGATTTTGGAATTTTTAAGGTTCTTTATTTGAAAAGACATGTGGAGTGTCCCCATTTTTGGGAGGGGTATCTAGATGCCCCTTTTTGGGAAATACGCCAACAAAACATTGCACTCTGCATTTTTAATACGCCGAGACACCAGCAAAACAAAACATTGCACTATGCATGTTTTTGCGATAGTAAAAAATTGTGAACCTCAGACTGAGGTCATGCATAATTGTCGCAGGCAAGGGAAACAAAAGCCGCCGTTGCGGGGGATCGACCCGGGTCACCCGCGTGACAGGCGGGAATATTCACCACTATACTACAACAACAAGAAATGTAAGATGAATTTAACGTATTCTATTAGTAAACCATTTATTAAGTTGAGACGCATTACTTGCAGGGCGCGGGTTTCTTTCTGTGTTGACATTTCATCTTTAATCCATTGTGCTTTCGAAACCGAATAGCAAACGAAAAATAAAATACAATTGCACCAGCCGGGAATCGAACCCGGGTCTGTACCGTGGCAGGGTACTATTCTACCACTAGACCACTGGTGCGAATATAAAATTACAAGTTTCTGTAATTCTCAGGAGTGGGATCTTCGCGACCTCTTCCATTCAATTCATTGTATTTGTTTTATATACATCACCGTACCGTATGTATGAAGGTAAAAGCATGTCATATAATCAAAACTAATAAAAAATAAATAATGAGAGTTATTAAATTCAATACACTACGTGACTCTCGTGTTAATTTGCAGCTAGATTTCCTTTTATTTATATTTAGGGCATTTTCTCTCTTTTATCTTATAATTCTTTCATTTACTCACATGACCCTTACATATAACAAGGCACGTACACCCTATAACCAATGCAACCTTTCAAGTCTACCATTCCATCCATCTCTCGCATCAATAATGATGATCATAAACGTTAAATATTGTATAACAATTGTTATTAATAAAAATTATGATTATGGCAAATGTTAAATATTGTATAACAATCTTAATAATAATAATAAGTAGTAAATATATACATGTATATGTGTGAGAGAGAAAGTGTAAATTAAAAAAAAGAAGTGTTTATAACCAAAAGTTGTATTAGTAAATGTGGTGGAATTGTCCACAATAATTTTAGTATGGAAGAAATGTAATGTGATGTTATGTATACATTTTGACTTAGTTAAATAGATTGATATAATAAACTTTTTAGCCTAGTATAAAATAGATGCTAGATGTTGTAAGGTTATGTTATGTAATTTAAACATTTTCCTTTGGTCAAATTACATTATAAAAATAAATAAATAAATAAAATTAATAGTTATAATTATTAGTTAAAAAAAATTTACTCCATCAAACTACATACAAATAAAAATAAAAATTAAAGCTATTAATTATTAATAATTAAACTTGCCTTGATCCATCTTAATTCTGAATCTATTAAGGGTTGTGAGGGATCAAATCTCTCAAGGTGCAAACCCTTTTTTTTAGTGCAAAATTTGAGGAAATGTTTGCACCTTGGGAGAATTGATCCCGCGGTCTCATGGATTTTTGCAGAATCAGTCTTGTGACTGTGCATAACATAACCCAAGGTTTAAAAAAGGTGAAATTTGAAAAAGGTTTGCACATCAAGCAATTTAATCCCTGTATAATGTGGTTAAGATGGATCTATACAGGTCACACACACACAAACTATGTGTAAGTTTTCATTTCTTAAATTGCATTTTTTAATGCATAGATGGATGCAATGTCTTGAAAGTCCCTTTGGACATTTGGATTGTGTAGAATACACAACTTAAATTTCCAATTCCAACAAATATTCGCTATATTTTAGACAAAAAAAAACATAAACATACATGAAAATGAGCCAAAATATAAAATAGTGAGACTACTTGAAATGTTTTGACAATAAGAATTTAGTTTTTTAATTATTTTATGTAATATGTACATATATGCACAATTGATATTGAAATATTTTAGTGATGGGCTATATTAACATGTTTTTCTGTAATTAATATATCTTTAAGTACACTTCAAGATTACTTAACTTTGCAGGGTGAAAATATTTTATTTGTCACCCACATTGAATAATTGTACTATGACTAATATTCTTAGAATGCTACATATCAATTCTATATTAAATTTTGAATGAACTATATATCTCCTTATTATTATAAAGTAACTAAATTATTTTACTTTTGGGTGAATCCATGAAGATGGGTTACACTTTTGGGCCAAATATGACGATGAAATTTCAAAATTTGACTCTTTTATTGAATGAAACCCTCAAAATTCATATAAGCTTTGTGAATTTTGATTTGGAGTAAAAAGACAATGCATGGAAAGTTATGTTGTTGTTCTAATGATATTCTTTTCAAAAAATATTAGTATCATATAATTTGTCAATTTTCCGTTAAATTAAATGCTTGTCCTTGCAAATTTTCTCACATCTTAACAAGTATGAAATAACTTAGTCTAAAATGTATAATTTTAATAAGTTGGAGTCGTTTTGTTGGAAGGAGTGGGAGTTGTTTACTTCAAATCTGAATAGACAAATTAATGATTGGGAGCGTTGGTGGCTATGCTTAGTATTTTACATCTCACAAATGAATATCAAACTATAAAGTATTTACTGCAGTTTGGGGGTGGTAAATGGGTAGATATATCCTTGTGCACATACATATTATATCTTATAATTCATATACTCTTCAACATAATGCATAATGTTTTCTCGTCACATGTAGTTTACAATTTATAATTATGTTGATAGGCATTTTATTGTGGGGTTTGTGGTGGTGACACTATTCAAATTCGTCGTCCTCGACGCAAATTTGAACACATGCCTCACCTAATTATTACAATATTAATGGCTTCGTCAATATCAATCTATCTATGCCCTGGTTCATTTGCGATGGCTTGGTCAACATCAATGGCATTGTCTTTATACAGAGCTTCGAGCCTGGCCGACTACTTGAAGCGGCCTGAAGTGGCTAGAAATGAAGACTCTATAGAAGCGATGAACGATGGTTTTTCTCTTGAGAACTATCTACAAAATCGATAAGAGCGAGGGAATTCAGAGCGACCAGATAAGACGACAGGATCAAGAATCAAACCCGTCACCTATTGAAAGAGGATCCCCGAAGAGAGATCCAGATCGTGATGATGAGAAGAAAGTGACGAAGTTGGTCCTGGTCCTGGTCCTGTGCCTGTGTCGCTGCCGAGTTCGAGAACAAACACAAGGCTGAAGAACCAACATCACATATCTAAGGTTCACCCCATTAAGGGAATTTTGGGGTCTAAAATGGGTCTCCTAAGAAAAATGTACAGCCAAAATAAAATTTGTAAGAAGCAATAGGATTCAAGATGATGATGTCAAACATGGAGGATGATTCAATTTTTGAAGTAAAGTAAAAATATTAAAAAATAATAAAATAATAAAACTACTTTCTCAACTCATATTTTCAACTTATCTCCCTAAGTTTTTACTCAAATTTTGAGCGAGAGTACTCATTGGATGCATAATTTAATTCGCCATTCAAGAAGTAGCCATGTTGCATACTTTTGATAGATTCTGCTACAAGAAAAATGAGAAATACATGAACGTGATTTCAATCACGTTTTTCATGTATTTCTGATTTTTTTGTAGCAACGTCCATCAAAAGTGTGCAACATGGGTACTCCTTAGATGAAAAATAAAATTATGCATCCAATGAGTGTTTCCGCTTGCAATGTGTGTAAACTTAGAGGGAGATACATTGAAAATACGAGTTGAAAAAATAGTTTTTTCTTTTTTCCCTCTAAAATTTGATGATGTAATCTAATCTTATTTTATTCTTTCCACTATTATTTTATAATTTCCTTAGGAGGCCCATTTTAGACCTCAAAATTCCCCTAATAATCATTTCCGTTGGATTCGTTCAATGGAAGTTCTAAAACTTTAGCAAACGAGAAGGAAAAAAAGGAAATCTCGGCACGATTTTGTCAAGTCTAAGGATTCCAACGTCAAGGGTCGCAGCTTGAGAACCGATTTTTCCTTGAAAAAGAAAATCTTGTGGTCATGAAAAAGACCTTTCGGAAATGGTTCACATTGTGTTTTGATGCCCCACAAGCCTAAAACTAAGGAATTTGATGCAGAAACTGCCAAGTGAATTTAGGATTTTGAGGCAGAAACTAGCTAATGATTTTCAATATTGTTTTGTTTTATGGTTTTAATACTTGGAATGTTAATCTCAGACATGTCTGCATTAATTTTTATTAAATGTCATGTGTCTATTCACTATAATTATAACATGTAATTTATTGTAACTTGGGGTTTGTTTGTTGCCACCTTTATAGGGTTTAATTTCAAAATGACATGCATAATCTCAATTGGGAAAAAAATTATTCGAGGATTAACGTCTCAGGCATAAATTATTACAGAAAATACTGCAAATCCTTGGTAGCTTGGTACTAATGAAAGGCCTTATTTTCAATTAATGTCAAGTCAGTGTTGTTGAATACTATGAAGCCAGTGGCACTATTCTTAGACTGTTGTTGAAGCACTTATCCCCTGATAGTGAGCATCACAAAGAACACTATTTTTTCATGCAATCATTTGTTGTAATATGCAGGCAGTCAAGATACTTTTGGATGTTGGAGCTAATGCTGAGTTTTGTGTAAAAACAAAGAATTGACATCGATTCTGTCCTCTACACATGACAAATAAAATGGGTTGTCTTACAGTTTTGACGCAGATGATAGCGCATGGATGTGATTTGAATGCAATGAATGAGATGGGAGAAACTACACTTATTCTCTCTGTAAAGGCTAATCACCAAGAATGCTTCAAGTAATTTTTATTTTCAGGAGCTGATTTGGTAAAAGTAGACGTGGATGGGACTGAGTCCTACCTTTTGAAGGAATCGTCGAAAAGGTGATGCCAATATACCAGGTGCATTTAGAATTGTCACAATGAAGAAAATATAAATTCACTTTGAAGAAAGAAATGATGCAAATGCGTAAGTCTGGGTTCCTGGAATTAACTTGATTGCAAAAGAAGCTACCATGTCCATTGGTCCTGCAGTTGGTAAGTAAAATATTTCATATAGTCGAAGATGGACCTGATTCTTTTGCACTAAGATGTATTGCTTTTGTGTGGATTTTAATTGGTATCAAACATCATACAGACAAAAGAAAGAATTAATGGGTAGTCAAGGGATCAAGTTTGATAGTTTTTTTGTGCAATTATGAGACAAGGAAATCAATTTTTCCCAAGTTCAGCCATTTGAACTTACAAGCAGGAAAAAATTCAAAATTTTTGTAGCTCATATTTACGAGAGTAAGGAATGTACAATATTTCCATAGGACGCTGGGATTTTGTGAGACTCAATGTGTTAAATGCTTTCATAGTTATACCAGTAGAGGTATCCATCATATTGGTCAATTTATTTACTTGTGTTTAAGAAAGAAGGGAAGGTGTCAAAGTCTCTATTGTTTTGGCAAAATTGTAAAGAAACTTGTGTGTAAGAGATCCTATATTTCTGTCAATTTCATGTTAATGAATCACATTAGTTTTGTTTAAATATTATTTCATAGTAGACTACCCAACATCCATCCCTAGCTATTCACACAAGGTTTTGATGTATACTGTTGGACACATAATCGTCTATGGGCAGGTGTGGAAGCCGAACGGAAAAAGGAGTCCAAGTGACCTTGGAATGTGGAATCCAAGAGTCACCCCATTGTATTATAAATACACATCTATGGTTAATGGAAATGCAACCAATGCTTATCTTTCCCTTTGTGTGTGTTTCACCATGCATTATTTAACATGGTATCAGAGCCATGATGAGTGGCCTTCCTTTATGAGTTTATGTGTTCCATTGACAGCGCTGGTGTTTGAGCATAAAATTTGACCTCTGCACACTGCTCCTCTATTATAACTCCTACATGCGCTGCTTAGAAACACCATTGTTTTCCTGCTAGTGCTGACATATCATTTACTATTGTTATGAGTGTCTTGTTAGTCCCGTGCTCTGCTTTTCTCTTGCTTATTTAAGCCTTTCATTATGTCATCTACCATTCAAACCTGAAAACACTACATACCACTGCAATCGCTGCATAATTTTGGTATATGATGTGTGTTGATTGGATAAATTATGAGTTGTTTGAAATCCTAGGAGGATGAATGTTCTATGTTAAATCACAATGATCTGGTTTACGAGTGTGTGCACACACTTGTTTTCCATCGGCTTCTGGGGCCAAAAATTTCCCTCAAGCACTGTCAGTTTGACTCCGCTCTGCATTATTCCCTCCAACGCCACAGCCTTCTCCACCTTGAATATTTTAGCATTTGAGCTCTACAACCTTCACGCCCGTAGCTCACCATCCTCGCCGCATTCTTCCGTATCATCCACCTTCACAAGTGTGCCAATCACTCCAAGGATGGTAAGCCGTAGGTATTCAAATGGTCGTGTCTTGCTGACTGTGTTTAAAAAAGGATATATATATAGAGGTATATGAGCGTTGAGGAAAATGGGTTCTAGTATCAGGATGTGATGCTACGCACTGAAGAAGAGCTAATGCATTGAAAACACGATTTGAGGCACCTGTTGTTAGAGTTGGCAGCAATAACATGGGGAAAATACAATTTCTTGCAATAATGATGCAATGGTACCAAAAGAATTCCAAAGCATTGGAGCAAGGTCTTGAAAGAATTCGCGTTTCTTGGATAAGTCGAGGAGAGCGTTTTCCCTGTGCTCTGGAATCGTAAGCTCTAGAACCAGTTGCTCTGCAATTTTCATCCTTTTCTCCCGGCTATTCTGATCGGAGATTGTGTCAGTGTTTGCGGACTGCGTCCCTCGACTTCCTACAACATACGCTACCCACAATATACCATTGTGTAGTCCCCACCGAACCTGCCGCTGCTCCTCCCCATCGTGGCTCTCCTCGGCCTCCTATGGCCTCATCCCTCTGTCGGATCCCTCCTCCCTCCGTCGGCCTCCTCCACATGACCCTTTACACTTCCAACCCCTCCAACTTCCCTCCCCTCACTCCCTCCACCCACGCATACACTGCTCCCCTTATCCCTCACCTTCGCTCTCCACCTTCCACACCCTGATCAAATGGCTTGTATCGCCTGCGGGGGGTCTTGTCGTTCCAAAATTTAACAAGGAGGGCATGCCCCCACACCCCGGTTTCTCCCCAACCACCCTCCCTCGTCTCCCTTTGTTGTGCCATCACTCCAATTTCTCCTTAAACCTCCCTTCTTGGGCCCAACTCCCGGTTACAAACCTGCCTACCACCAAACTCCCATACGTCGCTACGTACATATCCCCTCTACTTGTATATCATACATACTCCTTCATTATATTCTCGCTCCATATATAACTCCTCCCTCCTCCCAGTTATATATATTGTTTATAACATATAACACCATGCCATTCTAACTATTAACTCTGCCATTCTAGTTCTTAACTCCTCCATAGTTAATACCTCCCCCTCCGCCATTTCAGTTAATACCTCCCCCACATACCACCTCCCCATACAACCCTTCCCCAAATAATGCCTCTGCTATATATATTACCACCATAAGTGCACTTGTTTACAGAATATTGCCAATAGAGTGCATTTTTTTACACAATACATAGTGTCGAAGACACATTTGATTGGATTGGTTTGTTGCTTTCTATACAAGTATCATCAAGATATAGTTTATGCTACAGAGAGAGTAAATTTTTGATTACAGTGCAGATTGGAAAATATTTGTAATCATTTCTAAATGGCTCTAATTGGTGATTTATTAGAGTTTTTAAATATTCTCATTCACTCAACTGTTGATGAGACGGTGAAAATTAGTAAATCTCTCTGCAAGATGCACAAGAAAAGATAGAGTTTTTGCAACTTGAATCTCAATTCCAACAAGAAGAATTACAGCAGTGGAGTCATCATTCTAAACCTGTCTCTGTTCAGAACATTGAAAGAGACTCCCATAAGCAGCAAGCCAATAATGCTGCGGTTGATTCACATTCAATGCCCAGTATAAGAACATATTTTCACGCAGAAGCAAACATCCAACCTGCCCCTCCCAAGCCCATCATCAAACCTTGGGAAGAGCGTGTCCACAACAAGTATAGAACTGGTCTTGGATATGACAAGTATGTGTCCTTTTATATTCCGGACTACTCCAAGCCTATCAAATTTCAAAGTGCCAGATTTCTTTATGACAGTTCACCTTCAAATATTCCAGATCCTACTCCTCTTTCACAACAACAACAACAGATTGAAAAATTCCAACACTGTGATCGAATTGGCCATATGAAAGATCACTGTTTTGATATTCACCCATGCAAGCACTGTGGTCAGCACACCCATTCTTCACACAGATGCCTCAGAAACAAGTCTCCTTCAAGAACAAAGATTCATTGTGTATGGATCGCTTCTTGGAAATGGGCATCAACAACCAAGAAGATGTTTAAGTCACATGTCAAAACTTGTTCTCGAATATTGAAAAATCTTGTAGTTGAGTTTTCATCATCATCTCACCTTTTACCTGACAGGGGGGGAAATGGTGGTCATCTACAACCTTCGAAGCCACATCAAGCGAGCCTGAGCCACAACTTGTCATTCCAGATTCAGAGTTGTAGCCAGAGACACAACACTTCAAGCGAGCCTGAGCCACAATCTCTCATTCCAAATTCAGAGTTGTAGCGAGAGACACAACAGTGCAAGCGAGCCTGAGCCGCAACTTGTCATTCCAGATTCAGAGTTGTAGCCAGAGACACGGATGCCCATGAGAATTCCTTTGGTTTGTGGACATCCTTAAACCATCCATGCGAGGTTGATATTCTTCCTTGTCAAAGAATTCATGACACTTCCTCTAGCAGAAGACTTCGACTTCTTGTCAATTTTGGTTGAGTTCCAAGAAATGCATTAAGCATTCCAGTGTTGGTGGTCATCCTTAAACCATCACAGGTTGTAGACCTCCATTCTTCTAGGTTGAAGGTATCCTTCTTCAAATATGAGGGACAATTCCTCTATCAGAAGCCCTCATCTTCTTGCCAGATTTGGAAGAGTTCCGGGAACTGCAATAAGCGTTATAGTGTTGGTGGTCATCCTTAAACCACCTCTTTATGCCAACATTTCAGAGAGTGGATTCAGCCTAAGTCCTGCCATGCATACTTTGCAAATTTTTATTACAACTCTCTTCTTGGACTCACACATACCCCTTCGGATTAAGGGGGGGAATGTTGGACACCTAATCCTCTATGGGTATGTGTGGAAGCCGAATGGAAAAAAGGAGTCCAAGTGACCTTGGAATGTGTAATCCAAGAGTCACCCCATTATATTATAAATACACATCTATGGTTAAAGGAAATGCAATCAATGCTTATCTTTCCCTTTGTGTGTGTTTCACCATGCATTGTTTAACATATACTGCATGGAAATAAATTCTAGGAGTGTGCAAAGTCATTGCCTCTTTGCAAAACTTTAGTGGGGAAATTAACATCCTCATCGCATAGTCCTTTAAAATGGCTTAAATGTATGATATGAGATGTTTGTGCAGTGCTTTTAGAAAAAAAATGAATATATATCTAGACTTAGCTTAGGATTTCCATAAAAATTAGAGGATCATTAGTTGTTCTTAGCCACATAGAAACCTTGATTTGTGTGGCATCATCCTTCCATTCATGTACACATGCAAGGTAATGTTCAATTCCAAGGCTACTCTCATAGAATTAGCTTATGTTACAATAGTTATGATTTATCATGGACCATTATTAATTACCATACTACATAGGTTTGGAGAGTTTCAATTTATGCGTAGCTTTTGCTGTTCTGCAGGTTTTATTCAAGAGGTTGCAATTTCAATTTTGAGCATAGCACATGATCTCCTAAAAAAAAAAAATATGCATTTATGTGTTTTCTATTTTACAAGTTATTAATGGTTTTTGGAAACATAGGGAAGCATTCATCTTCTTTTCCCTTCTTCTATTTTACCATCGATCCCATCATTCACTCCATTCATTTTTATAACTTCCTCCATCACCCCCATGCACCACATTCCTCCATTCCTGAGCACAATGTAGCAAAGAAAGCCAAACATAGACTGCTACAGACATCAAGGAATTCTTACAACTCAGACATATGTTCTTGAATGATAAGAAAAACATGGGAGGAGCTCATGAAGCAAACCCCAGGAAAGACAAGAGTGCCACCCATGGCATCTAGAGCACCCCCCATGCAACATCTCCAGCAGGAAGAAACAACAAGGAAAGATTAGCAGCTCACTCAGAGAGCCGCTCATTCAGCAAGATGCTCACTCAGAGAACATAAAATAGTGAAGAACACAACATCTAAAAGGCTTGTCTCCTCAATCCAACTCCTGCAAACACCTTATAAACGACAAGTAAGCTCAGGTATAGCTTCTCACCCCTCGCTATGCATCCATAATAGCCATAAATAGTTAATTTTTTAGACTTAAGAGTTTAAGGGGAAGAAAGGTGGCCAGTTAGCTTGGCCACCATCGTAAAGTATGACTAGGGAGAGCTGCAAAGTCACGCCACATGGGCATGCAAAATAAAATAATTTAAACCAAATGGAATAGATGAGAACAAGGGGAGGAAACACGTAGTCCATCATGAATTAACAGGGAGAAGGAAACAACTGCCTACAACATAAACTGCAGATGAAACTGAGTTACATAAGTGCTCCAGAATGAGCTGCACAGTCTAATAATAAAGAGGGCCCATCTCACCCAAACCAGTAAATTGAAAATTTTTAAAGGGAGAGAGACCGGCGGTGCTTAGAGAAGAAAGAGAATAAGAACCAGAAGAAGAGAAAAAGGCAGAAGAAGAACCAGTAGAAGAGGAAGAACCAGAAGAAGAGGAAGAACTCGAAGAAGAGGAAAAACCAGAAGAAGAACTAGTAGAAGAGGAAGAACCAGAAGAAGAGGAAGAACCAGAAGAAGAAGAAGAACCAGAACAAGAAGAACCATAAATAGAAGAGGAAGAGATAAAGGGACGAGGAAAAATAGAAGAGATGGCCATAGAAGTCATAGAGATAGTATAAAATGGGAAAGAAACAAACTCACAACACAGCACCACATCCCCTCAATACAAAGAGGTAGTTGCCACCGTAGTTCCTCCGAGCGCAAAGAGAAAAAGGCAGACCTCTATGTATTTCAGAGCTGACAAGAGTCAGAGAAAGCCAAAAACTCCTCCCATGAGCCCAATTATCATTGAATAATCACCAAGGGAGGAGGAAAGAATCGAAGAAATATTTCTGAAGGAGCAGCTGTAGAAGGCACAGGCAAATAATGTAACACTGAAGGAGCAATTGTAGCAAAAACAAGAGCAAGTAGCCACCATGGCAGACTTATGCATAGAAGCCCTTCAACACAGATTCCCTTCTGACTCATATTTTTTGTACCTCAAGGATCAATGGCTTCTATTTCAAATCAAAACTCTAGCCTCCCATGGATCACTACCTTTAAAAGATCGTAGGCAATTCATAAATTTCTACAAACAAGCTAACATGGCTGATCAGGCAAAGATGGAAGAGTTTTACCTACATAACCTTGTGTTGAAAAATCTGGATATTTGGGACCCCAATCCTACAATGGGGGATATGCAGTTGATGGCTCTAGTATATTGGATGGTGAATGAGGACACTAGAGAAAAACATATATGGAGGGTCATGGGAAGAAGAAATAGTGAACCCTTATATATCAGACCAGAATTGTTTAGCCCAAGAGGAGTCATCCTTAACTGTCAAGAGATTGAAAGGGACCCTACACTGGTTGAAAGCTACCTTCATACTCAAACCCAGGTGATAGGCCACTTTGATGATGTTTCTAGGCAGATAGAAGATGAGTGCATTATGGCCAGCCAGAGGAGATGGAACATCCTCCCTCACAGTCTCAAGAACAGGGAGTTTCATACACCAGAAAGACTGAGGGGTGCATTGGAAAGGGCACCATTATACAAGAGGGCCATGCAGGCCAAAAATATCCAATGGTTGGGACTAAAGCTCAACCCACCTTTGCTGCTGGGGCTGAATGATGAAAAGGACACAGATGCACAAGATAGAGAATGGGAGAGTGCAGAAAAGAATAATGGTTTTTACCCGCTTGGGGAAACTCCCACACTTCTTCCTCAAGAAATCAGGGGGCTATCAAAGCCTGGAAGGAAATGCAGGAGGAGGATTAGTTGCTCAAAGGATGAGAAACCAGTTAGTAAGGGGGTGATGATGAGCTCCATCATTAGACATATTTAGAGGGTTTAATGGTCACCTTTTTTCCTTCTTAGATGTATTTTTCTTGAATTTTTATTATCATTTGGTCTTATGATGATAGTATAGTTGGTGATTAAGGCTAACATACTTTGAGTGCGTAATATGAGGTTGAGTGCATAAAATCATGAGTTATTATGCATTTTTATAAGGATTTTGTCATAAAGACATGGAGGAGATAACAAGGAGAATCTATTGGAGGATTTTCCACCCTCCTTAACTCTTAAAGGTACCCAAAGGATCTCAAAGGATTATCTCAAGCAATTTGAATTCGAAAGGCAGCCAAAGGATCCCCAAGGATTCTCTCCAGCAATTCGAATTCCAGAGGCAGCCAAGCACTCAATATTTGTTTACTCCGAGTCAAGTGGAATCAATCACTATTTTCTAGGGAGTTGTTGGTAGCTGCCCTATAGAATAAATAGAGCAGAGTTAGAGCTAGGAAGAGTTAGCCAATTAGTCGATTCTAGTTGAAACTTTGTTGCAAGCTATTGAGTTTTTTATTATTTTACTCAGTGATCAAACTTCTAGAGATGTATGAGGTTATTCTTTTATGAAATGAGCAGACTGATTTCATTCGACTGATTTAAGTTTCAGAGAGCTAGGCTCGTGGGTTAGGGCCCAATCCAAGTGCCTCATCTTATCTGATGTTTTCATTCTTTCCTTTCTATCATTTAGCTAGTTTTTATTTTGTGATTTAGTTAGATATGCTTTTAATAGTTTTAATACTGTTTAGTTTTGCTTCCAGTGAGCTACTGTAGTTCATTTTCTTGTGAGTAGTAGAATAGAGGAAAGACTCCAAAAGCTATGGTCAAGCCTCCCCCTCTTATCTCTGTCAATGGAGTTCGAGTAGGGTAGACCTTCCCACAGGCAAAAAATTGCTTTATGTTTGAGTTTAGGGAAGAAATTGCATTACCAAGTCCGAGTATCTCTTTCACTTTTTTAGCACACATTTTTGTCTGCTTTCAGTGCATGAATTCACAGGTGTGTTACACTTCTGAGCACTGCTGGTGCGCCTGGATTCCCTCCTATTTTCCGCTTCTTTTCACTACCGCACCTACCTTTTATTCCCAAAAACACTTAAAAAAAACCCTTCAGCCCGTCTCATTCCTTTGTAATTTTTTATTCATGATTGCCTTACCTTCTTAACATAAAATGCTTGAAAAACCATCCAAGGTTGAACTCCACCTTCCCTCCTCGAAATTCCCGCTACCATACTTCGCAATCATGACATTTTTCCTTTCCATTAAGACTTACCACAATCCCTTTTCGCACATCACACTCCATAGTGTTTAGTTTTTTTTTCCTTTACACTTACCACTCTTTGTTGTCGATTGCGATATTGCAATGTCGCATATCATAGATTGCACCTTTTCCATTTTTTGTTAATACTTACTGCTCTTTTCCTGCCGATTGTGATATTGTTATCGCACTCCGCCACCTGTCCTCTCGCCACGTCACACATCGCAATCACAAACCACAATTATTTCCCTTCTCTTTTAAACACTTACCGCTCACTTTCACCGATTGCGATATTGCGAAATCGCAATGTCGCAGCTTTTATCTCATTCCACGTCACACTTTGCTCCCGTTCCCGAACAACACCTCTGTTATCCCTTTATTTTTTTGATATTGCAATTGCGATATCGCATATCGCAACCTTCGCCCCCATCGCATCTCCACCATCGCACTTTTTAATTCATTCCGCTCCAAAGCCATTTTTGCGCCATAATAAAGATTTTATCAGGTTTAAACCCCCACTTTCCACTTCTAAGCCCTGTTTCATGTGTTAAGCCCTCCATCAACCTCTTTAGCCCCTTTCTCTCCTCCAAGCTACAAAATCAACACTCTTTCAATTAGGATTAAGTCATGGATAGCTTAGTTGCATGGGTAGAAGCATGATAGATAGAACATAGGATAAATAGAGTGTATTTAGCCGATTGGACAAGTTTAGTGTGGTTTAAATTTGTTTCCTTTCTGCAAGTTAGTTTAGTTTCTTTCCATTCATTTCCTTTCAGCAAATTAATTTAGTTTCTTTCTGCCATTTCTTTTCAGCAATATAGTTTAGTTTCTTTTAAGTCATTTCCTTTTCTGTAAATTAAATTAGTTTCATTCCTGTCATTTATTTTCAGCAATTTAGTTTAGTTTCCTTTTTTTCATTTCCTTCCAGCAATATACTTTCCCGTCCTTATCACAGTTTAAGAAATAGCACCCTGTCGTAAAGCAGAAGAGGATGACATGAGAAAAATGCATCTGCTGTGTATATAACACTGTCAGCTCCAAGTTTGTACGAACCCCAGGTTGATAAAGTAAAGTAGGGCAGCCCCTGGGAGTTGCAGCACTCTTGGTGCAATACCAGGGCTCACCAGTCCACTGGGGTAAAAATGTTACGAGAGGCCACTATGATGTGATTCGACTCCCCATGTACATTTAATGAAGTGGAATCGACAAAACCCAAACCAATTTGTCCTTCCACACATGCTACAGAACGTTCAGGATCCATCCAACCTTTTCAGGTGTTTAACCCCTGAAGCAACTTGTCTTTCACTGACCTAACACCCTATTTTCTCCCATGAAAATGAAATAGTGCGACTGGGAGTCTGGGACCCTCCAGTCGCTCCCACAGCAAGGCCATCCCCATGACTATGGAATTTTTCAGGTAGTCCTATGCCAGTAACCCTATATTATGTGCCACTTTTTCAAGGCTTGGACTTAAGCCACTGCCCAGAAATCCATGAGATTTCCATAAATGATAACACTTAAAAAAATGTATTAATGCAAGCATTTGATTAATGACTTGACTGGACCCCTACTAGCCATGGCAGAAATTTTGTCAAACATGTCACAAATATGCATTCTAGAGGTCATAATAACATATATGAGCATAGGGGTCTCATATTTATCTGAGAATCACTAAGAAGCATTGATGTCTTATCACAATAGTTGCATTATCAACTATTAGGTAATGTATTCATTGTTCATTCATACACTAATCAAAACATGATGAGATCCATACATCATCACTGCTATAAAACATACTCATAACCAACATATAACCAACAGAAATAACAAGGATATGACAACCATATAAACCACATTATAACAAGTAAATGTACCCATCAAATACAAGAGGAAAAGAGCTCTTATTGACATATGCAAAATGAAACCAGGTTTGGGACTTCCACGTACCACTTGACCATTGATTAGGCTAAACCAAATTTGTCTTTCATCCAGTCACCCTCGTGCCATATTCCAAGCATGAATGTGGGATCTCATGAAAAAATCAATCAAAACCAAACTAAGGCTTCCAGAGGCCAAACCACCTCAACCCTCAACCAATGATTCCACCTCATGCTCGGACATCACTAACCATCACCAGATTGGTCACTACCCAAGTTGTCTAAGGCTCCAAAGCGTTTGTTCCAACCAGGGCTTCTACCCACAGCTATTTGATCTGAAAGGAGTGTATTAGTTTTGCTGTGCTAAGTGTTCTTTTAGTAATATAAACATGTACAATTTGTCTCCATAAGTTTGCTTAAGGAATGAGTGTTTTATCCATGAAACATAGATGATTTAGTGAACTTTAA
Organism: Pinus albicaulis; assembly: GCA_034641835.2. Classification (NCBI taxonomy): domain Eukaryota; kingdom Viridiplantae; phylum Streptophyta; class Pinopsida; order Pinales; family Pinaceae; genus Pinus; species Pinus albicaulis. The sequence continues at coordinate 148,092,305 of CM076578.1, read as the reverse complement.
GTATTAAAATAAGCCTTAAAAACACTGAACAACAATGTATAACAGAGAAAAACAATCACACACAAGTTTTACACAGTAGGCATGATGAGCAATTCACCCCTCTTGGGATACATGTTGATCCAGCTCCCAATGGCATTTCCCTCTTTGTCATTATGCTCAAAATTGTAAATTACATGTGTTTACAGGCCTCTAATGGTTGTTTTCTCTACACCAATGGCTCCAAAATGCTCAAATTAGTTTAGGTAGACTCTTGTTTCACAAAAATTGGTCAAAAATTGACCTCTCCATGCATTTTTCCCAATGACAGCTAGAAGAGCTCCACTAAAAGTGGACATAGGCACTTAACTGGAGTTAAAATTAATGAAAACCCTAAATTTAGGGTCGGCGCTATATTTCCTGCCATATAAAACCACATGCATTTAAGTGAAATGGTTAGGCAAAGTGGTCACAAGCCGACCCTCTGCCTTTAACTACACAGTTTTAGTTTGAATTAGCTCCACCTTTGGAGTGGAACCTGAAGTTCACGTTTCCACATGCCATGGAATTTCATGCCATAACTCCCACCCCATGTGACAATTTAATACTCTATCAGATTATCCATTTCATACAACCGCCCATACAACCGTTAATTGCAACTAGATTTACCGTGTGACATGTGATCACATACTTTACCGTCGGGGTTAAGGTTTAATTGCTACTGGTTTATAAAACATATGATGCCACGGTTTGTCATGTGACCAATGCCTTTGGGGCCGCTAGCAGGTTGGGGCCGCTGGCAGTCCCCTCCTCCAAATGCAACAACGATATAACATAAATGGAAGCTGAAGCCATATACTGTTAAGTCATATGCGGCAGATGGAATGGTTGGAGGTCTTTGCGGGTAGACAGGAGGTCATGGGGTCGACCCCCCCCCGACTCCATAAAAATTTTTTACTGCATCATGAGGACATGTGGCAGCCTCCGGGCTTCCCACGTGTCACTCATCTGAAAGTTCACATAAAACCATCCAGTGACTAGAAAAAACCTCCATACCAACAAAAAATAGTAGTCCAAATCATGCCACGTGGTGCGATCTGATTGGCTGAGAAAAATGGAATATTCCCAGAATATGCCTGTTGACTGTACCTGCATGCTGACTGGGCATCCAGTCACAAAATTTTTGCTGTTGGGGAAAACAGACAGAACATGATATCTTCCTCATATGACATCAGTTTTTCGAATTGTTCACGACGCCGGAATCGCAACAACGAGACCTTTCCGGTCGCTCAGGTTCGGACCTATTTCGAGCACTTTCAATTTTGAGCATAACACATGATCTCCTGATCCTATTGTTGGGCTTTGAAATAATTTTTCCAGCTAGGGCTTCCAGGACCAGTAACTCAACCCAACAAGGGATTCCAAATCGTTTGTCCAACTAAGTCTTCCAGGACTAGTAACTCAACCCAAGTGGTTACAGGGCTTCTAAAGCATTTTTCCAACCAATGATTCCATGAACTAATAACTCAAACCACAACCAAAGGAACATGAGAACCAACCAGAAAATAAAATTAAAACCCACAACACCATGGCTATCCAGGAAATGGCAAGGCTAGGAAAAACCATTGTTAATCCAGGAAATCCTCCATGTCAATAAAATATCACAACCAGGAAACCACGGGCATATGCCATGCATGCCAAAACTAGCAAGAAAATCATACATGCAACTTGGTACCTATAAGAAAAACCCATTGTAGATATTGATCACGTTGTCCTCTTGCACTTTCCTGCTCTTCATTTTCCTTCTTGATCCAAATCCAAAATATGCCACACTCCTCCAAGAGTGCTCCAAGAAAACTATGTGTGTAAGCGAGAGAGAGAGAGAGAGAGAGAGAGAGAGAGCTCCAAAACGAAACTGTTTGAAAGCCATGAAATAATCCTCAGAAACCTTTTTATTAATGAGGCCTCTGTTTTCTTCAATTTTCCATTATTTTCCTTCATTTTCCTCCTCACATGCAACCTGTGACCTTTGGCCTTCCTTTTCTCTTATTTTCCATAATTTCATAAATAAAATGCCAATAAAAGCCACTTTGCCTTTCCAAAGCCTTTGCCATTGCCTTTGCCAATTTCCATAGCCATTGATTAATCACAAGTGATCCCCATCCCTATGTTTTTTCTCGACATTCAACTTGGAACACGTGTCCCATGACCATGGTCTTACTTTTCCTTTATTAATTTTATTACATGAATTTTTAACCAGGGTTGTTACACTTTGGTGGCATAAAGGCATATTTTAGCCTAATGGTTCATACGAGATCCTAGTATCAGTGTGCAGATTCATTTACTATGGATCGATACACATTGCTTGAGGGAAAGAAATATTGGGTCGAGAGGACTTGTGATGTCCCCACATTCACCTTCCTTTATAGTACAACCATGACATATTTCCACAATATGTGATGCCCAGGCCACAGGAGTAGGATTACATCATTAGGGGTCCCAGAGGGGTTTTAAGGGATTTTATGGGATCTGATGGCATTCGATTGGCGTATTCCATCTGTTAGGTCCCTATATCACTAGTATAGCCCCTTATTATTGTTAGTGTAAACCCCTTATTGTTATTATTGTACCCTTGTAACCCCCATTTTGTTATTATTGTGCCTTTAAATTATTATTGTTAGGTCGGCTAGGATTACATTGTGGCCCACTAGGATTACATTATGGCCCCATGGACTCCTATATATAGAAAGGAGGTTTTGTAAATTGTATCATCCAAGAATTGTTCATTTATGTAATGTATTGGAGGTTGCCCCCTCGAAGTGGCTCATTTCTAAGGCGTTTACATCTCTTTTCTTCTATGTAATGTTGTACTAGGAGTACAATGGTTACAATCTTTGGCGACGGTAGCTTTTAATTTTCAAGAACTTTTCTTGAATTTTTTTTCAGAAGGAAAGGAAGTCGAATTACGGGGTATTGCGGGGAAGCCAGGAAGGATAATAAGCTCTAATGTCATGACAAATCTTCTAAAGAAAGAACAGCAAAAATGGGTCACAAAGATGTTGGGTTATGACTTTGAAATAATCTACAAAAAAGGAAAGCTTAATGTTGTTGCAGATGCACTCTCAAGAAAGAATGAAGAGGTGGAAGCATTGCTTTTTGCCATTTCTATTATCCAACCAGATTGGATAACCGAAGCAAGAGATGAATGGAAGAAGGACAAAGATGTATGGACACTCATTCAAAAGTTGCAGCAAGATCCTAGTACATCTGATACATTTAGTTGAAAAAATGATTCCTTATGGTACAAAGATCGCTTATATATTTGCAAGAATTCCCAACTAAAACAAAAGATTCTTTTGGAATTGCACACTTCTCCTTTAGGAGGACACTCGGGATTTTTAAAAACTTACCATAGGGTGAAGAAAGAATTTTTTAGGGATGGCCTTAAATCTGATATTCAAAAGTTTGTGGCGGAATGTTTGGTTTGCCAGCAGAATAAAGTTGAGACAATTAAGACCCCGGGACTTCTACAACCTTTATCCATTCCAAGTCAACGTTGGGAGGAGATTTCAATGGATTTTATCACAGGTTTACCTAAGTCTGAAGGAAAGAGTGTCATCATGGTGGTATAACACTTCCTTCCATACTGCAGCAAAAATGACCCCATTTATGGCACTTTATGGATATCATCCACCATCCATCACATCATATTTAAGAGAAAATTCGAAGGTTCAAGCATTGGAAGATCACATCGAGCATCAACAAGAAGTTCTCCAACTCTTAAAGGATAACCTGAATTTGGCACAAAATCGAATGAAACAACAGGCAGATCAACATCGCAGTGAGAGAAGTTTTGATGTAGGAAATTGGGTATTTTTACGGCTACAACCATACAAACAAATGTCCCTCAAGCAAGCTAAGAAGGATAATAAATTATCGCCAAAGTACTATGGTCCTTACAAGGTGTTGCAAAAGATTGGTACTATGGCCTACAAATTGGAGCTTCCTGCTTCTTCGCGAGTACATCCAGTTTTCCATGTTTCATGCTTAAAGAAGGTTATAGGTGAAAATCTTCCAGTTCAAACAATATTGCCAGAACTTGATGAGGAAGGAAAAATCATATTGGAACCTGAATCGGTCATGGAAACAAGAACTCGACAGCTACGGAATCGATCAATTTCAGAGTATCTCATCAAGTGGAAGAACTTACCCACTGAAGATTCTACATGGGAGGATGAGAATTTTATACAGAAGCACCAGGAGCTACTCAAGTGTTGAGGACAACACTTTTTTGAAGGAGAGGGGCATGTTAGGTCCCTATATCACTAGTATAGCCCCTTATTATTGTTAGTGTAAACCCCTTATTGTTGTTATTGTACCCTTGTAACCCCCATTTTGTTATTATTGTGCCCTTAAATTATTATTGTTAGGTCGGCTAGGATTACATTGTGGCCCACTAGGATTACATTATGGCCCCATGGACTCCTCTATATAGAAAGGAGGTTTTGTGAATTGTATCATCCAAGAATTGTTCATTTATGTAATGTATTGGAGGTTGCCCCCTCGAAGTGGCTCATTTCTAAGGCGTTTACATCTCTTTTCTTCTATTTTTGGAGTTGGTTACACAACACCATCATCCATGGTTAGTTTTGCATGACTTGATTTTGGTTCCATTGCATTTTGATAATTCCTGTAAAGCGGAGTTATTATTGCACATCACTTAATTAATTACACTTAAGGTCACATTCCAAAAGGAATATTTGATGGAGCACCTTAGTGTAATAGCTCGTTGGAACCGGAACAATAAGATCTATAGGATGGGATATTGAGAATTGACTTCTAGTAGATAGAGAAAGTATGTGTAACAACCCTGCTTAAAAATCCATGTAATAAAGTTAATAAAGGCAACAAATAAGACCAAGGTCATGGGACATGTATTCCAAGATGAATGTTGGGCAAAAACATATTGATGGGGATAATTGGTGATTAATAAATGGCTATAAAAATTAGAAAAGGGATTGGAAAAGGAAAAGAGGCATTAATTGGCATTTTATGTATAAAAATAATGGAAAATAGGAGGAAAGGAAGGTGAAAGATCACATATTTGCATGAGGAGGAAATTGAAGGAAAAATAAGGAAAAATGAAGAAAACAGAGGTCTCAATGATAAAAAGGTTTATGAGGACCAGTTCATAGTTTCTTTTTAGTTTTAGCTTAGAGCTCTCTCTCTATTCTCTCTATATCACTCTTGCATGCTTAGAGTTTTCTTATAGCATTCTTGGAGCACATTATATTTGGATAAAGAAGGCAAGGAAAGTAGGAAAGTGCAAGGTGATAGTGGGATCAACAACTACAACTAGATTTATTTGTAGGTAACAAGTTGCATGTATGATTTACTTTCTAGTTTTGGCATGCATGGTGTTTTCATGTGGTTATTTGGTTATGATCTGTCATTGGCATAGAGGATTTCCTGGATTAACAATGGTTTTTCCTAGCCTTGACATTTCTTGGATAGCCATGGTGCTGTGGGGTTTTCCCTTTTGTTTTCTAGTTAGTGCTCATGTTCCTCATGACTGTGGGTTGAGTTATTAGTTCTTGGAGCCTTAGTTGGATAAATGCCCTAGAATCCCTAGAAAAACTTGGGTTGAGTTACTAATCCTGGAGCCTTGGTTGGAAAAATGCTTTGGATCCCTGCGACAACTATGGGTTGAGTTACTAGTCCTAGAGCTGGGTTGGAACAAATGCTCTGGAGACCTAGAAAAATTGGGTAGACACTGATCTGGTGATGGTTAGTGATGTCAGACTGTGAGGTGGAATCACTGTTTGAGGGTTGACACAATTTTTCCTCTGGAAGCCTTGGTTTGGTTTTTTTGGGTATTTCACGAGATCCCACATTCATGCTTGAAATATGGTGCAGGGGTGATTGGATGCAGAGATATTTGGTTCAACCCAATCTATGGTCGGGTGGTACATGGAATTCCCTAACTTGGTTGGATTTTTCATATGTTAATAAGATCTCTTTTCCTCTTGTATTTTATGAGTAAATGTACTTGTAATGATGTGGCTTTGATGTTTGTTCTATGAGTGTTATTATTCTGGTTATAAGCATGATTTTATGACAGATTTTAGTTATGTCTCTCATCATGTTTCGTAAAAGAATGGTTATTGAATGCACTACCTAAGAGTTTTTATTGTAGCTATTATGAGAGAAAAATAAACCTTCTTGATGATTTTCAAATATGTTTATATGTTTTCCATGTGTTTGAAAAAATGCCTAGTATATTTTGGCCTGTCTAGGTCAAGTTTTGAGTTGAGAGTGAATGTTTAGCTTTGTCATTATGTCAATTATGATTCTCTGATGAGCTTATTGAATTAATGCACAAATATGCACTTATAACGTACATGTACTATGTACACAAAGTGTTTGCATAAATGAGTAATTCAGACGTCCAACTTCCGGGGGTCATAACTTTGGCATACAATATTCGTTTGACTATCATAATGCCTCATTTCAAATATCTCCACTAGTAGTTTGAAAATAGTGTAACAAATTGGTCTCGCACTTTCAAGTCTCTTTATTTTCCCTAATATAATCTTTTAGGCCCTCAAAACATCCTTAGAAATTTAGAACCTTAAAAGACTACAAAAAATATAAATTTTCTGTTAAATTTAAGGAGACAAAACTAAAAATAAATAGTGTTATGTCAAATTAGGATGATAATAGTGTGATCATATCATTGGGTGTTATAGTCACTTATGGACATGCAGACCCCATTTTCCATAATTGCATCTTCGAAATCATGTCTTGCATAATAACTCTCATCTCATGTTTACCCTGGCAAGCTTGTGGATTTAGGTAAATGTGGGAGGGGTGGTTACAGAGAGGTATCAAAGCTCCTAAGTTCAACACTTGGACTGGATGGGCAGAATGTGTTGTCATGCATGCATGTAGGTTGTATATGTGTTTGTTATGTATGCATAGTGTTGGTCATTGTTGCATTTTTTTCGTCACGTAGAAGTGATGATGTTGATGTTGGTATGTTTAATACATTGATTTCATTATATGCATATATATACATGTACTATGCCAATCAAGATTGATCTTGCAGCTGATATAACCTCCCCTAAACTTCAATGAGGTACATTTTATTTTATTTATATTTGGTTATCTTACATGGTATCATTGCAGGAAGAAGGGAAAAGATGACAAAAAAAATTGTGGACTAAAGTTCATGTGATTCTCCTTACATATAAAATGAGCAACATGGTGATGAGTACTCCCCTCACATAGAAGACACATTGAGAAGTTTGAAAGCCAAGATAAGGATTTGAAAGGTGGATAGTGACAATATAATCTATTCACAAGAAAGGATTGCTAGGGCACAAGAGAAACAAGAAAATGTTAATTCAATTATCCTTTAGTTTTTTAGACTTGTAGAGATAGGACCACTTTGGATCATTCTTGGATAGGAGGAAAGAAACAATGGTGCATATGGTAGTAGGTCTCAATCGGGATACATGTTTGATAGGGATGATACAGTTAGAGATGGTAGGTTCATGGATACACCTGACAGAAGGGATAATGACCGTGGACTTCATTCTAGTTCTGGTTCAGAGAGACAACATCACTACCACCATTCGTATAGGAGGAGTGAAAATTAATATTTTCCAGAATAGTTTAAGAAAGAAAAGTCACCTACCTTCGATGGAGAAATTAAGAAGTCAAAGGATTTACAAGCTTGGTTACTTGGAATGACTAAGTTCTTCAAATTTCATGATTACTTAGCGAATATTGAAAGCCATGATAGCTACTTTTAGTCTTAAAGGTAAAACAACCATTTGGTGGGAAGATGTAAATAATTTCAGAGGTATTCAGGAAGAGGAGTTGACTTGGAGTGAGTTCGAGAGACTTTTCAGGAAGAAGTATATGTCTGAGAGATATTATGATGATAGGGAAAATGAATTCTATGAGTTGAAAATGGGATGTATGACCAATGAAGAGTATACTAGCAGGTTCTTGGAGTTGTTGAGATATATTGTAACCACCCTCCTCCCACATTTACCCAAGCTAACTGGTCCACTGGGTTAAAAATGTGACAAGAGGCTATTATGATGTGATTCAACCTCCTTGGTGACCTTAAGGAAGTGGAATCGACATAACACAACTAATCTGACCTTCCACACATACTACATAACCTTCATGAGCCAACCAACCCTTCTAGATGGTCAACCCCTGAGACAACTCATCATTTGACTAACCTGGACCCTCAGACGCTCTGATGACAAGCCCTGCAGGCGGTTGAGGCCTTCCAGTCACTCCCATAGCAAGGCATGCCAATGACTTTGGAATTTTCCAACTATTTTTTTCCTAGTGATCCCAGATTTTGTGCCACTTTTTCAGGGCTAGGAATCAGGCCACTGCTCAAAAATTCATGAAAACTTTAGAAATAGTAAATAACATGGGAAAAAAATACTAATGCAAACTTTGATACAAATACATGATCTAACCCCTAATATCCATGAAAGGAATTTCGTTAAACATGTCACAAATATGTAATTTACAAGTCATAAAATCATATATGAGCATAAGGGTCTCGTACTTATCTTAGACTCATAAAGAAGCATTGTTGCCTTATCACAATAGTTGCATTATAATATATTAGGACATATATACATTTACATTCATTTTCTAATCAAAACATGGTGAGAACCAACATCAAGTCTATCATAAAACATACCCATAACAAACATGTAATTAACATAAATAACAAGGATATAACAACCATAAAATCCACATATAAACTAGTACATTTACACATAAAATACCAAGGAGAAGAAGCCCTTGTTAATGAATGGAAAAATCCAAGTAGGTATGGGACTTCCACGAACCACTCGACCATAGATTGGCTATACCAAATCTTTCTTTCACGCAATCACCCCCGTTCAATATTCCAAGCATAAATGTGGGACTCAAAAGCAAACCAAACTAGGTTTCCTCAGGCTTTATTGTAATCCCCACCAAATCACTAGGCCTTAAACAAGCATGGATGCTACCATATTTCTCCACATACACTGTGAGGAATTTTCCTACCTCCTAGTCTCTAAGCTTTACCGTATATCCCTCCATTCACCGGTCTAGGATTCCTAGGCCTAATTAAGACTCCACCCTCTAGGGTTTACCATATATCCCACCATACACCGATTGATGATTCCTAGGCCTTATTGAGGGTACACACCTCTAGAATTTACCCTATATCCCACCATTCACCAATTGAGGATTCCTAGGCCTTATCAAGGGCACACACCTCTAGGATTTACTATATATCCCGCCATTCATTGATCGAGGATTCGTAGCCCTACCAAGGCACACAAAAATCAGCTTTATCGTAATCTCAGTCCAGTTCATGGATCCATATGCTATGTGTTATTTATTTTAGAGACCACCTAACACAGTTTCGAAACCATACAACAATCTAGCTCAACCAAATATAAGAGAACCCATCACACCATGGCATTCTAGAAATGGAAAGGCTAGGATGAATAACACTTTCACACCTGGAAAATACCATGACATTGACAACAAGAGAACCAAATACACACATGCATGTACCATGCATGCCAAATCTGGCAAGGAAATCACACATGAAATTTGATACCTACAAGTAATGTTGTTGTTGCTGCTTGATATTGCTCTTCCTTTCTTGATCTTTTCTTTCCTTTGCCTTCATGGTCCTTCCTTTTCTTTCCTCAATCTAATGCTAGAGTGCTCCAAGAAAAACTTTAAGTGTCCATGAGTGAGAGAGAGAGAGAGCTCCAAAAATGAACTGACAAAAGGTACCAAATGATCCAAATAAGCCTTTTTATTAATGAGGCCTCTATTTTCTTCATTTTTCCATTATTTTCCTTCATTTCCCTCCTCACATGCAACCTATGACCTTTGACCTTCCTTTTCTCCTAATTTCCATTATTTTCATAAAAAAATGCCACTTTTCCTTTCCAAATCCTTTGCCATTTCCTTCGCCAATTTCCTTACCCATAATAAACCAAATAAACACCTGACGCTAGGATGTTTTTCCAAAAATTCATCTTGGAATATGTGCCCCATGTCCATGGTTATTATTTTTCCTTTATTAACTTTATTTACATGAGTTTTTGACCAAGGTTGTTACAGAACCCTCCCCCTTGGGAGAACATCGTCCTCGGTGTTCAATAACACCTACAACTATTTTTGATGCAAAACATAGTTCCCACGGAGCTTTATAACTTATCTCGTTGTAGTATTTATAATGATCAACCCACTAAGAAGCATACCAACATGATAAACATAAAAACACGACAATCATAATGACATGACACCCATGCCGCTTACTGGAGATTTATAACACAACTCATTGTAGTATTTACATCCATATACATATGTACACATACGAAAACACCACACCAAAACATATACCAAAACATTCGCTCAACCAACGAATAGATAAGGATACATAGCCCACATCTGATCTGCCATCTCCCATGTAGCTTCATTGGGCCCAAAGTGCTTACACTGCACTTTAACCTGGTCTATTGATCGGTTCCGTAGCATGAGCATTTTTATTTGAAAAATACACTATGGTTAAGGCTGGAATTCTCCTTCTGGTTCCATCTGCAATACAGACCAATCAATCACATGATCAACATCTTTAACATACTTCTTAAGTAATTACACATGAAAAACATCAAGGACTTTCAATTTCAGAGGTAGTACAATTCGATAGGCTACTGGTCCAATCCTTTCAAGAATCTTGAAAGGTCCACAAAACTGAGGTACCAGCTTGTCACATGATCCAATCCTCAAGGAGCTCTTCTTGGGATTGATGTGGAAGTACACTTGTTCCCCAGCTTGAAACTCCTTAGAAATACTGTTCTGATATGCATAAATTTTCTTCCTATCCTTTCCTGCCTTTAGATTCTTCTTGATTACCTGAATTTCTTGTTCCATCTCTGCCGACATGCCTGGTCCTATCAACACCTTGTTCACTAGATCACTCCAACTCGTGGGAGTATTACAACTCCGCCCATAGAGTGCCTAAAACAAACTCATCCTCAGTGACTCTTGGTAACCATTATTATAAGCAAACTTAACCAATAGAAGGTACTCCTCCCATCTCCTTTTCTGATGCATCACATACATTCTCAATATGTCCTCCAAAATACCATTGACCCTCTTTGCCTTTCGGTCTATCTGCAGATGATAAGTTTTGTTGAAGGCCAACTATGTCCCTAAACTTGCAAACAACTCTTTCCAAAACTTGGAAGAGAACTTAACATCCCTGTCTGAAATAATCTTCCATAGAACACCATGTAATCTTACCACATATATGATGAATACTTGTGACACATCACTAACTGAATACACAGACGTAATTGGAATGAAGTGTGGTACCTTTGTCAACCTATCCACCACAACCATGATGGAATCATGTTGTCTATATGTCCTCGGAAAACATGTGATGAAGTACATGGAAATTACCTCCCATTTCCACTATGGAATTAGAATCAGCTGTATTAGTCCACCAAGATGCTTACATTCTTCTTTTACCTGATGACGATCCAAACATCTAGCCACAAACTTGCCACGCCTTTCTTCAGATTTGTCCAATGATAAAACTTCTTCACTATTGTCAATGTCGTTAAATGTCCTAAGTGACCTGAATACAGTTATATCGCAAGATAGTATTCTTGAGACTGCCATGAAATCTTCGAAAAGGCTCATGTTGAGATTTCCCTTGGAAGCTTTGGGAACCCATGGGGATTGGGTCATGGTGTTTTTTGCTAGTCTTGTGATTTTGGTATTTTGTGATTTGTTGAGCTTGATTTTTTGTTTTGTTTATGTCTGGTGCATAGCTATGCCACTTTTGTTGTGGTGTTGTATTGTTATTGGTTTTCCATTGTTTTTTTTTTTTCCTTCTTGTGCTTGCCTTTTATGTATCAAGAGTCTTGGGAATTGGTTGGGAAAGAGGAAAGTTGATGGAGTTCAAGGAGAACCTTGTGGTACCCAACAAGTAATGAAAGACTTGGATGAATCCCAGTGCATGTATAAGGGCAGCTGAAGGTAAGAATATGACAACTAGTTGGATTGGTTGGGTCCATTGAGGTAAAAGGGCAGTGGCAGAACAATAATGAGAAAGGTAACCCGAAAGGTAAAGTGAATGGATCTGAGGTGTTAGATGTATTGACTATGTTGGGAACTATTGTTCTCAATGTTGTGCATATTTTTCATTGATAAAGGAAACTCTCTTAACCTTGACCTTAATCTTATCTGGTAATTATGATGTGATCATGATTATGTTGGTGTTTATATATGTATACATGTATGTATGTATGTATGTCGTGTTTGACAGGGTCATCATGGATCATGATTGTTTAATGCTAATGTATATATGTATACATGTATGTATGTATGTCATTGTATGATAGGATCATGGTTGTTTTATGCTAATGATTATATATATATGTATGTATCTATGTCATTGTATGACAGGGTTTTCAAGGATCATTCTTGTGGAGGAGTGATTTCTTATGCAGGTGAATGGCACGAATAGGTTCCTGGCTATGAGGAATCAAGTGGTAGAGTAGCCTTGATAGATCTATGATGACAGTATCATGTAGATATGATTTGATGTTATATGCTTGAACTATTCCTATGTTTATGTTATGGATATGTAATGATGATGGGTACATCACCGAAGTGAAAGTAGTGTGATTTGTGGCATGCTAGGATAGGCATGGATAGTGGAAAGAAACTAGAAACAAAGTTGCTTGTGGGGTCAGTGTGTGGCCTATGGATGTGAAGTACTATTGTTGTGTATATGTTGCACATGTTGTTTATTCAATGATTATACCTATGGTGATGTGTACATGTAACATATGTAGTATTGTGTACATATGATGTTGTATGTTTATTGTATATATGGTGTTGTGTGTATATTTCATATGCAGTGTTAGGTATAGATGGTGCTATGTACATGTTGGATATGTGATGTTGTGTACATATCGTACTGTGCGCATGTTGGATATGCAATATTGTGTGCATATGGTGTTGTGCGCATGTTGGATATGTGATGCTGTGTACATATGGTGTTATGTATATGTTGAATATGCAGAGCTATGTACATATGTTGTTGTGTGTGTGTTGTACATATGGTGTTGTGTGCATGGTTATACATGTGGCATCGTGTGCATGTGGTATTGTGTACATGTTGTACATGTGGTGCCATGTACATGTTGTGCATGTGGCGTTGTGTACATGAGGTGTCGTGTACATGTCATTCATGTGGTTTCATGAATATGTGGTATTGTGTACACATTGTACAGGTGGTGCGATGTACATTTGGGGTTGTGTACACGTTGTGTAGGTGGTACCGTGCACATGTGATGTTGAGCACACGTTGTGCAGGAAGTGTTGTGTACAGGTGGTATTGTGTACATGTTGTGCATATGGTACTGGTATACATGTGGTATTGTGTGCATGTATTACATGATTTGTTGCGGGCATGTGGTACTATGTATGTGCATGGTGTAGTCGTGGTATCGTGACATGTGTTTGTTATGTTGTACTCTATATATGTATATGTATTGTGTTGTATTGTACACCGGATGTGGATGTATGTGTTGTGTTGTATTGTGCACTGGGTGCAGGTGTATGTGTTGTATTCCGGTTTAGGAATATATATTATGTTATATTGTACATAGGTGTAGGTGTATGTGTTGTATTTCAAGTGCAGGTGCATGTATTGTATGGGGTTGTATGTCATGTGTGAGATTCACACTGTGTGTATGTGTACATGATTGAAGAGAAGCAAAGGCATTGGGTGTTTTCTGGGTGTGGCAACCGATCCAGTGTTTGTAGAGAAAGAACAAAGGTAGAAGTAAGGGCCGATGAAGGATAAGTATCAATATTTTATTTCAGTTCTATTATGCATGTGATCTATGATTCTAAATTATGATGGTTACATGTGATTTATGATTATTGTTTATGATGATTGCATATGATTCATGATTTTGACCTATGATGGTTTTTTTTTGAGCTAACCAGATGTGATATGTTTATACATGATGATTTGATCGAAAAAATCGTTTGGCTTGTTCTAAAAGGAAGTAAACATGATTGCAAGTGTACCTTATTGACAACTACCAATGAGGTATGATTTGAAGTTATTTCAATTTATTTTTAATGTAATGGAAATTATGTGCTTGGTACAAGAAAGAATCTAATGCCCGGTTTGGGATGATTGGAACTGACTACAAGAACTAGAAGCGTTAGAAAAAGGAATTGGAACAAAAAGCAATATGTGGGTAAAACACTTCAAGAGTAGGGCCATTGTGGGACATTGGTACCCAATAGTGTCCATTGATTTCCATGAGCATGCTATAATCGGTATGAGGGTTTTTAGGTAGGTATATGCCTTGGTTGTTGGACCTTCTGATGAGAGGAAAGCTTGGCAAGGGATGGAATTCCCAAGATGGGAGTGCCAACAGAACTTGGAAGGTATGTGACTGCACGGAAGGTGGTGATCGGATTTCCCGAGTGACTTTGTAGCAGCGAAGGGAAGGTCGGGGTGGATTTGTTTTGGTCATTAGCATTGTTAGATGGAATAATATGCACATTTGTAGTGTGCCATGGAATAATGAGTCGATAACTGTTCACTAAGGGGGTACAGTGGCACAAGATTGTAGCGCTGGACATTGGACGCAACTTTGACTTTGGCATTAGATTCTTGACTTCCTGGGAAGGACATGAATCCTGGTATTACCTTGAGGGTGGAGGTGTGGGACTTTGGATTCCCTTTTACGTTATTGATATGGGCATCATATCCTTCTATTTGTTGGTTGAGAAAATGTGTATATTTGCATATGTGTATATTATTGTAAATGTCGTAATGAGTTGTGTTATAAATATCAGTACATGTTATGATTGTCATGATGATTTTTTCTTTTGAGAAGACTATTCATTGTAAATATTGCAACGAGTTGTGTTATAAAGCTCATAGGAAGTATGTTCTATTTTCAGTGTTTTACTGGTTTGTAGGTGTCATTGAACACCAGGGATGGTGTTCCCCCAAGGGGGAGGGTTCTATAACAGCCCTGTTGAAAATTACATGTAATAAAGTTAAAAATACTAACCACGATTGATGGGAAACTTATTCCAAGCTGAATGGCAGGAAAAACATCCTAGCAGGTGTTCATTTCAGTTATTATGGCTAAAGGAAATTAAAAAATGCAATGGAAAAGGCTTTGGAAAGGAACGAGGCATTAATTGGAATTTTATTTATGAAAATAATGGAAATTAGGAGAAAATTAAGGTGAAAGGTCACAGGTTGCACGTGAGGAGGAAAATGAAGGAAAATATTGGAAAATGAAGAAAATAGATGTCTCATTGATAAAATTGTTTCTGAGGATCAATTGGAAAGCTTTTTCCAGTTAAGATTTTGCTCACACATATGGCTCTCACTTTATTCTCTCTCTCTCTCATACTCTTGGCTACTTAGATTTTTCTTGGAACACTCTTGGAGGAGTGTGGCATACTTGGTGATTTGGAGAAAGAAGGAAAAGGAAGAGGAGGAAAGCGCAAGAGGACATCATGTTGAAATTTGCAACAAGAAACAATGAAATTGGTATCCATAAACAAAATTCAGAAAATGGCACCCATAAATGGCTACCATGTGAGGCTTTTGATTTAATTATCCCTTAATTAAATTGAAAGTAAATTGTAATTTCATCTCATAACAATTTGTATCAGTTAACTAAGTGAGATAGAATTAGTTAGCTCAAGAATTTCGAGTTGAGGATCAAAGGTGAGGCATGTAGAGTGATTCTATTATTTTCAGGGTCTAGTTATAGTTTTAGCACTAGTGTGGTGTGAGTGTAATCAGTTAACTCAAATTAATTGAGTTGAAATCAATTTAACTAGTTCTAAATGAGTGATGAGATGGTGAGAGGTTAAGTGAATTAAATTAGATTTAATTCACAAGTAGTGATCTACCAAGTAACTGTTGATTCATTGTTATTAGCTGCATGCATGTCAATTCTGATGACGACCGAGTTGAGACAAAGGTTAAAGGGAAGATAACTATTAGTTGTATTTTTAGAAAATTTCCCGGGTGCAATTATAAAGTCAGAGGAAGGCTCATGATGGATTGCGCAATAAAGGAAGGCTGATTATACTATTTAATAGGGATTAATTTCCTAGGGATTGCATGAGAAAGACTGGGCTAAGCAGGGGCTGAGAATTGGATAAGTGTTGGTCAATTTTTCCTGAGAATTTCTAGTCAGTTTTGAGCAGGATCAAGGTGAGACGATCGATAGAGTGCAGGATTTTCTCGGTGTGAGAAAGCATTGTATTGTTTCATGATTCTTTAATTATGTAAAATATATGATAGAGGTTTTTGGAGTGGGTGCTTTCCCTAATAACATCTTGTGTTGTGTGATTGATAATTTCCTTTCTCTTACTTGCATGTGATTGAGCGATCATGTTTTATATTCCACAAAAATAGTAGAAGGATTCAGTATCTTGTTTTAGTACATTACATGATCAGATTGAATCCATTGGTATAGAGTTTCTATATAATTTCTACATGGTATTAGAGTTGTGTTAGAGATTTTATACTGGGTATCAGAGAGCCGTAAATCACAATAGAAGAGAAGAAATTTAGTTTGTCTTGCACAGGTTCAAATTTGCAGATTTATTCTTCAGGGTCCAGCAGCAGATGAAGATGTCTTTCAATGGCTTGAGACTCGAATATGCACTCGAGGGAAATTTGAATTATATTTCATGGAAGGATAGGATGGAGGTACTGTTAGAGGACAACAAGTTGAAGGAATTCATAGATACGGATATTCCTAAGCCCGCAACAGCAGATGCCTAGCCTCTTGATGCATGGCAGAAGAAGGTAGAAAAGGTGAGAAGGATCTTGTTAGAGGGATTTCGAGATCATATTTTCTCAAGTCTCCATGGGAAGGCGACTCCATATGCTATGTGGAAGGCCTTGACAGATCTATTTCAGAATAACAATGACCAAAGGAAGTTGGCGCTGAAGGACAAGCTCATCAATATTAAGCAGGAGGAGGGAGAGAGGGTACCAACATACTTGGCGAAGTTCACTCAACGTCGAGATGAGCTTGGAAGTGTTGGTGTGACCGTAGCCGATGATGACTTGGTGAGCCTAGAACTTCTAGGCCTTCCCAAGAGCTGGCATAGTTACCAAGACTTTGTGAATGGGAGGGAGAAGTTACTAGACTAGGAGTGTTTGTGGTCCAATTTGGTAATAGAAGAGATAAGGTGGAGCACCAGAGATGGGACCTCCAGCACCAACAAAGAAGAAGATTCTACATTAGTGGGAAAACAAAAGAAGGCAAGGGAAAGAAATCCCAAGGTGAAGAGGGCAAGATATACTTGTCCAAGATCAGATGTTTTCACTATCACAAGCATGGGCACTATGCTTGAAATTGTCCACAGAAGAAGGCAAGAAAGAAGGAGCCTGCAATTGTGTCGGGTGAAGCATTGGATTCACAGTTAGAGCTTGATTTTACTCTCATTTCATGCATGTCCAGAACTGTAATGGGATGCATGTGGTATCTATACAGCGGTGCCTTATTCAATATGATGGGGAATAAAGATATCTTCAGTGAATTGGAGGAGAAGGACATCCAACAGCACATAGAGTTTCGAGATGACAAGAGGTATAAATCAACCAACATAGGTATAGTTACCTTTTAGAGGGAGTCTGGCTCCCTTCTCATACTTGTAGATGTTTTGTATGTTCCAGGCCTAAGGAAGAATCTTGTCTCCATAGTGGTATTGGAAGACCATGGTTATGAGGCAATGTTTAGAAAAGGAAAGGTGTTCCTTAAACACATAGCCATAGGATAGGTGAAGAAGATCGGTTCAAGAGTCAAGAACCTATATGCAATCGAGGTTGAGGATGCATGCAAGGATTTAAGGAGAAAATTAGTAGTTAATGAATTGGTGGTTGAGAGAGAGCAATTATCTCTCAACATGCAACCTCAGAAGCAATCTCAAAAGTTTGTGGAGAAGCCACAATTGGAGAAGCAAAGAGGAGACTGAGTGGAAGATTCCACTCAAGCAGATACCTCCAGGAGGGTGAAATTTCAATCCAAATGGGCAGAGGGAGTACATGTAGCTATACCTCCAGGTGTGAGGTGGGGCGATGTGCAAATATGATCCCAAGAAGAAATTTGGGCAGGTTCCTTTGAGATGGTGTGTCTCATGGATCCAACCTGGCTACGAGGAGACCATAGTACAACAGTAGCAGGAAGGATTAGTTATATTGATGCAGTCAGATGTCAGGAAGATAGAAATCAAAGTGACAAATGTCGGATACTGGAGCGTAGATCAAAGTTGGAAGCACTGCAGAGTGCATGGATGCAGATGTCAGCATCATCGCAGAGAGTCCACTAGACATGTGTAGTAGCTAGCAGTAGGCAGAAGACTCTGATGACAGATGCATTATACTCATTCATTTGTTTGGAGGCTATTTAGTTTCAGGAGAGTTGCATGTGAAAACAACACTAGAGAAGTGTTGCATGCAAGAACATTCCAAAGGTACCGAAATGAGACTGATTGATTCCTTTCTTGTTGAGAGGGAGTGTTGAAATTTGCAACAAGAAACAGTCAATTTGGCATCCAGAAACAAAATTCAGAAAATGGCACCCATAAATGGCTACCATGTGAGGCTTTTGATTTAATTATCCCTTAATTAAATTGAAAGTAAATTGTAATTTCATCTCATAACAACTTGTATCAGTTAAATAAGTGAGATAGACTTAGTTAGCTCAAGAATTTTGAGTTGAGGGTCAAAAGTGAGGCATGTAGAGTGATTCTATTATTTTCAGGGTCCAGTTGCAGTTGTAGCACTAGTGTGGTGTGAGTATAATCGATTAACTCAAATTAATTGAGTTAAAATCAGTTTAATTTGTTCTAACCGAGTGATGAGATGATGAGAGGTCAAGTGAATTAAATTAGATTTAATTCACAAGTAGTGATCTACCAAGTAACTGATCATTCACTATTATTAGCCACATGCATACTAATTCTGATGATGACCCAATTGAGACATAGGTTAAAGGGAAGATAACTATCAGTTGTATTTTTAGAAAATTAACCGAGTGCAGTTATAAAGTTAGAGGAAGGCTCATGATGGATTGCGTAGTCAAGGAAGGATGATTATCCTATTTAATAGGGATTAATTGTCTAGGGATTGCATGAGCTAGGCTAGGATAAGTAGGGGCAGAGAATTGGCTAAGTGTTGGTCAATTTTTCCTAAGAATTGCTAGTCAATTTTGAGCAGGATCAGGGTGAGACGATAGGTAGAATGAAGGATTTTCTCGATGTGAGAAAGCATTGTATTGTTTCATGATTCTTTAACTATGTAAAATATTTGATAGATGGGTTTTGAGCAGGTTCTTTCCCCAAGAACATCTTGTGTTGTGTGATTGATAATTTCCTTTCTCTTACTTGCATGTGATTGAGCGATCATGTTTTATATTCCGCAAATATAGTACAAGGATTCAATATCTTGTTTTAGTACATTACATGATCGGATTGAATCCATTGGTATAGATTTTCTATATAATTTCTACATGGAATGAGAGCTGTGTTAAATATTTTATACACATCAGGATCGACAACTACAATGAGTTTTGATTGTAGGTACTGAGTTTCATGTATGTTTTCCTCACTATTTTTGGCATGCATGATGTATGCATGTGGTTTATCGGTAATGTTATGTCATTGGCATGGAGGATTTCCTAGATTGACGGTGGATTTTCCTAGCCTTGCCATTTCCTAGATAGCCATGGTGTTGCGGGTTTAGTTTAATTGCTTTTTTTCTCGTTGTTTCTCATTTCCCTTTAGTTGTGGGTTGAATTATTAGTTCCTGGAAGCTTTGGTTGGACAAATGCTCTGGAAGTATGATGAAAATCTATGGGTTGAGTTACTAGTCCTAGAAGCCTTGGTTGGAAAAACGATTTGGAAGCCCTAGGTGGGTTGAGTTACTAGTCCTGGAAGCCTTGGTTGGAAAAAAAATTTGGAATCCATGAAACAATTGGGGTTGAGTTACTAGTACTGGAAAACTTGGTTGGAACAAACACTCTGGAGCCCTATAATTACTTGGATAGAGACCAATCTGTGATGGTTGTGATGTCTGACTATGAGGTAAAAGCACTAGTTTAGTGTTGAGGTTGTTTTTCCTTTAGAATCCCTGGATTGGTTGTGATTGATGTGTTTGATGAGATCCCATATTCATGCTTGGAATATGACACAGGGTTGATTGGTTGAAGTGATATTTGGATAATCCAATCTATGTTCGGGTGGAATGTGGAAGTCCCATCTCCGATTGGTTTCTACATTCATTAATGAGCAATTCATTCCCTTGGTATTTGGTATGCAAATGTATTGATTTATATGTGGATTCTATTGTTGTTGTATCCATTGTATTTCTACTATTATTATGTTGGTTATGAGCATGTATTTTTATAGTGATGATGTATGGCTCTCCCCATGTTTTTACTTGTAAATGAATGTACAATGTATCTATAGTCAAATAGATGGTATTGCAGTTAATGATGTAGGGGAGAAATGCTTCTTAGAGATTCTTAGATAAGTATGAGACCCCTTTGCTATGTTATGTTGTTTACACCTATAGATTCACTGTTTGTGACATGTTTGAAAAAATTCTTGTCATGGATAGGAGGGTCTAGATGAGTTCTTAATTATGTGATTTCTTCTATATCATTGTCCTATTGTTTTTATCATCTCTCAACTTTTCATGTAGTTTTTGACAAAGCACTAGGTTATGGGCTTGAAAATGTGGTTCAAATCCTGGAGATACAGGTACAAAACTGAGCTTTTGGGGCCCTGGCCACTGGCATGCAGTGTTATGCCTTGGGATATAGCCTCCTAGCCACTGGCATGCAATGTTATGCCTGCGGATATGGCTCAAAGAGGTCAAAATGTCAGTGTGACCCAAGGGTGAGAGGTCTGAAGTTACCTCCTGGGGGTGATGTTGTTCTTGTTGTACAAGGTATGTATGTTGTGTTTCTGTCGGTTCCACTTCCTTAAGTTCACCTAGGAGGTTGAATCTCATTATAGTAGCCTCTTGTCACATTTTTACCCCGACTTTCTAGTTACTTGGGTAGATGTGGAAAGAGGGTGTTACAAAATGAACATTATCCTAGTTGTAGAAATGAAAGTGTCATTCATTAGATGTAAAGAATAATTGTAACTACAGGGAGGAAAAAGATTACACTACTTGTATAAATGAATCATGCTACTCTACTTGCAAACCAATAAAATCAATACTCTACTTGCAAAATGTAAATCATTAATCTATTTGCAAATTACTTTGAAAGAGGAATTTTAGTCTAGAACACATAATTAGGAAATCCAAGAGTGTAATTTTTTAAAAACTAAGTCTAATTTATTTGCATTGAATATTTTCCCTTCATATCATTGAGTGTAATATATTTTTAGCTTTAGCAACAGGGTCTTTACTCATATCATAAGAGAATACTCATTGTGGTTCAAATGTGAAAATTTTCTTCCTAATTCTAAATGTTGTCTTGTACTTGCAGTGGGTAAAGGATGGGTCTAGAGTGGTCCTTGGGTCTCCCCAATCATGGATTCAAATCCTATAGGTCATTATTCATTCCCAAAATTAGAAAAAAAATCAAGATCTTAGAGTAAATTTGGCCGAGTTTAGGAAATGCTACATGACTGCTACAAGATACCCTGTTTTGCTACACGATTGGGCCCGACAGCCTTCTGAGGGCAAGGAAGGCATTTTGAAGGTGGAGGAACTTGGATGAGGGTGGATAAAGGATGTTTGGGGAATTTTTTCCAATATTATCACCCCTCAGAGGCCCATCTAACACAAATATTCATGTTGACGGTGTCTTTCATTGACCCTGAGAAGGTGATCTCAGTGGCAGAATTTGAGAGCAGTATGAGGTGTCTAGGAGGAGAATAGTAATTAAAATGTGGATGTAGGATGAATTTTCTAACCCTTGCAAGTCACTGGACATCCCTGTAGACTAACAATCAACTTTTTTTCCTCTTGGGAGGAACATACATCCAATGATCAAATTGCAGCAATATAAATCAAAGTGGAAAGGATGAGTTGAACTATATTTCATCAAGAACTATTCTATCCTACAACATGCATCTCATTCATTTGAAAAAAACATGATATTAACTTCTAACGTGCATAAGAAATCCTGCAAGAGAATTACAATCCAAATCCTAGCAAATTCCAAAGAAACATAAACACATATTTCTGGCTTGTTGTTGTAGAATCTTCAACCACACTTCCCACAAGAGAGGTGGTGGTCAGACTTGCAACCACAATTTTTTCAATATAATTTCTACCTAGACATTGAAATAAATACAACAACTTCAAAAAATACAAAGAAAAATACATGAGTGGGACTATAGCCTCTAGGTTGGCCCCTAACCCAAGGGTTTTAACCTTCTTAAGTTAACTCAAATGTAGACCAACAATGGACCTTTCATTAACAAAAAATGGTGTTCAAATACATATTCTCAAAATGGAAATAAAAATTTCAAGTACTTGGTCTTCAATAGCTATTCCTAGCTCCAAGATATCAAATCCTAATGAGCCCTTAGGCATTTTTATTTATACAAAAAGTGACTGATGGGAAAATCCCTTGAGAGGAGGTCTGCTTCCATCCAAAATCTTGAAATTAGTGGATCTAGTTCCCTTAGATCCTCTCAAGCACTTGAGTTCCTCAACTACCAATGGATCTCGAGCTATAGATGAGTGCAGATGAGTGATTCTAGGGATCACTTTGATTCAAATTAGAGTAAATGCAGGGGACAAGCCTCCTACATTCCCTCTAGCTGGCTGCAACGTGCCTTTGCATCATAAATGTACCTAAAAATGCTTACTTTACTGCACATAAACCACATTAGGTCAAAAAGTATGACAAACACCCTTTAGTGTTCCTACTAAACACATTATAGCCAAAAATGTAAATTAATGTGGAGAAAAGGAAGAATTTATGGGCTGGAGGATAGCAATATGGACCTCAAAATATACCTATTGATGGGACCCATTAGTACTGCACTGATAGGGATGTCAATATAAGATTGTGCCAAGTTGGATCAAAGGGAAAATAACACAATATAATTATGTCTCTTAGATTCAATATTACTAAATGGAATCAAGGGAAGCTATAGAAAAAATATTGTGAAACATGTTAGGGGTTTTGTATCAATTTAATTCCATAGCGAGAAAAGATTTCTTATAGAAGAAAATGTGTAATGTGAGTGTAACAAATGATGGATACTTGGGAGCAATTGACTTGACATAGCCAAACAAGAAAACAAAATATGCAATGTCTAATCCAAACCAGTAGCCATTTAAAACCACATTGATCCAAGGTATCATCATAAATGTAGAAAATAAGAAAAGCTTGTGCATATGAGGTTTCAAAATGACAATGACTTAAAAACGTCTCACACATATGGAAAATATGATGGACAAGTTTAGAAAAGCATATAGAAACCAACAAAAACAATAATCGTTAATGTTGAATGGAGCTTACCCATTGTCTCCCATACTTACAAAATAATTCCATGTCAATTTCAATGTAACTATAACACCATCAATAAATGGAATACAATTCCCTATTGGAATTCCTCAAGAATGAAGTCCTACCACTTAAGTTACCACACAGATTTTGATCTTTGAATGGAATTCTCTCAATAACCTAACCACAACCACTTCTAGTTTTGTTTTGTTGTTGATTACATGTTAAAGGAAAATACAAACTGGTTCGCTTTCAAATTATCAATAATTTATATATATATATATATATATATATATATATATATATATATATATATATATATATATATATATAGCTTTTGATTCATTATTTTATGTGATGTTGTATACTTTCATAGTTTTTTTTCAAAACTAACAACTTGATTAATGATAGTAGTTGTTATATACAATTTCAAACATTTTTTTAATAAATTACATTTTTATATTTATAAATTTCAATGATAAATAACATAATGAAAAAGAAAAATCCAAATCTTGACATGATTCAAGAGTTTTCTCTTTTAAAATAATAAATGTTGATAATGGGAACAATTTTTCCTATTTTCATTTTTATATAATTTAATTTAATTATTATAATTATTATTTAATTATATAATTTGCAGAATAAAATTTATTTTTCATTCAATATTATGTTCAAATTTATTGAAAGAAATTGATGATGAAGTCAATTGTAAGGTTACATTGTATTTTATTTATGTAAACTCAAATAAAACTTGCACAATATTACTGACAACATCTTAACATTAAAAAAATTAGTTTTAAAGATTTTGAAAAAATAATATTTTTATTTTTTATTAAAAAAATAACATACAAATTTAATTTAATTTGTATTAAAAATATATAAAAAATTAATTTAATTTGTATTAAAAATAATTGCAATTAATAATGATGACAATTACTTAATTTTAATATTAATTAATAATGATGATAATTACTTAATTCTAATGATAATAAACTAGATTTTATTCATTTGTTGTATAAATTTTCAATTTATGTAAAATTATTATTTCTTGTGAAATATATTATGTGATATAAATAATTTCATGATGCAAATTTTAAAGATAAATGTTCGAAATGATTTGTTTATATTTAATATAATCTTTGATATGTAATTGATTTTAAATTAATTTAATGTATTTTTCATGCATTTACAGTGTGACACCTTGTTTTAATTACGTCGGAGGTGTTATCTTTTCTGGAATGGGGTGAGAAAACACTGTTCACCCCATGCAATCAAAACACCTTCTCATCGCCCTTTTGTCGAATAAAAAATTGACAAATGTAACCATCGGCTTCGTCCTCCTGTTCAGGAAGTCTGCCATTCATTCTGTCTTGAAATACGTGCCACAAAATATCGTGGGATCCACTACGCTTCCACTCTCACCCTGGGAAGTCTTTGCGACCACCACCATACTCGATCCCTCCACGTTAGTCAGGGTCTCTTCATTCGGCTTGATCTGGAAGAACATATAAAAAACGATTGACAAACTTACGGTTCGAATCTTTCCCTCAATGCCCACCCTTCCACTATTTAGAGCAACTTCGTCCTTGAGATTTGTCACCAAGTTCTCTACCGCCCATGCTCTGCCATCCCCGAAGCCTTTCATTGCCGAAGGGCTCAGGGTTTTGTTCATTAAATTCCTCTGTAGGCTCCGCCACAGCGGTCCATAGGCGGTGTGCTGATGCTTCGATGGTTATTCCTGAACAGTTTGTGCACACCCTGGGTAGTCGGGCGGTCCGTTAAGAGGGAGCCCTTTTGTATGAGAATGAAGATGTTGTTGTATCCCCAAGCTAGTAACAGGACTTTTTCATAGAACATAGTTGATAACTCTGCATGTGCCAAGCTAAGAGCTTAAAGCCTAAGATAAGATGTAGTGTTGGAGACTACACCCAATACAAATTCAATTGTATGTATCATCTGGTGTATGAAAATATCACTAAATTCAAATTCCTCATGTTCAGTGTCAAGATCATGATCCATATCAAAATAATAAACGTCTAAACTTGCAAGAATGCCATACGAATGACCTTGAAGCCTCTGGTCATGTTGTCTTTTCAGAAGCAGAGGCTTTGGAAGAAGCATCCAAGGCATTGCAATAAGTGCCAGAAGTAGTAGCACCATATGAACATTCCTCTGACCCCAAAAAATTTTATTTTCACCAAGTTCATCAGCTGGGCTTAAGAACATATATATCGTGACATGATAAAGATCAGCTTGGGAACCAGCGCACCACTTAATGATTATGAGGAGTGAAATATAGCCAGACATGTTATTCAAAAAATAAACTTGGGCACGAATTGGTACCAAATATTCAATGGATTATGAAAGAATTTTACATTGAAATATCTCATAATAATTCCAAAATTCGTTTCTGTAACTCCCAATAGAATAGAGAGTTTCATCTTTAATAAGTTTAAAAATGGCAACTCAGTTCGACTACCATGCCACACCGGATCAACTCCAAATGGATATGCCTCACGAACCTTTATCAACCCTATTGAATAAGCATCCCTTCACGAAGAATCACGACATGCATATGCAGATGGGCCAAAATTTTTAAGGGGAACTGAAAAGAATTCATTGTAGATGAGTCCACAGTAAATTGAGAAGATTGCCATCATAAAAATCACATAGAGACCTCCAAAAGCCATCTCCATTATGTCTCCAAGTTTTTGACTACCAAGTTTTCTTTCTCTGCATATGAGCCACAAGGATGCAAGTAATAAGCATATACCATGGTCCCAGTCACCAAACATTACAACGAACAAAAATAGGAATGTAACGATTTTGAATACACCAGGATATGCCTCTTGGTACTTAGCCACACCATATGCATCAAATATTTCTTGAAAAGCAGTGGTAAATTTATTTTTTATGAAATATGTGGTTGGTGCCTCCTTTGTATAAAGAACTTGGAATATAGTTCCAACCTGTGAGTTACTATCCACAGTTGCACGATGCAATGCATCTTGAAACTGAGTTTTTGAAATTACAGGGCACCACCCCTCAACAACTAGATACTTCCTTGTAACATCAATGCTTAGCATGTTCAAAGTGTTGTAAACAAATTTCTCTGTTCTTACCAAAATATTCCACTGTTCAAACTAATATCCAATTGTTGTCAACACATTATCCCAATGGAGAATGCCAACATCTACTGTGCTTTGCATCTCTACGAGCCTTCCAGAAACCTCTCCTATCATTTTCCTTTTCTTATTTATTTCTTCAGGAAAGGATAGCGATTTTCCCCAAAGACTTCACAAATATTCATTACTTTAGTCCTTGCTCGCTCTCTAGAATAAAAAATAACAATTTTTTTTTTTTGAACCTTCTCCCCTGAGATAGGATCAGTGACAGGTTGCTCAACTGCAGACTGCTTTAATAACATGTTCCCCCTTGTAGCACAAAAAATAATTCTTTCAAATTGTATTGCCTTTGTTTTGGGAACAAGACCACTAATAAACACCAACCTTGCTTGCTTTGAAGGTTCTGTCAACATTTCCTGCTCTAATAACAATGGGCTATCCATAGGTCCTTCTACATCACTTCGAGCTAATGAGAAGAATGAACCAAATTTTTGTAGTACAAGCTTAAATTCCTGAATCTCGCTGTGAGAACGCTGCAACTTTTCATTATTTGCATTAATCTCTACAAGTTCTGCTTCAAGTTCACCCAACTTTGTCTCAAGGTCATCCAACTCAATATCTAGACGTAGAGCAGACATTGTAGAAGGTGATAACCCAACTTTAATCATTTGTTCTCTAAAAAAGCGCAACTTCTGTGACATTTCTCTAGATCGTTTCACCTGATTAGCATAAGTCCATTGAAATGGGCTCTTGTCTTCATTAAGATCCTTGAATTGAAGAAGGCTGAGTTGTCCGAGGTACGCCATGCTATCATGCACAAACTCAATAGGAATGATAAGCTGAACTAAATTCATCTCCTCTGAACGGAGGAGATCCATAGGAGGGCACCAACTCCTGTTTCTTTCCATGGCTATGCCAAAGGTCTACGCTCACGGATCCTAAAACTTTAAAAGCCCACTCATTACCAGCTGCAATTTACCACCAAGGAATCGTAAGGATGATCAGATCTATTATTCTCTTCCATTGAGTGTATTTCCTTCTAATAATTCTTTGTGATCATAATCTCATATATTTATTATTGGGGAGAGGGATTTTTAGACCTCAACATGTTTATCGTATCTCGCACATTAAATGTGGAAAATTACAACCTTCAGTTCAAATTTTGTCAATCTAGATAATTCATCTTCAAGCAAACTAATTTGTAACTGGAACAACCAATATTGAAGCAAAAGAAACACGAATTTTCTATATACGCTTAGGTGCTTCTATTGTGAAATATATTGGTACTACAAGCAACCCTTTTCTTCAATAGGTCATTGGTATGGATATACACGACAGAGGGAAGAGTGACAACAGAGTGACTGTCATTTGTTCTAAAATTTAAGGAACATATTGTTGCTTCTTCTGATTGGTTATTGTTATTTTATTTCTTCCATTAAACTCAAAATATAAAAATATAGGAAGTAGCTACAATTTTGGTGCACTCAAAAGCATTGAAGACTAACATCACCCCACATACAAGCATAAACTCAATCGATAGGCATTGAGGAATTTTGTTAGAAAAATTTAATACAAAATTGTGAATATATTTTTGATAAATTACAAGGTTTGAAGAACTTAATTTTGTACTAAATGTTTTTTCAAATAAATTCTATGAAAATTATGTTAGTGTAACTTTCCTTTTCAATTTAATCTCGTATTACATTCTTTAATATATATATAGAAACTAAAATTTCCATATATTTCACTTTATTACTATTTTCCACATTTCCCACTTCCGATGTTTAATTTTCACCTCTCGGTGAAAATGCTAGTTTACTTATTGGTATATAAACTTGTTATGAATACATATTCTTTTGTCTTTTTCAAAAAATAGATTAATTTAATAATTACCTTGAGTAAAAAGGAGGAAGTAATTGATTGGTAAATATTCCAAGAACTAAGGGTAAAAGGGGTTGAGACAGTTCTGACAGTTACCTTCCAAAAAAAATTTAGAGGAAAATCCTAAGTTTGATTGGGGTTCAGTGCAAAAAGGATGTTGGGGTTAAGAAATAGGTTGCTGCTTTGAATTGTCCAGAGCTAGTGTGGGAACCAGTGGAGCTCAGGAAGTACCCAAGAGAAGTAGAGGCTGGATTTGATCCTAAGGTCTAACTTCTTGTCTCAGGAAATTACCTAGGCCCTGGTTAGGAGCAAGGGGGGAAGCATAGGATGTGATAGCCTCGCTCAAGGTTGGGAGGACCAATAGTTACTGGAAGAAAACCTCTAAGATAGGTATTTAAGTATCTTGATTTTACTATTTTAATATTGCTAATAGCCGAAATAAATAATAGTATAGCATTTCATTTAAATAACATAATTGATTATTGTGAATTGCAATTATGAATTTTATTCTAGTCAGAAAAGTTATAGCTAGAACTAATGTATGAAATAAATATAGATTTATTCTCTATCATGAATATTATACGTAATTTCCATTATAAATATCTATAACAGAACTACAATGGATAAATAGTAAGCCAAAACAACTAGTAAATACAAATCATGGTGGAATTGGAACTATGACCCACAACCAAACTTAGCATATTCCACTGTATTGATAGAAAACTGAAGTGAAAGCAGAGCATGGAAATTAAAAAAAAGGTGAGCATAATAAATAACAACCAGTACTGTGAGGAGATGTAAATAAAATAATTATTATGCAGGAAGGAGTTGAATGGGTATAGGCCTGCGGGTTTAGTACCCGGACCCGAGGGTAGGGTCGAGGTTCAGGTCCCTTTTTGCCATTTACCCAGAAAACAAGAATAAGCATAGCGGTAAACAAATATGGATATTGAGCATGACCAAGAATTGAAATTATTAATCTGAGTGTGCAAAATATTTACAAAAATGATTTTTAGTATTTCTTGAACAAAAATGTGCAACAAAGCTTACCATTAATCTGACAAGTATATGATAGTATGGTATGGAAAATAAACAACACAAACAATCCACATTATATATAGAATAAACCTTACAATATTCATACTCTGAGGTGGTAGAAAACAGGAAAAAATATAGCCTGAAACCGAAACCCTTGCATGTAAAAGGGGCAGGTTGATAAAACTAGAATCACTGTAAAAACTGACAAATAATCTATATAGTGGACGAAGTAACGAGCCGATGTACAACCAGTAATTTAAATTGGGAAAATGAAGTCTCGTCTCTCATATTAATAGTCTTTAATACAATTAATAAACCAAGAACATTGTAACCAGGAAAGAGGGCAAAGCCCAAGTAGAAAAACCAACTACAACTCTAATTATTAAACAATAAAACTATGGCTAGGCCGAAATCGTCCACGAAAGCAAAATACCAGTCCCTGTAAGAGACAGAGGGGGATATTAGCGGTTACTATGAAGCGAAAACAGTCAATATAGCTCAGGGATTCCGAGTAGTGAATGGAGAGATGAACTTACTGGTGTTGAGGTAGAGCAACTCTCGGAAGAGTCCTGTACTCCCATTTTCCTCCAGAATTTCGAAGCTTGTGCCACAATATAAAACTGTGGGGTTATGATCGGGACCGATAACTTTCAAAAAAAAAAAATAATAAATATAAAAAATGTAAAGGGACAAACCTAATAAACCTGCAATGCTGAGAAATCCTAGGGATTTTGCTGAAATTCATATGGAAGAAATCTCTCTATGAGACAAGACCGCAACCTGGAAAGTCGAGAGGGTTTGCGAAAGAGAACAAAGAACCAAATATTCGCATATACTGCCAACCTGTACAACAAGAAACAAAAAAATATGAAATAACGAACAACATGAGTTAAATCCATAAATGATGGCGAAGATTCAAAGAAAAGAAACAGAGTGCTTACCTCCTTAGAATTGCAAACAAATTGAACAACATGATCATCCCGTCGGCGGCACCATATCAAAAGGAGAAAACCCTAAGTTCTAGCATGAGGAATGAACAAGGTTGCATAACCGAATTGCTGAATACAGCAGCGGGAGAAATGGCTCACAGGCGGAAGGTTGGGTTGGGTGGTTACCCTAACCCTCCTCCCCTTGCGTTATCACCATCGATCTCCCGAGGTACGAATCGGACGACTAAGAATTCGCCAATGGTCAGAGCATGGGACAGGTGGAGATAGTCACATTAATCGAGAGATGCAGTATAAAAAACATTAATGAAATCTCTCAATACATTAAGCCAACGATAAAATCTTCATAAAGGATTATCTTATGAAATGCGGAGGTTAAAGTACTGTCATGGACTATTAAAACACATCTCCAACTCTATCAGCATAATTATTGCATGCAGATTATTAAAGTAAAGCATGATGGAGATCCCCACGAAACCATCGGGGAAAATATTTTGTAAGGATTAACCAATCAATTATGAAGATACATTCATATGTATACAGACTCAGAGTTAAAGCACTCGGGTACCAAATGATTGACCAAGTTTTGATCCTTAATCCACTTTATTTATATGTTATTTCCAAAGTCAAATTGTTATAATGTTTAAATCATAAATATGTGTAAAAGAAGAAACACCTTATGAGTTGATGTTCCTACATGTTAAATCATAGTGATAGTTAAGTGTAAATATTTTATTTATTTATTTATAAGTAAATGGAGGTAATTACGGCAAGGTTTTTACAAGTGGTATAAGAGTGTAAGTTACACGCTGGGGCCAGATGGGCCAACACAATAACATTTCTTTTTATTTATTTATTATTAAAGTTTCATGTTTGGAAATTGTGGTTAGTACAGGGAAATATTTGCGTTAAGCTACCATGAGGAGAGGATCTAGTCATCAGACACCCAGGAATATAGGGGAAACCCATCCTATGACTAATCTTGAAGTCAATCCCGAAATGTGGGTGCAGTTAAGTGTTGACTAGCACCAACAAACAAGTAGAATATTGGAAGAACAACAACGACAAATAAATAGATTGCTTGCTACTGTGCAATAACTTCAGACAGATATGCTCAAGGTTCGTGGTGATAATGAAAGGTTAATGAGGGAACAAGAAAGGATATTAAAAATCCTTTCAGATAGACAGAATCATCCCACTACACAACCCAGCCCTGAGAGGGATACTTAGGGAGAAGGAGAACAATGAAAACCAATGCATGATAATCTCGAAGGCAGTCGAACACAACTGAGTAATAAAAGTCGAACCTAAAATGAAGCTGAATATGGGATATTTAAAAACAACAAGAACTGAAGAAGCAAAAAGTGGAATTACAGGGTGAATTTAGATCAAGCCTCCTACCTTCGACGGAGAAGCTGAAGAAATGGCAGAAGCTTGGATAATAAACATGAACAAATATTTTTAGGTGTATGAATATAACGGCAAACTTAAAGCTCGTTTAGCCATCTATCAACTATGGGAGAAAGCCACATTGTGGTGGGAAGAAGTGAAGAATGTGTGTGGGGTTGAAGATCAGAATGTAACTTGGGATGAGTTTCAGCAATATTTCAAAGATAAGTATCCTACTGAATGATTCTATGATGAAAAATCCTGTGAATTCCATGATCTAAATTTGGGGCAGATGTCTATGGATGAATTTATTACAAAATTTACTTCATTGTTTATGATGAGTAGCTTGTCGATACATATGAAAGAGAGGATTGAGTTTGTAAACCCAAAAACCATGGATGAGGCAATAAGGAAAGCACAAATGTGCTATCAAGAATCCAAAGCCATGGGAGAAACTAGGAAAAGTTGGCCGCCTCGAACAGGACAAAAAAGCTTTACCAATTCTAGGAATAACAGAACAGGAAATATCAAGAATGCTGCAAGAAATCTGATAAATAAACACAATGGAAAGAGTCAACCAAGGACCAAATGGATAGGAGACGAGTGGCATATTGAAGCATCTAGCAAACCTGACATTGGACAATCCCGAAAACCTCCCTTGCAGTGCTGGGGGTGTGGGGAGGCATATTATTTCAAAAATTCCCCCCATCGAGGGAGAAACGAAGTGGTAGCAAACTTGCAAGACACCCCTAATGTCGGAGATGTAGCTCGAAACATACCCAGAATCAATGTTGCACTGGAGGACCAGCAAGTGGACTTTCAACCAACTATGATAGAATTAGAAGGTAAGCTACAAACCCAGTCTGTTTCTATTTTAGTTGACCCTGGGGCCAGTTTGAGCTATATTCACCCCCGCATAGTTGAGAACTGTAAATTATAGAATCAGAAATTTAAGAATCCTTGGCTAGTACAACTAGCTACAAGGGCAAGAAGACGAGTCAATGCCAAGGTATCAAACTATGAGTTGAATATTGGAGACCAACACATAACGGTAAAACTCAAAAATCTACCTTTGGGATCTTATGATATCATGTTGGGAATGGATTGGATGGAGAAACAACAGTCTTTAGTAGATTAAAAAGATAAAGTTATTTATTTTAAATCAAAATATGGTACACGTCAAGAACTGAAGGGCATTAAGAAGCCATTACAATTATGGCCCATTATAGCATCTTAGCTGAGTAAATGCATAAGAAAGGGATGTCAACTCTATGCCATTCAGGTAGGATTCTCAAACTCCAAAGACAAGACCCTTATGTTGGAGAATATTCCTGTAGTGCAATAATTTTAGGATGTATTCCCTGAGGAAATTCTAGGATTTCCACCAAAAAGATACATAGACTTTACCATCGAATTAACACCTGGGGCAACACCGGTGTCCCGGGCTCCATATTGGATGAGCGTGCCTGAATTAACAGAACTAAAAATGCAGTTGCAGGAGTTGATGGATAAAGGTTACATTTGACCCAGTGTGTCCCCATATGGAGCACCGATGTTGTTTGTGAAGAAAAAGGATGGTACTATGTGAATGTGCATGGATTATCAACAAATCAACAAATTTACCGTTAAAAACAAATATCCTTTACTATGCATAGATGATCTATTCGATCAAGTGAAAGGAGCTACACTGTTTTCTAAGTTTGACTTAAGGTCAGGGTATCACCAGATTCAGATTAAGGATGAAGATATATCCAAAACAACTTTTCGGACCCGGAACAGACATCATGAGTTTGTGGTGTTACCATTCGGGTCAACCATTGCACCAGTAACCTTTATGAGATAATGCATGGAATTTTTCACCCATACTTGGATAAATTTGTTTTAATTTTTATTGATGATATACTAATTTACTCCAAGAATATGGAAGAGCACAAGGAGCACCTACGCATTGTGCTGAAGATGTTATGAGAGCATAAACTCTATGCTAAGTTTAGTAATTGACACTTTTTTAAGGAACAGATCCAATATTTGGGACACGTAATTTCTGCTGAAGGGATTGTCGTGGACCCAGAAAAGATAAAGACAATCATGGAATGGAAGGTCCCAAAGAACGTAGCATACATACGTTCATTTATGGGTTTGGCTGGCTACTACCGATGATTCATCAATGGATTCTCTAAAATAGCTTTTCCCATTATCTCATTGCAGTGGAAGGGAAGAGTCTTTAAGTGGACTCAGGAATGTCAGAACAATTTTGAGTTACTGAAGGAGCTGTTAACTACTGCCCCTATTCTGAAAGTAGTAGATCCGAGTAAAGAGTTTGAAGTATGTACTGATGCAAGTAAGGAAGGTGTGGGAGAAATATTGACTCAAGAAGGAAGAGTCATAGCATATGAATCTAGGATGTTGAAGGATCATGAACAGAGGTATTCAACTTATGACTTGGAACTAACAACGGTGGTGCATGCCTTGCGGATCTGGAGGCATTATTTGTTAGGGAAAAAATTCGTGCTGAGAACTGATCATAGAATTTTAACTAGCTATTTTAAACAAGTCGATCTGAATGCTCTCCAAGCTCGGCGGAACACATTCCTAAGTGAATTCGATTTTGATATTCAACATGTGAAAGGTAAAGAGAATCGGGTGGCCGACGCCTTAAGCAGGAAGCTGCATGGCATCTATGAGCTTTACTTTAACCAAATTGAATTCAAGTTTCAAGAACCTATTAAGGAGGCAACAAAGAAAGACCCGGAATACCATTTTTTATGGCAGCAAGAAAAATAAGACGAAGATCAAGGGAAACAGTTAGAGTATGAACTCAATGATAAGCAGTTCCTAGTCTACCAGAAAATAATATATATCCCTAATCAAAATAGTTTGAAAAGAATTTTTTTGGATGAATATCACAGGAGTTCTTATGGAGGACATCCAGGATATCAAAAAATGTTAACTGCAATTAAGAAGGACTATTCCTGGCCTGGAATGCGAAGGGACATTGCAGAATAATTGAAAAAATTCTTAGAATGTCAACAAATTAAAGTTGAGCGTCAACATCCTGTAGGATTGCTTCAGCCTATCCTACTGCTCAAATGGAAGTGGGAAGTTATTTCCCCCGACTTCATCACTGGAATACCCAGAAACAAAAGGCACAATGATTTGATTATGGTGGTAGTTGATAGACTCAACAAGATGGTTCATTTCATTCCTGTCTAGTCTACTTACAAGATGGTGCAAATTGCCGATATCTTCATGAAAGATATTTTTTGATTGCCTGGTATACCCCAAACTTTCATTTCAGATTGTGATGTAAAATTTACATCAGCATTCTGGAAGACACTATTTAGTGGCTTGGGGACGCAAATACAATTTAGTACTGCTTACCATCCTCAGACAGATGGGAAAACAGAAAGGTTGAATCAAGTTTTAGAAGACATGTGCTGCATGTACGTAATGCAACAACCAACGAAATGGGAGGAGTATTTACATTCGGTTGAGTTTGCTTACAACAATTGATATCAAGAATCCCTTAAGATGAGCCCCTTTGAAGCATTGTATGGAAGACAATGTCAGACTCCTATAAAATGGAGTAGTCCAGAAAATCAGATGATGCTTGGGCCGGATATGCTAGAAGAGATGGAACGGGAAGTCGAGAAGATCAGGTATAATTTGAAGGCAGTGCAAGACCGACAAAAATTTTATGCTGATAGGAAAATAACTTTCCAGGATTTTGTGGTAGGGGACCATGTTTATGTGAGAATTAAACCAAAAAAGAGCACCTTGAGGTGGAATGCTTATGCTAAATTGGCTCCCCGATATTGCGGACCCTTCGAGATTTTGGAAAGGATAGGACCAATGGCCTATCTACTGGCCCTACCAAGCCATATATTGGTACATAACGTATTTCATGTGTCACTATTGAAGCATTATGTACACGATCCCAAACATGTGATACATTGGCATGGTATACATGTAATTCAACAGTGTAATACATTTATATCAAAATTAGATTTCTGATTTGAACTGATTAAGATCATTGTTGCATGCAAGTAAAACTGAACGATGTGCTCCTAGTAGAACCACATCATATTCTAGATCAGAGAGAAATAACACTCGAGAAGCGAGTCATCGCCCAAGTTAAAGTGTAGTGGAAGCACTTTGGCCCAGAGGAGGCTACTTGGGAGGATGAGCATGTTATTCATGAGGCTTGTCTGGAGTTATTCTCAGAGAACAAATAACACTGAGGATGATGTTTGTTTCAGCGGGGGAAGATGTGACACCCTGTTTTAATTTACTTATTGGTATATAAACTTGTTATGACACATTCTGAATGAGTAACGAATGGGGATATTCGTTAATAGTAATTTAATACATAATATTTTGTCTTTTTCAAAAAAGAGATTAATTTAATAATTACCTTGAGTAAAAAGGAGGAAGTAACTCATTGGTAAATATTCCAAGAACCCAGGGTAAAAGGGATTGAGACAATTCTGACAATTACCTTCCCAAAAGGATTTAGAGGAAAATCCTAATTTGGAAATGGGTTCTGTGCAGAAAGGATGTTGGGGTTAAGCAACAGGATACTGCTCTAAGTTGTCCAGAGCTGGTGCGAGAACCAGTGGAGCTCAGGAAATACCCAAGAGAAGTAGAGATTGGATTTGATCTTGAGGTCTAACTTCTTGTCTCAGGAAATTACCTAGGCCCTGGTGAGGAGCAAGGGGGGAGCAGAGGACATGATAGCCTCGCTCAAGGTTGGGAGGACCAACAGTTACTGGAAGAAAAACTTTGAGATGGGTATTTAAGTATCTCAAATTTACTGTTTTAATATTGCTAATAGTCGGAATAAATGCTAGTATAACATTGCATTTAAATTACATAATTGATTGCTGTGAATTGAAATTATGAATTTTATTCTAGTCAGACAAGTTACAGCTAGAACTACTGTATGAAATAAATATAGATTTATTCTCAATCATGAATATTATATGTAATGTCCGTTATAAATATCTATAGCAGAACTATAATGGAGAAATAGTAAGCCAAAACAACCTGTAAATCCAAATCATGGTGGAACTAGAACTCTGACCCACAACCAGACTTAGCATATGCCACCGTATTGATAGAAAACTAAAGTGAAAGCAGAGCATGAAAAGAAAAAAAACAGTGAGCATAATAAATAGCAACCAGTACTATGAGGAGATGCAAATCAAATAATTATTATGCAGGAAGGAGTTGCATGGGTATAGGCCCGCGGGTTTAATACTCGGACCCAAGGGTAGGGTCGAGGTTCAGGTCCCTTTTTTCCATTTACCCAGAAAACAAGAATAAACATAGTGGTAAAAAAATACTCATGTTGAGCATGACCAAGAATTGAAATTATTAAGCCGACTGTGCAAAATATTTACAAAAATGATTTTTAGTATTTATTGAACAAAAATGTGCAACATAGCTTACCATTACTCTAACAAGTATATGACAGTATGGTATGGAAAATAAACAACACAAAAAATCCACATTATGTACAGAATAACACTTACAATATTCATACTCTGAGGTGGTGGTAAATAGGAAAAAAGACAGATTGAAACCGAAACCCTTGCATGTAAAAGGGGAAGGTTGATAAAAATAAAATCACTGTAAAAATTGATAGATAATCTATATAGTGGATGAAGTAACGAACTGATGTACATCCAGTAAATTAAATTGGGAAAACTAAGTCTCGTCTCTCATATCAACAGTCTTCAATACAATTAATAAACGAAGAACATTGTAACCAGGAAAGAGGGCAAAGCCCAACTAGAAAATCCAACTACAACTCTAATTATTAAACAATAAAACTACGGCTAGGCCGAAATCATCCACGAAAGCAAAACCCCAGTCCCTGCAAGAGACATAGGGGGATAGTAGCGGTTACTATCAAGTGAAAACAATCAGTATAGCTTAGGGCTTCCGAGTAGTGAATGGAGAGATGAACTTACCAGTGTTGAGGTAGAGCAACTCTCGGAAGAGTCTCGTAGTCCCATTTGCCTCCGGACTTTCGAAGCTTGTGCCACAATATAAAACTATGGGGTTACGACCAGGACTGATAACCTTCAAAACAAAAACAAATCAATATAAAAAACGTAAAGGGACATACCTAACAAACCTGCAATGCTAAGAAAGCCTGGGGATTGCGCTGAAATTCATATGGAAGAAATCTCTCTCTAAGACGGGACCACAACCTGAAATTCGAGAGGGTCTGCGAAAGAGAACAGAGAACCAAATATTTGCATGTACTGCCAACCTATGTAACAAGAAACAAAAAATATGAAAGAACGAACAACAGGAATTAACTCCAGAAATGAAGACGAAGATTCAAAGAAAAAAACACAATGCTTACCTCCTTAGAAATACAAACAAATTGAACAGCATGATCATCCCCTCGGCAGCACCATATCAAAAGGAGAAAACCCTAAGTTCTAGCATGAGGAATGAACAAGGTTGCAGAGAAAAATTCCTGACCACAGCGGCAGGAGAAATAGATCAGAAGCGGAAGGTTGGGGTGGGTGGTTACCCTAACCCTTCTCCCCTTGCGTTATCAGTGTCGATCTCCTGAGGTACAAATCGGACAACCAGGAATTCGCCAAGGGTTAGAGCATGGGACATGTGGAGATCGTCACATTAACCGAGAGATGCAGTATAAAAAACATTAATTAAATCCCTCAATACATTAAACCAAGGATAAAATCTTCATAAAGTATTATCATATGAAATGCGGAGGTTAAAGTATTGTCACGAACTATTAAACCATATCTCCAACTCTATCAACATAATTATTGCATGCAGATTATTAAAGTCAAGCACGATGGAGATCCATATGAAACCATCGGGACAAAGATTTTGTAAAGATTAACCAATCAATTATGAAAAGACATTCATATATATACAGACCCAGAATTAAAGTCACTTTATTTATATGTTACTTCCAAGTCAATTTGTTATAATGTTTAAATCATAAATATGTGTAAAAGAAGAAACACCTTATGAGTTGATGTTCCTACATGTTAAATCATAGTAAGTCAATTTGTTATAATGTTTAAATCATAAATATGTGTTAAAAAAAAAACACCTTATGAGTTGATGTTCCTACATATTAAATCATAGTAATAGTTAAGTGTAAATAATTTTTTATTTATTTATGAGTAAATGGAGGTAATTACGGTAAGGTTGTTACGTACAGATGGTTTAAAAGCCAAAAAAATATTAAAGTTCTGTAAAGTTGTAAAATTAATTCAATTGTATTTTAAAAATTTGGAGCTAGAATGCTACTTCTTGGGATATTCCACAGAAATCATTATTCTCAAACCAAAAAAAGATGCATTTCAAAAGTTAAAGGTATAGCTGGCACTTGCCACTGCAATGATGCATTGAAACAATATGAAAACAATATATATTTATATATCATACGGGCGAGCCTTATTTCCTCTGCTATTGACCCATTAATGCCCCTTAAGAGTACCATCGGTGTCTACATGGCCAGTTTGAAGTACACTCTACATCTGCGGATCATCATGCATGGGCATGGGCATGGGGAAAGCAATATTGATCATTTAATTCACTTATTGACCATCATACAAACCACCGCATATTATTATTACGATTTCCGGCAGCTCTTCCCGAGGTATTTCCGGACGGTCGGCTACCTCCGCCTTCACCACCACCAGGCATGCCACCACCAGACCGTATGCCCATTTGAATTTAGAAACCCACCAAAACCCGAACTTGAAGCCCGCCATTCCTATATTCCAACCTAGTTTGAAATTTGAAATTGAAATGGCGTGCCATCTTGAAGAATCAGGTGGTACATTTTCATTCACTAAATTTGAAGCTTCAGCCCAAGACGACTTCACCCAGCCCATCGGGGGCCTATTGAGCGTCCTCGCGCAAGAGGTGCAGTTGAAGCTTTTCTTGCTCTTAGGCTCCCAACGTGGAACTGCAAAACATACACATTGGAAGCTGCCAAAACAGGGTTTTAGATGAATTATACACCGCCAAATTGAGGGATATTTTTAGGTGGAAGAAAACAAAGGCATCATTGTTGAGCCAAAAATCATAGACATCATATATAAGCAAACAATGTATCCCAAAGAATAGATTCCGATCATCCCTTGTCCTAACAGCATCGGTGGATATCCCACATCCGTCAACCGTAATAATAGAGTGTGCACAGAGCGAGACTCCTCAAACAACCAACATTTGGATTTTCCTTAACATGATGAATTATTTTTATGGGATTTGTGAATTTTTTAAGATGTTTAGAAAAAATAGTATTTAAATGGGACAAACAGGGACTGAGTTTAGATCTTTCACCTTTTTTTGTGTTGTAGTTCGTTGTACCTTTCAACCTGCATTGTTTCTTTGGATTTCGAAGATTTTCAAGTTTTAATTTTCTGCAGATCTTCATCTATTTAGTAATGCTCTGTTCCTGCAGACTTTTTTTATTCCATCTATATCTACATATTTCCAAGATTATTTAATGACCTTTTGTTATCGCTTTCACTTTTAGATAGAGGAAAATACAACATAGTATATTTTTTTTCCCTAAATTTTTACAAAATTGTCTTATCCTTGTTTGGTTGGCTGGGTGAAACAGATATCAGACTGCATCGAGATTAGAACTAGTGGCCTTTATTCATCCCAGTGAAAATCAATATGGACTGCGTAGAGATTCGAACGTGTGCCTTTTATTCACCCGAGTGAAAATCAATATGGACTGCGTCGAGATTCGAACTTGTGCCATTTATTCATCCTATTAATTATATATATTCACTGGTATCATCTTTTCAAATATACGGATACCAATTTTTGGAGAAAAATCTTGGTATGCCTGGTTTGGGAACGACCAGGCCAGTTATGGTAAGTTGGAAAATTGAGAGAAAATATTTTTTATTATATAAATTGTTCTCTCAAAGTCTCCAAAACGTTAGCTCAAATGATCTAAAATGGTACAGGGTTTAACGATAAATAGAATTGTGAAATTTCAGTGGAGGAGATGTTCTTAGATTGGAGAGAAATATTCGGTATGGCTAGTTTGGGAACAACCAGGCCAGCTATGGTATGTTGTAAAATTGAGAACAAAGATTTTTTATTATATAAATTGTTTTTTCAAATTTTCCGAAAACGTTCGCTCATATTATCTAAGATGGTATAGGGTTTAACGATAAATAGAATTGTGAAATGGTACCCGAGGAGATGTTATTAGCTTGTTAATTTCATAGGGCAAAGCTTGTGTGCATATCTGAGCTAAAAACTTAAATTCTAAAACTTAAATTTTAAAGGGCAGATAAATGAGATAAAGTATTTATAATTACAAGTTTTTTAGGTTTTATATAAAGATGAATTTCTAAAAAAAAAATTCAATTTCGGTTGAACGATTAAATTTATTTTTATTATATAATAAAATTTAATTAATATCTATATCTAAATATGTAAAATAAATTTATAATAAAAAAATTATTATCTTTTTATTTATATTTATATAATAAATCAATCAATATTATATCAAGAGGCAAATTTTTTATACGAATACTTAATGTAATGAAAAATATTATGGAAAATATAAAAAAGTATATCATAACATTTTTTCTAGAAAAAGAGTTTTTTTAAGTTTAGTTTACATTTTAATATATTTGGTATGAATTTTAATATATATAAAAGATTTATTTTTAATTTAAAATATGTAAATTAAGTTTATGAGATATAGACAATGTATAGCAAAATCCAATCATGTTTAGGGATGGTGTAAGGCTGGGTGCAATCTCTAACTGATTTTGATAGCTTAGATGTAGTTGGATCACTATTTCTCAAGTCAAAAGTTAAGCAAGCAATCATCTGAGCACTCACACAACTTAGCAAACAAAAAATAATTAAAATATGTAAATTAAAATGATTTAAAAATTGTATAATTAAAAGGAAAAAAAAATTCAGTGCAAAAAGTGTCAAAGCATTAGAGATACTTATGTTATGATTTGTGCTTTTATAATATTTTTATAAATATTATTTTAGTTTAATAAATTGAGAAGTAATGGGAAAATAAAATTATAAAATTTTTAATTGCTTTATTTAAAATTGGAAAAAAAAAAATTTAGAGTGAGTAGCTTGTGTATATAGAACTTGGTTTCTTAAATAGTTAGGGTAGCCATATAAATTAAATTACTAGTAATATTGAAAAGCATTAGTTCATACTAAATAACAAAAAGGCTTACTTCATCATGGTGTTGTCTTTTAAATTGGTTTTTTTTATTTTATATATGGATTTAACACCATGAAAACCCGTGGAGCATTTCGATTTAGCAGAGTTCACCCATCAAACTGGCCATTTCAATGAATCCATGCCAATTCTAGACAAAATAGATCAGAAAATAAAGTGGAAAACTTTTCAAAAAGTCGCACTTAAAACAACTTGCTTCATCATATATATCAAATTGGTATAGTTAAAAAAGAATCATAAAAGTTAACTAAACTATAACTTTGTTTAAAATAATAATAATAATTATTAATGATAAAAATAATTAATATATATTAAAACATATATAGTTAAAAAAAATAAAAATTAACCATGATCTCTAAATAAAATTTGTTACAATAACAAAGTCAATATTGTGACTTATCAATACCACATACTCAT
Organism: Pinus albicaulis; assembly: GCA_034641835.2. Taxonomy (NCBI): domain Eukaryota; kingdom Viridiplantae; phylum Streptophyta; class Pinopsida; order Pinales; family Pinaceae; genus Pinus; species Pinus albicaulis. Next base: position 148,049,674 of record CM076578.1, on the reverse strand, counting down.
AAAAACAATAACTCATTTCATATAAAAATTGCTAATGATTTCTTTTTTTAATATGTAATTTAATTAAAATGGAAAAAAATATAACTACTGTACACTAGTTAGTTTTTTTCTTCTAACAAAAAAAAAATTCTTTGATTTCTATAACCACTAAGAGTATTCTAGAATATTCTATGGAGGTTAAATTCCTACCATCATCTAATAAATATTGATAATTAAATTAAAATTCTTGAAACCCTATTCTAAAATAGATATGCCTAATAATTGCTTGCTCATAAATTATAGTGGGTACTAACCACTAATAATTCTAAGCATTTATAGTTTTGCTTCTACATAAGTACTACGAAAAACATAAATAATGGTTGGAAGTAACTCCTAGTAAGTATATTTATTTGCATCTTATTCCTATCCAATTTCTATGCAAATAAGTAACTGATAGTAAATATGTTATTTACGTATGAGCTATTTTCATTTAGTGTAACTAATAGATAGAACATTATACTCTCAACAAAAATTTTTGTCAATTTTGTCCAAAATTTGGTAAATATTTATAAGAATCATAATTTTAGTTATTTAATTTGCGAAATTGAAGTGCCCATAGGTTTTTCAAGTATTGAATCTATATATGTATTCAAAAGTGTATTTTTAAAAACAAAAAATCACATTTTTTTAAATTGTGTTGTTGGATTATGGCTATTAGTTATACTACATTTTTTTTAAAATATTTTTGGATGATTTTCATAGAAGGTTTAATAAATCACTACAAAAATATCTAAAATCAATGCATGAATATTGCAACAATATCCATAAATTATGGCGTAAATTACATGAGCTAGTTATGCATTTGACATTATATTATGTAAAGGTTGCAATGAGACTTTCAAGCTATTGTTCAATCAAATGTTTGAAAATTATATTTTTTTAATAGTTTATTGAAAAATAAATATTCATAAAAATTATAAGCTAAATTGTTTAATGCTAAAATAATAATGGGCAACACGAGAGATGATTAATAAAACTAAAAAAGAAAACATAATAATATATTTACAACACATTTAAGAAGGTTAGTTGATGTTGTTCTTTAGTTTTTTTTAGACAGGCTATTCGTAAGGTAACCTTCTTTTGTTTTCTTGACATAATATGTAACATAGTAGTGCATATTAGTGTTGGAAATTAGGGTGAAAGTAACGACTTTGATATTTTTTTTTATTATATTTTATGTAATTTTTAATGTAGCATGAAGTATTATGTTATGATATTTTTAGGGGTGTTAATGAAATGTATATGAAATTTATTTCATAATAAATTTATTGTTTATCCATCTCGACACCATGTCAACCCACATATTGGAATTGTGTCTATTTCTAAAGGATTCTAGGGAGAATTATAAATCCTAATCCGAACCATAACTCTTTGCATTATATTATAGACTGAAAGAAGAGTGGGTTGAATTCTTTGGTATCATTTATGTTTCGCATATTGAGTAATGCAAGAAGAGTGATATAATAGGTAGAGGAGGAAAGGTTACCTATGGGAGAGTGTAGAATATTATAATCTGTAACATATTATAATCTCTTCATCCCCTATATTTTTTTGTCGATCTGTAACATTGCCTCCTATGCAAGAGCATCAATCTCCATTGGAAAACCCAATTTTTTTTTGTTTACTTCCTCCACAATCTATCCCATTATTCCCTCTCTTTTTTCAGCTTTATATGCCCATATACATAATATATGCACATATACAAAAGTTTCACATATTATACGGAAGATGTGTGCATATATGGAAGATATGCATATATATGGAAGTTGTGTAGCACTTCAGCCTTTCTATAGGCACATATTTTGTATATGCGCATATATTTGATATATATGCAAACAGATATGCGCATATACATAAGTTACACTTATCTTCCGTATATGTGAAAATATATATGCGCATATATGGAAGTTGCGCATATACCAAAATTTGAGCATATACTAAAATTACGGATATACGGAGGTTGCACTTATACAGTGGCTAAAGTTGCGCATAAATTATGTATACGCACATATTACATTTATGTGTAGCTTTTGTATATATGCATCTACCGTATATGCACAACTTCCATATATGTGTGTATACGAAAGCTATGCATATACAGCTTCGAATGGAAGTTGTGCAAAAATTAATTCTTTGTATAGGCACAAATTCGATACATGTGAATCTTCTATATATGCCCATATCTTTCTTATATGTGCAAACACATATGCACATATACGAAAGTTGTGTATATACAGAAATTGTGCATATACGATGGTTGAAGTTTCACATAAAAAAAATGACAACTGACTGTGTATTTTGGGCCAGTGGCAGGATGCCACGTGGCCTCTTCTGGTTGGTCGAAAGTTATCTTTTAAAGGGAAATGTAGCCTCAGCACTTGTCTGAACCTGATTGGTTCTGGTTTGGTCAAATTTGGTTGGTTGGTTGGTGGCCAACCACATGTTGCCACGTGGCCCAGCCGAAGGCCGCCATGTGGCAATGCGAGTGCCATCAAAACTATGTTTGAAGGCCAAACTGCACCCCATGGGATTTGAAACAGTGACGACTTCCCAAACAGTGCACCACTTAACGATTCAGGCTACAAGAATTCTTATTAAACTATGCATTCAGAAACGTATTTAAAGTTGGCATTGACAGAGTTCAGGGGCAAGGGGTTAGGGCTTAGCCCCGACGCCCCCCCACCCACATATTACATTGCATATGACCTTTGCATCAGAGCCAAGGGCTAGGCCCTAACCACCCACCCAAATCGCCATCATAACCCATGTGACTATTACCACGCTGATCGTCAACGGTTAGGGTAACCACAAAATTTTTTATTAAAAAAATTTCTAATCGACCATATTATTATGGTTTAAAAATGTGGATTTTAGGTGTTTTTGGGCATTTTAATGATCTAAAAATTTCACCCGAAAATGTCCCTCGGTTAGCTGAATTCAGGGTGAAATTATAGGAATAGTCCTGATTTTGGGGAATTTGTGGTGTGGTTAGCAGCAAAACTAGGGAGGCTCATAACTTCTTCAGTTTTTGACCAATTTTGGAGAAAAATGATGCTATACATGTTTTTTTGGGTATGTTGAAGCTGATGGAACATGTTTTGAAGCTATTTGAGCACTGTAAATGTATGTAATAACCATTTTGAGCATAATTAAAGAGGGCTAAGCCATTGTAACCTGGAACAAAGAGATGTAGCCCAAGAGGGGTGAAATCCTTCATCATTTTCTATGTTGTGATTAGTTTTATGGTGTATTTGTCCATTGTTTCTGCATATTTCAGAGTTTATTTTCATGCTTTATCTGTTTCAAAATTAACATAAAAGCTCACAAAAATTCATTTGTAACACCTGCAATTTACAAATCCTCAAGTACATTTTCATCAAGATCTCATACAAATGAATTGCGCATATACAAATTCTTCACATATACGAAGGTTGCACTTATATAGTGGCTAAAGTTGTGCATAAATTATTTATATGAAAATTTTATGTATATGCCTAGCTTCTGTATATGTGCATCTACCGTATATGCGCAACTTCCATATATGTTCATATGTATATGGGTTACGAAGGCGGAGGTAGCCGACCGACCGGAATACCTCGGGAAGAGCTGCCGGAAATCGTAATAATCATATGCGGTGGTTTGTATGATGGTCAATAAGTGTATTAACTGATCAATATTGCTTGCCCCATGCCCATGCCCATGTATGATGATTCGCAGATGTAGAGTGTACTTCAACCTGACCACGCAGACACCGATGGTACTCTTAAGGGGCATTAATGGGTCAATAGCAGAGGAAATAAGGCTCGCCGCCACTACATACTTTATTCATTTTTGTATTTACAAGTGGAACACCTTCTCTCATCTCGCTCCGTGATTCATGCTCAGTGACTCAGCCTCAGCACTACGTTTAATTTAAATTTCACATGTTTGTTGGCTTTTTTTTTCTTTTCTTCCAGTTTAATCACTAAAATAGTGGTTGTTTATTTTTTAATGACATTTTTTTTATTTAATTATTAAAATAATGACACTTTAAAAGTTGGTAAGTAAAAATAAATGAAGTCTAGTAAGTAGGAGTTATTTTTAATAATTTAATAAAAATATATAAGTTTTGATAAATCTTAGTTAGCACATTTTATTTGAGTTTTTTGTTGTTGTGTTGAGAGATTCATTTTGAGTTGAGAAGTTCATTCTATAGCTTAGCATGAGAAGATGTGTAGCAGTTAAGTTGATATTTATTATTATTATTATTATTATTATATATATATATATATATATATATATATATATATATATATATATATATATTCGTTAAATAAAAAATTAATATTAGCTATAATAAAAAAAAATGGTGTAAAGTAATGAGAAGTAAAAAAAAATGTGAGTAAAATGTTTAAATTTTATACTTTTCGAAAATATTTCAAGAGAAAATTTAAATAAATTATTTAAAGACCTATGTTAATTAATTTATGTCAATATCAATTTTATTATAAAAAACATTTGTTAAAATAAAATATTTTTATGTCAATTATGTATATATTATATATTATTTTAAAAAAATTATGTATATATTATGAAAATATTAAGATTTTATGATTAAAATATTTATTTGGTTCTATATATATATTCTATATAGGATTCAAAAATATATTTTAAACAATGAAAATAAGACATTGTATTTTGGGCTATAAAAAAGTTTGCACACTAAAAAATTTGATTCCTCTAGACTTATGTTAGATCCGTACTTAAGATAGATCTATGTTGGTTTTACTGGATTTATTTATTATATTGAGACACTTGCAATATAGAACAAATGTCAGAGATCTTTTATTAGAAGTCAATCTTATCAGAATCAGAACTTTGGTTAAACAAATGATATACAAGATTGAATAATGTAGAATAACAACAATTTAGCTAAATCCCAAATCAATTTGGCTACTGAATTAGGAAAAATAACATTGTTTTTAATTAATGAACAACTTTTAAATGTAAATGAGTGAATTCCTTGAAGAACCAAATCATTTTGTATTAATGAATATTTTGAATGTGTAGAGAATAAAGAACAAATTGTGATAAATCTTTAGTACCAAGAATTATCTATGTATGTAACACATCCTTGTATATTTGCTTATTTTTATATATTCATCAATTTTTATAATTAAAAAAAAAAAAAAAATTAAAATTTTAAAACCATCTAATTAATATATGTATGTAAATTGAAAACTTACAACTATTTTCTAAAATACAATCTTCTTAGAATGGACATAACTGATTGAAATTTAAAATCTTCCACTTTTCTAAAATGCAATCTTCTTAGAATGGACATAACTGATTGAAATTTAAAATCTTCCACTTTTCTAAAATACAATCTTCATAAAATTGACATAAATACAGTTTTCTTAGAATTAACATAATTAATCGAAATTTAAAATCTTCTTAGAATTAACCTAATTTGATGATTAAAATTTAAAATGTTACTAGTTAACTCTCTATTAATTATCCTATGCTCAATTTAATGTTATAACTTAACTTCACTTATGCTTTGATCGAATGCACGAGTAGCTTGGCTTTCTCATTTAAAACAATGATGACGCAATCCATGCCTGAACAGAGGGGTGAGAGGGAGGAAAAGATCCGGGCTTAGGGTTGTAAATTCCAATTCCATTGCACTGAGACATAGAATGCCTTTATAGTAGGTCTTTGTGCATAATAGAAAACTCCAGTATCCAGTATCACATTTACAGTAACCTCTGAGATAGAAGCATGGCGCATTACAATTGGACCAGTGAAATCTGTTTTCAAATCGAATTACAAGCGGTATGGAACTGATTGAGCATTGGGTCTGTTGGGTCTATCCGCCTTAGACCACATGCTATATCCATTCCTGCAATCTTTTCGACGGGGCTTCAGTGGGGAATTGTACAGGTTGCGGGGTGTGGATAAAACTGTCATCCAGTGAACGCGTTCATATTTATTGGAATGGAGGCCCGGGTACAAATAACAAGGCGGAGATTATGGCTCTATGGGGGACTATGGGTGGCTACGGAACTATCCTTACAAAATGTCAATATATACGGGGACTCGAATCTTGTCATAGGATGGATTACCAACAGGTTTGAACTTATTTCTCCACAACTTCATGGATGGCTGGACCGCACACAAAGACTGTGGAGAAGGATGAACTTCCCAATGATCAATCATATTTACAGGGAAAATAATACCCGAGCAGATGGGTTGTCAAAGAAAGGTCTTCTGGCAGACTTCGGGAATATGCAGGTCTCTCGTTACAGAGATGGTAGGATGATACAGGAATTCAATATTCCTATTCCATGAATCTCATGGGACAAATCGCTATAATCGGTTTTTTTTTTGGTCTCTTTATGATTTACAATATGCATAGACTAATCGTTTTTTTGGGCCACAAATAAAGTGTTATGGACGGGAATGAGTGCACTGAAGTATCAAGGGAGACAGATATTAGCCGATCAAGCGAATAGTTATATTCTCCTACAAGCGAGCCTGCTTTTTAATTATTAGTGACATCCGTCGCATTTTTTGAATGCACAGCATCATAGGTGACTGGGTCTTTATTCAAGTGATCAAGGTTTATCAAATTAGCAGAGTCATCTATTGAACAAAGTATCCCTTATCAAGCGAGCCGGACAGAAACATTACAAGCGAGCCTGATTCTATAATCATGGGAGCCTGGTTCTATAATCAAGCGAGCCTGATAATTGTTTACAAGCGAGCCTGTTCACATAATCACGCGAGCCTGATAATAGTATTTCAAGTCAGCCGGGTCATCGTTTTCCACATCTCTTATCATCCGGAATTCCATGTTTTTTTTTTTGTTGTTTTACCTGTCCATTAGTAAATGATTTAAATCTTCACTGGCTTCGGTTAAGGCTTAAGTAGGGCAGAAGATGAATATTATCATAACGTTGCTTTTTTTCTTAATTTGTTTTGTTTCCTTACAGAAATGTAATGCAACATTTGGCTGGGGTTGAATTATTTCCCCCTGATTATGAAGTGCCAGTCAGATTATAACTGTTTATTCTCTTTTTTAATCAGCAGTCTACAGACTGACTTTGCAATGTTGATTTCCTCATTGAACTAGTTTCAACTGAGAATGTATTTTGTCCATGTACTGATATATCTAATATATGCAGCGTTTTTTTTCTTCTGGAAAAAAAAAAGAATTTTACAATGGTTTTATATTCACAGTCAAATTTTCATTTTACATTGGTTTTATATTCGCGGAAAATTTTGAAAATTATAATGATAATGAATATTTTTAGAACTGAGTAGATCATATTTTGTTGCTTAAACAGAAATTGGGAGAACTTTTCTCTTCACAGGCAAGATAAGAGAATAACAAAAATAAAAACACAGAACTAAACAGCATCAAACATCATGTGGAGGACATTTAGTAAAGGAATTTGCCATAAAAAAATTATATTATGTGACCAGCAAGAGCGAATCGAATTGATACCATGCACTCACGTCGCTGTCCGGTTGAATATGGCACTCACGTTGCTTTTGTCGTGTTGCACTCCATAGGCCACTAAAATTTAAATGATACTTCAATTTGATTCAGACATATTAAATAATCACTTCATGGAAAACAATATTCGGTAGAAAGTATATTCAGATAAAAGGCAGACAGTGCAAATTTTCTTGAATGCCAAAAAATAATTGAGAGAAGCCTTACTCTGACATTTTCTAGCTGTAAGTGACTTGGAATAATGACTCCTCGTCGGTCAATCCGTCAGTCAAGAGTTCACAGCTCCCATTCACGTGTACATCGTTTGAAGGTCCACTCGACTAATATTTGCATTATTTAATGGAATAGAGGACAACGGCAAAATGTTAAATATTACATTATTTGATGGAATAGAGGCACGTGGTTAGTGTTTGTTTTCCGATAATGACATTTTCTTTTAGCAAGATTATTGGATTGTCAATTTTCAGGCAATGTTCTATTTCTATTTCTATACTAATCATATCACAAAAATTACCTGAATGGTTGAAATCTAACACAAATTGTAAGCGTTCTTTATCAATTTGAAACTCTAATATATGTTTAAATAATTTTAAAACTATTATTTAATTGGTTATCATAAAATCATAATTATGCTTAAAATTCTGCACTATTAAATTGTTATAATTTCAAAATTATTATTTAATTAGTTATCATAAAATCATAATTATGCTTAAAATTTTGCAATATTAAATTTGTTGTGACGGCCTCATTAAAGATTAACTAGTATTAATTAGTTAAAAATAATTGTCTATTTTCTTTTTTTAGTCCTTGACAAAGGAAAACTCTATTGTTATGAATTATGAAGAGAACTACTATTTTATTTTTTATTATTAGAATAATAGGAGGAACCAATGAATAAAGAAAAGGATTCTTCTAAACTGTGGGTGAAAAGAGTTTCCCATAATAGGGGGTGGTTGGGGACAGTTGGAAAACAGTTACCTCTCCTCCAGGGATAAAGTTGGAACCCAGGAGAGGAGAGGGGGTTCTGTGAACTTTGGTAAGAAGGGGAAAGTATTTTCTAGAGCTGGGAGAATCAGTTGAAAATAGCTTTCTGTATCCCTTGAAAAACCAGAATATCTTCTTGTGACTGGATTTGGCCTTCCAGAGGTCACAACAGAGGGTTTCCACTGTAAACCCGTGGCACCAACCGGGATTCTGGAGCTAGGGGGCAAGAGGAGGACGTCATAGCCTCCCTTGATGGTTGGGAGGACCTCAGTTTGAAGAAATCAATCTTTTATTTCAAATAAGTATACTAAACCTAACTATAAGAAATTCACAGTTTTGAATGAAGGAAATAGATTGTTTAAGTATTCAGCTAAACTGTATTTTCAGTAGGGTTTGGTTATCAAAATAAGAATATTTCTGTTAGATACTATGTGTAATCAATGGAAGTTATAACCCTGCGAAGAGGAGGGTGAGCACTCGTTATACATATATTCAATGTTTCTCTTTTCCTAATGAAATATTTAAAGTTCAGGATACAATCCCTGCAAAGTGTAGTTCGTATAAACTTCTAAAGTAGAGTTAAATTTCTAGAAGTTCTTCTTACGTTCTACTGAAATAGAAACTTGCTAGTTGAATCGAAACCAGAAATAATTGTCTGTACAGATAGAAATAACTTTATTAAATTATATCAGTGTAAAGAAAACACGGGAATAGTAACTGTGCATAGAGAAGAAATGTGTGGAGTGAGTACAATAATTTTCATAGACATTGCATGCCACACCTCAAAGATATCACAGTGAGAGCTCAAGGCGCAAGGTTCGGGTCTAAACCCCACCCGGCCTCCTCAGCTCCTCTGTACAAAATCAAAACCGTAAAACTAGGAATAGCCCTTTTATGCTACATGATGAACCAGAACCGGACGGTTAAACGCTACTTTGTAACAAGAAATGGTAAACCCCTTTACAAATTTTAGAAGGGAAACCCTGCAGAAGTAGGCACAACAAAAGTAGTGATTAAAACACAGAACGAACAACCGTATAACCTGAGAGATGCATTAGTACAGTGCGAAACTTATCCATGAAACATACAGGATGAAACGAAAATAATTAACGGTGAAACCCTCGAATTATGTCAAGAACAGCCTGTGCACATATAAATTATAGAATAAATGCAAACATCATTAGCATACAAGAGTCCTTGCCAAGTCGTAGCGCATGGCAACATATTAAGTGGCAGAAATTCCACTGTTCGAAACGAACAAAATAAATAACAGAGATATATCCATGCAGATCAATTGGACAACTTGAAAGATAACCTTGCGGAATTTATAAATAAACATAAAAAGTTCAACAGGGTACTAATGTACCAGGAGATATGTAAATTCGAAGGTCAAACAAAATAGTAAGCCTTGGCCATGGAAAAAAGGGCAGTTAACAGTTCCATGTCCATAAAATAAACATCGTGAATATAAAAGGAACAGCTGAGCTTCGGCTTGTAAAACCCTAAGTTGGGTGGTGATAAAAACACCGGCAACCCTCTTGAGAAAAACTGGACAACGGCTACCAGAGGAAATGGGAATTTATGCTGCTATGTACCTGTAAAAGGAAGAGACAGGCAAGAGACAGGCTCAGCCGTGACCGGAGGGAGCCGAGGAAAGAATATGGAGGAAGGGTTCGAGAAACAGAACCCACTAACCTGCAAGACAAATGGAAAATCAATCCTGTTAAAAGTATCCAAGCCGGAGGGAACCTCATGCCAGGTAACGCCTGGAAAGGAGGTCAAAACGAGGAGAGAAAATAGAGTAAATAGTATACCTGTAGGAAATGTTGCATGACAGTACTGGACCTGCGAAAGAGAAGGTGCATGGGTGAGTTAGTCCAGCGTTTAAGTTTATAACAACCCTGTAACTCGAAGTAAATAACATGCCGAACCTGTAACGAATTTAAAAACTAGTATTTGAGTTTCTTACCTCATGAAATCACCGGGAGTTGTCCAAGGGTTTTGAAATTCCATAGGAAGAAAGAAGCTTGGTTTTATGATAATAAAAACTCCCGGTGAGAAACAGGACTGTGGGAAAAGAAGTAAGGATTCGGCGCAACAGATGAAATCAAGACGAGACAGAGAATGATTACCGGGAGGTTGGGGTTCAAACTTAAATCCATGAGCTCGACGGAGAAAACAACCAAGGGCGGCATTCTTCTCACGCGCCATGGAGGTGAGCAGCTACAGCTTAACCAAAGAACTAACAGTGAACTCCAATCCCTTTTCCCTCGCAAACCCCCTAGGAGAACGAGGCGCGATATACAGCTGTCAACCGAATAAAAATTGCTATGTACAAATCCCCATGGGAGATGACAGCTACCCTTCACGGAATGATAACTCAAAGCCATGTGTCAAGTGAAACTGGAGTATTACAGTTTGACCTTTATTTATCCGTGAACAATCAGGTCGATGTACAGTAAATAACATCCAGACTTAAGTTTCCCAATAATGATAGGTGGATTATATACCTCCGTATGTTTTAAATGGGATATGCGTTGATATGAACACAATCATATAAGCCAAGACCAAGCATATGTAATATCAACCTTAACGTTAACATAATGAATTATGTCAGAGCGGATATTGGATCATATATACATATATATTATTGTATTTTAAAGTACACTGCATTAAACTGACCTGTGCAACGAAGAGACATTGATGTTGTAGAAAGATTACACGGTAAAAAAAAAAATTATTTATGAGAATTTAATATTTGATCGATGAATGTGACAAGTGGTATCAGAGCCGGTTGCTACACTGGAAATTTGAGGGTCTGCTAACAGTGAAGCTGTGTATGTGTTTAGTGCACTGAGAGGAAGCGAGAGAAATGAGTGAAGTTACAGCGTCTCAGTCACAACCCGAGGAATCTCAAATTCCAACGGTTATGAATCCAGAAATGTGGGTTCAATTAACTGTGGAACAGCACCAGAGAACGAGTCGAATCCTGGAGGAACAGCAACACCAAACTGCATTTCTACTAAGTACAGTACATCAATTACAAGAAGAAATGATAAGGGTCCGGAAAGATAATGAGAGGCTACTACAAGATCAAGAGAAGATTCTGAAAAGTTTGTCGGATAAACAAAATCAGGAGACGGGACACCCCAATGCTGAAAAAGAATTCTCAACAGAGCGGGAAGAGCAGCAAACCAGAAACAACACTACTTGCAGGACTGAGAGGAGTCCCTCCCAGAAGATTAAAAATAGGAATTATAATGAGGCAGAGTCGGGCAACTTGTCCGACCAAAAGATCTTAAAAGGCAGAAAGTGGAACTATAGGGGGAGTTTTGTAAAATTAAGCCACCAACATTTGATGGAGAGGCAGAAGAGGCAGCTGAAGCCTGGTTAATAAATATAAATAAATATTTCTAGGTATATGAATATAACACCAATCTGAAGGCCAGATTGGCTATATACTAGTTGCGAGAGAAAGCTACCTTGTGGTGGGAAGAGGTGAAAAATGTTCACAGTATTGATGAGCGGGATATTACATGGGAACTATTTCAACAGTACTTTAAGGACAAGTACCTGACAGAAATATTTTATGATGACAAAGCCAAGGAATTCCATGACCTTAGGTTGGGCCAAATGACCATGGACGATTATGTCACAAAATTTACCTCCCTGTTACTCTATGTACCTTATCTCCGAGAAGAAAAGGCCAAGGTGCAGAGGTTTTTGAGCAGTCTACCTGCTCACATGAGGGAACAAATAGAATTTGTTATCCCCCAGACTATGGATGAGGCAATCCGTAAAGCACGAATGTGCTATCAGCAAAATAAGGCCAAGGGTGAAGGTGGAAAAAGCTGGCAGCCAAAGAAAAATCAGAAAGGTCACTCCACTTTCAAAAGTGGTAAAAGTAGTAATTTTAAGGGTGCAGCACGAAACGCTATTAGTAAGCAGTTTGGTAAAAATCATCAAAGGACTAACTGGCCAGCAGAGGAAAATCCCACCGAAGCATCAAGCAAACCAGATCAGGGGCTGAATTCTAAACCTCCCCTACAGTGTTGGGGTTGTGGGGAAGCTCATTACTACAAAAACTGTCCCCAACGGAATAAAAGTGAAACTGTAGCAAATCTGCAGGAGGCATCTACGGTAGGGGACGTGGCGCGTAATATACCGCGTGTAAATGCAGCCTTGGAGGATCAACAAGCTGACTTTCAGCCCACCGTGATAGAATTGGAAGGTACTATACTAACTAAACCTGTTTCGATTTTAATAGATCCTGGAGCAAGTTTAAGATATGTAAGTCCTAAAGTAGTGGAATTATGCAAATTAAAGGAACAAAAATTTAAGAACCATGGTTAGTTCAATTAGCTACCTGGGCTAAACACAAGGTAACTGCGAAAATTCCTAATTGCATACTGGAAGTGGCAGAACAACAGCTGCAAGCAGACTTAAATATCCTACCATTAGGCTTGTATGATGTGTTATTGGGAATGGACTGGATGGAAAAACACTAGACCCTAGTGGACTGCAAAGAAAAGGTAATTTACTACAGATTGCAAGATGGCACACGTAAAGAAATTCAAGGAATTAAAAGGCCTGTACAACTATGTCCAATAACAGCATCCCAAATGGGCAAGTGTATCCGGAAAGGTATCCAGTGGTACGCAATCCAAGTGGGATATGCAGATTCCAAGGAAAAGGCTCCAATTATGGAGGATATTCCTGTAGTGTAGGAATTTTTGGATGTTTTTCCAGAAAACATCCCTGGGTTGCCACCCAAAAGGGATATTGACTTCACTATTGAATTGATTCCCGGAGCTTCTCCGGTGTCAAGAGCTCCTTATAGAATGAGTATACCAGAGTTAACAGAGTTGAAGATACAGTTACAAGAGTTGTTAGATAAGGGCTACATTCGCCCAAGTGTGTTTCCTTGGGGAGCACCAGTTCTTTTCGTCAGGAAAAAGGACGGAACCTTACGCATGTGCATGGACTACCGGCAGCTTAATAAGCTGACTATTAAGAACAAATACCCTTTACCCAGAATCGATGATTTATGCAATCAGGTGAGAGGGGCTAAGGTGCTCTCTAAGATAGATTTAAGGTCCGAGTACCATCAGATTCGAATTAAGGATGAGGATATTTGCAAAACTGTATTCCGCACTCGATATGGGCATTATGAGTTCGTGGTACTGCCTTTTGGACTGACAAATGCGCCAGCAACCTTTATGAGGTTGATGAATGGAATTTTTCATCAGTTTTTAGATAAATTCGTGCTTCTCTTCATAGATGACATACTAATATACTCAAAAAGCGAGGAAGAACACAAGGAACATCTGAGAGTATTTTTAGAAATATGGAGGAAGCATCAGCTGTATGATAAGTTTAGCAAGTGCGATTTCTTTAAATCAGAAATCCAATACTTGGGACATGTGGTGTCAGCAGAAGGAATAGCGGTTGATCCTGAAAAGATCAAAACCATTATGGAATGGAAAGTACCCCATAACGTGGCAGACATTAGATCATTTATGGGTCTAGCTGGATATTACAGAAGATTTATTGAAGGGTTTTCTAAAATTGCATATCCCATTACATCCTTGCAAAATAAAGGCAAGCCTTTCAAATGGACGAATGAATGCCAGAACAGCTTTGAAAAGCTGAAACAACTCCTAACCATTGCACCAGTACTGAAGGTATCTGACCCCAGTAAAGATTACGTGGTGTGTACTGACGCCAGTAAGGAAGGAGTTGGTGCAGTACTAACCCAAGAAGGTAAAGTGATAGCTTATGAGTCCAGAACGCTGAGCGAACATGAACAAAAATATTCTGCTTATGACTTAGAGCTTACAGCAGTAGTGCATGCCCTCCGAGTATGGAGGCATTATCTGTTGGGTAAAAGATTTGTACTTAAGATAGACCATAGCAGCTTGACTAATTATTTTAAGAAAGCAGATTTAAACTCTAGGCAGGCAAGATGGAATGCCTTTTTGAGTGAGTTCGACATGGATATACAACATGTTAAGGGAAAAGAAAACCGAGTTGCAGATGCATTGAGCAGGAAATTGCATGGCATTTATGCAATGTACTACAGTCAATCAGAGAGCCAACTGTCAGAACAGTTAAAGGAAGAAGCACAAATGGAGGAAGATATAAAGCAAGGCAAGACATCAGAATATGGAAAGAACGAAGAACAGGTGATGACCTTTCGCGGAAGAATCTTTGTACCTAATCGTGCGGGTCTTAAGGAATTAATCCTTAATGAATTCCATCACAGCAATTATGCGGGTCTTCCGGGATATCAAAATATGCTCACTGCAATAAGAAAAGTATATTATTGGCCAGGTATGCATAAGAATATTGCATAATATCTAAGCAAATGTTTGGAATGCCAGTAGGTTAAGGTGGAGCATCGGCACCCTGCAGGGCTATTGCAGCCTATACTTGTTCCTGAGTGGAAGTGGGAAGTCATCTCCCTCGATTTCATCACGGGTTTACCCCGAAAGAGGAGGCAAAATGATTCAATTATGGTGGTAGTGGATAGATTAAGTAAATCTGCCCATTTTATACCTGTGCAATCTACTTACAAGATTGTACAAATTGCAGATATATTCATGAAGGAAATCTTTAGGCTGCATGGCATGCCAAAGACTGTGATTTCAGATCGGGATGTCAAGTTTACATCCGCGTTTTGGAAAAAATTGTTCTCTGGATTGGGGACACAGATACACTTTAGCACTTCTTATCACCCTCAGACGGATGGGAAAATAGAGCGGGTAAACCAAGTTTTGGAAGATATGTTGCGCATGTATGTGATGCAACAGCTTGTCAAGTGGGAAGATTACCTGCACCTTGTGGAGTTCGCATATAACAATGGGTGACAGGAATCTCTGAAAATGAGTCCCTTTGAAGCCTTATATGGAAGGCAATGTCGTACACCTATAAACTGGGGCAGCCCCGAGACAAAATTATTGTTGGGACCCGAAATGTTTGCAGAAATGGAAGCTGAGGTAAAAAAAATAAGGCAGAATCTGAAGGCTGTGCAAGACAGACAAAAGACTTTTGCTGACAAGAAAAGGTCCTACTGTGAGTTCAGGGTAGGGGACCATGTTTACGTAAGAATTAAGACGAAAAGAAGCACCTTGAGGTGGACCTCTTGTGCCAAACTGGCTCCCCGATACTGTGGACCTTTCCAAATATTGGAAAGGGTGGGACCGGTAGCCTATAAATTGGCTTTGCCCAGCCATATCCAAGTACACAATGTGTTCCATGTATCCTTGTTAAAGTGATATGTACATGATGAAAAACATGTAATTCATTGGCAAAATGTTCAAGTAGGAAGAAGGGTAAGAAAGAGAATCCTATTTGGAAAATTTGAAAATATATATGAATACTAATTGAAACACACTTTGTTATTTCAGGTAGAATCGGACGGAGAGTTTCTGGTCGAGCCGCAATGCATACTTGATCAAAGAGAGATCGAACTCCGCAAAAGAGTAGTTATCCAGGTGAAAGTGCAATGGAAGCACTTTGGACCGGACGAAGCTACTTGGGAGGACGAAAAATTTATGCAAGAAGCCTACCCAGAGCTCTTTGCAGAGATGGGCTGAAAACACCGAGGACGGTGTTACTTCCAGGGGGGGAGATGTGATAGCCTCATTAAAGATTAACTAGTATTAACTAGTTAAAAACAATTGTCTATTTTCTTTCTTTAGTCCTTGACAAAGGAAAACTCTATTGTTATGAATTATGGAGATAACTACTATTTTATTTTTTATTATTAGAATAATAGGAGAAACCAATGAATAAAGAAAATGATTCTTCTAAACTGTGGGTGAAAAGAGTTTCCCAGAATAGGGGGTGGTTGGGGACAGTTGGAAAACAGTTACCTCTCCTCCAGGGATAAAGTTGGAACCCAGGAGAGGAGAGGGGGTTTTGTGAACTTTGGTAAGAAGGGGAAAGTATTTTCTAGAGCTGGGAGAACCAGTTGAAAATAGCTTTTTGTATCCCTTGAACAACCAGAATATCTGCTTGTGACTGGATTTGGCCTTCCATAGGTCACAACAGAGGGTTTCCACTGTTAACTCGTGGCACCAACCAGGATTCTGGAGCTAGGGGGCAAGAGGAGGACGTCATAGCCTCCCTTGATGGTTGGGAGGACCTCAGTTTGAAGAAATCAATCTTTTATTTCAGATAAGTATACAAAACCTAACTATAAGAAATTCACAGTTTTTAATGAAGGCAATAGACTGTTTAAGTATTCAGCTAAACTGTATTTTCAGTAGGGTTTGGTTATCAAAATAAGAATATTTCTGTTAGATACTATGTGTAATAAATGGAAGTTATAACCCTGCGAAGAGGAGGGTGAGCACTCGTTATACATATATTCAATGTTTCTCTTTTCCTAATAAAATATTTAAAGTTCCGGATACAATTCCTGCAAAGTGTAGTTCGTATAAACTTCTAAAGTAGAGTTAAATTTCTAGAATTTCTTCTTACGTTCTACTGAAATAGAAACTTGCTAGTTGAATCGAAACCAGAAATAACTGTCTGTACAGATAGAAATAACTTTATTAAATTATATCAGTGTAAAGCAAACACGGGAATAGTAACTGTGCATAGAGAAGAAATGTGTGGAGTGAGTACAATAATTTGCATAGACATTGCATGCCACACCTCAAAGATATCACAGTGAGAGCTCGAGGTGCAGGGTTCGGGTCTAAACCCCACCCGGCCTCCTCAGCTCCTCTGTACAAAATCAAAACCGTAAAACTAAGAACAGCCCTTTTATGCTACATGATGAACCAGAACCGGACGGTTAAACGCTACTCTGTAACAAGAAATGGTAAACCCCTTTACAAATTTTAGAAGGGAAACCCTGCGAAAAGTAGGCACAACAAGATTAGTGATTTAAACACAGAACGAACAACCATATAACCTGAGAGATGCATTAGTACAGTGCGAAACTTATCCATGAAACATACAGGATGAAACGAAAATCATTAACGGTGAAACCCTCGAATTATGTCAAGAACAACCTGTGCACATATAATTTATAGAATAAATGCAAACATCATTAGCATACAAGAGTCCTTGCCAAGCCGTAGCGCATGGCAATAGATTAATTGGCGGAACGTCCACTGTTCGAAATGAACAAAATAAATAACAAAGATATATCCATGCAGATCAATTGGACAACTTGAAAGATAACCTTGCGGAATTTATAAATAAACGTAACAAGTTCAACAGGGTACTAATGTACCAGTAGATATGTAAATTCGAAGGTGAGACAAAATAGTAAGCCTCGGCCATGGCAAAAAGGCCAGTTAACAGTTCCATGTCCATAAAATAAACACCGTGAATATAAAAGGAACAACCGAGCTTCAGCTTGTAAAACCCTAAGCCGGGTGGTGATAAAAACACCGGCAACCCTCTTGAGAAAACCTGGACAACGGCTACCAGAGGAAATGGGAATTTATGCTGCTATGTACCTGTAAAAGGAAAAGACAGGCAAGAGACAGGCTCAGTCGTGATCGGAGGGAGCCAATGAAAGAATCTGGAGGAAGGGTTCGAGAGACAGAACCCACTAACCTGCAAGACAAACGGAAAATCAATCCTGTTAAAAGTATCCAAGCCGGAGCGAACCTCATGCTAGGTAACGCCTGGAAAGGAGGTCAAAAGGAGGAGAGAAAATAGAGTAAGTAGTATACCTGTAGGAAATGCTGCATGACAGTACTGGACCTGCGAAAGAGAAGGCGCATGGGTGAGTTAGTCCAGCGTTCAAGTTTATAACAACCCTGTAACTCGAAGTAAATAACATGCCAAACCTGTAATGAATTTAAAAACCAGTATTTGTGTTTCTTACCTCATGAAATCACCAGGAGTTGTCCAAGGGTTTCAAAATTCCATAGGAAGAAAGAAGCCTGGTTTTCTAATAACAAAAACTCCCGGTGAGAAACAAAACTGTGGGAAAAGCAGTAAGGATTCGACGCAACAGATGAAATCAAGACGAGACAGAGAATGATTACCGGGAGTTTGGGGTTCAAACTTAAATCCATGAGCTCGACGGAGAAAACAACCAAGGGCGGTGTTCTGCTCACGCGCCATGGAGGTGAGCAGCTACAGCTTACCCAAAGAACTAACAGTGAACTCCAATCCCTTTTCCCTCGCAAACCCCCTAGGAGAACGAGGCGCGATATACAGCTGTCAACCAAATAAAAATTGCTATGTACAAATCCCCATGGGAGATGACAGCTACCCTTCATGGAATGATAACTCAAAGCCATGTGTCAAGTGAAACTAGAGTATTACACTTTGACATTTATTTATCCGTGAACAATCAGGTCGATGTACAGTAAATAACATCCAGACTTAAGTTCCGCCATAATGATAAGTGGATTATATACCTCCGTATGTTTTAAATGGGATATGCATTAATATGAACACAATCATATAAGCCAAGACCAAGCATATGCAATATCAACCTTAACGTTAACATAATCAATTATGTCAGAGCGGATATTGGTTCATATATACATATATATTATTGTATTTTAAAGTACACTACATTAAACTGACCTGTGCAACGAAGAGACATTGATGCTGTAGAAAGATTACATAGTAAATTTTTTATTTTTTTTAATTTTATTATGAGAGAATTTAATATTTGATGAATGAATGTGACATTTGTTATAGTTTCTTTATCAAATTAATTATTAAAGAAAAATTCACAATAAATTATATTAAATTTGTTATAATTTTTTTGTATTTTTATAAAATTAATTATTAAAAAAATTTACCATAAATTATTTAAAATTGGGCAAGAGTATATCTTAAATGGCTAAAAATTTCTTCAACTCTGAGACTTAAAAAGACATATGCCTCTATAAACTACCAACAAATAATTCTAAATAGTGTGATTTTCAGTAATTTTAAGTACTGTGATTTTCTTTAAATAACAAAAATGATAAACGTACATCCAAAATAACAGCGAGTAATAACGGTCGCAATGCTCTTTTCACAAATTAAGATAAGCTTTTCCACTATCTAAAAAATAACAAATTTAGGAATTTCAATGCCTACATGTTAATGGATGATAGGTTATAAACAACCCTTCACGGGATAAGTATGCTGCCCCCTTCATCAATTTCATCCACACCAGTTGGGGTGACTGGAACATCGCAGTTAAGTAAAGTTCTTTCTACGAGAACGACCGCGAGTTCTGCATTACAGAATCGACTTCGTCTGCCATTAATGGATTCTATTGACACCTTGTTCGCAAGAAGAAATGAAATTCAGGTGGTGATGCTGCCATTGCCAGCACAAGGACACCTTAATCATTTGCTTCAGCTTTCAAGGGCCCTCGCTGCACGAGGTGTAAAAGTAATATTTGTCACCACTTCTGTGCATATTAATCAAGCTCGACATCGCATTCGGGGATGGGATCCTCACAACTTCCCCATTCGTTTTCACGAATTGCCCATCCCTCTTTCTAAGAAGAGCAGCTAGATCTTGAAAACAAGGAGCACCCTTTTCCCGTGCATTTTATTCCTCTCTTCAAAGCCTTGGAACATCATCTCAGGGAGCCTTTCGATGATCTGATACGCACACTCGATCGGAATAGAGTTGTGATTGTGCACGACCCGTTGCTGGGGTGGGCTCAGACCGTGGCGGCCAAGTATGGCGCCCTGGCCTACGTTTACAATTGCTTCAGCGCCTATCTCTACGCCATGAAAGAAAAGGGGTGCGGACTTCCGAATTGTGTTGTGTCCCAGAAAAGGTGCCTCCCACAGAGATTTCTTGATTTCAAGTCTCGGCAGCCAGACTATCTCCGCCTCGCGGTAGGGTATTTGTCAACAGTTTTCACTTTCTGGAATCCGAATTCATGCGAGAAGATTACTGTGAGAAGCCGGTGTGGGCCATCGGTCCTCTTCTTCCTCAATCCGTGTGGAGTACTGGTACGAAGGGTAGTACTACTAATTCACAAGTTGAAAGTTGCCTTAAATGGTTGGACGCCTTTATGTTTCTTTCTTTATCGCGGCAACAACTTCAAGAATTGGCTCGGGGATTGGAGGCGAGTCAGCGGTCGTTTCTTTGGGTTGTTCGGGTCGCGGACAGCGCCTGTTTCACGGCGTCGGATGAAGCGCAGATGGATTGGGTTAACGAGCTGCTTCCGGAAGGGTATGAGCACTGAATTGCTGAACGCGGGTTTTTGGTGAGAAACTGGGCGCCCCAACTTGACATCTTAGCGCATAGGGCCACCGGTGCGTTTGTAATGCACTGTGGGTGGAATTCGACGTTGGAGAGCATTGGCGTTGGGGTTCCCATGGTGGCTTGGCCTCTACATTCGGACCAGTTTGCGAACTCGATTCTGGTGGCGAGGGAATTGAAGGTGGGCGTGGAAGTGAAGAATTGGATGAAGGCGGATGAAAATGAGTTGGTCATGGCGGAGGATGTGGAGAAGGCGATCCGACGAGTGATGGCAGAAGATGGAGAGGGAGTAGAAATGAGGAGAAGGGTCAATGAACTGGGATTGGCCGCCCGAGAAGCCGTGGAAGAGGGAGGATCGTCGTGGAAGGAGTTGGAGTCGTTTATCAATCATTTTACTTCAAAACTGAACGAACGAATTGATGATTGAGAGCGTTGGCGGTTATGCTCAGGAATTAATTTTGCATCTCACATATATGCATATCAAACTGTAAAGTATTTAGTGCAGTTTGGGGGTGGTAAATGGGTAGATAGGTCTTGTGCACATACATTTTATGGTTAACATACTCTTCAATATAATGCATAATTTTTGCCTGCACATGTAGTTTACAATTTATAATGTACTCATTTTTAAGAGAAAGGGGTTCTAAGTCTTCGTTTGTATCACACCAGTTTTCACTGGATTAAATATTTATTGTTGTAAAATTTCTTTACGCTTGTTCTATTATAATAATCTGATAATGGGTAATTATTTTTTAATGCTAAATGGCGAAGTGTAATCTTCCCTGACGATGAGTGCACGGGATTTATGGAAGTTTTGAATAAAATCTGATATCCATGCACACAAAATTTGAAATTCAAAATCTCTTTATAACACCTGTGAAAAATTAGTCTATTTGAAAAACACTGCAATAATTTTTCACTATTCCCAAATCACTTTACCGTACACTTTTACCATTGCCAAATAGAAAACTGTGGGCGCCTAACACAGTGAAGTGTAATCTTCCAAGATGATTAATAACCATTGAGTGCACAGAAATTTCTATACTTCTGGGTAGTGCATAAATGACTAAATGGTTTTGCACAAAGAATTCTAAAACAGAGGAAAAATGCTTAGCTTAAAGGCATGATTTTGAGAAAATTTGATGTAACCATTGTCTTAGTTGTTGACAAATGGTTAGACTATTGTTAAGAATGGATTAAACATTATTGTTATTTTGTTGCAACAGAATATTATGAACAGAAATTAATTTTGGTATTGGAATAAAAGATTACTTGTGAAATTAGTTTCATGAGTAAAGATTGATGGTAAAAGTAAATTCAAGATCTGGAGTTAGTTGAACAGAAAAAACAGTTTCACAGTTACCCAAAGAAACTCTGGAATAAATAAGGAATTTTGGAGAGAGTTTGGGGTTCGGTGGGAGAAAGGAAAAAAAAAAAAAAAAAAACTGTCATCCGGAGAAGTAAACCCTTGAAGGGAAACTTACAGAGGAGACTGTTTCACTGGAGTTGGAGAATTGGACCAAACTGTCCCGAGATACTCCTCTAGGTTTCTGTATTCAATGAGGACTTAGACTTGGAGCACGGGGGAGAGTTGCAGGACGTAATTTCCCAACTCGTGGAAGGGAGGAAATAAAAAATTATCAGTCAGATTTAAGTACAGATGAGTGGAATCTGTATTTCTAAAAGTAGTATAAATGTTTCTTTCTTCTTAAATTTTAGATAAGAAAATTGAAGAGATGTGATGGTTCAAATAATTTAGATGCTTAAAATTTAACAGACAGGAAATAAATCTCCGTACAGTTATGCAAGATATGAAATATTTACTTCTGTACTCTGTATATGTAAATTAACTCTGTATAGTAAAGAGCAAGCTACATTTTATCTAGTTAATCGAAGGACCATTAGCCCAATCTCTGTGACCAGATACTGGGCTAGTCGTCCTTCATATTCTATGATAGTACACGGACAAGTTGTGGTCCGGTCACAAGTTACAGTTAAAAGAACAGCATAACTGAGTCAAAATAAAGATACTAAGAAGTGAACAGACTCACATTAATAAGTTCCTTATTAAGTAAACAGAAAAATGCTAACAGAGTATGTAAAGTTCGCCATATTCAGTTTATAGGAAAAGAACAAAACCTCTGTGAGGAATATATATATATATATATATATATATATATATAACCATAAATGTATGCAATAACTGTGAAATGTATAGGTCTACTTTCATTCCTAGAGGAGAGTTAGACAACGACTGCCGGAGAATCTATTTACGTGCTAATCGAATAAATCATATACTGAACAGGGGAAAAACAAAATTGCAGTTCATGCTAGGTGAGAATATTAGTACGCATAACAAGATAACTAGAATCGACAGACTGTTACAAATACATGTAAGATCACAGTAGTCAAACTCTGAGATAAACCCTGACATAAATCTTATAAGCATATATCAACACAGTATGATAAATAATGACAAGG
This sequence comes from Pinus albicaulis, assembly GCA_034641835.2. NCBI lineage: Eukaryota > Viridiplantae > Streptophyta > Pinopsida > Pinales > Pinaceae > Pinus > Pinus albicaulis. The sequence goes on along the minus strand of CM076578.1, from coordinate 148,026,471 downwards.
ATAGTAAATCCATCGCCTTAAATCTTATAAGCATATTTCAACACAGTGCGTTAAACATTGACAAGGAAAGTAAATCCAGAGCCTTAATAACACAATGATAGTTAAAATAAGTCTATCATAATTGTTCTCAGAGGTGTAGAGAACCAAATAGTGTTACACAGAAGGTAGGCCTGTGGCCATAATGAAAAGAGCCTCTTTTTATTAAACCATAGGTGCGGCAACTAAACCCTGAGTAACATATATCTATCAAATCCTGAGAGAATCCTTCAACTCGAAGGCCAAAGCTATCACCAGCCGCCTGTAGCCAGGGAATAAACCCTAAAGCTAGGGCAGGGGTACCTGTTGGAGTAAGGGAAGCATCGGTTAGCCATTTCGAAATAGAGATGCGCCATTACAACTCGCAAGCGTAACAAAAGATGTGCGCAGGTGATGAAGAACCTGTTACCTTCCGCGCAAGGAATGAAAATGAGTTAAAACATGAGCTAGGCTAAAGAACTGAGACCCTGCTATTTTATTTAACCAAGCTTTAATTACTTTTAAACAATAAATTAGGAAAGTTATTTCGGAAGGAACCACGAGCAATACCTGTCGGCCATGCTTGAGGAAGATTTCAAGTCAAGAACTGGAGCCGTAGGTAACCCATACATAGAACAGAATAAGAATTAGTGCATTATTTTTTAACTCAGGCATCAAACCGAAACAGAGGAAATTAATCTTCCTAAACAAGGGTAAAATAATTGCAGGTTTAGCACATAAACTTACCCATAATGCTCCTGCAAACGCAGACAGGGTGTACCAGTCAGCAGAGGACGCGAAGAACGCACAAAGATGTCGGGCTGCCACAGAGCAAAGGCCATGAGCCAAGAAACCGGAAGAAGGAACCTTGGTGCAGCAGAGTCGGCTCCAGAAGCTACCCCGGGAGAATGCGAATGAGAAGAAACGGTTACAAGCCTGGTAGTCATTAGTCGAACCCTAACGTGTTCCCACCGTCTGATCTCTCCAAGATCAACAGCGTATAAATATTGCCAATCAATCAAGTTAAATGCATGCGAGTTGCCAAAGGATCGCAAGCAAGGATAATTAGTACATAAGAGTACCACCTAATTAAATTGAAATGAATACCAATAACGCCGTTAAAGTAAAGATTCATGGCATGAATAAAAATTCCCTTTAATCAATTGTTGAATGACTGGAGCCTTAGATCATGACATAATGTCAAGGTCTATGTATACGGAAACTCATATATATAAACCAAGAACCAATATATGCAAGACTTATTATTGTTCCATATTGATGTGATAATTGCTTTTTTTTAATGATTGGAAAGGTTATAATAAGGTCTATACACTGTTAACAATGAATATTACCAGCCGATCTATGGTAGGTATATTTTAAGGGTTGGTAGATAGTAAAATTTTTTTTACTGTTATCAATGTATTTTAAGGGTGAATGTTACAAGTGGTATCAGAGCTATGTTACAACATTGGGACCCTATGGGTCGACTAACGTCAAATTGTGTGTTACTAATGCACTCAGATGGAACGGATTATAGGACAAACGAGAAGGACACCCCTACCGCAGCCACCTCAGGATGTTGGGGAGACCCAATCCCAACAAGAAAGGAATTCTGAAATTTGGGTTCAATTGGGGGTGGAACAACATCAACGGACTAGCAGGTTGTTAGAAGAACAGCAGCAACAAACCAGCATCTTGTTAACCACAGTGCAAAATTTGCAAGAAGAAATAGAAAGATTTTGAAATGATAACGCAAGATTAATGCAGGAGTAGGAGAGAATTCTGAAAAGTCTCTCTGATAAAAAAAACCAAGGAATTGAGAAGCCTAATACTGATAGAGAATTTCAGGAAGGAAATGAACAACAAATGGGAGATCATGATGCAGGCCGAAAAGAAAGGTGTACATCCCAGCGAAGTAATCAAAATAAAAATTTTAATGAGGTTGAATCTGATAACGAAACCGAGCAGAAGGTAAACAAAATGCAGAAGATAGAGCTGTAGGGCGAATTTAGGAAGATAAAGCCACCCACATTTGATGGAGAGAAAGAAGAGGTAGCTGAGGCGTGGTTGATTAATATGAACAAGTATTTTCAAGTATATGATTATGACAACAGTCTTAAGGCCCGATTAGCTATTTACCAGTTAAGAGAGAAAGCCACCTTATGGTGGGAAGAAGTGAAGAACGTTCGCGATGTAGAAGATCAAGATGTAACATGGGATATGTTTCAACAATACTTTAAAGATAAGTATTTGACAGAGCACTTTTATGATGAAAAAGATTGAGAATTCCATGATTTGAAACTCGGATAGCTGACTATGGACGAGCTTATTACTAAGTTTACTTCCACTACTACACCAAGGGAATTTTAAGACATTTGTTTAAGACAAAAGAAATCTTTTGTCTTAAATCACTTTTTATTTTAGCTATTTTATATTAAAATTTAATATCAATTGAATTGTCTTAAATATAAAATTTAAGACAAAAATAGTGTGAGACAAAAAAAATTTGAGACAAAATTTTCTATTTAAGACGAAAACAATTTGAGACAAAAATATTTAAGACAAAAACAATTTGAGACAAAAAATTTAAGACAAAAGTATTTTAAGACAAAATTTTATATTTAAGACAAAACGAATTTGAGACAAAAATATTTTAAGACAAAACTTTATATCTAAGAAAAAAGCACTTTGAGACAAATATATTTTAAGACAAAAGCATTTTGAGACAAAAATATTTTAAGACAAAAATTTAGATTTAAGACAAAAGCACTTTGAGACAAAAATATTTAAGACAATACTTTATATTTAAGACAATGGCGACTTAAGACAATGACAATTAAGACGAAACCCATTTAAGATAGTTAGCAATTAAGACAAAATCATTAGCATTGGGAAGTTTGCATTGAAATATCATGAGTGGATAGTGGATAAAATTATATTTTTTATTTTTGAAAATCGATATTCAAACCACATTTAATTTAATCATGTCATATTTATTTCTTTTATATTATATTTTTATTTTTTCATTAAACCACATTCTAAAAATTTAATAAATAAATAGATAAAAAAATATTATTTTTAGGTTGGAAACTCAAGGGGATTTGAACTTTGAATCTCGTGTTTTAACCATAACTGCTCCAACACTAATATTCTTGGGCATATTATGTTTTTTCCTGCTAACCGCTCCAAGTACAACCTCTAAGAACTAGTAGGGTCCAAGGAAAAGAGCTACAAGTTCCCCAAATCCGATCTACATTTCATGGACAACCACATTTCCCCCAAATGTCCTCCACATATTTTCCTTGGTGTATTGTAGTTTGAAAAATACATAGGATGCCACAAGTAATCCTAATCATAAGACTCGACTTTCCTAATGACTGGGAGACCTTAAAAATAAGAAAACATCTTAATTTATGCCTAAAATTACTAAAATTTCCTATCCCAAACATGAAATTAGAAATTCTACAAAATTATAGGGCAACAAGGAAACCAACTTCCTCTTCCAAAAATCTCTAAGACCTTATGGAGGACAAATACAAATTTTGAAATAAATTGTTGAAATTATGCTCTTGCATCAACAATTACCAATGTATCCTTGTAGGCCACCCCCTTTAACAATAGTAATACCAATGTCCTTTACCAGCTAGAAGGAACTCCTATAACATAATTCTCTCTTAGATCCCCTTAACCCATTGCAATGATTGTCTTTGATGCCTACCTAGTTGCAAGCACATTAAGAAGCAATGTAGCAAATTGCTGGTTGAGGATTTCGATAAGTATGTGATTTTGTTGACATCTTGTGACTATCTCATATGTGAATATCTAAAATCTTGGATGCATGTCGCCCTGACACTATAACATGACTTAGTATTGCCTATCATATCATGTCACACCCTCCTCGAGACACCTAGAACTCGCTAACACTCCCTGTCACACATTCTTATTCATTCATTTATGAATTTTTACCTAGTGCGCCTCTGTCATGTTTTCCTGACACTCCCTAACACTCCTTAGCATGCATTGGCACACCTAGGCACTTGGAAAAACTTTGTATGCTTCCCTAGCACTCTAACATGCCTTGGAATTTCCTATAATACCGTGTCACTCCCTTCTTAACACACCTGGAACTGGCTTATACTTCATTTCCATGCATTTTTAACTAGTGCCCCTTTGTGTTTCGCTGACACTTGGCCCTCACACTCCCTAGCATGTGTTCATGCCACACCCTGGCACCTGCCACATCTTGGCATGCCTATCATGCCTTGGAACTGCCTAACATGTCTTAGTACTTCTAGAAATTCCCTGACACACCTTGGTATTCCTTAGCTTTCTTGTCGTCATAGATAACATTGCTTTTTTTGTGACTTGGGAACCCAACCAAGTCATTGGAAAATCGATGTTGTGCCCAACCCAAAGTTTCCCTTTGTCTGAAACTACTTTTTCCAACCCTTTATGTAACCATAGGCTTAACTCCTACAAGTCTTATTCTGACCTTCTCCTAACACACTTTATCCTTGAGACACTTGGAATTCGTTGACACTACTTGGCACACACTCTTATTCGTTCATTTCCATGCATTTTGACCTAGTTCTCCCTTGCAATGTCCTGGCACTCCCTAACAGTCCTCAACATCCATTGACACTTTATGGCATCTGTTAGCATGCCTTTTCATTCCTTGGCATGCATTGACACTCCTTAGTTATCATGCCCTCACAATTACCCTTACTTTTTTGGAACTTGGGAACCCACCCAAGTCTTGCCTTGAATATAACAACTTGACCAAGTTACGGTTACTACAACTAGATTGTGCCTTGTTCACCTAATAAATGACTATAACCCCTCACCCATTTAACCCCCTAAACGCTAAACCCCTAACCCATTTAACCCCCTAACCCCTTAAACCCTAATTCCCGACCCCTAACCCATTTAATCCCCTAAACCCCTAAAACCCTAACCCATTTAACCCCCAAACCCTAACCCCTAAAATACTTAACTGCTAAATCCCTTAACCCCCTAAACCTCTTAACCCCTAACCCATTTAACCCCCTAAACCTCTAACCCCTTAACCTCTAACCCATTAACCCCTTAATCCCTAACCGCTAACCCCTAAAATCCTTAACTGCTAAATCCCCTAACCCCATAAACCTCTAAACCCCTAAACCCATTTAACCACGTAAACCCTAAACGTCTAACCCTTAACCCCTAAGCCCTTAAGCCCTAATTCCCAACCCCTAACCCATTTAACCCCCTAAACCCCTAAAACCCTAACCCATTTAACTCCTAAACCCTAAACCTCTAAACCCTTAAACCCCTAAACCACTAACGCCTAAACCCCTAATCCCTTAACCCCTAAACCCCTAAACCGTTAATGCTTAACCATTAACCCATTAACCCCTCAACCCTAACCCCTAAAATCCTTAACTGCTAAATCCACTAATTAAGCCCTAAGCCCCTAATCCCTAATCCCTTAACCATTAGCTCATTATTCACGTAACCCCTAATTGCGCCTAAATCCTCTAACACCTAAGCCCCCAATCCCTAATCCCTTAACCAATAACTCATTATTCCTCTAACCCCTAAATGCGCCTAAATCCCCTAACCCCTAAACCCCCAATCCATAACCCCTTAACCACTAACTCATTATTCCCCTAACCCCAATCCCTAATCCGTTAAATACTAATTCATTATGCCCCTAACCCTTAAGCCCCCAATCCCTAACCCCTTAACCACTAACGAGAATATACCACAGTGGGCATGCACAAGAAGAAGAACCAAAGAAATCAAATTCAATAAAAAAAGCACAACCACCACTCCAAACTCGCTTCTCTAAAACACATACAACTGCAATAAATCCCACTGAAGCTTACAAATTTATCAAGCCCTAATTAACTTACTAACAAATTCAACAAGCCAACATGCTACAATTTTTTGAGTCACCCCCAAATCAATTAGTAAGTATTGCATGAATGTACATTTGTTTGTAGTTTTATTTAAAAGGTTGAAATTCTCTCAAGAGCATATAGAATATATCCAAAAGTTTAAAAAATGGAAATTTTGCTTACCTCCACAAGGTATCATCACAGCCGGATAGGTGAAAACATACAAGTCTAAATCTTCTACCTCTAAGTATCAATGGCACTTCAACATGTCAATAACATACTTGCAACAATGCTTAATGAGTTTTGTCTATTGGCTAAAGAGATGTACATCCATCCATCCAAAAATAAACATCTCAATCAATCCAACACCATAAATTGTGCTAAATAGTTCATCATGTTATTTCAAATATTACAATATTTTCTTACATAGTTAGCTCACATATTCCTTGAATATTTGAAAGCCAAACTACCTTAGCACAATATACCAGAAATATTTGTACTCTAAAAGACAAAAAAAGACAACAAACTAAAATAGGAACTTTAACTCTAATCCAGACACTTCATTCTTAGTAACATGATATCTAATGAAGATGATATGTGGAAAAAAAGGCTTCATATATTGTCTATCACATGTCAAACCGAGTGAACAAACACATGCATAGAAAACATTAGAAATAGGGTTCATAGATCGACTTGTATTATATGGTTTCAAACCCTTCTTGTCTCCTTCAAGGGGGTTTCTGAAGGTCTTAAAAAAGACTTCCTTTTGCTAGCCAAATGGATTTTTTCTTTCACACATGTATGGAAACGTACTTTCCAAATCATATTGTAATAGATTCATAAGGTGATATTATTGGTATTAACTACACCTTACTTGGAGACATCATTTTTATTGTAGGGGTTGGTACCTTTCTATTGGATGTGGTTGGCGATGTGAAGACTACTCAACCTCTAGTAAAGATTCATACTAACTCTAACAAGCTTATGGATGATTTTTTACAAAGGGAGACCCCTCTAAGCTTAACTCATTGGATTCTTTGTTTTTTCATGCTAATTATTGTTCTCAACTTTCCTTCTCCAAGGGGCTGAGACTATTTGCTTCATTTATTTTACATGGCCCGATGAAAGAAGAAGAATGGAGATTGTCTCCACATCTTTTCCATTTCGCTAAGTTATAAAAAAAGTGTCAAATTCTATAGCCAATAGACTAATAGTCTCTTGATACACCTTTAGTGAGCTATGCATAGCTCTCACCTATCACTATAGCTCAATGAAATGACATCTAATAGCTCCAAGACACCATTATAAATGGAGTAGTTATGAAGTTGTTGTTAAATGATCGCCTCCAAATGTTCAATTCTCATGAATTTTGGGGGAGGGGGGTCTTTTGGTGTATTGAGAGGGGCAAGGGGACATAAGGGTAGCATGGATGGGTAGAAGTGATAGGTTCGAGCATGGTTTACTGAGATCTACAATCCTAACATTAGAGAATGAGAAGAAGCCTTAGGGCCTTATGGCATAGGGGCTAGGGAACCTATAGGTAAGGTAATGAGATAAATTGATAGGGGAACCCCCAATAGTTGTGACAAGGGGATTAGGGGCCACATTATCACAAACCATGCGCACTTAACCCATAACCACTAAAGCCCCTACCCCTTTAACCCCGAAGCCACAATCCCTTAATCCCTACACCCATAACTCATAACAAATTAACCCCTTGATCCCTTAAACCCAAAGCCATTAACCCCTTAACCCCTAACCACTAACTTAGAATCCTTGAACCCCATAAACCCTAATCCCATATCCTCTTAAAGCTTGACCCTTAACCCATAACCCCTAACCCCTAAACTCATTAACCCCTAACCCCTTAACCTTCTGACACCTAAATAACATAACCCTTAGGCACTTAACCCCTAAATCCCCAGACATGTAAGCCCTTGATGGTTAATATTAACCCCTAAATCCCTTAACCACTAATCCATTAACCTCTAACCCTTAAACCGACTAACCTTCAAATCCCATAAGCCCTAACCCTTTACCCTTTACCCTTAACCCCTTGCTCCTAAACCCTTAAACCCATTAACTCCTAGAACCCCTTATCCTTTATCCCAAACCATAGGTGCTCCAACGCTAATATTCTTGGGCATATTATGCTTTTTCTTTCTAACCGCTCCAAATACAACCTCTAAGAACTAGTAGGGTCCAAGGAAAAGAGCTACAAGTTCCCCAAATCCGATCTAAATTTGATGGACAATCACATTTCCCCCAAATGTCCTCCACACATTTGCCTTGGTGTATTGGATTTTGAAAAATACATAGGATGCCACAAGTAATCCTAATCATAAGACTCAACTTTCGTAATGACTAGGAGGCCTTAAAAATAAAAATAAAAACATCTTAAATTATGCCTAAAATTACTAAAAATTCCTATCCCAAATATGAAGTTAGAAATTCTACAAAATTATAGGGCAACAAGGAAACCAACTTCCTCTTCTATAAATCTCTAAGACCTTATGGAGGACAAATACAAATTTTGAAATAAATTGTTGAAATTATGCTCTTGCATCAGTAGCTACCAATGTATCCTTGTAGGCCACCCCCTTTAACGATAGTAATACCAATGGCCTTTACCTAGAAGGAACTCCTTACATAATTCTCTCTTAGATCCCCTTAACCCATTGTAATGATTGTCATTGATGCCTACCTAGTTGAAAGCACATTAAGAAGCAATGTATCATATTCCTGGTTGAGGATTTCGATAAGTATGTGATTTTGTTGACATCTTGTGACTCACTAACACTCCCTTCCACACACTCTTATTCATTCATTTATTAATTTTGACCTAGTGCTATGTTATGTTTTCCTGGCACACCTTGGCACTTGGAACATCTTTGTATGCTTCCCTAGCACTCTAACATGCCTTGGCAGTTCCTAGAATACTATGTCACTCCCTTCTTAGCACACCTGGAACTGGCTGATACTTCATTTTCCTTGACACTTGGCCCTCACACTCCCTAGCATGTATTCATCCCACACCCTAGCACCTGCCACATCTTGGCATGCCTATCATGCCTTGGAACTGCCTAACATGTGTTAGTACTTCTAGGAATTCCCTGACACACCTTGGTATTCCTTAGCTTTCATGCCATCATAGATAACCTTACTTTTTTTGCGACTTGGGAACCCAACCAAGTCATTGGAAAATAAATGTTGTGCCCAACCCAAAGTTTCCCTTTGTCTGAAACTACTTTGTGCAACCCTTTATGTAACCATAGGCTTACCTCCTAAAAGTCTTATTCCAGCCTTCCCCTAACACACTTTATACTTGAGACACTTGGATTTCATTGACACTACTTGGCACACACTCTTATTCGTTCATTTCCATGCATTTTGACCTAGTTCTCCCTTGCAATGTCCTGGCACTCCCTAACACTCCTCAACATCCATTGACACTTTCTAGCATGTGTTAGCATGCCTTTTCATTCCTTGACACACACTGACACTCCTTAGTTCTCATGCCCTCACAATTACCCTTACTTTTTTGGAACTTCGGATCCCAACCAAGTCTTGCCTTGACTATAACAACTTGACCAAGTTATGGTTACTACAACTATATTATGCCTTGTTCACCTAATAAATGGCTATAACCCCTCACCCATTTAACCCCCTAAACCCTAAACCCCTAACCCATTTAACCCCCCAAAACCTAAACCTCTAAACCTTTAACCCCTAACCCCTTAAACCCTAATTCCTGACCCTAACCCATTTAACCCATTTAACCCCTTAAACCCCTAAAAACCTAACCCATTTAACCCCCAAACCCTAACCCCCAAAACCTAACCCCTAACCCCTTTAACCCCTAACTGCTAAAATCCTTAACTGCTAAATCCCCTAACCCCCTAAACCTTTAAACCCCTAACCCATTTAACAACCTAAACATCTAACCCCTTAACCTTTAACCCCTTAACCCCTTAACCCCTAACCCCTGGGATGCAGTGAAGGGACACGTTTTTAACAAAGTAAAGTATGAGCTTTTGGAGAATCCAGGGTGACTTTCCATGAATTGTTTTTTGAGAGAAATACTATAAGAGACTAAGGTTTGGGAGATATACCGTGGTAAAGGCTCATCCAATGATCATTTATAGTTAAGATAATAGGGTTTGAATGATGAACTACAAAGTGCAAACCTTCAAGAAATCCTCAAGTCAAAGGAGCATCAAGGGTTCCCTCTTGGTGTGATAGTTAGGGCATCAATTTATGTGAAATTTCACCATCGTATTTTGTTCAAAATTGGAGGATGCCTAGAGCTCTAATCTAGCCTAGGAAGCGATGCCTTGCTTGAGGGCCTTTTGCTATTTTTATACACCTTATCCTTTTTTATTTTAGCCTCTTTATGCATCATACTATTTTAGAGAAAATAAACCTTTATTCCCACACCTTGCGTGTGAGCCTCTTCTTGGAAACTCCACATGATGCAATTAAACCTAGCCATATATGCATGGTTTCTTTTCTTCATGAAGTCAAATTAGCCTTACATTTTTTAAATTCTCCTAGCCATATATGTTGGAAATTCAACGTAAATGCTCCCTTGTGTTTCCCTGACAGTCCCGAACACTTCCTAGCGCATGTTGGCACACCTTGGCACCTGGCACATCTTGGATGCATGTTGCCGTGACACTATAACATGACTTAACACTGCCTATCATTCCATGTTACTCCCTCCTCGAGACACCTAGAACTCGCTAACGCTCTCTGTCACACACTCTTATTCATTCATTTATGCATTTTGACCTAGTGCTCTGTTATGTTTTCCTAGCACTCCCTAACACTCCTTAGCACACATTGGCACACCTTGGCACTTGGAACATATTTGTATGCTTCCCTAGCACTCTAACATGCCTTAGCACTTCCTAGAATACCATGTCACTCCCTTCTTAGCACACCTGGAACTGGCTGATACTCCATTTCCATGCATTTGAAACTAGTGCTCCCTTGTGTTTCCCTGACACTTGGCCCTCACACTCCCTAGCATGTTTGTATTTCATCCATAAAAACAACAACCTAAACCATAGCAAATGATCACTTCATAATAAATCCATACTTTTTTGACATATCGGGCTGATCAAGAAGTTTACCTCCATCAATAAAGCCTTTGGCACCTCCATCAATAAAGCCAAATCAAAACTCTTCTTCCTCATTACCTCCTAGACCATTCAACTCAACAAGAGACACAGACCCAGACACAGAAAAATCTATATACCTAAAAAATATGGGGGGCTTGGTCTCAGAGACCCAGACTTGTTGGGAAAAGTTATGGGCGCCAAAACCTGGTGGAGATGGATCACTAGCCCCAACACCTCTTGGGCAGCACTCTGGAAGGAAAAATATGCCCCATCTCACAACCTGAAGTCTCTAATCAGGCTCTCTGGAAACCTCAGAGGTTCCTCGGTCTGGAACCAAGCTTGGGAGAATAGAGGAATGGTCCAAAACCAGAGTGATGACAGTGTTAGCTGTACAGCTGAAATTTACATCCATCGATTATGATGTCACTTGATACTGAAGGAAATTGGGGCGGCGACATGCTATTAATTGATGCGATGGTACATGCAACTATTGAGGCAAAGATTCATGGCCCACCTGGCTAAATTTGTGACCCAACCAACTAGGAACAACCTTTCCAACATCCTAGCCCTAGGGAACCTCCCCAAATTCATTTACCCTCTGTGCCCAAGCCCTAATTTCCACCCATAGTGTTTTCAAACCACGTGCTCAGATCATCAAGTAGCTAAGACCTCTCTTAGCCTCCTTAGAGAATCTTTAGTATCCAAACTCTTTCAACTTTATTCCTCTCCTTGCTCCCCAAAACTTCAACAAACCCAAACAATAAGAATTAATACATGATAAATAATCAAGTGATTTTAGTTATTTAATCAAAGTAAAAGAGTCATGAGAGGGCCAACATTAATTTGATATTAAATTATTCATAAGGCTATAGTTAAAAAAATTATCAAGCTTAATCAATATTAATGCTAATCATAAGCTTAATCATTAATCAATGCTTTAGCATAATAAACCATATAATACTAGCATATCCCTATGAGTTATGTATATGCAGATAACATACACATACCTTGTATGTATGGTAATAATACCAACAAGAAATTACCAAGCAATCAATCTTCTAGTAGGTAGGATAATAACTAATCATAACATAAAATGGTTGGGGAGTGGGTGTTACAAATGGCTCCCTTATATTTATCATATATATCTTATATATTATTAATATGTGTCTATTAATTAGTAAATGAACTATTGTTCATTTCATTTCTCAAAGAATATTTTCTCTCACTCACCAATGTATTAAACATTTTAAGAGTGGATGGTACATTTTCAATACCATATATTTACTCCCTTTCTTTGTCTTCAAATAGAACACAATAGTAACTAGAAACTAAAATACCAACTAGTAACCCTAAAAGAATCAATAAAATTTTGTATCACGAGCTCTATGAATTATTTTGCAAAAGAATTTACCAATTGAATTAATCCTTATTGCTACTAGCTCTTAAGTAAACCTTTGACACTTTATTATTAAAAACATTGAAATAAAACTTGACATGGCGGCCCATAGTTGTTGGCATTGAAATATTTTAAAATAATAATGTTTCAATCGACCCTCTTTCCAATCAAATCCAAAAAACATATTCCGTGGAAGAGTTGGTTTAACATTGAATAAAATTAACAGGTCTTAGGTATATCTCGGTATTAAAAATTTGATTCGAAGAAAAATCAGGTTATGTTCGGAATCCAGAGCTTAATCGGCCATTGCCTTTGTCAACAGAAGTATCAGGTATATCTCATCTGAGCGCGTGTTGATCATTTGTTGATTTTGTCATGTTCCTGCTAAACCAATTGGAGAGTAGGCTGAATCTGGTGGTGGTTGAGCTCTCAACTATAACCTAAGGTCTGCGCTAAGCTTTGCCCCTGCGCACCTTGGCTCTCCAAATACTACTTGTTTAATCATATATTCTCCCCTCCTAGTACAGTACAATGAAAGCTTCTGAAAGATTTCCCTCACAAATGAAGCTGTCCACATCTCACAGTCCTGTGTGGCCGCCCAAGACATCCCATACAGCCTTCACAAAGCGGTTAATCCTGTGTGTCGGCACAACAGCGATCAGCCTTGGTTTTAAGGGGTTGCGATGGAGAAGCATGGAGCTGTGATTCCTTCATGGAGAGTGGGAAATATTATTTGGCGCCAAATTTTCATCGAAAGGGTACAACACAGTTGCTTCAAGGTTTAGTTTGGAGTTAGGGTTTATATAACTGGGTTAACATCTGATCAACAAGCACAGGTTCACAAGTTGGAGAAATTCCATAATTTTCTGGAAGCCCTAGATCAAGGTATTTAAGCTTCTTTCTGCTTTCCTTGCTTCTGAAATGCTTCTGCTTCCTTCCTTGCAAAAATAGCTTATGATGGAGAAATTTTTGGTAGTGTAGTTTTTGCTGGGGTGATTCTTCCATGTGATATGCAAAATAGGAAAGTTTGGGATCAAAATTTAGTTGAGAATATTATTATATAGTTGGTTGAATTGACCAAGTCATTATGTTCGTCATTTATATTTTAAATGTAACACAAGAGCTTGTATAATTTAATAGGTGGGCTGACTATTTTAATAGAAGTTAAGTCTTTCATGGTGCCTAAATTCTTCTTAAGCCCTTGGAGTGACACATTTGGCTTTTTTGCTAAGGAGTTTGTAGGAAGGTTGGATATGTTGGAAATATCTCTCAAATTTTTCATTGGTTGCATCTTTTTCAAGGCTAGGTTGGAGGAAATAGAGATTTTGGTTATTCATAGAAACAATTAAGTAGGGCATTTCAACAAAGTAAAATTCAAAGGCTTTTCTCTACCAAAAAAAATGTCACATCCAAATTTTGAGATGTGTTCCAATAAGATTTTGTAAAATATGTCTAATATATGTAAGATCATATTGTATAACCTCCCACAGTTTCCTTGTGCATTCTTCCCCAATTCCGATTGGTTGCTTCTAGTATTACAAAGTCCTTGACTCCATTGTCAGATAAGGTATTTGTTGCCATTATTCCTACAAACAAAAAGATCATAACCTACTCTTAAGCCTATACTTAATTACCTGTGAAGATTGGATAAGGTATTAAGTACTTGACATGTCTGCTCCCACTATTATAGTGGTGGTAGCACCCACAGACGAAGAGAACAAAAATGTGCATACGAAAAATACAAGACAGAAATTATCACTGAAGTAAGCCATGGAGACTCCTCAATGCAGAAATAATACTCTGTACTTTATAACAACACTAGGAATAACAGAGTCCTAGCATTGATAATGCATTGAATGCTTGTGAGTAAGAGTTCTATATTTATAGAAGCTCAATGTGATATCAAGCTCGGTTTTCTTCCTTTAAAACGTAATGCCAACATTTTCCTGTTGCACTACATTTGAAAGGGCAACCCTGGGATGCAGTGAAGGGACACATTTTTAGCAAGAGGCCATATGAGGTTCATCACCTTGCCTCCAATGCCCTCCACCAAGTTAGCGCTGATCTCTATTGTATAACCTCCCACAGTTTCCTTGTGCATTCTTCCCCCAATCCGATTGGTTGCTTCTAGTATTACAAAGTCCTTGACTCCATTGTCAGATAAGGTCTTTGTTGCCATTATTCCTGCAAACAAAAAGATCAGAACCTACTCTGAAGCCTATACTTAATTACCTGTGAAGACTGGATAAGGTATTAAGTACCTGACATGCCTGGTCCCACTGTTATAGTGGTGGTAGCACCCACAGACGAAGAGAACAAAAATGTGCATACGAAAAATACAAGACAGAAGTTATCACTGGAGTAAGCCATGGAGACTCCTCAATGCAGAAATAATACTCTGTACTTTATAACAACACTAGGAATAACAGAGTCCTAGCATTGATAATGCATTGAATGGTTGTGAGTAAGAGCTCTATATTTATAGAAGCTCAATGTGATATCAAGCTCGGTTTTCTTCCTTTAAAACGTAATGCCAACATTGTCCTGTTGCACTACATTTGAAAGGGCGACCCTGGGATGCAGTGAAGGGACACATTTTTAGCAAGAGGCCATATGAGGTTCATGACCTTGCCTCCAATGCCCTCCACCCAGTTAGCGTCGATCTTTATTGTATAACCTCCCACAGTTTCCTTGTGCATTCTTCCCCCAATCCGATTGGTTGCTTCTAGTATTACAAATTCCTTGACTCCATTGTCAGATAAGGTCTTTGTTGCCATTATTCCTGCAAACAAAAAGATCAGAACCTACTCTGAAGCCTATACTTAATTACCTGTGAAGACTGGATAAGGTATTAAGTACTAGACATGCCTGCTCCCACTGTTATAGTGGTGGTAGCACCCACAGACGAAGAGAACAAAACTGTGCATACGAAAAATACAAGACAGAAATTATCCTTTGAACAAAAGCCATGGAGATTCCTCAATGTGGAAATAATACTCTTGTGCTTTTCCCTCAACACTAGGAATAACAAAGTCCTAACTAGTGATAATGCATTGATAATGCATTGAATGCTTGTGATTAAGAGTTCTATATTTATAGAAGCTCAATGTGATATCAAGCTCGGTTTTCTTCCTTTAAAACGTAATGCCAACATTTTCTTGTTGCACTACATTTGAAAGGGTGACCCTAGGATGCAGTGAAGGGACACGTTTTTAGCAAGAGGCCATATGAGGTTCATGAACTTGCCTTCAACGCCCTCCACCCAGTTAGCGCCGATCACTATTGTATAACCTCCCACAGTTTCCTTGTGCATTCTTCCCCCAATTCGATTGGTTGCTTCTAGTATTACAAAGTCCTTGACTCCATTGTCGGATAAGGTCTTTGTATGCCATTATTCTCGCAAAAAAAAAGATCGAACCTACTGCGAATCCTATGTAGTACACAGCGAAGGCGAGATGAAGTGTTAAGTACCAAACATACTGCTCTCCCAACGTATAGTGAGTGGTAGCACCCACGGACGAAAGAAGAGCAAAATTATTGCATACGAAAAATGCAAGGCGAAGTATTGAAGGGAGTAAGCCATGGAGACCCCTCAATGCGAAATAATACTGCGCCTTTATAACAACACTAGGGAATAAGGAAGTCATAGCATTGATAATGCATTGAATGGTTGTGAGTAAGAGTTCTATATTTTATAGAAGCTCGTTTTGTAATATAAGCCTCGGTTTTCTTCCTTTAAAACGTAATGCCAACATTGTCCTGTTGCACTACATTTGAAAGGGCGACCCTGGGATGCAGTGAAGGGACACATTTTTAGCAAGAGGCCATATGAGGTTCATGACCTTGCCTCCAACGCCCTCCACCCAGTTAGCGCCGATCTCTATTGTATAACATCCCACAGTTTCCTTGTGCATTCTTCCCCCAATTTGATTGGTTGCTTCTAGTATTACAAATTCCTTGACTCCATTGTCAGATAAGGTATTTGTTGCCATTATTACTGCAAACAAAAGATCGAACCTGCTACGAAGCCTGTAGTACTCAGGGGCGGATAGCGGGTATTAGGCACCCGGACATCTTTGCTCCTTTATTATAGTGGTGGTAGCACGAACGAAGAGAACAAAAGCTGTTACTTACGAAAAAATACAAGACATGAAATTATCAACGGAGTAAATAGCCTTGAGCTCTCCAATGCGAAATATTACTGCATGCTTTATAACAACACTAGGAATAAGAGTCCTAGCGATGCTAGGATTCTGCTAGCTTGTGAGTAAGAGTTACATATTTATAGAAGCTCAATGTGATATCAAGTTCGGTTTTCTTCCTTTAAAACGTAATGCCAACATTGTCCTGTTGCACTACATTTGAAAGGGCGACCCAGGGATGCAATGAAGGGACACGTTTTTAGCAAGAGGCCATATGAGGTTCATGACCTTGCCTCCAACGCCCTCCACCCAGTTAGCGCCGATCTCTATTGTATAACCTCCCACATTTTCCTTGTGCATTCTTCCCCCAATCCGATTAGTTGCTTCTAGTATTACAAAGTCCTTGACGCCATTGTCAGCTAAGGTCTTTGTTGCCATTATTCCTGCAAACAAAAAGATCAGAACCTACTCTGAAGCCTATACTTAATTACCTGTGAAGACTGGATAAGGTATTAAGTACCATACATGCTTGCTCCCACTGTTATAGTGTTGGTAGCAGCCACAGATGAAGAGAAAAAAACTGTGCATACGAAAAATACAAGACAGAAATTATCACTGGAGTAAGCCATGGAGACTCCTCAATGCAGAAATAATACTCTGTAATTTATAGCAACACTAGGAATAACAAAGTCCTAGCATTGATAATGCATTGATAATGCATTGAATGCTTGTGAGTAAGAGTTCTATATTTATAGAATCTCAATGTGATATCAAGCTCGGTTTTCTTCCTTTAAAACGTAATGCCAACATTGTCCTGTTGCACTACATTTGAAAGGGCGACCCTGGGATGCAGTGAAGGGGCACGTTTTAATATTATAACAGCAAGAAATCCAAGCTAATAACAAGATTATATGATGGTTTGATAAACTGTAAGTGGAGATTACATCACAAAATTCAAACGGAAAACAGGTCTATGAAGAAGTCCAGAAACATGGAACTGTCATTTTTTAATTTATTTAATTTTCAATATACTATGCTACAGAAATAAGGAGCAGCAAATTAGAACACGAACTATAACATCTACTGTAGAGTGAAAAAATGTTGATTGATTCATAGAGAGTGATGGTACAGAGTATT
Source organism: Pinus albicaulis (assembly GCA_034641835.2). NCBI lineage: Eukaryota > Viridiplantae > Streptophyta > Pinopsida > Pinales > Pinaceae > Pinus > Pinus albicaulis. Next base: position 148,008,779 of record CM076578.1, on the reverse strand, counting down.
TCACAGATTTACAGTCCTTTCTCACTGCCACTGGAAGCAAGGTTTCAGTGCTCCGTCTGTGTCTATGTCTGCATCCTGTGGGACTGCAGCTTTATCTGCTTTTCATCCCCACTCTCTTCCCTCCAGGGAACAGATATTATCAAAATCAAAGAAGGAATTTTTGTACCCATTTCATTAAAACTGTTTTTTGATGACTCCTTTTGCCAATGTGGCCTCAATGGTTAGGTGTTTACAATTTTTGGACAGATCATGTATGGTGTGGATTTTTTTAGGTTTATTCTTGAAAAAATGCTAGTGTATTAAAAATTTCAAATATTTATGCAGGCATCACTCTATTTCATTCATTTAGGTATGCTTAACCCCAAATGGTTACCATATTTAAGAATTTCTAGTAATTATTTAAGAAAAATCTATAGACTTTAGATAAATGTGGGTGTATTTTTCATTGTTGCGCTTTTTAGACTCTGCTTGAATGGTTTGTACTAGTAGATACTGTGAGAGTATTCATCTCTCTCCATTGATATATATCACACATCGGCTAAATGTATTATGAATCATCATCTCATTCCCCTGTTGGCCTTTTTCTCTTTGAAGATTGTTGAGTAGTTAAGCCTAGGCTTGTAACGTTGGATGTTTATATATCCCCATTCTAAATCGACTTAACTTGGTGCTCTAGGCAATGATAAAATTATTGTACGTGTTGAAAATAATTACGTTAGTCTTCGTCTTTGTCGATTAATGAAGGTATATTCTGTACTCTGAGGATTTTAAAAGTTCATATTTGCAATGAGATGGAGTCTCTTTTGTTGTGTCTCATTGCTTTATTTTGTTTAGTTATCAGGTATTCAAAATACTTCCTTTTGACCATTTGTTTTTGTTTCTAATTCGGTAAAAATTTGAGAAACTCACACATTGTCTTTAGATCTTGTTACTAAGTTTATGATTGACCTCTTTACTCTTTTTTCCTTCTTCTCTCAACTATAGAAATGAGAGGTGAGAGGCCAATTCCATGTTCTTTATCTATAGGGCATATTAGGCCACTGATAATGACTATTCGACCTTATTCTAACTTCTTTGGTTACATTCATCTCCTAAATTATTTGAATGACATCCATATTGATGCTTGAGCAAGCGTGATGTGATTGATTATCACAGGTTCTAATCATATTGTTGTATTTGGGTGAGCAATTGGGAAGTTTATTTTACGACTAAACTAGATGTTAGTTTAGACTCCGGGGGAGAAGAACTCATGGGATATATAGAATTTTTCCATTCTAATTTTAATTAAATAGTAGGAAAGTTTTAATATGTTACATGATTGCCATTTTTATATAATCACCTTTTAAATATTATCCCCTCTTATGAGCAAAATTTTATTATTTTGTGTCTATTAGTTTTAAAATTATGGTTTTAAATATTTTAAAAATAGTTTTTTTCATTAAATTTTTTTTTTTTTTTTAAAGTACAGGTTCATTTGAATCCAGCAATTCTAATTTGATTGGTTCTAAGTTTGAAATCAGGTTTTATTAAGAATTTGAACGGTGGTCACAGTTAAAGTTTTAAATACTGTGTCTAAGACCTAAAATAGGTAAATTGATCTTCTTTTAGGTTTTATTGCGCTCTAATATAAGGGATGATGGCCGTCTTAATGACCAGCGCAAACACAAAATACTTTATAAATGGGTGTAAAGAGATCAAATGACTTAGTGTCATATTTATTTATACTTAAAAACCATGTTCGTGACTTCCAGCTGAATAGCTATTGAGGAAATCCATAAATCATGACATCATGCCACCAACAATACATTCCATTCGATCAAATAATGATAAGATAAAATAAGACTTAACGTTCTTTACCGTAGTGTTTCACATCGACTAACTTTGAGTCTTTAAGAGTTGATAACTTCATATCCATTTCAATAGGAGTTGTTGCGGTTTTTATCATCAACATTATCAAATATGTTGTACCATTTCAATATCTTTCCCATGTAGCTTGGAAAATCTAAATACATTGAACTATCATTTCAAAATCTTTATGGAAACATCTTTATCTTCCTTCATTTTCTTGAAGTTGATTCAACGAAATGATGCCATCAACATATAAGATCTGAGTCAATATTTCATCCTTCGCCTTTTCTTGCAATAATCTGAGTTTCCAAAACAGTTATCCTTGGAAATTTTGGTCATCGATGCTTACATACAAGGCTGTGAACTGCGCCTAGATCCATATGAGCTATAATTCGCCCGCCATTTCTATTCTAAGAAGGCCTTTTAGCCTTCATAATAAATCTCCCTTTATGCCTAACTAATTATATTCATCTAACAAGTGCAAAAGTTTCCTTACAAAGTCTATCAGAGCTTAATTGATTCTCTGTGTTTTTTGGTATAATCTCTAGAATTTCTTTGCAACTCTTGCTTTATGTTCACTTCTTCAAATGAGTTAGACTCAGGTGAATTCAATACTCAAAATCAACACTTACCTAAGTCCTACAATTGGTAGAGTGTATTCTAATTGACTTCTAGACTTCTTCACTGATTGTAGGTAGTTCTTGGAACTTTGAATCCATAATCATTCTTTGTATGTGAACACGACTTTGTAGTTTCTCTTTGAATTTTGGTGGGTTTATTCTTGTTTTTCTTGTGGCTCTCTATGAATATTAGGCCATCAAATCTGAAATGTAACTACAATAATTTGATTTGTATAAGCCTAATGAGGTGACTAGGAATGCCTTAAAAATATAAATATGAGTCCCATTTCCCATTGAAGAGCACTATTATTCATTTTGTCTACTTTGCATTTTGTGAATTTACAATGAAACAAAATAGTAAAAAGTATTTTTGGTATACATGTTGTCATATATTTCATAGTTATTTATGTAATGAACCTAACTAAATAAAATTCTTCTTTCTTGATTTTGTTGACTAACTTTGGAATGTATACGAATGACGGACCGAGGTATGTATGTGTTTTGTTATTTGTAGTATTTATATTTATTTAGTTTAGGTACAGAAATTTGGTTTTATTTTTATAAATAACTCTAAAATGATACTTCAAAAGTTTTTGTGACCGGTTAGAGAGCTTGTTGAACACTTTAGAGACTAGCCTCAAAGTGTTAGACAGAATTTTGATGCTCTCCAACACTAAAATTAAATATTCATAGATTCACTCCTAGGTTTATTCATTGAAATTAAATATTGTCTGAAAAAGAATTAATAATCAAGTTAAAAGTTTAGGTTTGTAATTTCCGTGGTGCATTCGGGGAAAATAGCATCATGTCTGAATATTAACTACAGTTGACAGAGTAACAGACCTGTTCCGGGGCAGATGAATGCTGATAAAGGCAATCTCTTAAGGTTGCAGATGTGCCAAAATAAGGAAACTAAGAAGCGAGGCTAGTTGGTATCCATGATTGGACCATGGAGTTTATATGAAAGAGGTATATAAAATTAACAATTTTTTCTTATAATAAATAAATATGCATTATTAGTACATTATTATTGATCATTTGAATTGATTTTTTGGATGAAAAGTCACTTGGTTCCCAAATATTCTTTGAAGAACCTATGGATTATATTAATAGTGGCGACATCGCGAAGATGAAGGACAAAACACATTTATGGATGAAACCACTTCACGGATAAATGAGAGGTGCAAGGTGTCAATGAATTTATCCGGGACTTCTACACATCTTTTGAAGAAGTTGATGATTCACCCCTCACTCAATTGGCTAGGGCCTCTTTTGCAAATGTTTGAATCTTCTATGGTAGTGACACTTATGTTGTTGTTGAACTTGAAGGTTACACATGATTGGTAAACATTTCGCTACTGATATTAAGGTTGGTTTTGATAACCATAATTAATGCTCTAGATAATACGTTGTTTGGATAAATCATTAGGTTGAGACGATCTATAGTGTGAGAAGACGATCTGACAGCAGCAGAAGACAACCTAGATTTTGTCTTTCTCTAGATATTCGTTTTCAAATAAATGCTATGAAGGTGTCAATCACTACCTTGAGTCCAATCACTTATTTGTGGTGGTAGTGCTTCGTGCATCGATAATCCTTCATCGCAACAAAATCTTTTGTCGCAAGAAAGTATCATCTTTCCTTGATCTACAATCAACAAAGAAAAATATCAATACTTTGTATAAAAAATAAATATAAAACATACTGTCATAGTGATCGAATCTATAAATAAATGATCAAATAATGACTTATTGAGCCAGCAATCGAACGAACGGTTATTGAGAAAAACGGAGAACTTGATTGTATTAATCTTAAAATATACGAAGAACCTTACAGCCTTGGCCTTGATGTTCGAAGAGCATACACGTCCGTGAGGAATCTCTCTACTTTTTTTTTTTTTTTTGTTGAGTCTTGCACTCTTCCTCTGAGGCATAAAGGTATGTGATCTTTCCCTCTCAAAAGCTCGTGAAGAAGTCTAAATCTTAACGACACTTCAACTCAAATATTCTAATTCTCCATCTCCGAATCTCAATCTCCAAAAACTTCTTAACCCCTTGAGGCTACCCCGTGCCTCCTTTTATAGAACGATGAGGAGGTTAGGATTCCACCTTTAAGGGATAGGTGTGCTTCAAAGGGATAGGCTCCTCTTATCCGGATGGTTCACATGGGTGTGGGATACATGCACCTTATTAAAGCGTGCTCATCCCCAAAAATCTCATCGCTTCTTCTAGGAATTGACCAAATTCAACTTTTGGTTTTTCTTTTGCGCTTTTTGACTTTACGGGGTACCGCGAGCATTGCAACGGGCGTCGTTCTAGGCATATGATTCCTGTCTTTATTTCTCCTCGTACCTAGCTAAACGTGAGGCGGGCTTCCATGTTGGCTAATTTTGATACTTTTGAGTTTTGGGGTTTTCCTCTATTTTTAGGGCTTGACATGAGGGCGAGGTTGTGGGACTTCCGGAGGGAGGCATGTATGAGTTGTTAATGAGCTCATCTGATCCTTGAGTGTCAATGTGAGCAATTTTTTTAGTGTAAGCAAGGATTGCCCCAAAGTGCGAAGTTTGGGGCAGAAGATGAGTACGTATATATGAAAGAGTGAGTAGCATAACAGGATCATCTGTGGACTTTGATCGGAACACCAGCAAAAACATTAATCAAATATATGTATATATGTAAACATATCATCGGCGGGTGACATTCCCATACTCGGATCAAAAACTAACTAAAATTGTTACGATACGAAATGATTTTAATATTACATCAATAGCGTAGACACAGCAAGTGTGACCATCTGTAATAAATAGTCTCTGTATAATAATAAAACTCCTCGCGGCTGGATGGTAGAAGCTGATTGGAGGTCTTGATTTTTTCCGCTTCTCGAACCGGTACGATTATATCCATGCGATTAAATGTGTTGAAGTCGAACATGGTAGAAACTAACGATTGCAGGTCAATGATGTAAAAGCTGACCCAACAAGTGTGAGAGAAACACGGTAATGTCAATGGCTCTCAAAGTACCCGGTACAATCCATGAAATGTGAATGAATGAGGTGAAGTCGAACATCTCACGGGAATCATTCGTCGAAGGTCAATGGTAAACTGTCGTCGAAGGCGAGAAACACGCCATTGAGGCATGCAGTTGCAAGGTACGACGATTTCTGAATCCAACTTCCTAAATAATGAGTTGTTGTCGATAGAAAGTGATCTGTCATAGGCAAGCCCACAACACGAAGTCATGGATCAAGTTTTGAAAATATGTTGGCAGGGCCGAGCCCAGGGGATGGTGAAAATGGATGACGGATATTTTGCGGATGAATGAGTTTGTTATTTGAGCTTTGTCCTATTGAACACATAACGACAACACTGCAAATGGCTTGGTAGCAGTGACCTAAAGCTAATGCCGAGGAAACCGAGGTAGAAGACTTGATGGTTTGATTAGCTAGGCAGGTAAGGATTTCCCAACCCAGGTGAACAAAAGTGTCATGTTCAAAGTGGTTAACGACTTTACGAATAATCAAAATGTAACAAACGGGTTCGTTTTTCTCTCTTTTCCCCCACCATTTACGACGAAATTACCTCTTTATTTTTGACAAGCTTGAGGATAACATTTGCTTGTTTATAAGCTCATCCTTCGGATGAGTCCAACTTAGTTTAAGATTCGAACCCTAAGAAGGAGTGGTTGGGTTCTATTTTGATGGAAACCGGGGTCCTTTACTATTAAGTTTTAACGAGTCCGGTATAGGAGAAACTCGGTGTTTTCAATTTTGGGGTTAGAAGAAAAACTTAAGAAAACTCCGTGGGTGTAATTTTTCGTAAATTCGGTCTCGAGCCCGAAAAAGGATAAAATAATGCGGGAGAGAACTCTATTAGTGTGTTGTCCAACGTATACATACTAGTAAATAGGTGCATTTCGATGCGTAAAAGGGGTAAACTTATACGAAGGACGATCATTCATTTACTTTAACGAGTTCGAACAATCGAGTGCTCGGCAATATTTTCATGTTTTAGAGTACGAAAAGGGCTTAAAAGAGAACTCCGGGGTTTCGCTTTTTCGTAATTTCAAAAATCAAGAAAAAGTGATAAAAGTATACTCGGTAGTTTCGCTTTTTAATAATTTGAGTTAGAAAAAGGGATAAAAATGTACTCATGGTTTTCACTTTTTCATAAGTTTTTCTAACGAGTTCGAAAAGGGATAAAAATGTACTCCTGCGGTGAATTTCAATTTCAATTTACGAAGCGGGAAAAGGGGAAAGAACTCGGCATTTTCATGTTTTTTATGAGAATGAAATATAGCAAAATAATCTGAGATTTTCATGAGTTTAACGAGTCTTGAAAATAACCGAAATTGACTCCGAGATAGGTTTCATTTTACAAAATCTTGAAGCAGAGAAAACTCTTGCTTGGAGTGGTTTTCATTTTTGCACAAGCTTGAAAGCGAGAGAAAAATGTGCTTGATGCCCCTAAGAAATGCTTCTTTCAGAGCGCATACTTTACAAGCTTCATTTCATTCAAATAAGTACCTTTTATTTGGTAATTAATAGGCGGATTGAATGAAGGTTCATTTACGAGATCATATGAAAGACCCGACCTAAAAACCGCCTAAATATATGACTTAACATTTATGAGGTCTATTCAAAGACTTGACTCAATTAGGGAGGGATTTGTTTCATTTTTTAACGGAAACTCGACACGGAAAGAACTATGCTCATGGCAACATGTTTCATTTTTTAACGAGGTTGACACGGTAAAAAGGAACTATCCTCGAAACTACTTATTTCTAATCTACCTACATAACCCTCTTTTGATTCATTTTTTAATAAGGGTTGACACGGGGAAAAGAAGTGACACTCATACCTAATTCATTTTTTAATGAGGTTGACTGGAGGTAGAAGGAACATCCTACGACCAATAGGATTCATTTTTTAACGAGGTTGACACGATTCGAACTATCCTCGGACGCATGATTCATTTTTTAACGAGGTTGACGAGTAAAGAGAACTTTCCTCGAGACTCAACTGATTCATTTTTAACGAGTTTGACACGGTAAAGGAACTCTCCTCACCCAACTTGATCATGGCTTCCAAGCTTGGAAGAAACACATGTCAATGGACACACCTTGATCATGGCTTCCAAGGGTCTTCATCGGAGGAAGAATATTTCTCTAGAACGAATACATGTCAAGGTACTCAAAAGGATAGGCTCTGTTCAAATAATCCCATAGAGTTTTCCATGTCAATTACCAGGATCTAAATCAAAAGAAGACGAGCTTATAGTGAGCTCGCCATCGGCTACGAAAACATGGGAATAGTTGCCACATAATTAACCGGTGGTGGGTAGATACCACTTTGAAGATCGAGGAACATTTAGGGATGTTAGATTGTTAGTGGTGAATCAAGACTAGTGAATGAAAGCTAGTCTACGAGTCACAATGTTTCCATTGTGAGGGAAAGACATCACACGAAAGAGTGTCGACACTTGACTTTCATTATAGACATAGTCTCGCCCAAGGAGTAAATTTCTGAAATCCAAGGGGCCTCGAACTACCATAAGATCAATACGGATAGTTTTACCTTACAAGGTAATAGAAAACTTAGGAAGGATCTAAGGTTCACTAATGGTTACGGTAAAAGCACAGTTGCGTAATAGGCACGGGCGAGGGGAACCCAAAGCTTTCCAGCGATTGAGGGATAAAATACTAGCGAAAGCACCTTCATCTACTGTGTGCGGTGTATTTCCCTACCACCAAAATTCACAACGATTTGGAAAGGGATAGAGGAAGGAAGATGAGGTTATCGGTCTATTCCAATCGGGGAAAAGACCTCGGTACATGGAGGGGTTTTGTAGGAACGGTGAAATTCCCCTCGGCGTGAAGAATCTGATGTAACAAGAAGAACACAGCGTTATGAAGTTCACTCTCTGGGGAGAATGGGATCGGCCAGATAGCAAAATCGAATGCGACCACTCAGTCCAGCCATGGATCATCAACTTTGAGTGATATGGTTGCTCTCCGTGGAAGAGTGGGATCGGTAGCACTTGAAATTAGATCAATCACTCCATCGGTTTACGGTAGGTTGGGAGAAAGTTGACATTAACCGGTTGGAAGTTCTTCTTGTGGAACGGTAAGGTTTTCCAACAATTTTGAGCTTCATCCATGTGAGGGAAAATGTAGTTTGATGACTCCCTTTGCATAACTTACAAGGAAACCTAACTTTAAACTTTTCCCGAGTGCTGACTATGTGGCAGTTGATGGATCAACATTAAGTTGATGAGATTTTATATTATGCCAAGACCTTTGGAATACCGGGACAATTGATAAGGAAGTGGTCACCCTTACAAAACTGCAAGGTATTTGGGTTTAATGCATGTTGGAAGTTTCCTCAACACAACTAACACTTACAACCATGGTTGGTTGGATTTGACTTCTTTCTTATCTTGCTTCTTCTTCTTCTTCTTCTTCCCTTCTCTTCTTCTTCTTAGTCACCTGGTTACTAGCGTCAAGGCTTTTACCAAGCGAAGAGGAAGAAATGGAGGAAGAAATATTAGCGAAAGAAGGTAAAGAGGGTCAACGAGAAGGTTGGTGATGTTGAGATGGTGAGTGCAGTGGAGGTGGGCTTGTCCCAGTTTGAAATTGAACAATTGGAGTATTCGGGGGCCAGCAAGTTGAAAATAACCAAATCGGTAAACCTATTGTAAATCCAAGTAATGAAAAAGACGCCATATAAGGAGGACCAACATTTTCCAGAAGCAAGGAAAGTACTAGGATTCTCGTTAGGGGATTCCTTGGTTGGTAAATTTAAAAGGGCAGTTTGATATATTCAACTTTTAGTGAATTTTATTAACAAATTAAAAACTAAAATTAACAATTAACAATTCACCTAACAATTAAAATTCACAATTCACACCTATGGTCTCTAAAAGTAAAAACAAACAAATTAACACGCGCTATCAAATCTAGGATTCAAACCACACTGTGATGACTTCTAGTACTAAAAACACTAGTTGGTGATGAAATCCAACATCGTAGGAATTTAATACGAAGAGGCGGTTGGAACGGTTACCGCTTTGCTTAATGAAACGGTAACAAGTTTCTTCACAAAACCATCTCGAGTGAAGAGAACCCCCCGGAGAGGAGTCCAAGTGAGTCTAGTCGACGTCTGCTCCGGGTACGGTGGGATCTTCCCTCCGCAAGTCACCTTAGGAAAGAATCGCTATAGATTATGGCCCTTTAAGGTTGCAGTAGAAACAGGTATACAGGGGGAGCAGGTCTACGATACTGATACACACACAAGGGCGAGTAACAAATCTCAATCCCCTTGAAGGCTCCTTGACATAATCCAAGGTTTACTAACCGTGAGCCCAGGCTCCTCGCTTGATGGTCAATCAGGGTTTACCGTTTTTAATACGTGTATATACGCTATCGTTCCCCGATGAGGAAGGATTGATTACCTCAACGATTGAATGTGATCTCGTGCTTGACTCCTTTGGGAGGAGCTTCCAGAGCATACATACAGCAATTAGAATTTCTTCCTACCACAAGATTTACTACTGTTTGTTTCTGTCTTGGAGAAGTTAACTAAAACCTATTCCAAGACACTAGCCTAAGCTATATTGGTGGAAAGAGCCCTAAAAATGTAAAAATTACTAGATGAATTTTAATTAAAAGTATTTTTGTGTTATTTAAAATTTGTTATTACTCAAAAGGGTAAATGGATATGAAACTAATGGTGTTATGGCTTGAGCCCAAAACTGAATGCAATCGAATATGATAATGTAATCTTTTCAATTCGATAGATCCTAACTAAAGTAAAGGAGAGAGTTTCATACCGCTTTATGATACCAAAAATTGATCATTAAGAAAATATACTCAATTCTCTAATGCACTAATTTCATCAAGAAAAACTAATGCAAATCAATCTGAAAACAATTTTTTATTTTTGTGTGTTAAAAAAAAAAAAAACATCTAAATTCAAATCAAGAAAGGCCAGTCTAAATCAGATTGATTTTTCGGGTATAAACTATGCGGTTGTGATCTATGCACGATTCATTTTGAAAAGTATGCAAATGTAATCTATGCACATTTTCATTTATATTAAAGAAATGAGAGTCCTAATTATGCAAATGTGATCTATGCAAGAGAATTCTCAAACACAAGATCGATTCTAATGTAATCCTAAGAACCAATCAAATGGAAGTCAAGAAAATCGGAAGGAAGTTCCAAAGATCAAAAAACGATCAAAGGCGATTAACACTCATACACAATTTAGCGAATGAGGGGAATTTTGCAAAGCAAAAACAAAAGATGCAAAATTATTAAAGAAACTGAGACAAACCTCCAAGTAATGACCAAAGAAATAAAATTAAAATTTCACAAAAGAGACTCAAAACACCCAATTAACCAATGGAAATTGATGAGATGAAGAATTTGCTAGAGAAACTTAGAAACGAATGTTTTTGACGAGAAAATGGGATGCGGGTAGATGATAAAAATCCTAAATTAAATATAAACTAAACTAAAGAAAATCTAAGTTTTTCAAGAATTTTAACAAAGGTCCACGAGGTCCCGGAAGTAACGGTGCGGTCCTTGGTTTTCAAGAGAAATCTTGGCCCCCCCGCCTTGTGAAAAAGAACAAAGTGCGGTCCCAAGAAAAGTTCGAAAAGCGTAAAAGATTCCAAAATTTTCAAAAACAAAGAAAACATATTGCCGGAGGTGTCTATCATCGATCAAAAACCAAGAAAAATGTTTCCTCAAATCAAAATAAAAAGAACCAAAAACAACAAGTTCTTTCCCCGGTGGGTACGCCAGAGATTTGATGGCCGGATAAATCGTTCTTGTGGTCGAGCCAGTCTCTAGTATAGTTTTCGAATTTTTTGGTCGGATAAATCGTTCTTGTGGACAAGACCGATCTCCCTAGTGTCGAGAGAACAATCTAGCAACAAACGAACAACTAATTTTGTCTTTCTCTAGATATATTCGTTTTACAAATAAATGTTATGAAGGTGTCGATCCTACACTTAGATCCAAATGATTATTTGTGGTCGTAGTGCTTCGTCGCATCAATAATCCTTCGTCGCAACAAGAACTCTTTTATGAGAAGTATCATCTTTCGTTGATCTTTGCAATCACAAAACGAAAATATCAATAGCACCTTGTAACAAATAATTATAAAACATACCTATCATAGTGATCGAGGAATATATGAAATAAATGATCAAATAGCGACGATTGAAATAAACAATCGGGAGACGAAAATTTATTGAGAAAAAAAGAACTTGATTGTATTAATCTTAAAATATCACAGAAGAACCTTACAACCTTAGCCTTTGATGTTGAAAAGCCAGGAGTCCGAAGCGAGAATCTCCTCTACTTTGATAAGTCTTGCACTCTTCCTCCGGGGCATAAAGAGGTATGTGATCCTTTCCTCTCAAAATCTCGGCGAGGAAAAGTCTAAATCTTAACGGCACTTCAACTCAAATATTCTAATTCTCCATCTCGGAATCTCAGCATTCTCCAAAAACTTCTTAACCCTTGAGGCTACCCGAGTACATCCTTTTATAGAGCGAGATGAGGAGGTTAGGATTCCACCTTTAAATGGATAGAATCCTCCTTCAAAGGGATGAGCTCCTCATCAAGGGATTAGTTCCTTAAGGTGTGGGATACATGCACACTAGTAAAAGCGTACTCATCTTCAAAATCTCATCGAAAACCTTCTCAGAATTGACCAAAATTCAACTTTTCGGTTTTCTTTTGCGCTTTTGTGACTTTACGGAATTACCGCAGCCATTACAACGGAAAAATTCGTTACAGAACAACATAGTTTTATATTTCACATTACTGCGTACCCTAGCTAAAAAGCGAGCGAGGCTTCATGTTAGCTAAGTACCCAAGGCTTTTTTGAGTTTTAAGGGTTTTTCTATCTGTTTTAGGGCTTGACATGAGGGCGAGGTTGTAAGACTTAGGAGGGAGGCATGTATGAGTGTTAATGAGCTCATACGATCGAGCGGAATGTCAATGTGACAATTTTTTAATTATGTGTTGTCTTAAAATTTTTGAATATTGTGTATACTTATTTGTACTATAGAGACTTTTGGCAAACAAAATACTTCCAAAGGACAATAAGTTGCCTCATTCTCAGAAGTATCTTCAATAATAAAAGACATTAGAATGGAGTACAAGCCATATGATGCATGTCCAAATGACCATGTATTGTACTATGGAGAGAATGCAAATTTACAACAATGCCCGAGTGTATCACTGAAATAGATACGGGCGTCAGATCAAGTATCCAGAAGGTTCCTTATAAAGTACTACGACACATTCCACTAAATCCAAGGTTTGAGAGAATGTTCAAGTGCAGGAGTTGGAAAAATATATGGATTATCATGCGAAGGAGAAGCCAAAAGATGGTGTCATGCGTATGGTTGCGGATAGTAAAAATGTTGTGGAAAGATATTGAGGAAAAATGGCCAAATTTAAGAAATGAGCCAAAGGAATGCAAGAATTTCTCTAGCAATGGATGGTGTCAATCCTTTTGGAGATCTTAGAACAACATATTCTATTTGGCAGGTGTTAATTATAAACAACAATCTTCCCCCTTGGATGGCAATGAAAGGAACATGCAATGTTAAATCTTATCATACCAATTACTAGAACATATGAATGCAATGCTCTCTTGAATTTTATATAAAAATATTTCAATTCGATTAATCCTAATAAAGAACACTTTGTTTTACTTAGGAAAATATCGAGTAAAGGATACGAGATGTATACATGGAGCCCCTCATTGACGAGCGCCGTGAATTATGGGATGGTGTAAATATATGTATGATGTATCAAGACTTATCGGTGATAGAAACTTCCTCTTTCATGCGATTCTTATACGGACCATTCATGATGCCTCGGGGCTCTCTATTTGTTGTGGTAATATTTATTGTAATGTGTTATAAATTACATTTTATAATTATTGTATTCATTTTAGTATTTACTAAATTTGGTTTACAATCTTATTTTAGGGCTACAAACAAAGGGGGAAACATGGTTGTCCATCATGTGGGCCAGGTATTTGCATAGGCAATCAAAAGGATCTCAATAAGCGTATATGATGAGTATAGACAATTCTTACCACAAAATCATTGCTATCGAGTGCGTGATAAACATAAGTTCAATGGAAAGGAAGTTGAAATGAGGAAGCCAATAAAGATGAACCTTTGCTAGGTGGAAAGCAATGTATGACAAGAAAGGGACGGAGTTTTCCCCCGGGGAATGAAAAGACTCTCTATTTTCTACAAATTAGAATATTATGAGAACTTGCCAATAGCCCACCTATTGGATACTATGCACATCGGGAAAAATGTGGCAGAGTGCTTGTGGAAACATCTAAATGGAACTAACATTGAAGCACAAATAAAGTTAAGAAAGGACATACAAAGTTGCCAATATCATGCCAAACATGTGGTTGCATGAAGACAACTCATATGTTCATGCTCCATGGAATTTTACATCAAATGAGAAAGAAAACATCATTTCTACTATGAAAAACATAAGATTTCCTTCGCTTGGTGCGACATTAAAAAAATTATTCACAAGAGATGGATCAGAGTTCTCAAGCCTAAAAACACATGATTGGCACAATTGGATAAAGGTAACGTTTTCACATGTTAGATTTGTTGGAACTTAATTCGAAAATTGTATATCCTAGTGATAATAGCAGTTCATGCATATTTGAACATGGTTATTTGTTAATGGTCATGCTAGTATTGACGATATATCATCATGCATATTTGAATTTCATGCATATTTTAACATGGTTATTTGTTAATGGTCATGCGATATGTATTTGCCTGTAGCAATACGAAGTACTTTTGACCATGATGTCACTTTGACTATTTACAAGAGTGTGCAAATATCGAGGTATTTTCAATCCATCATGCATACTCTTCCACAAATCTTATCATTTGAAGTGCATCATTGGTTATGCCTTTATATGAGTTATTGCCTGGTTACGAGAAATCACCAAGTCCTTATTGTAATACATGGTAATACTTACGGGTCGATCTCATCTAAAGAGATACATCGGGATGAATTGAAGTATTGGAAGAGGAATGTTTCACTTTTGATGTGTGATATTCAAATGTGCTTCCTCCAAGCTTCTTTAATTCTCAAGAGCACTTACCTTATTACACCTAGTAGAAGAATTGAGCAATGTGGTCCTATTCATATTCGAACAATGTGGCTCATGGAGAGATATATGAAGGTCTTAAAGCAATTTGTGAGGCAAAGGCTGCTTCGAAGGTCCATAGTTGAGGGGTACACATGGTTTTTCAGGAAATGGTTCATTTGAGTGAGTACTTACCTCAATTGCATATTATTGAAGCTCCACGACTATGGAATTATAACCAATATCCATCATTTGAAGGAGAAAAATTAGAGGGTGAAGGGACTTAGAAAGGATAAAAAAGGTAAACAAAATGTTAGTAGTAGTTATTTTTATCTTAAATTTTATAATACATGGCTATAATTAATTATTAATTCATTGAAAAAATACATTTTCATTGTAGATGCGAAAGGAGTGGGAGGCATTACATTTTATGTTGCATACAATTATGACTTTATGTTGGAATGGATGGAGAAGTACGGCTGAACAAAGAAATTAGAAGATGAAAATGCATGGACCAATATATATAATAGACATCATGGTGAAAAAACTAATCGAGGATTGCACCGCAAGCCATAAAAGAAAGTGGCCGGATAGATGCTCATGGAGATTGGTTAAAGACCAATATTGAAAATGAGGAAACAAAGGAGGAGGATAGAGTGACACAACAACAATTGAATTTTATTCAAGGTCTATAAATGGGGAGGTGATATATATTAATATGTTGCATATATTTAATAAATTGTTTGTTAACTTTTATATCCTTGAATATAATTATTTAATACTTTTATGAATTTAGGTAAGATATTACAAAAGAATGTCGAATTTTGGTCATCATTATCGCATCGGGAAAAGTTGATGAAAAGAGACAAACTTATGATTGTGGAGTTTCGACGCCATTTGAGGTGGAATGTCGTTCATGCAAATGATAGGCAACCAATCACAAGCACACTTCGCTACTATGGAGTGTTGGAGGATATTATAGAGCTTGATTTTATGTCTTTTCGAAAGTTATTTTCGTGTTGAATGGTACAAGCTTATCGAGAAGTGGGAAAAAACTATCTTGCTCCATAATAATGGATTCCATGATCAATACATCTAGGTTTGAAGCCACTTCTGAACCTTATGTGTTTCCAAGTCAATGCTTGTTAGAATTTTTCTCATTCAAATTTAGAACAACACAGTTTGGTCATTTGTGATTGATTATGATCCAAAGGATGAAGAGTAACATTTGTTCCGAGATGTAGAGGACCATAGGTTACTTGGCAGAAGATGCGAAGTTCCTCCGAGAGAAGACATAGATGGCCAAGATGGAGATGATGTTATTTTTAATGATGCATATGACCAAGAAGAAGATCATGATGAGTTCTTGAAGTGCTGAAGGACATGACCAACCACATGGACATCAAGTGCATGAAGATGATGAATTTATTGATTTTAATTTACACACATGGTGAAGGTGGTGAAAACTATGAAAATGATGGTATTAATTTATTTGTTGATTTAGGATAAATTAATGATGGGGTATTTATGCCATCGGATGAGGAAATCTCATGTGAGGATGACATTTGATCACTATGTTTATTTTAAGATATTTGTAAGGATTCACTACGGTTAAGTATTGAGTTTCTAATTGTAATGGACATTAAGTAATTTGAATGTTTAAGGTTTTAATTGAAAAGCACATATATTTGGTGGAGGCACCTAATCTGCTAAACTTCATTCTTAATTGATTTTTGTTTCCTTTACTTTATGCCATTGTCACCTAGGCAAGAGAAACACTAATATTGTATTCCTAGAAAAAAACTTTTGCATATTGGTATTGTTTATGTTTTTCTTTTCTTCTATGTATTGAAACATATTGAAATTTGTTTATCATTTCTTTCATGTGCTAGTGATTTGATTTTGTTATTAATGTACTAATGGGTATATAAATCAATATTTTCTTGTTTATGTTATTATGTGTTTTTTAAGAATGTTACTTTTGAGCTAAGGATTCAATGATATTAAGCTTTTATGGAAATGTTATACCAAATGCACGAGGGCAAGACATTGCTATGATGGTGCATGAGGTAAGCTTGAATAAGTATTTTATAGGTTCAATTATCTTATGTTCTTTATTATATTATGCTAATTTATATTTTTGAATGCGGGAAATTTCTAAAGTCATTCAAGCGCTCTCTTCATTTTATCTCTAAGCTTATGCTAGTGGTAAAGCTTGATCAATATTTTTATGCATTAATTAACTTATTTCACTTTATATACTTTTATTATTTTTTTTTGCTGAAAAGCATGCATTTCATTTGGCATAAAGTTAATCTCTTGGTCAGTATCAAAATGTTTGCCTGTAGAGTATTGTTTATACTCCCTAATACATCCAATGTTATGCAAAATTTAAGGTTCAACAATCTTTTTCATGAGTTTGTTGTATTCTTGTTGAGAAATGCAGGCATAACAATGGAGGAGCAAACTTACCTTACTTGATTATGTTATTTGTTTGTATACTTTTACTTGACTCACGAGCTCTTGCTTCATTTGTGTATGCTTACCATGATACTTCTTATAATATGCATTCAACGAGAAAATGTCTTTTCATTTTAATTTTCTGCTATTCATCTATGTTATCCTTAGGCACTGAAACCCATGCTTAAACCACAACAAAATGATTATATTTTTTATTCTTTACCATAATTACATAAAATCATGATTACATATGTCATTATGAAGACCAAAACTAGTTTACATATTTCAACTTTATTCATCTTTTATTCCATCTTATTATTTATATTTGTGCCTTTTTGAGGATATTTCTAGGGTGACTCCAACAAGTAAACAATCTGTTGGTATAGAGTTATGTTATTCCCTCGACACCTAGACCCGAACCCCATAACATGCCCTCTACATCGTCTTGATGTTCCCTGTTATCCCTATTGAGTTGCATGTACAGT
Organism: Pinus albicaulis; assembly: GCA_034641835.2. NCBI lineage: Eukaryota > Viridiplantae > Streptophyta > Pinopsida > Pinales > Pinaceae > Pinus > Pinus albicaulis. Next base: position 147,991,209 of record CM076578.1, on the reverse strand, counting down.
AGGAGTACATCATAATTAATAAATAATCCATCAAATGTACAGTTGATTGAATTATAAAAAAATCAATCTTGGAACAAGTTTCTTTGAGGAGTCTCATAGGTTACATTAAGAATGTTAGGCTCTACCGGATATACGAAAATGTTCAAATCGGACAAGAAACGGTTGAACAAATTCGAAGTTATGGGAAATGCCATTGTTGGAGAGTGTACAATGCCTACTTCTGATGACAGGTAAGTTATTTTTAATTTTTTATAATTTCATTTGTTACGTTTAGGATAATTAATTTAGAAATGGAAGTAGTTTCATATTTTGGTTTGTATTTTAGTTCCATAGATTTCTTTGTAAATCTGAAATAAGTAGAGAAAGTGCTTGATGGACCTATAAGGGAATCTACCTCAACCTCCAAGGATTACAATATCCTCGGTGACTACAAAGGGAATGCGAGAAGTTACGTCTTGCTCCTTATGAGAAAGAAATGTCTTGAGATGAAATGGGGTTGAAATTTTGCTCCAGTTTATTTTTTGACTGTCTTTGGCAGACAATTTTTTGGCAATAGTCAAATGGATTGGAGGAAATAAACTAATTCCTAAAGAAGAACTATTTAAAGATGTGTAATGATTTGAAATCTGCAGGTTTGATAAAGGTATTCTAGATATTGCATGTAAATACATTCACTCGAAAAGACAATTTAAGGTCAAAGTTAACAAAAAATTTGATACTGTCCACGGTCAACGGATCACGGACCAAGTGACGTGGGATGAACTCATGAAAGATGGCAAGTTTAAAAGGGAAGGTGCACAATAATACAAACTATAGGCCATCTGCATGAAGAGGAGGTAAAAGGCGACTTCGAGATACAACGAAAGCAACTGACTAGGGTGTCAAGTATTGGATCTCATAGATGGAAAGCCTCTTTGGTGGATAGAGTATTCATGGTGGCATGGTAAGTGAATATTTTCATCTGTTTTCTTTGGGGAAAATAACTATGGTCACATTGAGTTAAGAGATTTGTATCTTATTAGTCATTATAACTTATAAATATGATTATCTTTGTTAATGTAGGTTCACCAATTTCAAAAGGAAGCTTCCGAGAAGAATTAAAATATGCTTTATTACACGATTCCCAAGGTCTACGACAACACATGATAGATGGGGGAAAAATTAATTCTTGGTTATGAATACGCGGGTTAGTTGTTTATAATATCTTATGAAATATGCAATAATTTAATTGGAGGTATAATGCTATTTTAACGATTAAATTGTGATGCAATATGGGAATCCCAACAATCTAAATCATCGAGTGAAACATACGGGAGTGAGCATGAGGACGAGATACAAGCATGATGAATGGTTTGTGCACCTGATCGATCAATTGTCATTCTGGGTACTTGGCAAGAAACCATTGTTGAATTTCAGCAAATGGAGACAAAAATAATGAGGAGGGTGTTGAATGTGATGAGCAATCGGCACACAATTATAGTAGCACCTCGTAGAAAGAGGAAAAAAAGTTGATATGTGTTAAACGTGTTAAAAATATTTTTTGGAACAAAAAGAAGATCACAGAGCAAATAGATGAAAACACCTCTTGAATGTGTACAAGTATTTCCCCATAGAGATTATCTTTGATAGATATGTGACTTCACTAACTACAAGATTTTATTTTTTATTTTGAGATAAATTCTCCACGTTATTAGGAAGATATGTTTTTGTATTTTTTATTTGTATTTACACATCTATATATGATAGTGATATATTTTGGAAGTTGAGGCCTACGGTGTTTTTTAATTTTCAATGTTTGAATCAATGTATTGCAAGTTTTCTCTTATTTTTTTCAAGGGGGTTGTAGAATTTACGGTAGAATGTCATTACAGCAGAAGTGTAGTCAAAGGCTTTCTTTTTAAATTTTTTTTTAGGGATGTATTGGAATAGTGAAACCTTTGAAAACATGAAAAATATAAATAGGTTTTCTCAAGTGTTGTATTTGTAATAAATGCATTACGTTGGCTAAACCCATGATGAAATTATTAGGCAGTGAGGATGCGAGAGTAGGGTTTCTGGTTGCCATGACAAAAACGATGACAGGCAAATAGCGGCATTGGTGAGACGGATGGGATTGGGATTAGTGATTATAGCTATGATGAGGCCGGAAGCCCTCGGCAAGAAATTGAGGATGGATCACACCGGCTCTCAAAGAGGTCTTCAAGGTCGAACATTATTGTGAACCCATATACGGTAGTGTTTCTTATAAGTTAAATATGCGATAGTTTTATTGAGTCAATTCTTCTGACAATATTCCTTTGATGGGTGTGTTTATTGTCTCTCTCTCCATAATCCAATCCTCTTTTGTGTTGCGGCTTTATTCTTGAGTTGTATGAGTGCTTGAGAAGATTGGAATTGATTCAACTCACAATGGAAACCCTCAAGGTATTCTTTTTCGGTCATGGGCAAACAAGATTAAACGAGTTCTCTCTCTTTTGGGTTTGGAGGTGTTCTTTTACATGTCATTTGATACATTTCTCAAAATTAATTGTCTTCACGGTATTGATTTTGAAAATATTCTTGGAATCAATAAAATTTAGAATTGTTCTTGTAATATTGACTTTGGCATCTTGTTTTGGATCACTTTCAATGTTGTTCAAATTGTTTTGGTATATTTCTCAAAATTCCAATTTATTGTGGTTCAAATCTTCTTCATAAAAGAGATTTTTTTGAAGATGTGTTACCGAGTTGGAGCCTCCTGGCGGAGACCTCACAAACTAACAAAAGGTGTACCTGGTCGCACCATGCTCAAAGTCCAGTAGGAGGCATGAGTGCGGTTAGGGATGCAACGGACCTAACTACATTGTGAACATTTATTGAATTCTCATAGAGTTGACGAAGTTACATATTTCTTGAATAAATCTACATTTCACTAACCGGATACCCCACACTACCACAAATAGGAGGCCTACGAAGAATTTCGAAGCTCTTTGTCTTTGAAACAATTTTTAAGGTCACTTGCCAACCATCAACTGCATCCGGTCACTAAATTTCATACACCTTTTTACCTAATGCGCTCGAGCCAAATGTTTAATAAATATTCGTAGTTCTCATCTTGTTTGCGAGAGGGTACACCCTACGGACCATTTCGGTCACGCTTTTTGTAATGCATCCAATGTCAAAGCTTTGTTTCTAAGCATGAGTGACACATATATACTTTGGATTTTATTGGGGCCCTTACTTTCCTGATATTTTCCACTTCACAAAACCTACTCTCCCTTGTGATCTTCTTCACACGAGACTTTATAACATAACCTTGGAATGTAAGCCACCGAAGACAAGATTTCTAGACTAGACAAGGATATCCTTCTCATCATTTAATCTAATATGGCATTTACGTGGCCAATATAGGCATTCCACGGCTCTTTTTCTTGCTCTTAGCCTTGCGCAACAGAGAAAATGGTTAAAAGTAGCAAAATATCAGCTACCGGTCCCAATATTCAAATCCGTGACTTTACGAGAGATCCTCTTCTTAAAACTATCACGATTGCCTTTCGGAATCGGCCCCAATTCGACTCACATACTTTATTTGATTATCTAATTATTTCATAATGAATTTGGAAAGCAGGTTTAGGTGGGCTGAAAAAGTGGTGTGAATGGTTGTAGAGATTTCACAACTCAATTATATACTTGTCTTAAGGCCACCTAAAAATTTCATCCCCTTTAGAGCCTGTATTGTACTTCCCAGCTAAAACACACGATTATCTTTTATACAAAATATAACTAGGGAAAGGTTCTTTGGTAGCTTTTATTGAATAAGAAACACTATCCTTCGATATACGATCTAGGTGTCATGGACGTGGATGAAGCCTATGGCATGCAGTACCACTCTTAATTGCTTATCAAACTTTACTATAAAAGGGATTATTCGTGGCTTAGATGTAGAGTGACACCCGGTACCCTTTTGAATATTAATGCAATTGACACTTTTTATTGAATTTGGCTCTTAATAAAAGGTTGTCAAGCTTCTCCTTTATTTATTTTTTATTTATAACAAATTTTAATTTTCTTTATAAGGGCCATGTTTTATTCTTTTACCAAAAGCCCTTCAATATTCACTTCCATAATCTATACAGCGGGACATGAAACCAGCATCTTTGGAAACGAAGACTAAGGCTGCGATGAATTGTAATATCGAAAATGGGATATTTCAACCAATATGCAAAAAAATAACTTAATGCCATACAATCAACATTTTCTTAACGAAGAATTTTGTAAAGCTAAACATAATAAACAACACAATCCATTACATTGAATAGGACGAATCTCGACATTTCCAAACATAAATGGTAAAGGCGGGAAGTTGGAGGATGCAATGAACAAAATGACAGTTCTGAACTTATAGTAAGAGGAATATTGGTATTCATATGAATTGTTGTAATTAGGTTAACGTGGATGTTTATCAATGTGCATAATCACGATCGGGAGAACTTTTCTCTTGCGTTCTATGTTGGTGTACGCAATGAATAGGGAAATTATGTATTCTTCATTTCATCTGTTTCATACTTGGTAAAAAGAAAGACGAACAATCACTAGTACAAATTTTTTATACATTGTTTTCTTTTATCTACGTGACGGGTCCAACATCTTTTGCTCCAATCATTGGGCTTCAATGGCCATTGTGGAAGCTACGGTAGCCAATATGCGTTCTTGTTATTATTGCGGATGGTGGTGTGGATGTCATTTTCTTGTCCTTGAGTAAAACAATCGCCTGCTTATCACTTATTATCTTTTTACCATTCGTTACGAGTTGGTATCTTGTTTCTTTCCTGTATATTCGATTACTTTGGTGTATATTTCCCAACATATTCTATTATTTAAAAAATAGTGTTTAATGATTGAAATTTAGGTATTAGGCCATCTCATGTTATCGATTTTCCATGGTGTCCACAGTGGTTTAGGTAGCAGGGTAATCATGATACAGTTCCACATTAGTTATGACCCATAAGAAGAGAAGACAATCAATGCTATAATACTTTATGTAGGCCTTCTGAGGAATTACAATGTACAACATAGGCAGAGTAATTAAGTATTTTGGTGACATAATTCTTACACCTTTCTATTAATAGGAATTCGTGCTCATGATAATGCACTGTCAACGGAATATCGAGAATATTACACTATGGGGCACTCTTGAGCTCCCAAAATGGTTAATATTGGACCAAATTCACATTCATGGACATGCAACATCGATAGGTTTGGGTCATGGATCATACCTCTTCTGACACTCTCATCCTCTCCAAGCGGATTGGGTGCATTCGTGGCTTGGCATACAACTTTCGGAACATATCTTTCACCCATTTATAGAGATAAGAATCAAGTGGCCGCGTCCTCTCAAAGAGGTATTCATTCCAATCCGGGTAAGTTTTATCCTAGGGTTTCATGAAGAGTGAGAATATTATCTCAAAAAATTTTGAAATTCATCGGGAATTTGCAAACTTTATAGTATCTTCAAATTGAAAAAATAGATTCAACACTTTAAAAAACATTTGAATAGCAAATTAGAGATTTTAGATTCCAATATACTACCAAATTCTATTCTTGGTGGAAAAATATAAAAAAAACTTTCAAAAATATATAACATAGCGATAGAAAAAGTGATAGGTATATCATGTGAGATAGACTACGAAATAACATATGAACCCATATACGAACATATCATAGCCAATAGGAAAAAGTAGGTATATCATACTTCGATAAGAATACGATAGGTATGTCATTTCTGGAAAATGTTTCATATTTCTCTAAACATCATATCGGCATATGTTTCATAATTTTTTTTTTTTTTATGGACGTATTGGAATGAGGTAGAGCAACAGAAACATGAAAAAATATGAGCTAAGATTCATAAGTGTATGTTGTCGCCACTTGTTACTTTGGCTAAACCCCATCATGAAATTATTGATGATGAGGATGCGATGAGGTATCAGGTTGCCATGATAGCGATTAATGAGAATAAACATCGGCATTGGTGAGACGGATAGGATTAGGATTAGCGATGGATACAGTGAGGCCAGAGCCATAACTGAAAATTCTGAGGATGGGATCTGACTCTCCGAGCTAGGTCTTCAAGATCGAGACATTATTGTGAACCCATATAAGGTAGTGTTTCTTATAAGTTAATGTCGATAGTTTTATTGAGTGGTTCTTAACGAAGCAATATTCCTTTGATGGGTAGGTTTGTTTTTTCTCTCCATGGTCAGTCCTCTTTGTCGGCGTTGCATTATTCTTTGAGTTGTTATATGAGTGCTTGAGAAGATTTGAATTGATTCAACTCACAGTGGAAACCCTCAAGGTATTATTTTAGTTCATAGACTAATGATTCACTTGAGTTAAACGGAAGTTCTCTCTCTTTTGGTTGGAGGTGTCCTTTATCATAATCATTTTGATATATTTCTCAAAATTAATTGTCTTCACGGTATTGATTTTGACAATCTTGTTGGAATCAAATAAATTTTTAAGATTGTTCTTGTGGTAATCTGACTTTGGCATCTTTTTTTGGATCACTTTAATGTTATTCAAATTGTTTTTTAGTATATTTCTCAAAATTGTAGTTTGTGTCTTCAGAGCTTAACTATAAAAGATTTTATTTTTGAAGATGTATTCAGTTGGGGACCTCTAGCTGACAACGTCATACTGGTAACCTGCGTACTCAAAGTCTAGCAGGAGAGCCTTCAGTATTTAGTTGGGATGCGGAAAACTAACAGGCATGAACATTGTTGAGATTCTCATGAAACTGGACATGTAGTTATACATCTTTCATGGAATAAATACGCATTTAGCTAACTTGGATACCCCACACTACCACAAATAGGAGGCCTACGGCTTTTTGACTCTTGTCTGAAACAATTTTTAAGGCCACACCAACCATCTTGTCAATTATTAAATTTCATACTGCCCACACCTATCTTTGCTGGTAATAATGTTTAATAAATAATACATTGATTCTCCATCTTGTACAGAAGATGCACCACCTCCCGGACCATTGAATTATTGCTTTTCTTAATGCATCTACATGTCAAAGCTTTGTTTCTAAGCATAAATACATACCATGCTGGATTTTAGTGGGGCCCTTTCTTTCCACAATATTTTCCATATGAAACCTACTCTCCCTTGTGAGCTTCTTACTAGTTACAACATATTTATGGAATGCTGCTTCTGGTAGAAGTTCTAGACTATACAAGAGATATCCTTGTCATCATTTAATCTAATATGGCATTTCTAAAGCTAGCCAATATAGGCCTTCCATAGCTCTTTTTCTTGCTCTTAGCCTTCTTGCCATAGAGAAATGGTTAAAATCATCAAAATATTAGCTACCTATCCCAATATTCAAAATCTAAGACATTTGTGAGAGATCCTCTTAAGGCTGAGGCTGAGTTTAAAACTATCACGGTTGCCAACTTGAGGATCAACCCAATTCGACTCTATCTCCTACTCTTACTCTCCGAAAGCCTCTTCTTTTTTTCTATAGTAGATACCGTTCCATGACAGGAAATAATCGGAAAGAGTAGAGATTGCTAGAAGGCATCTTTGCCTCGATCCCAGAGAAACAAAGAAACTAATGGAACCATTAATTAAAATAGCAAAAGCGATAGAGGACATACACCCTTTGTTCCAATTCGATCATTTAAACAAATCGTATATGAACGGTATTAAGTCTAACGTTCTGACTGAGCCTGATCTATCATGTCTACATGAATGAAGTCACTTTGCATGTTCTACATTTTACCCTCTTGTGTTTTGATGATGCCTTAAGTCCTCTCATGCTATTCTATTGCTTCATGGTAACGAGTCAAAGGATGCTGAAACTCTTGCATGTTGAAGGGATATGCACCTCTCATAAAAAATATTGAGCATTTAAGGACAACCGGACTTCCCATGCCACTAAGGAAGGTTTAACTTTAATAGAGCTTTGTGCCTGAAAGCTCTTTAGAATTTCTTTCACTAAGGCTCCTCCCCAAACACCAAAATTAAATTCAGTTTTTCAAGTTCCTGCCCTAACTTTGCAATGTAAATGGATAAGAGAACAAGAAGCTGGTTAGTGGGTTCTAAATTGGATTTGCATAAAATGCACCACACTTAGGTCATGGTGCTCTTGCTTCTTAATGGAGTCCCCGGTAAGGACCTTGTTCTTCAATGAAAACCACATAAAAATTCTTGTTTTTAAGGGCCACTTAAACTTCGAGGATTTGTTCCATCACTAAATTTCACGAACCCCCTCCCTTGCAAAAAATGGATTCGATAGCCTTCCTTTGGGGAGTATCAAGTACTGTGCTTGACTATTGCGCCAAGTTTTCTTCCTTATCCTTATGCACATGATATAACCTTAGCCATGGAAATGTATCTGTTCTCTTAATAGCATCCACCTCATAGTCCCAACATATCGGTAGTTTTCCATTACGGATGCTAAATTGTAGATAAATACGGCGAGTCTTTTTGACTTTAAAAAAGAAATACATCTTTGTGTAGTCTTTATAGAAGACCCTCGGAGAGTGTACTTCACCTACTCAAGGTTCAAATCATCATGCTCACCCTTGTGCCTCTACCTACTTTCCATATCGAATGTTGTTTCCTAGTGATGGTGAGAATTGGTGCCTGCGAGCCATGCTAGCACACGAAAACGCATAATAGCATTGTTCTGTTTCCTTAGTGAGAACAACCGGTCGAAATGGGTTGTTACTATGTCATTGGAGTACGGGTGGGAGTGTTTCGCAATGAGTATTCATTTAATTGTTTTCATTTGTGTGTTAATTTGCGGAGAGGCCTATTGAACTAACACAAAGCGCAATAATAGGTGAATTTGCTATAAGGAGATATGGTCGGGAATGATATGCGGGACAATAATATGAGACTCTCTTACTACAACATATTACATATCGTTGCTTGTTGGGAACTGAGGTGAAAACACCAAAAATGAAACACTAACATGAAATCAAAGGCGGACATAACGATATTAGTCACTTGCGATAATGAACATGTATGTACGTATATTTGAAGGCAAATAAAGCTATTGATCGTGTTAATACATGGTCTTCCGAAAGATCCTACTCCAAATCACATCGCGGGGAGGAGGGTGCGTAAAGCATATTTCAATAAATTTAGCATTGTTAACGGAGTCATTTTAAGGCTGACTTTGACACATCGCGACTTATGTTTGGCATTTTGTTTGACGGTCGGAGAGCGACCCGAGAAATGAAGATGGTTTTCGTCCTACATTAGATTTAAAGGTTGTTGAGATATTGAAATCCTATATTTCATAGATATGAATGAATACGAGGGTTATCAATGCTTTCTATGAGCGAGAAAAAAGGAAAGAGGAATACTCCAAATTCGGTTTGTCACGGAGCGGGGACATAAGTTGAGCGACTCGAGTCGTATGGTGACGATTACGAGATATAAAGTATCTAGAGACAATTTGCAACAACACCCAGTTTTGGCCAAAGAATCGGACCAGCGTGATTCTTTTCCTCTCCCAAATGTAAGAAAACTAGAATATATGTGGATAATCCTCTTGTCAACGAACATTCTTATGACGACGCGGAATTAGGGTGTAAATTGGGCAATCAATTGTACATTCGGATGCATATACATTTTTGCTATTTTTTGTTATCGAGGAAGCCAATTCCAATTATACAAAGGTGTTGAAATGGTGGAGCTAACCACTTTGGATATAGTTATTTTTTCAACGTGTTTAATGTGATTCAATCTTCCGATGCTTGTATATGTGGAAGTTAAACTCTCTTTGTAAGATGGAGAAATATTTTTATTTCTTTTACCTCTGGCTAGTCATGAAATGAGTTCCAAAGTCATGAGGATCACCTTGTATTCAAATTCAATGGCATGAATTTATTTTAGTGAATATAAGTATTATGATCAAGGTTGCTTTAGGAATTGTTAAGTTTAGGAAGTTGTTTATTCACTTAGATTTAAAATAGGCTATTTTGCCGCTTTAAAAAAAATGGAATTTATTTTTCTTTGTAGCAGATTTTTAGGTAATTAAATCATATTTGAGAACTTGAAATGTTGAAACCACCTTAAAATAACATTTTAAAATGAATTTGTTTATTTTTTTAAAATATTTTTTTTCATGTATTCTCTAGAGACAATAGTTTGAATTATGGACATATAATCTCTATGAGAGATAATACTGGTTTTAGTCTGAACATTGTCACACAAAAAACAAAATGTTGTTATTATCTACAAGACAAAATGAAAGTGTCTCTACGAGAGACAATTTATGACAAATGAAGTTGTCTTTCTAGAGAGACAATAATGCCTATGTCTTTATGGAGACAATAATAATATGTAATTGTATATTGTCTTTATAAATTTCGACCATTTGAACACTAAATTTTGAGACAATAATTTTTGAGACAATTATTTGAGACATTAATTTTTGAGACATTAAATTTGAGACACCGCTTAAGAGCGATACACAATTTTCTTTTTGTCTCTAATTAAGACAATTCTTTACTTAAAATTGTCACAATATGGTCTTAAAAACACCCCCACATGTAGTAGTGTTCAATCCATATGGAAGATGAAACAAAAATAGTTAAAATAAAAATAAAAATTACCCAATTGAATTTGAATTTGGTTCTTGAACGTCTCCTCTTAGCAAACATTTGTGATTATTATTTTTCCACCCTATGAAAATTCAATAAAGATAAGTAAATTTTTAAACATATTCACAACATTCCAACTGCTTCTTGCAATTTTTAAATGTTCTGACATGCATTACGTGTAATCACTTTCATCATCATGTGGAAACAAAGCGAGATCAAGAAAGAAACCTTCATCGACATGAGCACAATACAAAAAGGCTACAGAACAAACAATTGATACTACAGTAGAAAACGCTGTCTCAAATGAAAATCTACCAAATGATACTAAAACAAACGCGCACAATATAAATAGAAGTATTAAATGACACACTGATCAAAAGAAAATTAAAACATGGAAAATTAAAAAGATCAGAGAAAATTGAAACTGAAGAAAATTAAAGAATGATTATCAAAATTATTTAAATGAAAATTAAATAAACGAAAGACAAAGAGAAACTATACCCAAATTACAGTAACGATTATAATTTATAATTAACAAACAATTAAATAACTTTAGAAGTCGTACCCAAATTACATTAAATGAAAAAAAAAAAATGAAAAAAATTTCTAGAATATGTGCAAACAAAGGAAAATGTCAGGATGCTTGTTCTTGTGTGAGTGATGTTAGATTGGATGGGGTTTAAAACTATCAGAAGGTAAATTTGTACTTATGAAATGCAAACTTGGAAATTTCAGATACAATACAAACCAAATCAAATCTACATTCTCTTCAGCTGAAGCATTTTAAAATGATAGAATCTAACAAAACATGATCTTTGATCCTGTCGAAAATATTTCTACACATTACCAGTATGTGGTATATTTAATATAGAGTTTTCAATATGATTAATAAATGTTTTAAACATCAACAGAATTTTAAAAACTTCATGGAAAACCTATATGTAATGGACATGGCGGAAATTGCACAGAAACGGTTATTGACGAGTGTATTATCTTCTCTGCCCTCTTCTTCATCCGCCAATTAGCACACGAAAAAATGCAATTAATAACGAAGAAAAGCATTTCTACAGCGCACAATGAACATCATTTATAATTTTCCATTTAATAAGGTCAAAATAGTCATTATCGAAGATTGGCAAGGAGTTCTAAATATGTTCAGGATGTGGCATTTAGCACAGCTTATACACTTGAAAAACAAAATGAACATACCTGAATCAATAGACAAAAACAAGTGATAGCCAAAACAAAAAAATACCATTATAAAATGAAAATATAAAAACCAAAAGAAAATTGAAACAAAAGGAAAACTAAAAAAAATAAAAAAACATTCATATCAAAATTATACACAGAAAAGAAATGCCAAAGCCTAGAGAAAAAGAAAACCTTTTTAATTACAATGATTAAAAATACAAACAAGCATACAAAAGTTAATTAATAACTCTATATTCAGGCCTAATAACTTATTAATGATATGATGTATATTCACTGAACATGCAAAGGCCAAGATGAAAGAAGTTAAAGAGATAGATTATTATATCAATGTGTTGGTTGCAGCACACAGAAAAAGTCTTATTTCAGGACAAGAACATGAGATTCTTTTTACTGCATTGGTTTTAATACCAATCAGCTTTTGACTTCTTCCTTTATTGCCTTCTCATTTGTTATATATAAGGAAAGAGTGCTAACCCTCTATAAGTTCTCTACCTTCCATGATGGTTAGATATAACAACTATCTCTTATCATAGAAGATGAGTCATAGAGAATGATCATGGAACCATGGAGTCGATAACATTCAGAGAGAAAAGTTGAGAAGAAGTTGGTTGAGCAAATGAAGCAATAGATAGGCGATGTGAGGAATTGGTTAAATGTATTACCCCTACATGAATAGGCAAGTGACCAAACACTTGAAACATGCAATTTGCAATAGAATTAAAAATAATTCAAAAATGTGAGAAGCCTATGATAATAAAGATAAGGAAAATGACATTGGAGTGAGTGATGTGAGGAATTGGTTAAATGTCCACCCCTACATGAAGTAGATGATGAAGCAAGCAAGTGGCCCTATACGGGTGATAAATTAAAAACAATTTAAAATTTTTAAAGGCTACATGATAATATATGATAGATTTGTTTAGGTGTTATGATAATTTAAGAAGCAATTCAAAAGAGTTAGAAACATGATAGCCATGATAGAATTTTTAAAGTGTTTCGTTATAAATTAAAAAGCAATTCAAAAGTGTTAGGGGCCTATGATAGCATAATAGTTTGTTTTTAGGTGTTGTGATAAATTAAAGCAATGATAAATTCAAAGAAAATTAAAACAATTCAAAAGTGTTAAAGCCTATGATGAACGTGTTTGGGTATTTAGATAAATTAAATAAACAATTCAAAAGTGTTAGAAACCTATGATAGGTATTTCTAATAGCTTGTTTTAAGTGTTGTGATAAATTAAAAAGCAATGCTAAATTAAAAAACAATTCAAAGTCTTAGAAGCCTATGATAGATAGCATAATGAGCTTGTTTTAGGTGTTGTGATAAATTAAAAACAATGCTAAATTAAAAAACAATTCAAAAGTGTTAGAAACCTATGATAAACATGTTTTAAGGTGTTGTGATAAGTTAAAAAATAATTCAAAAGTGTTGAAGCCTGATAAACGTATTTAAGTGTTTTAATGATATTTTCCTCTTTTGAGTGTGATGATGTTTAAACTTTCAGGCATGTTTAAGTATTTTTATTTATTTTCTGAACTTACTGAGTCTTATAAGATGATGGCTTATTATTACTAAATTATAAAGAATTAGCGATATCTAACTTGCAATTGCTAAATATATAAAAAGGTGTTATAAGGTATTTGAGAATTGCATAAAAAAAAAAAATACTCATAATTACCTAAGAAGGTGAAAATGGGATTATCATTTACAATAAGTTATCATCATTAACCTAATTTTTTTGCATCATGAAATCTTTGCAAGAACAACCAGCTCAGAATTACTCCATAAAGGCAGGAGAATTACATTCTCTGGGGTCATTGTTTGGAACTGGGCAAGAATAATTCCAATTTGAATTCATCCATGACCTCTGTAAATTTAATTTTACAACCCAAAATCTGGCGAAAAGACCATGAACTACTTTGTAACAAAATACCTTAATACAGACATACAGGACAAATGAATTAAAATTTCATGAACCCACGAGGTAAGCAGAACATAATTATGGTATACAACATCCTCATTCTTGGTATCATTTATTATGTTATAAACTGCCACATGTTGCATTTATTTTATTAATTAGTAATGTGTGTTTACCGCCCTAAACCGTCTCATATATGCTGTATACCACCTAATGGATATGCATTGTATCTTTCTTCAGGATATCAACAACGGCTTTTTATTGTTGAGATGGGACCTTTATGTCAGAAATGAACGTGAAGCCATTTTCTTTTGAACAATTAATAAGTTGTTGCTTTAATTCAATATTATAGCAAATAATTTTTCATTCGATGTTGAGTTATTTCTTTTAAATTCAATGTTACAACTTAAATAATTTTAATTGAATCAAATTCGTTATTACCTTTATCTTCTAGCAAGGCACGTTTTATCTTTTCTGACATCTTCCACTTCTAGTTGTTCCTTCGTCCTGCTACATTATACTTCTCTACGACATTTTCGTTTCTTTAATGTCATCCTCTTTATTCACATCAGCATCGAGGGGTTCACTCACAGTAGTAGTGAAATTTCAATTTAAAAATAATAAGTAAATATATAAATTAAATTATTATTAATATTAATGATGCAATTTTTAAAATTTTAAATTTTTCGGAAAATGTTTAAATTTTTAATTATATTTTAATGTTCATTGTTTTCAATTTAATTTCTTTAATTGTATATAATAAATAAGGGAAACAATTGTTAGTATTTTGTCTTCGCATTATTTAATATTGTCATTTTGTTTTCAAAGTAAGATATTATATTGAAGGAAAATGTGTTATAGTTTTATTATACCAATCATAAAGTTTGAAAAGATAAGAAAAAAATGTGAAACCTTTGATAAACATTATGGCATGAAATTTTTGTGGTAATAGGTGGTGTACAATCGTTTGATAATTATGGAAAATTTTAAAAAATTATTTGACGAAAGTAACATATTGGAAGAAGTTAACCCATGTTATGACTAAGATACATACAACTTGCTAAATAGAACTAGATGCAATAAATTTGGTTTAAATCACATTAAAAATTTAATTAGAAGAATTTATTAAAATAAACTTAACTCAAAACATTTTTAATGGTATTTATATAAAAACTAACGGTACATAAAAAACTAAGTAACTCAAAAACATTTTAATGATTTTTTTATTTATATAAAAAACTAAACTTAACTTAAAAAACATTTTCAATGGTATTTGCTCTAAAACTAAGAAAGTAAATTCAAAAATAATACACTATGACACTCTCTCTCATGTAATAATGTCTATCATCCTATGAAGTCTTGACCATCTTAACATAAATTTCACTTAATGTCTGTCATCACACCTAAGTCTTGACCATCTTAACATACATTCTAGATAATATAACTAGCAATTGCACCACAAGTTGCAAAGGAAATGTTTAAAACAATACCATAATAGCTAATAGCCACAATAAAGAGAATGTGATATGTTTTGCAATTTAATTAGAATATTTTAAATACTATAAAATATAAATTATTTCATTTTTATTTTAAGTATGTGACCATACGAAACAAAAAAACATGTCTGAACCCTAACCATACCATGCATGTAGTAGCATTTAAAAATAGCCTTTAATGAAAAGCGATGTTGTGTATTTATACATTTAATTGAATATTTACAAGTTATAAATATCAATTATTTTATTTTATTTAAGTATATGGAAAATATATACAGACATAAAAACACTGTAGACCTAAAGCAAACATTTTCAAAGAAAAAAAACACTTTCTTTCCATTAAAAAACGTTACATAATCATGATTATTGTAATCATCTCATCCTTATTGAGGTATATCATGGTATCCTTTATAATGATATTAAAATTTTGTTCTCTACAGCTCCATATTATATCTATGTATAAACTTTCAAGAAATACATTAATATAAAAAAACAAGATACTAAATGAACAATTAAAAATCAATCAAAATTTATTATAATGGAAAAGATTGTAATTATAAATTATTAAATCTATATATTTTGAATATCATATAATTTTAAACTAAAACTACCAAAATAAGATAGTAAACATTTTAAAAAAATGAGTTTAGACAAGAAATAGAAAGTTATTTAGAAGACGTGAATTGAATGTGAATAACCACTCTAAGGGTTACTCCTAAACTGACACCAAATGTCAGAGAAATACTAAATGTTTGATTTCTTTGAAAAGATGAAAACTATATCCTTGAAGTAGAAACTATCTTTTTGAAACTTCAAATGAAGCATTATATAATTTTGAAACTCTACATGAAAAATGGACCATATGGCGATATTTGATGAGATTTCTCTAATAGTAAATGTTGAGATTTTTTGAAGAGGTAAGAAACTGTGTATGCTTCCAAGTGCTTTTAAGTTTGACTAAACTTCATATAATCTTGATGATAATCATTTTTATTAATATAACTAAATATTTAATCACAATTTTTTCTTATATATTTAACCATTTAAAATTACAATTTTCTGAAATAATAATCAAATTATAACCAAATCAAAAAAGGTATATCTAGAAATATTAATACCAAATGTCTGTTTGACTTGCGTTTCTAATGCTTGTAATTGGACCAAACCAATGGTAACTATTTACCTCCGTCTGTTTGAGCAACAAAATAGTTTGAAAATTTAGCGAAATTATCAATAAACATAGTGCGTTTTAATGCAGGATTAACATCAGAAGGAAGAAAAAATCCTTCCATGAAGATTCTTTTTGTTGTGAATATGAAAGATCTTGCACACTTGTAATTTTGTAGAGTTGAAATTGGATGTAACTATAGATTTGTGTAGAGTTGAAATTAGTTTATGCCGGAAGAAGATGATGTGCCTTTGGTTTTAATTCAAACATTTTTATTTTGAGATAGAAATGTGATTTATTATAACAATATTTCTAGTCATGGTAGATATTATTACAATATTTTTAGTCACTTAGTTGCTCATATTATTGAAAAGAAATTAAAATTAGATAAAAAATAACAATTATTCTATCAACCACCATAATGAATAGATTACAACTTTTTATAAAAGTAAAGTTCTATTTATCAATGACAAGGATCCTATCTTCTAATAGAAATAATCTCTCAAAAAATTATCCATTAGGGGAATTTTGGGGTGCAAAATGGGCCTCCAAAGGAAATTATAAAAATAATAGTGGAAAAAATCAAATAAGATTTGATGACATCATCAAATTTTAGAGGAAAAAATGAAAAAACTACTTTTTCAATTCATATTTTCAACTTATCTCCCAAGTTTTTACTCAAATTTCGAGTGGAGGTACTCGTTGGATGCGGAATTTAATTCCTCATCCAAGGAGTACCCATGTTGCATACTTTCGATGGGTCCTACTACAGAAAAGGCTGAGAAATACATAAAAAAACGTGATTACAATCACGTTTTTTACGTATTTCTCATTTTTTCGTGTCATGTCATCGAAAGTATACAACATGGAAGTACTCACTTGGATGAAGAATTAAATTCCGCATCAAACAGTACTCAGCTCGGGGTGAGTAAAATTTTGGGAGATAAGTTTAAAATACGAGTTGAAAAAGTAGTTTTATTATTTTATTATTTTTTAATGTTTTTACTTTTTACTCCAAAAATGGTGAATCATCCATTGTGGATGACATCATCATCTTGAATCCTATTGGTTCTTATAAAGTTTATTTTGGTTGTACATTTTTTTCTTGGAGGCCCATTTTAGACCTCAAAATTCCCCTAATGATAGTTAAATCTTCTTTCGAATAGAGATAATCTCTCATAAAAAGTTATCATGGTTAAATTCGAACTTTGAGAAACAAAAATAATTATTTAATAAGAAATTACCATGACTAAATTCTTGCACAATTGAGACAATCCTTCATAAATAATTACCATAGAAAATCTTTAATAAAAAATTACTATGGCTAAATTCTACTTTTCACAACAAAAATAATATATCATAAGAAATTTACCATAGATAATCTTTCATAAAAAAAAATTTGAGTGTTAACATTAACTTCTAAGTGAAAAACATACCTCCACACCATTTAACATTGGTTTCCATATTGGATTGAAGCCAATTGTGTGCGAAAGGAACCAACCAACCCACTCGAGCCATAAAGTCCCAACAACTCATGCCTTGGCCTTATTAAATTGCAGGATAAGTTTTATAGTTGTCCGATCTAAGTTCTTTCCAGGAGTTCATTACCCATATTAATTCATATGAAATGGGCGAGCTCTCACGTTCTTAGTGCCTTAAGTACGTAGCATTTAGTCTTTTAGGTTCTCATTATACCGGGACATAGTTTGTTGCTTCTTTTTTTTTTTTGAGTCAGCAGCAGCAACTACTTAATACTTAGAAGGGAAGAAATATAATTGTGGCTAGAAGAAAGAGAAAAGAATGGCTCGGTAGAAGTGCTTGCTCCCCTCATAACAACAAATTTATTTCAATCTTTTGCAGCAGAAAACTTTGTCACGCTTCAATTTTATTTACGAGCCTCCCTGCTTCCCTTTCGATCGAGTCTGTTGTGTTTAGTTATTTATGACAAATTGGAGAAAAAAAAGCTGAAAATTAATTCTATAACACAACTTTCCGAGCCATTGAATTATAAGATCGGCTTCATTTTGTATTTTGACGTAAAGCCTTAGAGGGCTTACGGAGCTTCATTTGTATTTTGACCTGAGCCTTCTGAGATTACATGACCATTGGATTGTAGGAGCTAATTCTGCACATATTAGAAATGAGAAAGATTTGTTGACTCGACGATGCATCCAAACGGTAATGGGTCATTAGAGCTTGCTTCTTCCTGTTTTCTTAGATATTTGATACCTTATGGTGATCTTTCATCGACATTTTGGAGCGAGGATGAAAGTCAACCAGTACTGTGGCCTCTGGCATGATCCTAACCATTGTCTTCTCATGCGACCATGGCGCACGGTCATGTATTGACTTTATTTATTGACCAAAATAATTGTGGCTAAAAAATGTGAAAAAGTACCTAAAACACGCGCCTCATGTCTATGAATCAAACTCACCTCATGTGAATTGAAGAAGCAGAAGAATGGAAAACAATTTATATTGTTCGGTATTCAATCAGCAAGCACTATCAAAACACGTAAGAACTAGTTAAAGGTCAACGCAATAAGAGCTTTCATTATTTAATGTGTTTTTTGGCAAAATATAGTATATCACGTAATTTGGGTAGAAAATGTCACAATTGACGTTTTTGTTGTGATGGAATGAAGGAAAGAACAAATTAAGAAAAGAAAAACTAGTAATGCACGGATTCGGAGCAATGAATAAGCATACGCATTGTAGGTGTTGAGACTCTTAACCTTAGCTCAAATGCCATAGCTTGTCAACAAGAATAGAACAACAACCTGATAGGGAACAGAGACCTTGCTGATATATTACTATATCTCAGAAAGACATTTGAGATATGTAAAAATATTTTCTTTGGCTTTCTGGGCATTACACAACCATCAATGAGAAGAGAACAAAAATGGAAAATCTAACGAACACCTATTGGATTATTTCTATAATTTATTAATAATTTTTAGCTTATGTTATATTTTATCCATATGAATTAATTGACATTTATGACACTTTAGGAGAGTTGTTGTAAAATAGTGACACTTTACGGCATAAATATTTAAATTGTGCCAAAATCTATCTTAATTTTATAATGGATGATATTCATTTAATATTCAAATATTTATTACTTTATTATTTTCTAAATAAATTTATTTTATATATGATTAAAATTTAGTTTCAAACCATAATTACCATTATTTAGAACGCTAATTTATTTATTTTAAATTGATTATTAAATTTTATAAATTTATGAATTTTTAATTATGTTTTTGATCATTAAATTTATTTTCAATTTTAATTTTAAAATCTTTATTATATAATAAACAAGAAATACTAGCCCTTTCTTTATAGTATGATTTCTAAGTTTGTTTTGGAGTAGGGAAAATTGTCTTTGCAATTTTTCCTGGCTAATCATAGATTTGAAAAATTGATAAAATAGTAAGATAATGTAAAAAATTACGATTACAAACAAACACAATGAACTACTTACAAATTTTTATAGTATATGCACCTAAAGCATGAAAAAAAACTAACAATTTTTAAAGACTATATACACACCTAAAACCATGCAAAACAAATATAGCATATGGATGAAAAACATGGAGTACTAGACATAACTTATACACTATAAAGACCATTAAACAATGATAAATATTATGCAACAAAATCTTTATGATAATAAATAATGATGTACAAACTATTAACAATAGTCAATATAAAAAACATACAAGTAGTTAATAACCATCAAAAGCCTTTAAAGTTTGAAATAAATCTAAAATATTGAAAGAAGTTAACACATATTATGACTCTATATATAACAAAAAAATAGAACTAAAAATAATAAATTTGGTTTAGATTCACATTAATCATTTAAATAAAAAAAATTACTAAATTTGATATATTCAATTTAGAAAGATTTCCAATAATAATTATATAAAATGATAATCTCCTTAATATTTATTAACCTATATTGTATAAATCTCAAGCTTCAAAATCTGCAATAACTTGAAAAACATAATACTTTTTAATCTCTATTATTAATCATATAAATATTTAAAATCGTATAAACACATATTTTTATTATATTTATTGATATAATAATAATTGAATTTAGTTTCAACCATAATTACAATTACTTCCAAACAAAAAGTAAAAATGAGTAGAACATTCAGCAGTGAAGATCCTCCTTACCAAATCTATGGCCCATTGAAAATATCACTTTTAACACCAACATGATGACGAAATATATGTTTATTCATTTGGTTGTTAAATAATTTTTCATAAAATATTTAACACTCAAACTTTAATGTCGAAATCCACGTAGCTCCAACCATAGCTTATTTTCTCTGCCCAAGCAGCTTTAAGATATCTCTATGTGAATCAATTTTTCCCTGCCTTGCAATTTTTGGTAAAAGAAGATTTATGTCAATGTTAAATAAGATTCATGGTAATACTTTTTTTATAGGATTATATCGAAAGTTATATGAATCAATCTTTCCCTCTTTTCAATGAATGGCTTGCAATTTTTGGTAAATGCGGGTTTATGTCAATGTTAAATAAGATTCTGTAATATTTTTTGCTAGATACTATCTTTACGAGGCAGTAAAGGACATTTAAGATTATTATGGTTTGTTTTTTCTTAAATAGAAATCAACTTTGATATAATATTATAATTTGTATTTATTAAAATATGGTACAATTTTTGTGTGGACAATGATAGTATAATTATCATTTATTGTTAATGTAGTATATCCATTACCTTGATTATTTTAGGTGGGACTATTCATATTATTGATGAATTATTAATATTAATTGATCCTTGGTGAGATTTATAAGACGTGATTAAGGTTGCATTTAAAAATTTGAGAAATTTCTTTTTAATTTAAATTGAAAAGAATTTATCTAAAAATGGATAAAAAAGATTTTAAGTCGATGAATCGTTGAATTTATATTTATAATACATTGGACGTGCTTTTCGTTTCGACAATCCTTGTAAAATGTTTGTATATAATAACCAATACAACAACTCTTCATTTTGGTTGAAATTTTCTTATCAAACCATTAGATGATATACTTTATCAGTCATTTGAAAGTGCCTCATTATTTATTTCTTCTGAATTTATTTAATGAGATCATCATTTTATACAATGATTCTACAAAACGTCATAAGGAGTTATATCTTTTTTTTAAAATTATGGGCGTAATATATCTTTAACTCATAGTACCGTGGTTTCATATTAGATTATTTATTTATAAATAGCTATATTTAATGGACTTATTTAATAATGAAGACTAGGACCCGTTAACATACATTAGTCTCTCCTATTTGTTGCATTTTAATACTGTTGATGGTGGATATTGTTTTAATTGCTATTATTTCTCTTGAACCTCCTAATTTTATATTAACAAGCTTTATTACTAGGACCTTTTAGACCTGTTAAATACATACGCCATATTAAGCTTATAAAATTGTTGATTAAAACCAAGTTTCATTTTCTTCGTCTGTATTCATTAGTTAATGATTGCATTTTGAAGTTGTATGCGTCATATAATCTTTGAATATTAAATACATTGGTATATAGAAGCTTAATAGTTAATTGAAAATGGTCTCCTTCAAATGAACTTAATAATTAACAATTCACATAATCACGATGAGATAATATTTCAATGGAGATGATATCAAATGGACTTATTATTGTACCTTCCGTGGCCGGGGGATACTACGCATCGGGTTTTTCACGATTGTGACATTAATTCACCTTCATTAGACATATGTTTTGAATTTTTTTATTGTTTCCATGGTTTACTATAAGATTTATTATTGTGTATTTATTTTAATTATTTTAATTTGAATTATACATTTATGCGATTGTTGCTTTCCTTCTGTTATACATTCCTATTATATGCGTGAGTACGCATTATTTTAAGCGGACCCGATGCATATTATTCGGTGGATTTGATAAGCGAGATTTGGTGTTGGTTTTTAAACCATTGCAATGCATAGATTATAATAAATCGAATGGACAAAAGAATTTATTAACTTTATGGGACCCTCACAAATCGCATCGGAAAATCATAACGAGCGGAACATGTTAATAAAAGTCCCGATGGTGATAACGGAGCCAATGTATTTATGAGCTGTGATTTATATGTATTTGAAGTTCGGCAGGTGTTAGATTTAAAAAATAAAAATGGATACGGTTCGTATATGAATGAGGAGAGTGTAGAGTTATATATTTTAATTAATATTGTCTATAGTGATTTTGTTCAATATTAAAGTAGATTGGGATATGTATTTTTTAAACTATACATACTCAAACGGAGGTAAAAGTATTACAAAAGAAAACTTATCAAATTTTTCCATTGCGTGGTAGTACAACATATCAAATGAACCTTTTGCAAGTTTGTGGACCTACATGCATGAAGCGTGAAAAAACTTAAACCAAATATGGAAAATAAATTTTCCTTATAGAACTTATGGTTTGAGACTTGACTAACGATCGGTTGAAGACATAAGAACTTGCGATTTGCGATTGGTTAAGAGCGAGAGAATCGCGTTGCATCATTCAACGATGCTTAAAGAAAACATATTCCCAATTTTTTATGTGATGTGGAAATCGAAATCGTCTTATAAAACTTATCGTATACGGGGCCTGATTCATGATGAGTCCAAAACAAAAGAACTTGCGATGCGATTTTTATTTTGCCTTTATATTTATTCATCGCATCGCAAAAGATCAAAGGTGAATTTTAACATTTATTACAAGGATATTAGATTGTACGACAATATTAATTCAAAATCGGACGGAGGATCATGGGTTTTATTTTATTCTCAATATGCGAATGTCTAACGCGTTGGAGAGCATTTATTTGAAAATGTAGGGAGATTAAATGGTAATTAAAATCTTTGTAGTTGTTCTCATTATTGTGTTTTATTTCGGCTAAAAAGCATTCGTTTGAATTGGAGAGCAAAGGTTTGAATCCTTCATTCGTAGAACTAGAGAGGTTGCAGGCTACCGAAATGTCGAAAGCGGAAAGTCTAAGGAAACTGCTTTTGTTGCAAATGCTCCACGTACTAAACATGCCACCCAAGGAAAAGGCGGCCAAGCACAAGCTAGTCACGGACACCTCCTGGCAGACTAGGGAAGGTAAGCATGCAGAATGTATACAATTTTCTTGAAGAGAAACCTGAGGTTGTTGTGCCCAAGCTGATGCGATGGACGAATTCGAGGAGTCGACTGCGAATCTCAACTTAGTGCATTGGAAAATTCATTTTTACACCGATTTGAGTCATATGAGCGAGTATTTTTCCTTTTATGATGTTACCGGATGAGTCGAACAGGCAATGTGACTATTAAAACGGGAATTTTGTTTGCAGCACGGATCGATCATTACGGTCATTCGGGGAAATGAGAAGATATTAAAGGCAATGTACCATCTTCCCCAATCACAAAAGATTTTATGAAAAGAATTTCTTAAAAAATTTGTACGAAAGACACTTGCAAACCGGGAAAAACCAATCAAATAATGGAAGAATAACCACGAGAAACATAAGAAAGAGGCATCGGGTATGTACTGCCTTGTAGAGTCTGGCACCTCCATATTGTTATTCCGCGAAAAATGATGATGTGTGAGTTGTTGGAAATGGCAAACTCTGCTGATTTTCTATTCGAATGGTCACGTTAATTCATTCTCTATTAATTAGAAATTATGGATTGGGTTGTCATATTTGTTGGATAAGATAGCTAATCGTTCTAGAGTATAGAAAAGATAAGAATTCGGGGAATTCTTTGCCTTTCCATTTTGTGGTTATATTTTGGACGCCCTTTGTTTCAATTACGAGTTCCCCATGCTAGGTTGGAAATGGACTCCAAAGAACCTATTCCTATTCATGTGTCATAGTTTCTTATGGAAAGAACATTTCAAATTTAATTTCCTGATGCTGCCATGGTTTTCTAATTCGATCTACGAACCATTTTTGGTCATTTCCCTCCTAGGCTTGTCCAATAAATAAGAATGATTTTTACGCTATTGGAGATTGGTTCGAAGGAGAAAAATTCACTTATATAAAAATTTTTGGGAGCATTTTTCAACCACATATCCTTCCCCTATATGTTCCGGATAGCTTTTAGCTCGAGATTTCTGTCGGCGAAAGTTGAAGGAATGTCTAGAGTTTTGAAAAGCAATAAAAAGCTTATGTGACCTACCTTCCCTTTTTAACTATGGTGACTATACTCTTAATAGTTTTTCTCATGCTGAGAAAGAAGTTGGTAAGATTTCTAATCTTAAGTTTTCAACAATTCTTTGGAAGACAATACGACCAAGGAGAAGTGGCGCATGATTTTACTACCCTCTGTTTCAATTCCAGGATTTGAGCATGAACCGGACATTTTTGATGATTTATTTGTTTCCATGGATGATATATCCCAAGTTTTTGATTCAACCAAGTCTAAGTTACAAGTGAGGGGACTTGAAAAAAAAAAATTGTATAAAAGCCAAAGGTTACTTCGTATCTCTTGATCAGTTGAGAGCTCCAACACGGAGAAAGCATCACAACAAGCGAGTAACTACTTCTAGTAAAGAAGTAGAAAAGTTCGTCCTGTTTTTGAGAAGAAAAGGTTGACGAGCGGTAAAAGTTTGAAAATGCCAAAACAGAAACGACTTCTCGAATATACGAAGCCTTTAGTGCGGCCAGAAAAAGAGAACACTGGCAGTGATGCCCAGGTACATATTGAAAAGGGAAGTACAGAAAGTAAAAATACTGAACAAGCACCCAATAATGATGCAGGTTCTCAACTTGGAGGACAAGTAGATACTGAATTGGTTGTTTCTTCTCATTTGCTAAATCAATATCAACAATTTGCACAGGAGATAGGATTGCAAAACAATCCTCAAGTTGACGATTCCAAAGATCAGGATGTGGAAATCATTCCTGAAAACCCGATTGGAGAAATTATGCTAAAGATAGAAGAAATCCCTCCTTTAGATATATTTTACAGTCCAAAACATAGGGTTGTGGTAAGAAAACAAAGGAAAAGGAGGAGAACAGATCAAGATGCTCTTTTGGCATCACAGGGGGAGTTGCTAAATGTTGTTTATAAAAATGTTGAGGTGGATCCATGTGAGGATCTCACTAAATTGTCTCAGTATGCTGGTGCCTATAGTGCTGCCACTATAGATAAAGCTTCTGAAGTTTCACAGCTAGTAAAACAAAACGATATGCAAATTGCTATCTTTGAAGAACAGGTTACAGGTGGTTAGCAAAAGATTATTGAGTTGGAACAGCGGGTACAGGATGCAGAACTCAGAGCTAAACAACTAGAAGAGCAACTCAGCTTTGAAAAGAAAAATATTGATGAAAAAGCCTTGGGAAAACAGCAGCAGTTGACTCAAGAAGTAGAAAAGCTACAAAATATTTTACAAAATGAGAGAAATTCAAAAGTTGAACAGGAAAAAATGTTCCAATCAGAAATGGACAAGTTGAAGGAGTATCCCAAGCTGGATCAATTCATTACTGAAGCTCTTGAAATGAACAAACTGTTATCTCAACAGTTAAATGAATTTTGTTTAAAGTTGACAAAAATTGAACCTTTGTACGAAGTTGCATCGTCTTTGATATATAAATCAGTCACTATTAGGCAAAAAATTGAAGATGTTGATGATAAAATTTCCGAGTTTCTTTCATGGCAGGATACAGAGGAAGGAAGAAAAGCTAACCTTCCTAGAATTGAAGAGAGACACAAGGAAATTCTATTTATGGAATGGGAACATCGGTTAATAAAATCAGAAAGAGCTACATCAAGGGCTAAAAGTTTAATGAATAATACAACACAATTGATTAATGACAGCCTGTACACTACCAATTTGATCTCAGATTGTACTCCAGGCGAGTTACCTAAAGTAAAAGAAGCTGATTCTAGGTGGAAGCAAGAGATAGTCGATAAAAATAAAAAAATTAGAAAACTTCAAGGAATTTCATGGGATAATATGTGGTCTTATCTGATCAAGCCACATAGTCAACAGATGGCCATCAAATTCCTTTTGAATGCTATTCAATGTATCATTCCTGAATTTTCTGATGCTACATACACTGGGCAGTTACATTTAAAAATGAGTCGGCCAACAGAAGTCCAAGATATGCTCAATTTTTGCCAGCTTCATTCATCCACCTCAATCAATGATTAATGAGCCAGTCTACTACAAGCTTGCATTTTAGTTTAAGATATTTTATTTTAGATAGATTGTAGGAATAGATTTAGTTATTTTGTTTTATTGAGTACCTATTTAAACCCCTTTCATGCATTTAGAAAGGGGTCCGTAATTTGTAATATTTTTTGACTTGGAGATTACATTTTTTGTACTGCATTTACTTTTGTATTCTTTTATAAAGGATCACACCTCGCGATTCTGTGTGGAATTATTTTTTAAGAGTTGCATTTCTGTACCTTGTAGTTGATTTTGCATTGGAATTGTTGGATTAGTGTATCAGATTTCATTTGAAAGTCTCAGGATGGATACGGTATTTCTATCTATTCACTGTTAATTTCTTTTGTCATATCATATTCTATTTTAAATTTGCTATCGTTTATGTGTGCTTCGTTTTACAATATTTCTTTATATATATCATTTTTGAGTATATTAGAAATATTTATCTTTCATAGGTGTATGTAAATGATATACAATGATGAATACAATATGCTAATATAACTCTGTTTAATTTCTTAAACAGAGTTATCTTTATTGGTTGCTGCACATTACAATTAAGCTATAATATAGCACATCAATTATAGAACTGCACATGACATCGTCAGAGTTGTCCTGAATTTGTTTCAGAAGGGTATTTGGTTTAAGTATAAATGTGCGTTCGTCTATTGGTGCTGTGTTTATAAAGTTGCATTCTCTTCAACTATGATTCAATGGTGGTGATAGAGCTATGTGGACTGCTTGTTGAGCTAAAATTTGTTGAAGGTTAAGCAAAGCATTGCCTAGAGACCGTATCATTTGAATAGCATCAATTTTGCTCTTTTCATGTTCTTTTCGTATCCTTTTGAATGCAATTGTGATAGATCTGTCAACTTTGGTCATATATGAAGTGCAATATGAAGTTGTAGCATATGCATTTAAAACATATTGAGCATTTGTATTTGCATTCCATAGGTGTGGCATATTGTAGGCAAAGCTATTCTTCCATATTTCTGATGGTTTTCGTTACAATAATACCGTTGGTTGTGTTAATATACTTTGTATTAATTCGATGTAATCAGTTTCTGTTAACTGGAATTCATCTAAGAAATCTTCATGGCTAGTTGATTTGTCATAGTGTTTTTGCTCTAAGGTGCTTTGCAAGGACAAAACTTTTTCATTTATTGACCCATGTACTAAAGTAATTGGTTCAAGAATCCTTGTTCTTTTGATTGGTAGCATTGGAAATTTGTATCTAGACTATGATGCTTTTCTTTTTTATAGCTTTTGGTATGATGATGTTCATGTATCTTTGCGAGTTCTAGATCAAGGTGATTTGTGCTACAAGTTATATAGTTATCCAAGAAGTTTTCAATTTCTAAGTTAATATTAATTCCATATACTGGAGCATTTTCTATCCATATAAGAGCATGTTCATGTGCACTACCTCTATTTTGCAACTCAGTTACAAAGTAGTAATCTAATATTTTGCCAAAAAATGTGCTATCTTGACAGATCAATTGCTTCAATGCACTTGTCTTATGTCTATAGTATCGTGTACATGTTACTAGATGCTTTCTGACAAGACAATGAATGTTGCATTCCTCAATTGTTTCAATGTGTTTCTCTTTATTTCTATTGCTATGTAATTTAATAAAAGTTTGTACTAGTGGTGTCCAAATATGCTCTGCAATTAAATGTAAGAAAGAAAGTTGGAAGACCTAATTGTCGTGTCATTGCAAATATATGTTTCTGCATTTGTTGATGGTAATCAGGAGAAATTCCTGTCTGTTTGAAATCTATGTATCCAATGTGACTTTTTAGTAACTTTTCTAAATTGGGCTTGTACTTAACATCTTTTGCTAAAAACTTTCTTTCTTGTAATTTTCCTTTTCTTATTCGTACTAAGATGCATGAGATGACCTTTTCAATGAGTATTTGCATTGTCTTGAAGAACAAATTTGTGATGTGATAGGGAAAGTGACTATTGCAATGAATTAGTTCCCATTTTACTATTTCTTGGAAACAAAATCTTTGTAGTATATCATTGCCATGTGGATTTCCAATGAATAGTGTTGGGAAACTCATTTCTTCTACATGTTTCTCTTTGACTATTCCAAGTGGTTGTTTTCCCTTAGGTGGTATGTGCATTTTTTGTAATTCAAGTCCAATGCTTGAGATTTTTTTTTGAAATTGCAATGTCTTACATATTGGACATTTGGTTTTTCATGTGTCTTCAATTTGTCGTTTGTAAATTCCTATGGGAGTACTTTTTCGTGATGAACAATTTTTATCTGCTATTTTATTTCTATTTTGTCCAATTTTATTTGGGTCATTTGTATGTATCATTTGTCTCAATTTGCAGAAATTTATTCTATTGTTGGTGTTTTTGTGCATTTGTACTATTCTATGTTGCAGATTGCAGCAATTTGTATTTTGATTTGATAGTAATGGTTCATAATGAATGTTTGATGTACCTTTTTCAAATGATAATATGTTGTACATTTAGTTGAAATTTGTTTTTGATTGGTAGTAATTCACAATGGTTTTATTGGTAAATAGCCATATTTGTATGTTTACATTGAAGATGATCGATGTCCATTGCAAGAAAATTGATGTTCTACGAAGCTATGTGTCAACATCGTGAATTACATGAAGTTGATATAACATGACAGGATCTAGTTCATATTGGTATGATTCTTTTGCCTCTGTGTCATTTTGCTGTAGACAATTGAGAAAATAATGAAAGTGCAGAAGTATTTCAAATGCATTGAACAAACAATTTCCAGGAGTATATGCAAATTGTTGTAGTCTAAAGAGACTATGGTTCATTAAAACGATATCAATATTAGTATCTATGTGATGTTTTTTTGTTGCATAGTAGTTTTCAATGTCTATGATTTCAACCATTTTTTTCCATGTATTTATTCTTCAGATTTGTATGGTGATTTGTTTACTAAGTACTATGTATCTTAGATTTTTTTTCCTCAAAGATGAGGAGAGCTTCTATAATATTTTTTGCTTTTTTGAATATATCTCTATGATAATGTTTACTAGCACAAAATACTAATTTTACTGTTATATTGTATCTTTGATTTCAAAGAAGTAAAATAAGAGAAGCAAAGTTGCAAGTAGCTAGTTCCTGCATCTCTCTGTGTTTCAAAAGTATCACTGCAAAACAAAGAAGATGCACCGTTGATTATTGTCTCTGAAAACATGAATCTCACATACAGGCTATGTATTCTAGAAGTAATTCACTTTTGTATACAATAGAAATCATGAAATACAGATTGTATATGTCTTCATTAGTAAAGCTAATCTTGCTATTTGTAAACAACATTGTTGTAATTACGAATATGTATGTACAATTAGATATGCACTATAGCATAATAGCATCTTGAAGGCAAAAATATGCTTCATACAAAGACAGTTACTAATTCAAAGAGAAGTAGGAGAAGAAAAGGCTGATTGGGTAACAGCCTTGCAAGAATATGGTATTGACATTAAACCAACAAAGATTGTTAGAGGACAAGGTTTTTGCAGATTATTAGCAGGAGTTCATAATATATCAGAAAATCAAGATTTAGAGAATGCTATTTCAGTAAGTCAGATAAGTGTTACGGATTTTGAATCTCAGTATGCTCATCTGATATTTTACTTGAAAAATGGGTATGCTCCTTCTAATCTTAGCTATAAGAATAAACGTGCTTTAAGATTAAAAGCAAACGAAACCAGCTTTTCCTCTACAATCAGTAAACATTGAGGAACCATTTAAGCAATGGGAGCTTCATGTTATTGGTCAGAT
The DNA here is from genome assembly GCA_034641835.2 of Pinus albicaulis. Classification (NCBI taxonomy): domain Eukaryota; kingdom Viridiplantae; phylum Streptophyta; class Pinopsida; order Pinales; family Pinaceae; genus Pinus; species Pinus albicaulis. The sequence continues at coordinate 147,960,830 of CM076578.1, read as the reverse complement.
AACACTTCATTCTTCCAAGCAACATAATTAAATTCTCACAGTAACATATTACTTCAAAAAATGGGTAGAAGTAATTTCTCTAAAGGTAGCCAACTCTGATGAAATTATTGATTTCATCGATCAATTCATCATTACCATGTTTGGTGTACCTAACGCTCTAGTCTGTGATAATGCATATTATTTTCCTGGTAATAGTATAATGGAATTTGCAATTAAAATAGGTTTTAAATTGAAATATTCAACTAACTATTATTCACAAGGTAATGGTTTAGCTGAATCCACTAATAAAAATCTCCTCAAAATCACTAAAAGGACTATTGATCAAAGCCAAAGGAATTGGCACAAGTGTTTAATCTTTGCATCATGGGCTGATGGTATTACTCTTAAAGCTTCTATTGAAACTTCACCTTTCAATTTAGTTTATGGTAAAGAAGCTATAATAACATCAAATCTAGCTCTTCCATCATTAGTCCTGGTGCAATTCATTGAAGAAAATAATATGTTCTCATATTCTAACCCCAACGCTAACCTTTGAAAAGTTCGGGCGCCATAGCTTTATAAACCTTTCTTTTCTATTTGCCGATGTGATTAATCGCAACTCAATGCTTCCGATTTCCATTAATGCATTTGCCAATGTTCGAATGCGATGCCCTTCCTCCGATGTGATTGATGCATTCGCAAACCTTCCGATGCGATTAATGCCTTTTAAGCTGAAACTTCAAACACATATAAATTACAATCCATAAACACATCAACTGTGCAATGGCCATCGGGAGTTTTATTAACATGTTCCGATGTTATGATTTCCTCTGACGAGATTTGTGAGGGTGCCACAAGGTTAATAAATTCTTCTGTCAATTCGATTTATTATATTATTTTATTTTTTACTATATCAATTAAAAAATATATAACTTTAATTTTATATTTAATTCTTTGTTTTTCAGATTTATTATTTTATTTTTAACTATGCAATCTCTTGTTCATAATTAATCTTTGTGCTCAGCCTATCTTCTTAGATTCTCTGTCCATATACGAACTGTATTAATTTTTATTTTTTAAATCTACGCACTCTAAGCCGAAACTTCAAATACATATAAATCACAGTTCATAAACACATCGGCTCTGTCATCGCCATCAGGAATTTTATTAACATGTTCTGCTATTATGATTTTCTCCGATCGGGTCCGCTTTAAAACAATGCAGACTACGCATATAATATGCTCTCACATTCTAACCCCAATGCTAACCTTTGAAAATTTCCGGCGCGACAGCTTTATAAACGTTTATTTTCTATTTCCCAATGCAATTAATTGCAACTAAATGCTTCCAATTGCGATTAATGCATTTTCCAATGTTCCAATGTGATGCCCTTCCTCCGATGCGATTGATGCATTCACAAACGTTCCGATGTGATTAATGCCTTTTAAACTGAAACTTCAAACACATATAAATCACAGTCCATAAACACATCAGCTCCGCAATCTCCATCGAGACTTTTATTAACATATTCCGCTGTTATGATTTTCTCCAATGCGATTCGTGAGGGTCCCACAAGGTTAATAAATTCTTCTGTCTATTCGATTTATTATATTATTTTATTTTTTACTATATTAATTAAAAAAAATATAACTTTAATTTTATATTTAATTCTTTGTTTTTCAAATTTATTATTTTATTTTTAACTATGCAATTTCTTGTTCGTAATTAATCTTTGTGCTCAGGCTACCTGCTTACACTCTGTATCCATATACAAACTGTATTCATTTTTATTTTTTAAATCTATGCACTCTAAGCCCAAATTTCAAATACATATAAATCATACTTCATAAACACATCGGCTCCGTTATTGCCATCAGCAGTTTTATTAACATGTTTCGCTGTTATGATTTTCTCGGATGCGATTCATGAGAGTACTACAAAGTTAATAAATTATTCTGTCCATTCGATTTATTGTAATCTATGCATTTGCCAATGGTTTAAAAACCAACACCAAATCTGCTTATCAAATCCGCTAAATAATATGCATCGGGTCTACTTTAAAACAATGCAGACTACACATATAATATGCTCTCATATTCTAACCCCAACACTAACCTTTGATATTGCATAAGCCTATTCATTTCATTTTTCCAGACATAATTGTTGCTTCCAGTCAATCGCCAATTGTTGTACTGTACAACAACCCTCCTCATTTTTAAATTTTTGGAATAAATCTCATTTAAAAATAGGCCCCCTTTCTATATCTTTTCCATAAATAAAAAAATGCATCTCACATTTTATTCACAAAGTTTACAAGTTTTAAAAACTTTCCAATCCAATGAGTTAAAATACCTTTTAACATATTTCGAACATATTAGAAAAATTTTATAATTAGAAATATGTTAAAATGAATAGTAAATCGCAATCGAAAATTCGGAAAAGTTATTTTAAAAAGTTGTTATTCCTTTGAGAAGTTCCAATGTGATCGTGCTCAATCCCAATCGCTTTTCAGAATAATATTAAGTATTGCACTTTTTCTATTTATAACAATGCGATGCGATTTATTGCAATCGCGTCTCGGGAAAGAGACTAAACATTGCATTCGTCTCATTGCAAAATTCCGATGCGATTGCGCTCAATTGCAATTGCATTTTCGGAGATAGATTATAACAGTCCACTTCATTTTAAATCTTTGATGCAATCGGGATTTGGAAATAACGTTTTCACTCAAACAAATTGCGATGCGATCATTGCAATCAGAAAATCGACATGAATCAAATTCTATTGATCTTGCGCACCATTGAAGAGTTGCGATGCGATTGTTATTTTTCCTTTATATTTATTCATCGCATTGCAAAAGATCAAAAGTGAATTTTAAAAATTGCCTCGATGTATTTATTTATTTAAGATTTTGGTATAAATATTTGAGATTCTATGATATAACATTACACAATAGCAGTGTATACAAGCAATAACAGAGAATGCAATTATAGAAATTTAAAATTTAAATTAAATTATCTTCTAAATAAACTTTATCATTTTATTATTATTATTTATTTTAATTATGAAAACTTTAAAAAATTATTTTAAAAAAATAATTGTAAAAAAATATTAGGATTCAAATTTGTTCAAATGTTAAATAAATTTAATACAAATAATAATACTTAAAATTGTCATTTTTTAAAAATAATTTTAGTAATTGGGATTATGTTAAATAGTTATAGTAAATAATTCTTATTTTTCTAATTCAGATTCAAATTTTCACCAATTACATGATAAACATTAATATTTTGATGGTTATTACTTAAATTAGTTATATTTCAACTAAACTATATCACTTTCGTATATATGTAGATTAACTTCACATTTTGACAGTTTTCGAACTCTACACCTCTGACATACTTTAGCCATGAGTATTAAATGTACTGTGAGTAATTATATCAATTTAATCATTTTTATATTTCTCGGGATCTTTTCTCATTAAGTGCTTGGTACCAATTTTTATGGCTCTATTAATTCTGTTCAAGTTGCTATTTTAACTAATTTGCTTTTTGTTTCCTGTCTATAGAAATACATGTGAGTCTGGGTAGTTCACTCTATTATTGTTGTACGGAAGTTTGTGCATTGAAGGTTATAAACCTTTTCAATTAATATGAGATTAACAATGTTCAAGTCTTACCACATTAACTTTACCCTTCAAATATGCTTTATTCTGAATCTAGTATAGTTGAAACCATAGGTAATAAAGATAAGGTTATAAGGCCATAGGTAATTATATAAAGACTTTTATCGTAAGCAATAAGGATCATACCCCATACAACTTATTCATTAGCAATATATTCCTCCAGTTACATTTCTATATAAATAGTTTTTACTTGCTGCTCCAAATTATTGAATTTTGGTATGTGAAGTTGTTTAGTTTTGATTAAATTATAAGTTAGTTATTAATATATTTTCTACTGGGTTGAAAATATTTTTAAGAGCCATTGAATTCACATCATTAAATAATTTATTAAAGAATACAAATTACAAATTTATCTTTTCTCGCTTTGAGGATTGCATTAAACTAAATCCATGTCGAATCTACATTTATCATCGGTCATTTCTTGATTGTACAAATGCTCATAGCTGTCCACCTATTGTGCTGCGAAAACCATCATGGAAAAATAAAATTCAAATTTCAATGTTATTAATTATACATAGAATCATTATTAACAATAATGATTTCCACATCGAATATGTAATTTATCACATTCATTATGCAAATACAGATCTGAGTTGGAGGATCTAGTGATGTCACAAACATCTCATGTAGATCTCTTGATATCAACAACCATTAATTCAAACTTAAATAGCATAAAATTATAGCAGTTGTACTAGTTTCTACTTTGTATTTGTTCTTTTGCTTAATGCTCTGTGAATTTTATTTCTTCTCTTTAGATTTTATGTTCTTGACCGTCGAAATATTTGTATTCTGCTCAAGACATCTGCAAGTAGATTTATTGTGCGACTCGACACTCTGCAAGCAAGCTTTCGCAAGTTAGGCTGGAACTGTGCCCGTCGGGTTGCAAGGTTTGGTAAGCATAATTTCTCTTACTCTTTCACGTAATTCCACACATTAAATTCACTTTCTTGCTTTGATTCTGAGTGCATAGTGGATGATATTCTACCTGCAATTTACATATTATGGACTTTGTTTTTAAATGATAGCCGATGGAACAGTGATGATTGCAATTCCTTTCGAATTTGATAGAGTTGGTGCGTCCTACAATTCTCGTTTCTTTTTAAAAAATCTACAAAGTTCCTATAAGTACTTCTCAAGATTGTATCATATAGAGGAAACATAGAAAATAGAATTTTGTAAGGTCTCTAACATGAGAATACCATTTATATCAGCCTAGGAGGATTCAAAGTTATTTCCCTTGGAACGACTTTGTTTACTAAAGCCTCCGTTTATTAAAAAATGTAGATTACTATCATCATAATTTTCTGAATCAAATTCGACTTCATTTGTACCTTTGATATTAGCAGATGAAAAACTATGTTATTGTTCGACTTAAAAAGTTTTTGCGATAAATTTAATTCTCAAAGAGATAAAATACTTTTCCTAATTTTAATTTATTTTTAATTATTATTTAATTAAAAATTACTTCGTTGTAATTTTAATTTTTCCTAAAACCTTCAAGATTACGTCGTAATTTTACTTTTCAACAAAAATTACATCACACAGACTGTATGTTTTGAAGTTTGTTTCTATTTTCAACGAAGATTACATCGTAATTTTACTGTTCAACAAAAAAATATATCTCAAAAAGTGTATGTTTTGAAGTTTGTTTCCATTGCATTATTTTATTATTTGATTGAAATTTTAAAAATATATATAATTTCATATAAAATAAATTTTTTCATCCTATAAATCCTTGCCTAACTGGATTCTATACCATTTATCTGGCTGCCAAAATGCATTGGCTCTGCATTATTTTTCCTTTTTTTTTATTTTTTATTTTTTATTTTTGCAATTTTAACTAACCTGGACAGTACACTACTGCTACGAAGACGAGTTTGAATGACATTTTCTGACAAAATAGTCTTTTGTTCTCTTAAGCTTTCGATTTTGTCAGAAAATTTTTCATTGTGGTTCTCCAAATTTGATATATGATCATGCTCTTGAAGTAATTCCCAAGTGATCGCTAGAGTCCCGTTCTCTTAAGCTATCGATTTTGTCAGAAATTTTTTTATTGAGGTTCTCCAAATTCGATGTATGATGATGCTCTTGAAGTAATTGCCGACTGATTGCTACAGTCTCGTTTCTTGCATCTACAATCTGTGATAAGGTTCATAGTTTTTCAGTTCCCAATCTTTAGGTGTTTAGTCTGATTCTTAAAATATCGTCTGAATTTCGTGTTGAACTTCCTGCTCATAGAAGGTTTTACAAAATAGTGACTGCTGCAAGACAGAGTGCACAAAATTTGATTCTATGTGTCGTAGTTCAAAAAATAATAATACTGCCATCTAAACCTATCCTATTTCACACTCTGCTCTGCTTTTTAAAATAAAAACATATGACACTGTTACAAAGACTCTTAGGCCTTTTATATGTGGTAGCACATATTAAACTAAAAATAAAACTAAAGCAATACGTCCTTTCGGAGCCACCCAAAATGAAGGCTCATATTAAAAACATTGAAATGTTTTAACATTAGCTCTTATAACAAAGTACTTTATAAAAAAATTCCGTGCATATAAAACATGTTAAAACCTTTGACATAAAACCTTTGCATTGTTCACCATTTTAGAAACCAGTTCGAACACAAAAAACTGGAGATAAAAAATGGAACAATGAAAATAGAAGTAGCTAATAGAACAGATGCAAAGACAAGGGTAGTTGACACAGCTCTAGAAACAAAACTCTATGAAATAAATTAAAGTTCAAGCTATTTTGTGGTCATTGGTATCCTCCAAGTAATTATTGCATCTTGTGCATATTATGGAAGCAGGAAAATGCAAGCACCTCAGTTGAAAGTTAGTCAGAATTAATCTTTAAATAATTGCTTCCAAAATACAAAACACCTAACAAGAGTCATCGATTTAATTGATCGACTAAAAGCAACACTGGGAGCAGTCAAAATAGAAGTAGCAAATAGAACATATGCAAAGACAAGGGTATTTTATAGATTATTTAGTTATAGCTTATTGAGAATAGTACTTGTTACACTATAGTCTAGAGATTTATAGCAAATTAGAGTAGTTACCCAAATAGTCACACTAGTCTTATTGCTATGCACCTATGGTAGTGGTAGTCTTAGTCCTATGCCCTAAGTTATTATTATAGGATCTTAAAGATTTCATATAGTATAAATCAAAATTTTTCTATGTCATCTATTATTCACATCATCACGCACAACTTACTACGTCTCAACTTCTGGTATTGCTCTTATTTTTCAGTCAGTTGATACCTTTGGATAGTTAATTTGTTGTTTTTTTCTTGATGTTTTAACAAAGTTAGGTGCCACTTGCTGCATTGAATTGAAAATATAAATTTGGAACGATGGAATGTAGTCACATGCAACTTTCAAAGATGCTACAACAACTAATAGAAGAAGAAGACATTGCTAATATCAAAATAGACTGTAGAAACAAAGCAACGGAGAAAACAAGTGTTGGATAATTTGCATGTAGACCTTGTGAGAAGTGGTTTAGCTGCAGTTTCAAATGGTGCAAATGTTGTTTTTGTATGCAATACATTTGTTAATATGCGAAAAATAATAAGCAGTTGTCAAATATCAATACAAAGGAATGCAAAGAAAAAAACAAATAGTCAATACTCTAAATCTAGATGTTGTACCAGGTCGTATAGATATGACTTCATATGATCCAAATGTTGTTGTTTTATACACCACCATTGTTAATGTCCATAGAACAATGGTTGGTTATTATCAATCGTCATAGAATACATGTATTCATCATTGAAATCAATATTTTGTCTTATGACAAAAAGTAGTGTAACTACCAAATTTTCAAAATATAGTAATAGAATTAGTCCATATTATTTTGACCCATCTTGACCAATATTTTCTACATTGACTTGCAAGTACATGCTTTCGTGCAATAAAGTTGGGACTTGCATAAGGGATGAATGCTTTGTAATAGATGAGACAATTCTCATGTTCAGCTATTTGTATCAAGCCTGTTGTTGCCTTCAAGATGATACTATGCTATAGTGCAAATCTAACTATACATACATATTCGTAATTACAACTATGTTGTTTACAGCTAGGAAGATTATCTTTTCTAATCAAGACACATTCAATATGTATTTGATGCTTTCTATTGTATACAAAACTAAATTATTTCTAGAATACATAGCTTGTATGTGAGATTCATGTTTTTAGAGACAATAATAAATGTTGCATCTTCTTTGTTTTGCAGTGATACTTTTCAGATACAGAGAGATGCAAAATAGGAACTAGTTAGTTGCAACTTTGCTTCTCTTATTTTATTGTTTTGAAACCAAAGATACAATATAATAGTAAAATTAGTATTTTGTGCTAGTAAACATTATCATAGAGATATATTCAATAAAGAAAAAAATATTATAGAAGCTCTTCGCATCTTTGAAAGAAAAAAATCTAAGATACATAGTACTTAGTAAACAAATCACCATACGAATCTGAAGAATAAATACATAGAAAAAAATGGTTGAAATCATAGACGTTGAAAACTACCATCCAGCAAAAAAACATTGGATAGATACTAATATTGATGTTGTTTTAATGAACCATAGTCTCTTTAGACTACAACAATTTTCATATACTCCTGGAGGTTGTTTGTTCAATGCATTTGAAGTGCTTCTACACTTTTGTTACTCGTCTATTGAACTGCGCAATGGAATAATAGACCATTTTCTTAATTGCCTACAGCAAAATGACGTAGAGGCAAAAGAATCATATCAATATGAACTAGATCCTGTCATGTTATATCAACTTCATGGAATTCACGATGTTGACACATACCTTCGTAGAATGCGTTTTTTCTGCATGTAATAGCAATTTCCAATCTGAAAGAGGCTTATGGGGAGACACATTTTGAACACGATGGATATCAAAGTAGTTGAACATACCAATTGGAGTCTGGTCACCAACATTGAAAACAAGGTATTTTTTCTTCAACCACGATCTAGATACAATTCCACTATACATTTTGTTTCATGATACAGATCCCACTAGTGGACATTTTGAACCCCTACTATACAAAAGATTATGTAGATGAAACTTTGTACCAAATTATTCGTTGTCACCTCTTTGCAAATATCTTGAAAACCATTACGAATCCGTTGTCCATGAAATGCAAATTCATGGATTCCATATAGCAAAAAAAACTATGTCAAAATGTGCTAATAGCATGTTTAGTGCAATTTGTCATTTAATAGCCCCTCAATTTGATGAACAATCTTTCAAAGTCTACATTGTCCAACCTTTTTTCAATGCACTAATGACTAGAAGCAACGATGCATTAAATTGTATAGAAAAACACTTAACAAATGAAACTATACAAATTCAAACAATGGTTGCAGGCTGGCAACAATACCTAATTGATATGGCAATGCCATATGAAAAATGAAGAGTTGAAGGAACATCATTTTTCTTCCAATGGACATCGATCATATTCAATGTAAACATAAAAATATGGTAATCTACTAGTAAAACCATTGTGAATTAGTACCAATCAAAAACAACTTCCAACCAAACGTACAACATATTATCATTTGAAACAAGTACATCACATATTCATTATGAACCATTACTATCAAATCAAAATACAAATCGGTGAAATCTGCAACAAAGAATAGTGCAAATGCATGAAAACACAAACAATAGAATAAACTTGCGGAAATTGAAACAAATGATACGTACAAATGACCCAAATAAAATTGGACAAAATAGAAATAAAATAGCAGATAAAAATTTTTCATTACGAAAAAGTACTCACATAGAAATTTACAAATGACAAATTGAAGACACACCAAAAACCAAATGTCCAATATCTAAGACATTGAAATTTCAAAAGAACATCTCAAGCATTGGACTTGAATTACAAAAAATGTACATAAACATATTTGGAAAACAGAAGACATTTCATTTAAATATCATTTGTAGGTCTTGCAAAACAGCACTTGCGAATGCAAAGTTTCCTTGATTTGCAACACCTGAACAAATAAGACGTAATAAGCCATTCCAAACTGTAACAAGACTTTCAGAGCTTGAGCAAAGACTTGTTGCATTGAGAATTCCCTTTGCACAAATAAGACAATGTGGGAAGAAGCGATCACAAATGGGCTTAACTGGTTCAATAATGAATGTACCTGTCTAGATGGACATTGTCCAAAAAGCATTGCCACAATCCATAAACAATACAATCACAATTGCTAAGAATGCATATCAAACAGGAAAAGTGCGTGTGCATATTGTCATGAAAGCACTTAAAGAAATATGTTCTCGAAATTTGTATAAAACTGAAAATATTTCCATTAATAGAAATTGGAATCATATACTTGAATTGTACAATAAAGTTAATAAATCCGACAATGACAACATTGATAGTGAAAGTGAAACTGATAGCACTTCAGAAAATCAAAGGCGAACTGAAACCTCGGTACATGGATTTATAGCTTCACAACGAATTCATGATTTACAAGACAAGATTATTGAAATAGCACTAGCTGAGGGACAATGAACACTTGGGATATTCAAAGAAAAACATGCAGAAGAAATGAGTTTCCCAACACTATTCTTTGGAAATCCATGTGACAATGATATAGTACAAAGATTTCGTTATCAAGAAATAGTAAAATGGGAACTAATGCATTGCAGTGGTCACTTTTACTATCACATTACAAATTTTTTCTTCAAGACAATGCAAATACTCATTGAAAAGGTCATGTCATGCATCTCAGTATGAATAAGAAAAGGAAAATTACAAGGAAGAATGTTGTTAGCAAAGGATGTTAAGTACAAGCCCAACTTAGAAAAGTTACTAAAAAGTCACATTGGATCATAGATTTCAAACACATAAGAATTTCTCTTGATTACCATCAACAAATGCAGAAACATATATTTGCAATGATATGACAATTAGGTCCTCCAACCTTCTTTGTTACATTTACAAGTGCAGAGCATCTTTGGACACCACTAGTAGAAACTCTTACTAAATTACATAGAAATACAAATAAAGACAAACACATTGAAACAATTGAGGAATGCAACATTGATTATCTTGTCAGAAAGGACCCAGTAACATGTACACGTTACGATAGACATAAGACAAATACATTGAAGCAATTGATCTGTCAAGATAGCACATTTTTTGGCAAAATATTCGATTACTACTTTGTAACTGAATTCCAAAATAGAGGTAGTGCACATGAACATGCTCTTATATGGATATAAAATGCTCCAATATATGGACTTAATACTAACTTAGAAATTGAAAAATTCTTGGATAACTATATAACTTGTAGCACAAATCGCCTTGATCCAGAACTCGCAAAGATACATGAACATCATCATACCAAAAGCTGTAAGAAAATAAACGCATCACAGTGTAGATACAAATTTCCAATGCTACCAATGAAAAGAACAAGGATTCTTGAACCATTTACTTCGATGGATGTCTCAGCAAATGAAAAAGTTTTGTCCTTGCAAAGCATCTTAGAACACAAACACTATGACAAATCAACTAGTCATGAAGATTTCTTAGATGAATTCCAATTAGTAGAAACTGTATATATCGAATTAATACAAAGTACATTAACACAACCAATGGTATTCTTGCAACGAAAACCATCATAAATATGGAATAACAGCTTTGCATACAATATGCCACACCTATGGAATGCAAATACAGATGCTCAATATGTTCTAAATGCATATGCTGCAGCTTCATATTGCAGTTCATATATGACCAAATTTGACAGATCTATGACAAATGCATTCAAAAGGATACGAAAAGAGCATGAAAAGAGAAAAATTGATGCTATTCAAATGATACGGTTTCTAGGCAATGCTTTGCTTAACCTTGAACAAATTTCAGCTCAACAAGCAGTTGATATAGCTTTATCACTACCATTGAATCATAGTTCAAGAGAATGCAACTTTATCAACACAACACCAATAGACGAACGCACATTTATACTTAAACCAAATACTCTTTTGAAACAAATTCCTGACAACTCTGAAGATGTTATGTTCAATTCTATAATTGATTACTATATCAATAGACCTAATGCTATTAAGCATATATGTTTAGCTGAATTTGTATCAAAGTATAGGAAAGATGGCAGACCAATATCAAAAAGAAAAAAAGAAAAAGTAATTTTATTCATTAAATACAAAAAACACATTGACTATGAAAACTATTACAGAGAAAAACTTTTGCTATATGTTCCATTTGAAAACAATGAAAATGCACTAAAGCAAGACTCCTCTACATGGAAGAGTGCATACATGTTGCATAAGAACACAATAAAGAACAATGAAACTAAGTTCACATATAACATGAACAAGAAATGGGGTGATTTGGAAGAAGCAATTCAAATAATTGATAGCAGCACTGTAACTTCTAATCATACAATAAAAAAAACTTGAAATATCTAATGATGTTACTGAGAAGTATGACTTGGCTAAAGATTTGAAATTTCTCCAATGCAATGAGAAAAAAAGACATCTTAACATTGGTTTTCAATTTACAAAACTTCCATTTATGCTTAGCAATGAAGAATACTACAAGATTAGAAGAATGCTTAATAGAGAACCACAAGCAATGCTGAAATACATTGCAATGAAAAAACGAAAGAACATAGACAAACCATTCTACTTATTTTTGACTGGAGGAGCTGGTACTGGAAAAACATTTACAACAAAAGAAATATTCCAAATGCTCATGCGCATCTACAATGAACATTACAATACATATCCTTTGAAACCAAAAAGTTTGATATTAGCATATATAGGTAAAACTGCATATAATGCAAGTGGAGTTACAATTCATTATGCATTGCTAATGCCTTTCAACAAATCTAGTTTTATTCCACTTAGCAACGATGTATTAGACAACTTAACACAGCTATATGAAGAATTAAGAGTTGTTCTGATTGATGAAGTATCTCTAATTGGAAGTTGTTTTCTATATCAAATTGATGATTGACTAAGAAACATTAAGCACAATCAAACAAAATACTTTGGAAACATTGATATCATATTTTGTGGCAACTTGTACCAAGCACAACCTATACAAGATTCACTAATATTTGAACAACCTACAATAAGAAAGCAACCAACAACATACGACTTTTGGAAAGAACATGTAAAGTACCATGAATTTCACATTGCAATGCGTCAAACAAATGAAAAATTCGTTAGCATTTTGAATAGGATGCGTTTAAATAATCAAACAAAAGATGATTTGAATTACCTAAATAGAAATTTTGTTCAAAATGCTCCTAATGATCCTACTTTCCCCTATCTATTTTTTAGGAATAAAGATGTAGCATTACATAACAATAAAATGTTGTCTATTGTTCCTGGTGATGAAATTGTAATTAATGCAATTGATTATGAATAAGAAAACTATGGAAAAATACCATCTCATGCACAAATGGCAACATTGCCTTCACAAATTGTTCTAAAACTTAACATGCTAGTTGAAATATATGCAGGAAACTATGACTTACAAGATGGTCTAGTCAATGGTGTAGATGGTATCATTAAAGCATATGTAAATTTAGACAACTTTGATGTAATATGGATCAAATTCTATGATGAACATGTTAGCCATCAACAAGCACATAAATTTGATTTTCTATATAGCAAAGAAATTTCTAGTGATTGGACTCCCATACTACGCACAACAAAGCCAATTTTTGTATTAGAAAAAATAGGCAACTTGAAAATCAAAAAACAATTTCCAATCCAACTAGCATGTGCATGTACAATACACAGATCACAAGGCTTGACACTAGACAATCTTGCATTTGATACTTTAGGAATACGACACCATGGATTAGTATATACGACTCTCTCTCGTGTGAGAAACATAGAATCATTGCATTTTCTTAGTCCACTTAAGAAACAAAACTTCCGAATTCAACACAAAATTTCTCTTGAAATAGAACGTTTACAAAGAAACACAAAGTGGCAACTAGACTACAATTATTCATTATTAGAAACAAAAGCATACATTTCAATTCTTTCTCTAAACACCCGCAGTTTACAAATACATATTGATGATTTGTTAAATGACTATGATCTAATGCAATCTGACATCCTATGTTTACAAGAAACACATTTGAAAGATCCAATGCTACTAAAAAGACTTGAAACATTCAATTTCATATCACATTATAGTAAACATGGTTTGCTAATTTGTATGAAAAAGCATATAAAGATTTTGACACATATTCACTTTGAAGAAAAAAACGTTGAAGCTACACTAGCAAATATGCTTCTTCATGACATGGATATTATAGTTCTGAATGTCTATGTTGCACCATATGCAGCATTGAACGATACATTGCACCTTCTTTCAAAAGCATTATGCAACATACATTCAAATCAAACAATAGCAATTGTCTGTGATTTCAACATCAATATGCTTGGAAGCAACAACAAAACAAACAAACTAAGATCATATATGCACAATTACAACCTTCATTTTATTTTAGAGACAAATAACAATCATTGATCACATATGGTCAAACATAACTTGTAGCTATAAGACTTTTAGGTTAGATACATATTGGAGTGACCTGATACTATTTGTCTCATCATCGAAGACAGAAATGCAACATAAACATAGTGCAAATGAAACTAGTATAATGCTTTTTCTAGTCAATATTGTCGCACTTGCCTACTCATGTCCTTATTATACACATGAAATCAATAGTGAGTATTATTACCAATGATACATTTAGTTTGTTTCTGAATAAGTTTTTGAAAGTTGCATTATAGATTTTTAACTACTATGCCTTTGACTTCTAATCGTATGTCTTGCAAATTACTATAGCTTTCTACAATGAGTCAAATAGGCAAAGACAAGTGACAAAAAGAAATAAACACATCCATGTTTGCTTACTACACTAAACTTACTTACCCTTCAATGCATATGTATAGATATATCTATATGTTTAACTATTTATTTCTTTCTACAACACTATTGCAAGACCTATTCTTATATTACTAGTGCTAAGTTCTATAGCACTGTTCTTCATATCGAATTATACTATGCATCAATAATTTATTTCTCAAGCATCACATAATTCATTTTAATTCTTGAATTTGTCTTCCAACCCATTGTAATATTTGCATGTACAAATGAGACACGTCCCATTGCAAATTGCAAACTATATATAATCACTTTGGAGTTATCTAACAATAAACACCACATAATACTGAATCTTATTCTCTGCAGTATTTTAGCACTACAATACAATTTGTTTCCCTTTTGATCATCTCAATAATGTACCATGCTTAAACTTGACAATCATCACCAATTGCTTATTTACATCAGAAATGTTACATGCATAATTCTATGAATCCCAGTCTTCTTGTTCTTCTTTTCTTGTCAACCGTTGATTCCTTTTCCTCACCCTTCTCTAGAAACTTGTCAAGCTTCCTGTTCACTTTACATTTGAACCCTCTTTTACTAAGATCTCCTCCAATTTCCCATGTTGCTTCTTGTCAACCTCTAAATTTCCATAAATATAACATCAAATACAAATTAAATTGCTTCCAAAATTATAACTCCATTTCAGTTACATCAAACTAAATTATTTCATAATCCATATGCATCTTAATTCACATTGTGCAATTTGAACAAAATGTGTCCAATCTCATCATTATTTCTCATAATATCGCTATTATCTTTGAAATTTTATCTATACCTTTTCTCTTTGGTTTCTTTTGTTCTATGGTGTTTCTATGTTATTTTTCATTGGGTAGTACAAGAAGCTCAAATGACATATATCTTGATCAACATATTCATTGTGTAAACTGCCAACGACCCATAAACTAAGATTAGTATATATTTCTATTGCACTAATAGAATTTTCTGAATTTAAAATGTTATAGTTTATAAGTTTTAAATGCAATTAATATTTCCCAAGCAACTAATATTCGCTCTTATTTAATGATAATGTTTATACTTTTTTTTTTTTTTTTAGTTACTAAAATTTACCAAACACTTCGTAGTTGCGTTCAAGTGCACCATTCAGTGAGGTTGCATCTTTTTCATCTCGCAGTTCTGGAAAAGAAGCTACAATGGACAAAGAAGAACAAATATCAAGTGCAATTGAATCAGACACGTAAGTAAATTTGAAACAAATTCTTATACATACCATTGACATAGCATTCATATTTATCGCCAATATATTTTACTTCTAATTGTTTCTTTTGCCACATCAACATCATCAATACACAGATCAAAAGCAACATATTTAGTTCCAGTTACCATTGAAGAACTAAACATTCACAAAACTGGAAGAATGTTCAATGGAGATGTTATGGTTATCTGTCATGTCTCCCAAACCCCCTTTTTAAATTATTATCTTTTTTTTTTTTTTTTTATGGGATTAATAATATCCATTATACCTCATGATTACTCCTCCTAAATTAACATCTTCTGTTTATACACACATAAATTAAATTCTCCTTTAAAAGATAGCCATCTATATCTTTACATAGTTCTTATATTGGCTACTCAATTGATCTATCATCTCAACCCTCATTATTACCATGTACTCATTTGTACACCCAACCACTTCTCTCTACTGTCAATAGCTATATTTGCAATTACATAATTTACTGAACCATTAATCCATCTAACAGGGCATACTGCAACTTAACATACAATTCCTACATTCTCTAATGCACTATAGCATTGAAATTTCATAATTTTCTAAAGGATTATAACATACAATTCATACATTCCATAATGCACTATAACATTGCAATTTCATAATTTGCATAAAAGAATATAACATCAAAATTTTACAATTTGCATAAAGGAATATAACAGCCCAATTTCATAAAATAGGGATACATTTAACACAGACTTACAGATATCTCCAAATGTACGCATGCACCCTTTACCATGACCAGTCCTCCCAACCTTAGAATCCTCTTTATCTCCCAGGATTCACCCCCGAGCAGAGATCACCTCCTAGCACAGATCCAACACTAATCTGTCTAGGATCAGCTTATTTAAGCCATACCCCAAAGCATGTTTCTAATTCTGCGTCCAGAATAGCAGGATGCTTTCTTTCCTGTTTAGCCTAGGCTTCCCCTCTTGGGGTTCCTTAAAGCTGCTTTAAGATTTTCCTCAGCTTTTCCAGCTTTTCTCACCTCTTCCCAACTACCTTCATTGGGGAAATTCTAGATTTCTCCTTAAATCTAACAAATTTCTTTTCAAGGATTTTTGAAAGCTTTTTGGGGATTTTGTTGTCTGGGTCTGTCCTCATGGATTTTGGCAAGTGATCTCAATTCTCTTTTTGGTCATAGTGCATACATAATATTTTATTTATTTTTCATAATTACAAAATTAACTACATCCACACAATAATCATCCACTGGGGTCCACTCCCCTTTGGATTTATGTTCAAATGTCTCATTTGAAAAGCATAGAACTTGGGGGTGTTACATATTCCCCCTCTGAAAGTAAACACCGTCCTCGGTGTTGACAACTATCTACTAGTTGATTTTGAACATAATTATGAATGCTTTTCCATCATCTGAGCTTCTCTGTGCCTTGTAGCTTTTTTTTTTTTTTTTTTAGCAGTAAAGTGCTCCACTGCACCTTTACTCGAGCTACTGTTCACTTCCGCACTTTCATTTCTTCTCGCTTCCATCTTTGAAGCGACTCTTGAAGGAAATTCCTCTTCTGGTCCCACCTGGACCACAATTCAAATCAATCATGTGAGAAGCATCATGTACAAAAATTATAACGTTTCCTTTCCAACAAGGAGACATAAAATATATCAGGAAATTTAATAAGCAAGGGCAGAACTAATGTATAAGCCCTTAGTTTTCAGCAGAGTATTCTCCTGCCTCCATTCTATTTACTGATGCCTTATGCAGGTTGGTTTTCTTCCTACTTCTTTGCAAGAAGTCTGTATGGAAGATCTTTTATCCTGGTTTCTCTGTCCACAATTCATACCAATGTAAGTAAGATCAGGTACATATAATTGATAATTCACAACAGCATCCTGCATTTCCATAACTTAAGACATTCAATTATTAATCAAACCGTTCAGATTCATAATAGGTTAGTGTACTTTTAGTACACTACTTATCCTTCCTTGTTTTGCAGTGAGATTCTTTCCTCGCACCACTTGGTTCAGTTCAGCTTTTTCTAGATTTTCTAGGTGATTGATCTTCACCTTTTTCCTCTTTGTTTCCAGAGTGCCCAATTTCCTGTTACACACTTGGCTAAACAATTTCTCAAATTTCTCATTAGTACACCTAAATGAGAGAAATAATTGGATCACATGCATGGTTATGCTTACTCTTGCTCATTTTATAATTGTACTTCTAGTATCTTTTCATTGTTTCTTTTGTTAGTTACTTAATTTAGTTAGTAACACTAGTTTCATTATTAATCTCTACAATTCCATGCCTCCCTCTCACATGAAATTGTACCCACTAGTTCAAAGCTTAAGTGAACAAATTTGGAGATGAGGGGTTTACCCCCACACCCAAATCCAATTTACAGCTCATCCTCTTTTCTCTCGGTTTGTAGCTGAATGATCCTCATAATTTCTCTGTCTTTGAATTTAAGACTCAAGAAATTTAAATTTTAATAAAATTTTCACCACAAAATTTTATAGTGTGACTCCATGTTTCCTTTTCTAGTGATAAATGAGATTTCTAAAATTCATCATATTCACAATTATTAATTCTTGAAAATGTCAAAAAATAATTTTGACACAGTTTCCCCTTTTTCAAAGACCCATCAGCTTATATAGAATTAATTAAAATGAAAAAGACTTCATAAATCATAAAAGTGTTCCCACTTTTTCTTGAGTCATAAAAGAATTCCTTCTTTTCTAATGCATAAAAGAATTCTATTTTTTTCTAACAAAAGCAACTCCTAAAATATATCAACTCGAAAACATAATTTATTTCCATGAATGAATATAAATTATTATAATTAAAATAACTAAGGAATCATTCTTCCACTATTTCAAGAATATTCCTCCTTAAGTAAATCATCAGGAAATTTTCAATTTATCTCTTTATTCATTCATGCCTAACTCAATGTAATGGTTCAACAATTACTAAATCAACCATTTAAACTGTAATTTAAACTTGTACTTCACTCTTCTTTTTTTTTTTTTTTCAGTTTTAATTTCCTATACCCCTTTCTTAACCTTATCCTGAAGGTAAATGGTTCTATAGATATATATATCTTTGCACACATAGCCATCTAAATCCATTACCAATAGGCTATGCCCATCTTCCTCCACCTTGTATAAAGTGAAACTTATAAAGTATAACCTCTTTGTTATATGAGCCATGATCTTTCATATCATTAAATCTTCCACTCTTTTTGCATATATATAGCCCCACTCTATCTATATATATAATCCTCAACATAACATAACCTCCACCATATATATATAAAATCTACCATATATATAGATTTCACCATACATATATATATAAAATCCACTTCTTCTAGAATTATTTCGCTATCTTAACTTTAATTTAAACTCCACCCTTTTTAAATTAAACTTTAAAGTCTGCTTTAATTAAAAGCCACCTAACACAAAAGGAATACCTTACCCTTTTTCAACTTCTATGATAAAAAAATCATTTACCCATCCTTTAATTACCACCAAGGAACTAAAAGGATATATAGTGTTTACCTCAACTATGATGATAATATAGTCTAAGGATATATTCTGGACACATGAAATCTTTTTGTGAATCTACGTCAAATCCTCAGCTCAGTTCAAAGGTGTATTTATTTCCCTTCATATCACTTCAGTCATATAGTCTATATATATATATATATTGTTACATATATACATATATTATATTAATATTCAATATCCTACCCCTCGAATATTCAATATTAATATTCAGTATTATATTAATATTTTTTTTTTCCTTCTTCAGGTGTCTTTGAATTCCATTATCAAGTCAATGACTCTCTTAAATTATTTCCATTAACTCCATATATCTCACCTAAATATGACATAGGATGCATCTTACCTCTAGATATATACCACATCTAGGTATATGTCAAATTCATATGTCACAGATATATATATTATAGGAAAATTGGACATCCTACATACCATGGTTATACATCTTGTATCTATCTATATCCCATTTATCTTGTATATATATATATATGTGAGGTAGGGTTTTTTTTTTTTTTTTTTCTTTTTCTACTATACCCATAGTGTAGGAGGCTTTTCATAAATGTTAAGATCCTCTCCTAGCATTGGTCAGACCTCTGGTTTGAAAAAAAAAATTTCTATGCCTCTTTGAGGCTACCTTTTATGTCTACTCTCCTCAAAACATATATACTTTCACTATGCACACTCTTTTACATAGACTTCTATATATTTTTACATGACATATATATATGTTCATTATTCAAGCTCTTTCATAATTGCAACAATTGACATACCCATATAGTGGTCTAGAACATCGGTTGTTACGATATTGGAACCACATATATAATGCACCTATAATTATATATATATATTATAAGCGATTGCACACATAATTATATGCATTATATACTTATGCACTTATCCATCCTACGAGATATTGGATACATAGATGAAATCCTTTTATAATTGATTATGGACTATGAGTGAAATCGATAGGTCGATAATTTTGAATATAACATTACTCTGGTCACTTATATATATATGAGGTTATATAATACAACTCTCGGTATTATTATTTCGCATGACTGTCACCTATCTATTAATCCTGATACCTATATTATATGATCTTTCTTTTATAATCGATTATTATGTCAACATATATCTTCTTTCATATATTCATACGAAGAATTCGTAGTCACTCCTTTTATGCAAT
Source organism: Pinus albicaulis (assembly GCA_034641835.2). Taxonomy (NCBI): domain Eukaryota; kingdom Viridiplantae; phylum Streptophyta; class Pinopsida; order Pinales; family Pinaceae; genus Pinus; species Pinus albicaulis. Next base: position 147,940,242 of record CM076578.1, on the reverse strand, counting down.
TGCTAACATTTCACGAACTCACCTCTCGGTGACTTACCTACCCCGCCACGTGGGCAAGGCAGTCCAACGAATTGTAACTTGCAGTTGACTTAGTCAACGTCGCCTTTGCACATACCATTTGTCACTTATGTAAAATTATATTTTGTCACTTATATAAAATTATATAACTCCTATCTATATACCTACGTAACCTATGTGTGTCTCTTACATATCAATACGTGATATATGTTTCATATAAGCGATCTGTTATATCCACTTATTATATATATATCCTCGTTGGTATACTTATGACCAAAGTTCGTATATATATATATATATATATATATATGTGACACGTATTAACGCACTGCTTTTCATAATGTTGACAATTATATCGATTTCCCATATATGTATATCCATGGATCATTATGGATCATTTAAAAACACGCAGATAGGTATGTATTTATCTACGTATGAATAGCAAGAAATTTGTTTTTTTTTTTTTTTTTTTTTTTTTTTTTACACGCACCTACCTACCCCTCGGTGACGTATCTAGCCGTCCACGTTGGCACGGCAGTCCAACTACCCGTGTAGCTACCGTTGAATTATGCCAACGACGTCTTTGCACAGGTAAGTATACACATGGTTTCCTTTTTCCACGGATTTTCCCACAGATTTTCGCAGAGCGCAGAGTAGGTGTTCACCGGCGACGAGTTTGGTTTTTTTTTTTTTCATAATTATAATACGTGGATTAACCTGGAAATCATTGTTAACCCTGGTTAACCCAATCTGTATTGCAGCATTCGTTAATTAATTCCGGTTCAGGATGATGCGCGACAGAGTAGTCGTGAACTCGTTCACACCGCCCAGGGTTAACCTCACCACCGGCTATGCCGATCACCGCGTGCTGGCGGCCTTTACCCGGTCGACCACACTTCTTCTTGAATTATGGCTCGGCTTCCACAGAAGGTAAGCCGGCTAGCTGCCGTAGGAATCGGGGTAGTGTCCTCCGCCAATTTCTTTTCCTTCCTGCAGAAGAAAATGACGCGTCGTGCAAGTAGATTAGCCAGTACTGCAGAGCGCGTACTGTGTCTTGAACGTAGGTTTGCTGCGGTGGTTCGACCTAGGATTCATCTGTACCAACGCGCCGACTACTCCAGGTTCCTATGTACCTATTGAATACACCTGTGGCTGTTTTGTTGGACAGACGGAGGCATAGCAATCGACCTCTAGAGTTTGCTTGTGAGGATTAGGGTTGTGGATTTTGTTACTATTAAATCCTTTAGCCGCTCTAAGTTTTTCATATATTCCTCTATTCCTTCTTGCGCAGGGTTGGTTTTTCATTTGATATCTAGTAGTTGTTTCTCCTCCGATGAAGTTGTTCAGCATCTCGTCTGTCACCTGAGGCAGAGCGATGAGTCCTGTGCCCTATTATCTTTGTAACACTGGTTTTTATGTTATTTTTCTTCATAGCTGCACCTCTGCTCGGCTGCAACTCTAGCCGCTCAGTCTATGAGTATGCAGGTTAACAATTTATTGTTTCTGCAAACAGTATGGATAATACGTGCCAGGACCTTTGCCGGCTCCTTCGTTGGCCGAGTGTCGAATCTGTGGTTCGCCATACCTAGATCTAACAGTCGCTACCAACCTCGTCCATTTTCCTTGCGGCCCCTTTGAATGTGCTCATTCGACTGTGAGTGATATTCACGACGCAAGGAGGCGAAGTTTATCTTTATTTGCTTTCGATTTTTCGTATTTTATGTTACCAGTTTTCTACTATGAGAACTTATCGTTTTGCTCGAATAGATAGCTGCTAACCGGTTCGTACCATACCTAAGACTGTAAGATAAGTTCATGGGACGTCTTGTTAATGGCGTATTTATGGCTTCATCCGTCACAGATCTTCATGGTGTTAAAGATTTCGGTGGGGGGGTCTTCCCCAGAATGCTGTGGGGAAAGGGTACCGGTATGCTGTTGGTAATCGGTTGCCCACCCTTTTTCAGCTAAACCAAATGTCGTTTTCTCCTATTTACTTGAGTGTGGAGAGGGCACCTCACGAGGGTGTAGTCTGTGACGAGGACCGAGGAAGTGTTTATTATTCCATCCACCTGAATCCATGCCAAGAGTATGCCCAAAAGATTCCAGGCTTTCCTCACCCGCTCGTCTCAGGTCCGTCGACAATCCCTTGGGTCACGTAGATTTTTTTTTTTTTTCCAGCTCCTCCACTGTATCGAATGAGAATTGCGCCGTGGACTCCTTGATGGTTGCATGATAGTGATACCCCGCTTGGTTACTCTTTTGTCTATGGCAGTATAACATATACCTTTTTAATCAGGTTCGGAAATCCGTCTAAGAATTCGTGGGGTCTATTTTAACTGAATATCGTAGTATTTAAAACTTCTCTCTCTCTCGTCGCCTGTACTAATTTTTTTTTTGCTTTACGTTCCACTGAACTATATAGCAGATAATACAAAACAATTGTTTGGTTTATCTCCCGGCGTATTCTAGGGTTATTTATTTCAGGTTCTTTCCATTCAAAACTTCGTTAATGCAAATTTGAGAGCGATAGTCCTATTTACCAAATTTAACATTTAACATGTCGTGAACTTCGTTGTGTATTTTGACAGATTGTGTTTTATTCTATTCCAGCGAAATAGAATATCCATTTTTTTATTCTATTCATATATGTTTCTAAAATATTCTGACAGATTGTGTTTTATTCTATTCCAGCGAAATAGAATATCCAATTTTTTTTATTCTATTCATATATGTTTCTAAAATATTCTGACAGATTGTCTTTTATTCTATTCCAGCGAAATAGAATATCCAATTTTTTTATTCTATTCATATATGTTTCTAAAATATATTTAAATATTCATATATTCATATATATTTCTAACATATATATTGGAGATTTCTAAAATATTCATATATTCATATATGTTTCTAAAATAGGTTTCTTATGGTCATGTATATGAATTTTAGATGGTAAAATTTTAGATGGTGATTACTCATAAGTTAGAATAGAAATTGCACGTCTTTGAAAATTACTATTCGATTCCAAAGTTTGGATAACTCTAATTATTAACCTCTATACTTTTACAACGAAGGGAATAATCTTAGGAACTAACATCTTAATTAGTAATTTGAGTCTTTCTATTCATACAATAGAATAAAAGTTCTATAAATCAGGAGATTCTTCTCCTAACAATCTTCCCCTGATCTAATTTAATGTATTTACATTTTTCCTTCTACATTTTGTTTCATGTATTATTAGGTTGGAAGTAATATTTTTCCAGCATACTCAAATTTGCAGATACATCATCCTTAGCTTTACAGGGCACCTAACACAAATTAACCATCTATAGAGTTCAAGAACTTTCAGATTTAACCTACTTTGGTTTGGAGACTCTGAGGTTTCTATTCTATAGATTTTCAGGTCTACTACCAGTCCAAATCTGAAAGGGGTTATGTTAAGATGGAATTGATTCAATGTAGTACCAAATTTGCTCATTGTCCTAAGATTAATTTTACATATGTAGCCAATTCATACTGTATACACTTACAACACAGATTAGCAAAATTTTTTTTTTTTTTTTTATACCTCTCAGAAAAACAACATATGTAATAAGCAGTGAGCACAATTGCCAGCCCAAATTGTTGTAACTTGGCGCTCCGATACCATTTGTCACGTCTCCCAAACCCATTTTTTTTTTTCTATATGTCCTGGGATTCTGTTATTGATCACAGTGACTTCTGTGCCATCAGTATTATTATGATAGATTAATTTATTTGGAACTGAATGTTCAGGGGTCCTGGTTTATTAACAGCTTCTGTTTATACACACAGCATTAAATACTCATTTAGAATATAGCCATCTATACCTACACATAGTTATTATATTGGCTGCTCCATTAATCTATCATCTCAACCCCATTATTTCAATGTACTCGTCTCTACACCCAACCAATTGTCTCTATTGTCAATAGCTGTAGTTGCAATTACATAATGTACTGAACCATTAATCCATCTAACAGTGGCATACTGCAACTTAACATACAATTCATACATTCCCTAATGCACTATAGCATTGCAATTTCATAATTTGCCTAAAGGATTATAACATCACAACTTCATAAATTTCATAAAAGCCTATAACATCACAATTTCATAAATTGCATAAAGGAATATCATATCACAATTTCATAAATTGAGTAAAGGAATATAACATCACCATTTCATAAAAACAGAGATGATTAACACAGACTTACATATATCTCCAAATTTATGCATGCACACCTCTACCATGACCAGTCCTCCCAACCATAGAATCCTCTTTATCTCCCAGGATTCACCCCCGAGCAGAGATCACCTCCCAGCACAGATCAACCACTAATCTGTCTAGGATCAGCTTATTTAAGCTCTTACCCCAAAGCATGTTTCTAATTCTGCGTCCAGAATAGCAGGATGCTTTCTTTCCTGTTTAGCCTAGGCTTCCCCTCTTGGGGTTCCTTAAAGCTGCTTTAAGCTTTTCCTAAGCTTTTCCAGCTTTTCTCACCTCTTCCCAACCACTCCTCTTCATTGGGGAAATTTAGATTTCTCCTTAAATCTAAATAAATTTCTTTCAAGGATTTTTGAAAGCTTTTTGGGGATTTGTTGCCTTATCCATCCTCATGGATTTTGGCAAGTGATCTCAATTCTCTTTTTGGTCATAGTGCATACATAATATTTTATTTATTTTTCAAAATTACAAAATTAACCACATCCACACAATAATCATCCACTGGGGTCCACTCCCCTTTGGATTTATGTTCAAATGTCTCATTTGAAAAGCATAGAACTTGGGGGTGTTACATTATCTATAGTACATACCTTGATAAAGTCCACAAAGCACGAAAAATACTACGTGCAGATTTGACAGATGTCGAAGGAATCATGACAATCACATTGTCCATACGAACTGAGCTTATTGAACAACATGGACAAAAAATATCACCAGGAAAAGCAATATCTATTACAAATTTTAAAGTTCTTCCCAAAACAAATTATGACTGCGGTGATTGTGATTGGATTCTGCTGCTAACTGAACTAAGCACCGTACAAAACATACCAACAATTTGCAAACAATACAAATTCATCCCAAATACAACAGTAAAATAACTTACAACAAACAAAGAAACATATCCAATTGGAACAATTGCAGCAGTTGTCACAGTTGCACGGAAAGTTGGTTTCCAATATACATTGCAAATTAAAGATGGAAATTTCGATGACAATAGAGAAACGGTAACATAAATTAATTTGCAATGTTTTTATATTGCTAGTTCCATCCTACATTTCAATTCAGTTTCAAAAAAAAAAAAAAAAAACGTTCTGTGTTCTTTTGCAGTTGCAGTTATTTGAAACATTTGCACCGCTCTATGATGGAATTGAGCAAGAATTGCAAATAGGACATCTTCCAATTATGTTATTCAAAAACGTAACAAATAGGAAAGAACTGAAGGACAGAACACTTCGAACAACACAAGCTACATTCATCACAAAATTGAATGCAGAAGCAACAGAAGAACTTAAGAAATTGAACCCTCCAACATTCTCTGTAAGTACAAATGAAACAATACCTCTACTATTCAATATGCAATTGTTTCTCCATCTGTTTCTATTTTGACATATACTACTTGTGCTCGTCTGTGAACAGATAAAAGGAAAATTGACAATTGCAAGTATTTACTCTATGCCATTTGAACCAGTTTGTGTTGAATGTAATTCATCAATACCAGCCTCTACAATGATAGAGGAGAATACAGTTGATTGCCTAAAGTGCAATAAAAATTTGTCCCTTTCCTATTCACAGTGTCTTAATTGCATAATCAAGTCCAACAACACCAATTTGCAATGTTGCATCTGAAGCAAATTCCTCTTGAAACAGTTACTTCCCAACCTAGCAGATATGTCTTTTCAAGACTATGTTAAAAGGAAACAAGCAACAATGTATATGCTACGCGATTTTAAAATCAATGGTACATCTACAATCAACAAAGACAATGAGATCCAATCTGTTGACACCAACGGAAGCCCTACCAAGGCTAGGTATACTTATAATTATTCTTCATCTTTCAACAAAAAACCAGATATATGCAATTTAAATTATGCTAGACAAAATAGCAAGATTTGTACTAATTTTTCACTTTTCTTTGCAGCGCCAGCAATTCTTCAAACATTGGCTACAACAGAATCACATAGTAATCCTGAAATCAGTGCAAAGTTCTTCTCAATTTTTGTACAAGATTTCACTGTTCAAATCTGCCTTTCTCAAAGCGCAGTATGTCTGTAACATTTTTCCAGAACAAGAATGTTTTGATAGAACAATTACAAACAAAAATCACTAGTTATACTTATAGTGTTTCTTTTACCTATTCACAAATACTTTCAGACTTAATATATGTATATTTAAGAAATGTAGCATTTTCATTTGATGTTTACAAATGTTTCAGATTTCATACATATATGTTCAATGAATAGATCCTGTGTTTACAATCTCACATTATATATATATATATATATATAGAGGAGAATACAGTTGATTGCCTAAAGTGCAATAAAAATTTGTCCCTTTCCTATTCACAGTGTCTTAATTGCATAATCAAGTCCAACAACACCAATTTGCAATGTTGCATCTGAAGCAAATTCCTCTTGAAACAGTTACTTCCCAACCTAGCAGATATGTCTTTTCAAGACTATGTTAAAAGGAAACAAGCAACAATGTATATGCTACGCGATTTTAAAATCAATGGTACATTTACAATCAACAAAGACAATGAGATCCAATCTGTTGACACCAACGGAAGCCCTACCAAGGCTAGGTATACTTATAATTATTCTTCATCTTTCAACAAAAAACCAGATATATGCAATTTAAATTATGCTAGCCAAAATAGCAAGATTTGTACTAATTTTTCCCTTTTCTTTGCAGCGCCAGCAATTCTTCAAACATTGGCTACAACAGAATCACATAGTAATCCTGAAATCAGTGCAAAGTTATTCTCAATTTTTGTACAAGATTTCACTGTTCAAATCTGCGTTTCTCAAAGCGCAGTATGTCTGTAACATTTTGCCAGAGCAAGAATGTTTTGATAGAACAATTACAAACAAAAATCACTAGTTATACTTATAGTGTTTCTTTTACCTATTCACAAATACTTTCAGACTTAATATATGTATATTTAAGAAATGTAGCATTTTCATTTGATGTTTACAAATGTTTCAGATTTCATACATATATGTTCAATGAATAGATCCTGTGTTTACAATCTCACATTATATATATATATATATATATATATATATGTTATAAATCTATTTAAAAATTTCCTGAAAAAAATATTTGTGCAAACATGATCCCTGAGCTACTTCCAGCCTTCTCTCTTGTTGTTTATTGGTTTTGCAAAAATCGTAATTGACATCTGGAATATTAATTCATCTCTGTAAAAGAGGAAGAGACACTAAGATTATTTGTCCATATGATGTGCACTACAAGTAGCCAGCTCTGCAAACGAAACGACGACATTAATTTTTCATATATTGCTATGTATCAACTTTGAACAGCATCTCTCAATTTGGCCAATATTGTTATGGTAACAGAAATAGTAAATCGCCATTTCTAAGTTTATGCTTCCTTAGCTTATAAGTTCATATTTTTTTTTTGTAGATTCTTATATTCAATATTAATAGTAATGCACCAAATTCTATGTGTAGACATTGTACTATGACTTAAATTAGTTTTATGTTCCCTGCTCTTCGCCTTTGTTATTTGACCATGCTTGATCATGACTATATTTTTCCGTCATGCTCACTACAAAATAATGAAAAAAGCAATACACAGTCTGTGTTTTTTTTTGTTTAAAAAAAAATAAATAGTAAAAAAACATTACATACCGTCTTTCACACACTGATATGATTTCAAAATAAAAACATTACAGTCTCTTACAATAACCTGTCGGGCTTCTTAATTTATATAAGCCACGCATATTAAAACATAAAACAAAAACTATATAAAATGAGACTAAACTAAAATTTGTAGGGCCTATTACAAATGCGCTTTGTATATATTTAAAACAATACAACAAACCAAATGTTGCAAAACTTTTTGTCGCATCATAAAAACATTAAAACATTTCATTTGCGCATATACCAGCGGACCTGAAAAGAGATTAAATCCGCTTCATAGACTGCATTGGGTCCAAAACATAATATTACAAGGCAGCCAATACAAAAAGTTCCGATGCCAATTGAAACGCGAACTGGCGATCAACTATTAACTGCACCAGATAACATAGATCGGGTCCGGACTTATAGCATAACAAATGGTTCAAATAAAAAACTCTGATGCCGATTGTTAATCGGACCTGAGTTCAACTATTAGTTGCCACCTATAATATGCATCGGGTCTGGTTCCTTTCACTGTTCAATTGGGCTACAAAGAAAACGCTCACGATACATTTCAACTTGCCATACAATATGATAATGCCACATAGTCTTGTGGACCCACGGACCTTGGCTTAGGTAGAGGCCCATTCTTATATGAAATAGCATGCGATGAACTCAACGCATCGGACCATTACAAAAGGCTATTGATTATATGAATTACTTCCGATTGCGATGAAAGCATCAGAGCCTCCATCATCAACAAGACATTGTACTTGTACACACAATACAATACAATATTTTTTAAATTAAATTTAAAATTAAAAAAATTGTAAATATTTTGTTAGCCGCCTATGAATTTTTTGATAGTTGGTTTGTTTTATTGTCCAGGCTACACAGAGTGATGAATTTACTATATTTTCCATAATCGCAGTCACTGTGATTCGAAACACAGAGAAGGCCATTATAGCAGTAGCTCAGTGAAACAGTAGAGAGATTAAGAGGATTAACGCCTGTTAATTGAATATTTGAAACCTAATCCCGTGATCAAAGGAAAAGACGCAGTTTGAACATAAAGAGCAAATGAATCAAGCCATATCTGCTCTCAGCATCAGCAGTACATTTTCTCAGAACAGTACACCCTAATGGAGGTATGGAAACCAAGAAGACCTTCAGTCACCTTACTTGCTTCAAAAGACAAAACATAGTGCCTTACAGTTAGAAAGGACTCCAAAGAAACATCTTAGGTCGCTATCGACCTGACAGAGACCTCGAACCAGACCACCAAGTACATCGCATTGATATTAAGAAGAGTGTGCATAAGCACCATCCCCCACTCTGTCTTAATGAATCGATTTAATGTGTATCACCTACTCCTACTATCCATTTTTCCTATAAAGAACCACAGTGAACATTTTGTAAATCATTGGATTGTGTTATTGCGGTTGTAGTTGTACGGATTCATCTTTGACTGTTAGAAATAGTTTTGGAAGAGGGTAGCAGAGTAGTTTGTAAAGTAGTAGGTTGGGAGGAGAAAGTTGAGACTGTAATCAGCTATTTGAGCTCAGTATATGTGACTGGTTTTGCATCAATTAATCAAGCAATTTCATAGGTTCTTGGTCTATTACTACGGGTGATGTTATTCTTAGCCCATTGTTATTTACATTTTTCATGTTGTTAATTGGTCTTCTGGTACGCATCAGAAATATAACATAGGATTTACCCTCGCATGGTACCCCATGTTTCTGTTCTCCCTACCTTCAATGTTTTCCGCTAACTGTGAATCTAAGAGTAAACTCATTTGGTTTAACCACTGTAGCAGATGTTATTTCCTGCTAGCTGATCTGTGAACTCGGAGCTTGGTACTTGGATGTTTCTTGCTGATGTCAAAGCATGAAAGGTTAAAGCTCCTTCGATCTATAGACCCTAGTTTTGTTTCAAATATTGTCTCTGTTTTTCTCTTGGAGCATGCTAAAGCATATTTAGAATTAAATGACCTCTGGTCCAATCTATAAGCTGCCCCCTAGTGACTTCATTAAAAGATACCTTTGAGTATGTCCAAGCAGGTCTGGAGTTAAATGACCTCTGACCTGATCTATACGTAGAAATTGGGTTTCTTTCGTTCTTTCACCTTCACCCTCATTGTCCCATTTCACCATCTATCTAAAAGATCCTTTAGTATATATGACTTGCCCTTTGAAAGCCTTGGCTAGTTGTTTGCATGTAATTACCTTTCATGACTCCATGGCCCAATGGATGGCATAGCCTTAAACCATTCTCTTTTGCCAAAACATTCTATTGCTCTGCTCCTTTTTCCATTACCTTCTCAGTCTATGATCCCATGACTCATCCCATGACTCATCCCAACAATCGACCAACCAAATCATTTTAAACCCCCCTCTTCCTTGCATGCCTAGCCTAATACCTCATTTAGAGCTTTCAAAGATGAAAACTCTAAATTGTTTGAGAAGATGCAGTGACCTTCTTTGCAAAAACATGGATCCAGACATTGATACAGATACAAAGCTAGATACTTTGTGTGATCAATTAAATGGAATAGCACACATGTTTGGTAAAATGTTGGAGATGTATATGGCTAATCTGAATGCAAATCATAATTACTTAGAACAGCCCATGCATTTTCCAGAGAAATAGCAAACTCCAAACCCAGATAATGAGCAGGACATGTATGATGCTCAAGAATCTGTGGAAGATGAGGAGGAAGGTAATCGGGAGGTTCCTGATGGCTCCACCATGTCTTGCAATATGCTGACTAAAAAATATCATAGCTTGATAGCGAAAGCTAACAGGGAGTGCTGTATTGAGGGATCAAGTGACCACATGGAAGATGCAGAGTCTGAGGCAAAAGAAGAACCAGCACGCATGGAGGCTCCTCCTATAGCCAAATATTCTTCTTAGATTCCACTAAAAGAGTGGCACCCTGATCATGAGGAATGGACTGAATCAGAAAGAGATCATCAAACCTCGGAAATTCCTTAGAATTTCCCTGCAAGCACAAGTGCTGATCCCACGGAAGACGCTCAAGAAGATATCCAGCCTCTAGGTCAATTAGTACAAGAAACATAGGACTGTTGTTCTTCTGTCTATGCGAGAAGAGAAAACTCTCCATTGACAGTAGAAGAGATGGACTGAATATTAAACATGCAGTACACCTCTGAAATCTTCCACAGATCAGACACCCTTGCTCATTCATTTGTGGAGTTTGATGATACTCGACCAATCTATCATACTGATGAAGAAAGTTATCAAAGCCTGGTGATGGATGAAGATTCACTGAGTCTTCACTTTGTTACACCTCTGATCATCGGTCATAGTCTCATGGGGCTCGGCACATCGGAGCAGACTACCTCAAAGCTCCGAGAGGACATAGCTGCAATATATCATGAGTCCTCTAGTTCAGAAGATGAAGGAGACACACTCTTGAGAGAGAGTCTTCCCCTTGAGCAGCATGTTGCAAACAGAAAGAAGACTTTTCGAAGTTGTTGTTGAAGAACAGAAAGAGTGGGAGTAGCCCTGCCTAACCAGCCTGCTCAGGGAATTGAGCAAGAAAGGCCAGTCATGGGATCACTTGATGGAATGGTTGCATTGGAACACAAGGTTTGTAAGCTAGACTTATTAACATTCCAGACATCATAAAATTAGTCATTTAATTAATATAAAACAATTCTATAATAAAAATTATTTTATTTGATAGGTGATAGTTTATTGCAATTGATTTCCTTAGAGTTGGCAGGAAAATTATTTTATTGTTTATTGGTTTTGCAAAAATCATGATTGACATCTGGAACATTAATTGTATCAACTTTGAACAACATCTCTCAATTTCGGCAATATTGTTATGGTAACAGAAATAGTAAATCACCATTTCTAAGTTTATGCTTCCTTAGCTTATAATTTCATATTTTCTTTTTCGCAGATTCTTATATTCAGTATTAATAGTAATGCACCAAATTCTATGTCTAAACAATGTACTAAGACTAAAGTTAGTTTTATGTTCCCTGCTCTTCGCCTTTGTTATTTGACCATGCTTGATAATGACCGTATTTTTCCGTCATGCTCACTACAAAATAATGAAAAAAATAATATACACTCTGTGTTTTTTTTTTGTTTTAAAAAAATAAACAGTAAAAAAAAAATACATACCATCTTTCTTATTCTGATATGCTTTCAAAATAAAAACATTACAATCTGTTACAATAGCCTCTTAGGCTTCTTACTTTATATATGACATGCATATTAAAACATAAAACAAAAACTATATGAAATGAAACTAAACTAAAATTTGTAGAGCCTATTACAAATGCGCTTTGTATATATTTAAAACAATACAACAAACCAAATGTTGCAAAAACTTTTGTCACGTCATTAAAACATTAAAACATTTCATTTGCGCATATACCAGCGGACCTGAAAAGAGATTAAATCCGCTTCATAAACTGCATCGAGTTCGAAAGATAATATTACAAAGCAGCCAATACAAAAAGTTTTGATGCCGATTGAAAGGCAAACCTGCGATCAACTATTAACTGCACCATATAACATAGATCGGGTCTGGACTTATAGCATAACAAATGGTTCAAATAAAAAACTCCGATGCCGATTGTTAATCGGACCTGAGTTCAACTATTAGCTCCGGCCTATAATATGCATCGGGTCTGGTTCCTTTCACTGTTCAATTGGGCCACAAAGAAAACGCTCCCGATACGTTTCAACTTGCCACACAATATGATAATGCCACGTGATCTTGTGGACCCACGGACCTTGGCTTAAGTGGAGGCCCATTCTTATATGAAATAGCATGCGATGAACTCATCGCATCGGGCCATTACAAAAGGCTGTCGATTATATGAATTACTTCCGATTGCGATGAAAGCATCGGAGCCTCCATCATCAACAAGACACTGTACTTGTACACACAACACAACACAATATTTTTTAAATTAAATTGAAAATTGAAAAAATTATAAATATTTTGTTAGTTCCCTATGAATTTTTTGATAGTTGGTTTGTTTATTGTACAAGGTGCACATAGTCATGAATTCACTCTATTTGCCATAATCATAGTTATTTCCTGCTAGCTGATGTGTGAAATCGGAGCCTATTTCTTGGATGTTTCTTGCTGGTGTCAAAGCAGCGAAGCTTAAAGCTCCTTCTCCGATCTATAGACTCTAGTTTTGTGTCAAATCTTGGCTCTGTTTTTCCCTTGGAGCATTCTAAAACAGACCTGGAGTTAAATGACCTCTGGTTCTATCTATATGCTACCCTCTAGTGACTTCATTGAAAGCTGCCTTTGACTATGTCCAAGAAGATCTGGAGTTAAATCACCTTTGACCTGATCTATAGGCAGAAATTGGGTTCCTTTCCTTCTTTCACCCTCACCCTTATTGTCCCATTCCACCATCTATCTAAAATATCCTTTAGTATAGATGACTTGCCCTTTGAAAGCCTTGGCTAGTTCTTGAAAGATCCCTCTCTGCATCCAGGAGGGCTAGATCCTAGGGCCCCAAACTGGTTATGATATTGTCTCATATTTTGGTCTTGCCAATCTGGCCAAAACATGGGAACCCCAACATATTTTTTCTTAAAAATTGAATTAAAAATAAAAAAGTTATAAAATAAATTCCACCTTTCATTTTAGTACTAAAAATATTATTAGTACAAGTTAGAAATAAGAATATTATTAGTACTAATTTATAAAAAGCGATCATTGATAAGCAATAGGCAGTAGTTACTCTGTCATGCTGATATTGATGCCAAAAATAAGCTAAGCATATGTAACAAGTCTAATCTACACAACAAATGCATATGTTCATGGGTCGTCCTAGTAATTATCAATTGGTTACCACCATCAACACAAAAGTTGTTTTATTATAATTTAGATAGATTTAAACTACTACTATATAGCACATAAATTTTTAATTTTTACTTTGATTTAATTATATTTAAACTAAATTAAGCAGTTTTCTAGATAATTGATACATTATAAACTTCTTTGACAATGTTCCTAGCTCATTGTTCAACTGTGTCAACCAACTTTTCCAGATAATTGCTACATTACGCACTTGTTTCCAATTCCTCAATTGTACCTAAGTATATATCTGATTACCTAGACTCACAAGCAAAATACCTCAATTTACCATTTACTAAAAAACCTAAATTGATTAGATTGTAAACCTTAACACTTTAAACTAAACTAACCAGCAACTTTATTAGAAAGCAAAGGTTGAAACTCAAATTGCAACGTTTCTATATTTTCATTAAGCAACAGGTAGTAGCTACTCTGTCATACTTATATTGATGCCAAAAACAAGCTAAGCATATGTAGCAGATCCAATTGGTTACCATCATCAACACAAAAGTTGTTTCACTATAATTTAGATAGATTTAAACTACTACTGTATAGCACATAAATTCTTTTTTTTAACTTTAATTTAGCTATATTTAAACTAAACTAAGAAAAAAATTTATTACAAAGACAATCCTCATAGACATCCTTTAATTCAAATGGCAACATTTAGCAAATCCTCATAGACATGCTCAAACACAAATTGCAACAATTATTTCTAATTTAATTTAACTTTACTTTATTACAAAACAAATCTTCATAAACATCCTCAAACTCAAATTGTAACATCTCTATGATTACATTAAGCAACATGTAATAGCCATAATAGTTATCCATAAACATTTTCCAACATCACATTGCAACATTACTATATGTAAACTAAGCGGCAGGTAGTCACTACTTGTAGACTTGTTAATCTTCATTTAGTAGTGCAAACTGTTGTTAACCGATAGAGACTCCCGACTATTAAGAAGTGAATGAAATTCATCCCACTTCTCAGCATGATGCACTGTAATTACATATTCCTTGTAACGCCTCACTATCTCATCTATAGTATTATCCCATTTCATGGTACCTTTTAATAGAGACTCCAGAGATATTAATCTCTCTCTAAGATACTCACGTGGAATAGGATCATGCACCTTGTCATAGTACACATGGTCTGGTCCATCTTCTGTTATGGTAGGTAGGAGATTCTCATCAATAAATTCATTGATTCTCATCCATAATAAAATAATAAAAATAATGATAGCGAAACCAAACTTAACAAACTTAAGAGTAGATTTAGTTATATATAGTTTTTATTGCTTTTATTTTTGGCTATTAGATATAGTTTTATTGTATTTCACATATATATATATATATATATATATAATTTTATTATTATTATTATTATGTATATTTAATTAATTTGACTAAATATGTTGTTAAGTTTGGTTTGGTTATCATTATTTTTATTATTTTATTATTATTATTATTTTTATGTATTTATTTATTTATTTATATATTTTTTAAATTTAATTTAAGTGTATTTAATCTTAATCACGTTACTTTGGTTTTTTTATAATTATTTTTATTTTTTCTGTTTTGCAATTTAATTATTATTTTTGACTTTTTACTTTTCATTTCCTTAAAGTTCATTTTCATTAATGTTTGGTGTTTTTGTTTTATTTATTTATATATTTTTAAATTTAATTTAAGTTTATTTAACCTTAATTATATTACTTTGGCTTTTTAATTATTTTTATTTTTACTTTTAAATTTTTTACAATTTAATTATTATTTTATTTATTTTTGACTTTGGACTTTTCATTTGCTTAATGTTCATTTTCATTAATGTTTGATGTGGTTGTTTTATTGATCATTGCATTTATGCATTATTTATAATGAATGATCTAGATCGACCATATCATTATTCCGTGATAATGAATTACACTAAGTAGTTTGAAACACGCCAGTTCTAAAATGATAATGTAATTTTCCAGAAAATTTATGATAAAATAATAATAACAATTTATTATTAAATAATTAAAAAATAAAAAATAATTAATTAATTATCTTAAATAATAATTATTAAACAGTTAATTAATAAAAAAAATATTTTGAATATATGTAAAATATCTTTCAATAATATATATTATTTATTTATAAACTTATTATTATAATATATAATCTTTGTTGCAATACTGATAGCGTTTTAAGATGTCAAAATTATAGTGAGCTCGGGAGGCTTCTCTCCAAATTTTTTGAGTATAGGAATAAAATCTTAAATTAAATTAAATAAATCTTTTCTTTAGGTCCGATAGACCAAAAATTGGTCTCAGTGGACGTTAACCACCATCATCATCATCAAACTTTATATTAAAAATTGTAATTATAAAACTTAATATTCAATATATTAGTAATGTATTAAAAAAATATTGTATTAACAAAATATAAATATAAATATTAATATATTATAAAATTTCCATAAATATTATTAGCATTTATTAAAAAATATAGATATCATTTATTTATAAACCTACTATTTTAACTTATAATATCAAACTCTATATTAAAAATTGTAATTATAAAACTTAATTTTAAATATTAGTAATGTATTAAGAAAATATTGTATTAATAAAATATAAATTTAAATATTTAAATATTATTATATATTAATTAATATTAAATCTAAAATATTTAAACTAAATTTTAAGGAGTAATATTATAAACAGAAGGAAATAATATTATAAATCTAAGATAAATATTATAACGAAATAAAAAATTTCTACTTATAATAATTAAATTGTTTTACACAAATAAAGTAAGGATTTACAGTATAAATTTTAAATAAATTAAATTGTTGGATCCGGCATTTGAGTTCTAGGTAAATTAAATTGTTGGATACGCTGTTAGGGTAGGTTGGTTACGAGGTCTAGCCCTTGAATCGAGTGCTTGTGACGGATAAGTAGCACAAGAATATACAAGTACTTGTGACGGTGACGGATAAGTAGCACAGGAGATGGATAACTTTATTGTACACGCGCATGACAGTAAAAAGATTTGGTGCTGCGTGACTTAACATTTAAGTTTCTGGTTTGCGTTGTAGTTCTCTTTGCCATCCATCTTGAGAATCTGCCCTTCCC
The DNA here is from genome assembly GCA_034641835.2 of Pinus albicaulis. Taxonomy (NCBI): domain Eukaryota; kingdom Viridiplantae; phylum Streptophyta; class Pinopsida; order Pinales; family Pinaceae; genus Pinus; species Pinus albicaulis. Next base: position 147,923,346 of record CM076578.1, on the reverse strand, counting down.
TTTCCTCATGTTTTACGATAATTTAACAACAAACTTCTACCCTTCCCTTTCCTCATGTTTAAGGATAATTTAACAAACGCCAAACTTCTATGGTTAATAGAGGTGTTTTAACGATTATGTATTGGATTTAAAATTGGTTTAAAAATGATATTATTTATATTTATTAATTATTTAATTTATATAAATAATTATTTAAATTCATAATTATTTCAATGTAATTTGTAATAGAATTTTTAAAATTTTAATTTAATTATTAGTAAGTAGTGAATAAATACTAGGAATCTAATATTTATTAATTTTTTTGGAATTTTTTTTTATATTTTAGAAAATTTTTAGTTATAGTTATTTATTAAAAGTTAAAATTATTTGGAAAGTAGTTATGTTTTCATTTATTTAATTAAATTGATTATTTAAAAAAGTGATATATGACTAAGTGTAGTATGAAATGAGTTATTTGCTTTTATGCATGTGATATTGATAAACTATAGTATTGACTGAGAATATTGTAATAAATTTTATTGGTTAAGAATTTCAATGTTAAAATGGACTTGAATTTTTATGAATAGTTTTTATTATTATAATTTAGCTAATATTTGATTTTTTTTTTTAATAATTTTCACAATGTGTCATGCAATAGATCTTTATCACATTTACCAAATATCTAATTTATATAATTTGTTTAATGAGGAGGTAACATTTTCCTCATATATGTAAAAACTTACAAATATACCTCCAAAAACCACTAGATACTAAAACCAAATTACAAACTCCAACAAACTAAGAACAATCAACCTTTAATTTATACAATTACTCTAATAACTCTAATAAATATATTAATGCAAAAACTAATATACATTCGCTCTAACATTGTGGAATGTTCCCTCTTACTCTTACTCTATATAGCGGAAATCCATTTTACCATTCGCATTTATCACGAAGACTCTTGCCACCCTCATATACCATCGCCTCACAAGCTGTGGGTTGAGTTGTTGGAATATTGCAAATTCCAAAATTAATAAATGGAGAAATTAAACTTCCCCTCCACAACACAGAGAAATAAATATCATTCTCAGAAAAACAGAGTTCTAATTTAATAAAACAAATTTTTATTCCATAAAAAATCTGTTACAAGTTCTTCCTCACTCAGAGGGAATTACTAACTGCTGACTGCTCCTAACACAGTGCATACATAAAACCTCTGTCTCAACAAGAAATAAACTTCCAGTCTCTCTCTGTAAAAAAATACGCTGCTGTGTATTTTTAAATTTACTGTCTCTGTCTATATAAAAATAACTCTCTGTTTTTCTTAAAATATACACCACTGTGTATTTTCAAATTTGCACTCTCTGTTTTTTTTCAACGCACTGCTGTGCTAAAAAACATCATCTGCTCTGTATCTAAAAAAAATAAATTACATCTCTGTTCTATTTATAAACAAAATATCTCAATTTTATTTAATGTCATTCGTTGACAAAAATCACCGCTTAAAAATTTCATTAATGTCATAAATTCTGTCAGCACTGCTTAAAAAAAAATCCATTTATGTGAAATTGGCTCGGTGGCGGAAGTGGCAAATTTTCGTGGCAGTGGTGATTTGGTGGTGCGCGGTGGCACGTGGGCGGAGCGACCATCCCTGGTGGTTGCGGGGGCTGCCTTCCGCCCGTACAGGACAATTGGGGTGAGGCCCCGCAGTAAATATTGGCTGTCGATCATGGGTCCATGCCCGATCATCGGGTCAACTACGGGGGCTTCGCTCCTGTTAACTTCCGCGCTGGTTAAGCTCTCGCTCTCCGTTGATCATCTGTCGAACGGAGATCACACTGCCAACGTGCTTTTGCCTTAACCTCCGCGCTGTTAAACCTGTTCATCATTCGGGCAGTTGGAAACAGTGTCTTTCTTGACAAAACGAAATTCACACGGTTATACAATCCCTCGCGCAATCCATGGCCAAACATGGTTAATAGATACAAGTTAAGTAGTTAATCATAGTTATTATGGTTATTTATATGTATAGTTAATTATATTAATATTTTAAATTATGGTCAAATTTATTTAGTTATATTTATTAATAGTAATTCGTTATTTATTATATTTTTCATTAATAATGATTAATCTTTATTTTTTTATTATTCAATAATTTCAACCACTCGAGACATGTTAATCCAACGTTAGTTTTCATCTTTTAAAGTTAATAATAACATAATCCATTTATATCAACCACTTTAATAATATAATATTTTAAATAAATATCTCTTTTGTATTTTGTATGAGAAAAGATACCTGGCCATCCAAAACAAAGTCGTTATTTTTGGCTGAAAAGCTGCACATTGTCACTCTCAATAAACAAAGTATATTTCCTTTGAAAAGTTTCTCGACGTCCCCCTCAAAATGTAGGAAGCTCACAAGTTGAAAGCGACTCTCTACCGAAGTTATTTCTGGGAGCTTTTCAAGAAACGTACAAAAGTTATATTTGTTTAACTCACGGTAGCCAATTTTGCTAATTTATCAAAAAGATCATTTGTTAAAAAAATAGTGACATGGAGGCGTGAAGTCCTTTTATCGAAAACGAGTTACATGGCGAGGTGAAGACCGGCCTAACCCGTCAAAGTCTACGGGGTTGTATGAAGGACCGGCCTAATTTAATTGATTTTTCTGTCTCTAATTATTTGGAATGTTCCATTTTTTTTTTTAATGTGATTATTTTTAAAACATAAGGTTACTTTATCCAAGGTTTCACTTATTTTTTTATACAAATTCAAATGTATAAAAATGCATATCAATTAATTTCATCTTATAAAATTAAAATTTCAATCAATTAATTTGATCTTTATAAAATTTCATAATTTCAAACTCTTTGAAAAAGTAATGCACAGTTAAAAAGCCTCAATTCCAGTAACGTAACTATTTCACGAAACATCAATCCCACCGTCCTACAGCATCAAGCCCTACACACTAATAAAAAGAAATGCAGCTTTCCCACCTACTACTAATAAAAAGAAATGCAACTTTCCCTTACGCATATATAAGAACAGAAACTAGAAGTTGAGACATTCATATGAAGTACTTTGTAGAGTGTGATTAATAATACATAAATAAACTCGAAACATTCATATGAAGTACTTTGTAGGGTGTGATTAATAATACATAAATAAACTCAGGGGGTGCACCTAAGGGTTTAGAATCCGGACTTTGAAGTGAGGTTTGGACTTCTGTCTCTAAGGGTAGTTTACTCAGATAGAGGAGAAACAAAAACGAAATACCCATACGAGTAATCTTTGACAAATTTTCACAGAAGAACTTCCACCGAGAACATAAGAATGAAAATTTACTAATAAATATATATATGCAAGAAAGTAAAGATAGTCACAGTCTTTTGAAAATTAAATGAGAACTGCGTATGGAAATATAGAATTAACAATCTGGAATAGCTGACTTTACACCTAACACAATCTTGTAGATCAACTATAAACAAAAATAATTATTACATGTGGTATTGACGGACTCAACAACACCATGCCTATTTAGATATTACCAAAGAGTCAAGCTCAAACACAGTGTTTCAGTATACATTTAAATAAAGATAAATACACAGTGGAAGACCGAATAGGTCTAGACTAAATAATCTCTGGGCAAGCATGCAAAGAAAGGTTTCGAACGGAACACCAGTAAAGGGGGCGAGCCTCACTTAATCCCTCAACCCTATACAGAAAAGAGAAAACTACAACATAGTTGAGAGAAAAACTCTCTTGCCAAACATTAACATATAAAGGCGAGAACGTATATTGAATACCTTGATAGAGCAAGAAAACTTGAAAACAAAACCCACTTCCATGACTGTTTGTGGAACATACCGTGAAGGTTATGGTACAAGATGAAACCCCAAGTCCCTTTGGTTGTTGGCCATGGTCAGGCGTCCAACCTGTAGAATTTACAAGAGAAATGCGAAATCATTAGCAACGATGCAAAATCCAGTGTTAAGCACCTAATATTGTAGGGAGAATGAGTGAGTGGGGTTTTTCCATACATTACCTGGAGGCAGGAGTCGGAGGCGAGACCAGAGTTGGGTCCTAAAGACCTCATGTCTTTAAACAAAGTTTTTCCGCAGATTTGAGGCGAGGCCTGTTATCATAGAGTGGAACCCGGAGAAAAATTAAAAAACCCCTTTCGAAAAAACTTCAAAACAAAAACGATAACTGAGAAACAATCTAAAAGCTATGTGGAAATAGTGTTAAACATGTAAACAATAATGCAATGGTAGGGTTTTAAAAGAAACAAACCTCGACGACAATAGTATAAGAGGTAAGGTTCCTTAGCAGCAGCATTTGAGCCGCGGTGCAGGTACTTGTGAGCGCTGATGCGGAGTGACCGAGGTAAATTGCAGAGTCGGAGGCAGACACAAGCGGAGGAGCAAATGCAAGACGAACTGGAGGGTGGGGTGGGTGGTTACCCTAACCCTCCCACTCCACATCTACACCGTTGATCACCCGGATAAGATTTGGATGGCTTGGATGGTGCCAGTACAGATCAAACAATTAGGAATGCCATAGACGAACAGGTGTATCAGATCAAACAAATTACGACTGCCATAGATGGACAGGTGTACCATATCAAATGTATAAAATTGCTATTGATTGCTATTAAAGGCCTGAAACATTTTGTAGTACTGGAACCCAAGTTTAAATTAAATATTTGTGCGAAATGATATGTCGCTGATTGCATAGTGGCAGTTAATAATATCTTATTACCTATAGTCATGTCAGAGAAAAGCCAAACTATGTTGGTTGTATAGAAAGTAATCAAATTTTCTTTTCAAACTTTGGTTAAAAATCAATGTTGTTTAACCTATTCATTACACAATGATAATGTATGTGAACATAGCATTAACGTAATTGTACTACAGTTCAATAGGATGATATTGCTAGATGGTAAGAGAAGATTTTTTTTTTTTTTATTTGTGTATAGTTTGAGGTGCATAGATGTTACAAGTGGTATCAGAGCGTGGTTACACACTGGGGCTAGTTGGGCCAACAAAATAACATGATAGGTCATCATTTTGTTTTTTTCTTTCTTTCATAAAGTTTAAATGTTCGATTTGTGCAAAGTACAGGAACATATTTGTGCCAAGTTACTATGAGGAGGGGATATAGTCACCAGACACCTAGAAACATAGGAGAAACCCATCCTATGACCAACCGTGAAGTCAATCCCGAAATGTGGGTGCAGTTAAGCATAGACCAACACTAGCAAACAAGCATAATGTTGGCAGACCAACAACAACAGACAAACAGGTTGCTTCAAACTGTGCAACAACTCCAAACAGAGGTGCTTGAAGTTCGGGGTGACAATGAAATATTGATGATAGAATAGGAAAGGATATTAAAAAGTCTATCAGACCGAAAAAATCATCCCAATTCAAAACCAAGTCCCGAGAGGAACACTCAGGAGGAAGGAGAACAATATCAAGCCCTACATGATAATCCAGAAGGTAGCAGAACGCCACGAAGTAATAAGAGTCAAACTTACAATGAGGCTGAATCTGGAAATATTTTAGAACAACAAGAGTTGAAGAAACAAAAAGTGGAATTACAGGGTGAATTTCGGAAGATTAAGCCTCCCACCTTTGACAGAGAGGCTGAAGAAATAGCAAAAGCTTGGATCATAAACATGAACAAGTACTTTCAAGTGTATGAATATAACAAAAAAATGAAAGCTCGTTTAGCCATTTATCAGTTGCGGGAGAAAGCAACATTGTGGTGGGAGGAGGTTAAGAATGTGCGTGGAATAGAAGACTAAAATGTAACTTGGGATGAGTTCCAGCAATATTTGAAGGAAATGTATCTGGCCGAACATTTCTACGATGAAAATTCTTAAGAGTTCCATGATCTGAAACTGGGGCAAATGTCTATGTATGAGTTTCTTACGAAATTTACTTCATTATTACAATATGTACCATATTTGCGCGATGAGAAGGTGAAAGTGCAATGATTCTTAAGCAGTTTGCCATTGCATATGAAAGAGAATATTGAATTTGTGAACACAAAATCCATGGATGAAGCAATAAAGAAAGCACGAATGTGCTATCATAAATCCAAATTTAAGGGAGAAGCTCAGAAAATTTGGCCACCCTAAAAAAGGCAGAGAAATTTCACCAATAACAAAAATAATAGATCTAGAAACTATAGGAACGCTGCAAGGAATTTGTTGAGTAAACAGAATGGGAAAGGTCAGTCAAGGACCAAGTGGGCCGGAGAGGAGCAGCATACCAAAGCTTCTAGCAGACACAACATTGGGCAGTCTCAAAACCCCCGTTACAGTGCTGGGGTTGTGGGGAGGCACATTATTTCAAAAACTTTCCTTATCGAGAAGGAATGAAGTGACAAAAAACCTGTAAGAGACATCAACTATCGGGGATGTAGCTCGAAACATACCTAGAATCAACACGGCTTTAGAAGATTGGCAAGTAGACTTCCAACCAACCATGATAGAGTTAGAAGGTAAGATACAAACTCAATCTGTTTCTATTTTAGTTGATCTTGGAGCTAGCTTGAGCTATATACACCCTCGTATAGTTGAAAGCTGTAAATTACAGAACTAGAATTTTAAGAATCCTTGGTTAGTTTAGCTAGCTACAGGGGCAAGAAGGAGGGTCAATGCCAAAGTACTAGATTGTGAGTTGAGTGTTGGGAATCAACACATTACTATGGAACTCAACATTCTTCCCTTGGGATCTTACGACATATTATTGGGGATGGATTGGCTAGAGAGACATTGGTCATTGGTGGACTATAAGGACAAATTTATCTATTTTAAATCAAAGGATGGAACAAGACAAGAACTGCAAGGTATTAAGAAACTGTTGCAGTTACGGCCTATTACAGCATCTCAATTAAGTAAATGCATAAGGAAGTGATGCCAACTCTATGCCATTCAAGTGGGATTCACCAACTCCAAGGATAAGACTGTTATGATGGAAAACATCCCTATTGTGTAAGAATTACAGGATGTATTTCTTGAGGAAATCCCGGGGCTGCCACCAAAAAGGGACATAGACTTTACCATAGAGTTAATACCTGGAGAAACACCTGTGTTCTGAGCTCCTTATAGGATGAGCGTACCAGAACTAACAGAGTTAAAAATGAAGCTACAGGAATTGGTGGATAAAGGCTACATTCAGCCAAGTGTATCCCCATGGGGAGCACCAGTGCTATTCGTGAGAAAGAAAGATGGCACTATGCGCATGTGTATGGACTACCGACAACTCAATAAGTTGATTGTTAAAAATAAATACCCATTACCACACATAGATGACTTGTTTGACAGAGTCAAAGGAGCTACAGTGTTTTCCAAGATTGACTTAAGGTCAAGTTACCACTAGATCCAAATCAGAGATGAAGATATAAGTAAAACAACATTCTGTACCCGGTATGGCCATTATGAATTTGTGGTGTTACCTTTTGGGTTAACCAATGCACCAGCCACATTTATGAGCTTAATGCATGGAATTTTTCACCCATACTTGGATAATTTCGTTTTGATTTTTATTGATGACATATTAATCTACTCCAAGAATATGGAAGAGCACAAGGAGCATTTGCGCATTGTGATGAAAATTTTAAGGGAACATCAACTCTATGCTAAGTTTAGTAAGTGTGACTTCTTTAAAGAACAAATTCAATATTTGGGACATGCGATTTCTGCTGAAGAGATTGTGGTGGACCTGGAAAAGATAAAGACCATCATGGAATGGAGGGTTTCAAAGAACGTAGCAGACATATGTTCATTTATGGATTTTGGTTGGCTATTATCAACAATTTATCAATGGATTCTCTAAAATACCCTTTCCCATTACCTCCTTGCAACGAAAGGGACGAGTCTTTAAGTGGACTCAGAAATGTCAGAATAGTTTTGAGTTATTGAAGGAGCTGTTAACTACTACTCCCGTTCTAGGAGTAGCAGACCTCGGTAAAGAGCTTGAGGTCTATACTAATGCTTATAAGGAGGGTGTAGGATCATTTTTGACTCAAAAGGGGAGAGTCATAGCATATGAATCCATGAAGATGAAGGAACATGAGAAGAGATATTCAACCTATGATTTGGAACTAACTACGGTGGTGCATGCATTACGGATATGGAGGCATTACCTGTTAGGAAAAAGGTTTGTGCTGAGAACTGACCACAGCAGTCTAACTAGCTATTTTAAATAAGCTGATTTGAATGCATGCCAAGCTAGGTGGAATGCTTTCCTAAGTGAGTTCGATTTTTACATTTAGCATGTGAAGGGTAAAGAGAACCGAGTGGCGGATACACTAAGCAGGAAACTGCATGGCATATTTGAACTCTACTTTAATCAGAATGAATTCAAATTCAAATAACAGATATTAGAAGCAACTAGCAAGGACCTTGAATACTAGTTTCTACGGCAGCAGGAAAAAGAAGACAAAGAGCAAGGCAAGCAGTCAAAATTTGAACTCAATGATAAGAATTTCTTGGTCTACCAAAAAATAATATATATTCCAAATCAAAACAATATGAAAATAATTATTTTGGATGAATATCACTGCAGTTCCTATGCAGGACATCCAGGATACCATAAAATGTTAACTGCATTTAGAAAGGATTATTCCTGGCCTAGAATGCAGAAGGACATTGCGGAATATTTGACTAAGTGCCTAGAATGTCAGCAAATCAGGGTTGAACATTACCATCCTGTGGGATTGCTTCAACCTATCCCAGTACCATAATGGAAGTGGGAGATCATCTCCCTTGACTTCATCATTGTTCTACCAAAGAGTAGAAGGAATAATGGTTAGATTATGGTGGTAGTTGATAGACTCAGTAAGATGGCACATTTTGTCCAGTCTACTTAAAAGATGGTACAAATTGCTGATATATTTATGAGAGAAATTTTTAGATTGCATGGTATTCCCCGAGTTGTGATTTCAGATCACGATGTGAAATTCACTTTGACATTCTAGAAGATGCTATTTGAAAATGGGGACAAGTACCTTTTAGTATCGTTTATCATCTACAAACCAGTGGGAAAATGGAAAGGGTGAATTGGATTTTGGAAGACATGTTGCACATGTATGTAATGCAACAACCAACAAAGTGGGAGGAATATCTTCATTTGGTCGCGTTTTCTTACAACAATGGGTATCAGGAATCCCTTAAGATGAGCCCCTTTGAGGCATTGTATGGAAGAAAATGTCGAACTCTACGAACTGGAGCATTCCAGAAAATAAAATGATGCTTGGGTCGGACATGCTAGAAGAAATGGACCGAGAGGTAAACAAAATCAGCCACAACTTGAAGGTTGCTCAAGATTAGCAAAAAGTGTATGTTGATAAGAAAATAAATTTCCGAGAATTCGTGGTAGGGGATCACGTGTATGTGAGAATAAAACCGAAGAAAATCACACTGTGGTGGAACACTTGTGCTAAGTTAGCCCCTAGATATTGTGGGCCATTCGAAGTTTTGGAAAGGATAGGACCAGTGGCCTACCGACTGGCTCTACCAAGCCATATATTTGTAGAACCGGACGACGAGTTCCTAGTCGAACTGCAACATATTCTATATCGGAGAGAGATAATGCTCCGAAGACGAGTCATCCCCCAAGTTAAAGTGTAGTGGAAGCACTTTGGCCTGGAGGAGGCTACTTGGGAGGGCGGACATATTATCCAACAAGCTTATCCAGAACTATTCATATTGATTTAATCACACCGAGGAAGATGTTTTCTTCAGTGGGGGAAGATGTAACACCTTGTTTGATCTTAACTTTGAACTTAAATACTTGTCATGATATATTTTGTAAGACTAACGAATAAGAGTATTTGTTAATAGTATTTTGATAAATTATCTTTGGTATTTTCAAATAGATTTAATGAGTAATTTATCTTAAGTAAAATAAAGAAGTAATTGATTGGTAAATGATTCCAAGATACCAGGGTAAAAAGGTGGAGGCAATTCTAACAGTTACCATTCCAAAGAAAGGATTTATGGGAAAATATTGGGAAGGAATGTGGTTTTGTGCAGAAGGTATGAAGGGTGAAGCAACATATGGTTGCAATGAGTAATCTAGAGCTGGTAAGGCAATCAGTGGAGCTCAGGAAATACCCAGCAGAAGATTATATTGGATTTACTCCCGAGGTCTAACTTTTGGTTTCTTTAAAACACCTAGATCCTGTTGAGGAGTAAGGGGGGAGTAGAGGACGTAATCACCTCGTTGATGGTTGGGAGGACCATTATAATTCAAAAAGAATTTCATCCGGAATTAGGTATTGATATATCATAGAGTTCTGGTGTATGTTTTATGTTTGTAAGTAGGAAATGTAGTGGTTATTGTTAATTATTACAGCATAAACAAATTTGAATTATAGACCTGAGGTAGAATAAATTAACCAGATACATTAGGGGAATTTCGAGGTCTAAAATGGGCCTCCTAAGGAAATTATAAAATAATAGTGAAAAAATCTACAAGATTTGGATGACATCATCAAATGAGGGAAACTACTTTTTCAATTCATATTAATTCTCATTCTCGTTTTTACTCAAATAGGCATTATGATGTGCACTTAATTCTCATTCAAGGAGTACATGTTTCATACTTTACATCCTACTACACGAAAAATGAGAAATACATAAAAAAAAACGTGATTACAATCACGTTTTTTATGTATTTCTCATTTTTCATGTAGAAGAGTTCATCTAAAGTATGCAACATGGGTACTCCTTGGATGAGGAATTAAATTCTGCATCCAACGAGTACTCCCACTCGAAATTTGAGTAAAAATTTTGGAAGATAAGTTTAAAATACGAGTTGAAAAAGTAGTTTTATTATTTTATTATTTTTTAATATTTTTACTTTTTTACTCCAAAAATGGTGAATCATCCATTATGGATGACATCATCATCTTGAATCCTACTGGTTGTTATAAAGTTTATTTTTGTTGTACATTTTTCTTATGAGGCCCATTTTAGACCTCAAAATTCCCCTAATGAGCTGTGTTAAGATGCATAGGATTGAATTCAAATAATATATATATTTCCTAAAGGAATTAATTCTGCTAGTACATACACAAGAAAAGAGTACAAAAGGGTTTCTTGTAGATAGAAATAGCAGTACAACTTGTATTCATAAATATAGTGCAAGATTGCAAATTACTACCTAAAACATGTAAAGAATAAGAAACTTAGAGCATTTTACACCTACTGCTACTAAAAATAAATGCAACTTTCTCTTATGCATATATAAGGAAAGAATCTAGAAGTCAAGACATTCATATGAAGTACTCTGTGGGGTGTGATTAATAATACATAAATAAACTCAAGGGTTGCACCTAAGGGTTTAGAATCCAGACCCCAAAGTGAGGGTTTGGACTCCCGTCCCTAAGGGTAGTTTACCTAGATAGAGGACAAACATAAACGAAATACCCATGTGGGTAATCTTTGACAAATTTCCACAGAAGAACTTCCACCAAGAACATAAGAATGAATATTTACTTATATATATATATATATATATATATATATATATAGTTTACCCAGATAGAGGACAAACATAAACGAAATACCCATGTGGGTAATCTTTGACAAATTTCCATAGAAGAACTTCCACCGAGAACATAAGAATGAAGATTTACTTATATATATATATATATATATATATATATATATATATATATATAAGTAAATCTTCATTCTTATGTTCTCGATGGAAGTTCTTCTGTGGAAATTTGTCAAAGATTACCCACATGGGTATTTCGTTTATGTTTGTCCTCTATCTGGGTAAACTACCCTTAGGGACGGGAGTCCAAACCCTCACTTTGGGGTCTGGATTCTAAACCCTGAAAGTAAAGAATATGCAGGAAAGTAAAGATAGTCACAGTCTTCTGAAGATTAAATGAGAACTGGGTATGGAAATAAAGAATTAACAATCTGGAATAGTTGATAGTACACCTAACACAGTATTGTAGATCAACTATAAAAAAAAATAATTCTTACATGCGGTATTTACAGACTCAACAACACCATGTCTATTTAAATATTACTGAAAAGTCAAGCTCAAACACATTATTTCGTTATACATTTAAATAAAGTTAAATACATAGTGGAAGAACGAACAGGTTTGGACTAAATAACCTCCGAGAAAGCATGCAAAGAAAGGTTCTTAATGAAACACCAATAAAGTGGGCGAGCCTTGCTCAAACCCTCAACCCTATACAGAAAAGAGTAGACTACGACGTAGTTGAGAGAAAAAATCTATTGTCAAACATTAACATGTAAAGGCGAGAACGTATATTGAATACCTTGATAGAGCAATAAAACTTGAAAACAAAACCCACTGCCATGAGTGTTTGCGGAACACACCATGAAGGTGATGGTACAAGATGAAGCCCCAAGCCACTTTGGTTGTTGGCTATGGTCGAGCATCCAACCTATAGAATTTACAATATAAATGCGAAATCATTAGCAACGATGCAGAATCCGGTGTTAAGCACCTAATACAGTAGGGAAAATGAGTGAGTAGGGTTTTTCTAGACATTAACCGGAGGCAGGAGTCGGAGGTGAGACCGGAGTTGGGTCCTGAAGACCTCATGTCTTTAAAACAGATTTTTTCTGCAGCTCTAAGGTGAGGCCTATTAGCACAAAGTGGAACCCAAAGAAAAATTGAAAACCCCTTTCGAAAAAACTTCAAAACAAAAACGATAACTGAGAAACAATCTAGAAGCTATGCAGAAATAGTGTTAAACCTATAAAAAATAATGAAGAGGTAGGGTTTTAAAAGAAACAAACCTAGATGACAATACTATAGGAGGTAAGGTTCCTTAGAAGCAACATTTGAGCTAGTGCGAGTGCCTATGAGTGCCGACACGGAGTGACCGAGGTAAATTGCAGAGTCGGAGGCAAACATAAGCGGAGGATAAAATGCAAGATCAACTGGAGGGTGGGCTGAGTGCTTACCCTAACCCTCCCACTCCAAATCTACACCATCGATCGCCGAGATAAGATTTGGAGGGCACTGATGGTTCCAGTGCAGATCAAACAATTACAAATTCCATAGACGGGTAGGTGTATCAAATTAAACAAATTACGAATGCCATAGATGGACAGGTGTACCATATGAAATGTATACAATTGCTATTGATTGCTATTAAAGGCCTAAATCATTTTGTAGTACTGGAACCCAAGTTTAAATTAAATATTTGTGCAGAATGATATGCTATCGATTGCATAGTGGCAGTTAATAATATCTTATTATCTATAGTCATGTTAGGGAAAAGCCAAACTATGTTGGTTGTATAGAAATGAATCAAATTTTCTTTTCAAACTTTGGTTAAAAATAGATGTTGTTTAACCTATTCATTACACAATGATAATGTATGTGAACATAGCATTAACGTAACTGTCCTGCAGTTCAATAGGATGATATTGTTGGATGGGAAGAGAAGATTAATTTTTTATTTATCTGTATATAGTTTGAGGTGCATAGATGTTACAACGCAAAACCAAGATTATTCTAGTGTTTGCAGACGTTAAGCCTTTTGAACTTCGTCACATTGAGAAAGGGAATTATGCACAAGTATTTGAAGAACACCAATGCAAAGGTAGAGTCAGCACGGAAGTCATCCAGAATTGGAATAGAGTCCTCAATCAAGCCGCAAAGATTCATGGCCCGTTGTTAGAAACAAATGGAAGGTGAATCCACACCTCACTTATTGAAAACCTTCAAGTATATATATCAGAAAACCTGAATTTATAATTATTTTGGTTATCACATTTCCTGGGCTAACATTCATGGGGCAATATATCTATTTTATTTTTGGGGTTTTTGGGGGAGATTCTAGAGATTATTGAAAACATTTAATATATTTATTGGAAATATTGAATTTATCACATTCAATTCTAACATTTCTAAGCGCTAACACTAATAAGTGAATATATGTTTACCTTTTTAGTGATTACGGGGATATTTTGGAGAAAATTGTGGATGGTGTGCTAAAGGAGGTATTTAAACGAGAAGCGTTAGAAGTCCTAAAATACCTAGTTGGCCTCGACGAAATGGTTGAATATTTTCAAAATGAAATTCAGCAATATGGCCATTCAAACACTATAATTATTGTGGGGATTGCAGGAATGGGCGGTATAGGAAAAACAACTATTGCTAAATACCTCTATAAGTCGAGAGGACCCAATTTTAGTAGATCAAGTATTTTATGCAAAGTCAAAAAAAAGATTTGTTATCTTTGCAAAACAAGCTCCTTTGATTTGTTGGGTAATTATGATTTGCACCATATTGACATTGGAGAATTAATTTCAACCACCACAATAGCCATATCTCAGTGAATGTTTTGTAGGTTGTCGATTGTATTTGTAGGCAAGGACATCGAATAAATGAAGTTATGAGCAGAGTAAATTTTACCCATTCCAAGAATATATTTAAAGTTTTATTATGGAAATTTTTTTTACGGAGGAGTTAAAAGTTTCTTTGAAATTTTTTATGAAGCGTATTCACCAGCAGTGAGAAAATTTTACATAGTAAGAAAGTTTTTTTTCACATAGTGAAAAATGGCAACATCTAGCACAAGCTTGAATAATCCACAAATACCTTAGTTTAATGGAAAAAATTATGACTATTGGGCTATTATTATAATGAAGGCTCGGTTTTATTCTCAAGATGTTTGGGAATTGGTGGAGAATGGTTTCCAAGAACCAGCAACTGCAGTAGCATACAACACATTGAAACAAGAAGAAAAGGATGTGTTGAGAGATAACAAGAAGGACTCAAAATCCCTCTTCTACATTTTTTAGGTAGTGCATGAAAGCATTTTCCCAAGGGTTGCAGCAACAACGAAGTCGAAGCAAGCATGTGATACCCTCTAGACAGCCTACCAACGCATGGAAAAGGTGAAGAAAACAAAACTACAAATGCTAGGAAGAGATTTTGAGACAATTTGTGTGAAAGAATATGAGAATGTAGACTCATTCTTTACACATGTAATTGGGTTTGTTACTCAAATCAGGTCTCATGGTGAGACACTTGAGGAAAGGAGAATAGCTGAGAAATTTTTGAGAAGTCTTCTAGCAATGTTTGATGCCATAGTTGTGGCAACAGAAGAGACAAAGGATCTCTCACAATTTTCAGTGGATGATCTTCATGCATCACCAATTTCTCATGAACACAGATTGAAGAGAGGAACAAACTCTTCATTGGAGCATGCCTTCAAGACACAAGCTTCATTTGGTCAGGGTAGAGGTCGAGGAAGATCAAATCATAGAGGAAGAGGAAGAAGCCCACACAGAGGTGAAATACTCTTCAAGTTCAAGTGAAGGGGCAACAATCAAAATCCAAGTCAAGGCTCAAGCAAGAATCAAGCACAAGGCCAGAGGTATCATAAATCTCAAGCTCAATGTCATTATTATAAAAAGTATAGTCATTATGAAAATGAATGTAGAAAGAAGCAATATGACATAAGTAGAAAACCAAGTGAAAATTTCATAAAGGAAAATCAGAACCATGATAGCATGTTTTTAGCTTGTAATGTAGCACAAGAAAAACAAGGAGATGTATGGTTTCTAGATTCAAGGTGTAGCAACCACATGACAGAGAACATAAAAAAGTTTTCCAATTTAGATGAAAGTGTGAAATATGAAGTGACATTAGGGAGTGATAGAAAAGTATCCATTGTGGGAAAAGGAAGAGTAGACATTCTAACAAATAAGAGGGAGAAGAAATACATTTCAGGTTTTTATTTTGTCCCTAGTTTGAAACATAACCTCATGTTGGAGCGGGATCCCCTGGGGTACACTTTTGATGTCTTTTTGTATAAGTTTTGTATATGCATGTTGCGCCAATAGGTCAGGGGGATTTGGGGCAGGTCAAAGTCCCTATTTTATGTAAAATGGTTTTAATGGTAAACTGTGGGCCTTAAACCATGGTTTGAGACCATAGTATCTGCACGCTGGATTGGATATAGATAGATAGATCGAGTCTAAGGAAGTAGTAAATCATTATTCATGTTTTGGGTCTAAGTGTTTATGCATCTATGATAATTTTGTAAGGGTTTTAGTCTTGGTAGGGTAGAAATGCTCCCGTTTGTTGTGTGTGGAGAGACCTAGTCCTGTCTGTGTGTGGACTCCGCTGGCTGTGTGCGGGGAAGGGTAAAGTGTAAGGGAAATTGTGATGTACTAAATTGCTCTGAATCTAATACAAGGATTGATTTTGGTAAAAGCACTGTGTTATCTATTTGAGTTATCTGGTTAATTTTTTGTCTTAATATTGCTTTACTTTTTTTATGCTTACTTGTATTTGCGCGAGCAATCTATTATTTATGCATGAAGTTATATTGATGGTTTAATAAATGAATGAATATGCTTAAGTGATTACGCATTATATATATTTGGATATGATTATGTTATGATATATCTACGACGAAGTGATATGTGATTATATTCTGTAATATGATAAGTATTATTATATAATTTTACATATCTGTTAAGATCTGTATAAGTCTGCAATCAATCTGTTTAGGGCCACTACATTATTTTCTTCCTTAGGGTGTGGAAAACAGGTTCTAGCACCCCCCCCATACTGCTTCGGGTGAGACTGTGATCTACACGAGTAGGTCATTTTTGAAACGGCCAATTGTTGGAGGGTTTGTTGGTTGCGTGATAAACTCTGAACCTAGGTCAAGACCCCTCAAGCCAACACCTCATAAGCATTGGACATCTCATGCAAAAGGGATACAATGCCTGTTTCAAAAATGTTGTGTGCACAATCTTGGATAAGTCTCTAAGCACACAATTGATTGCAAAATTCCAGATGACAAACAATAGAATGTTTCCTCTCAAGCTAAGGTCAGATTTGAAGGAAGAAGGTGATCAATCACAACTATCAATGAATTTAGAAGAGAATGAAAGAAAATTTTCACTTGTCACACAAGTAGACTTTCAAATAGAGGTCAAGGATGAAAATTGGTTATGGCATTTGAGATTTGATCATCTCAACTTTTGAGGTTTGAATTTGTTGCATAGGAAAGACATGGTGAAAAAATTGCCACTCATTGCATCTTAGGCAAACAACATAGAGAATAATTTCTAGCAGGAAAGTCGATAAGGGAAAAGGCACCCGTGGATATTGTCCATTCAGATTTATGTTGAACAATGCAAACACCATCAATTGGGGGTAGCTATTATATTTTGACCTTCATATATGACTACACAAGGAAGACATGGCCCTATTCCCTAAAACTAAAAAAGGAAGTGTTTGAGCACTTCCGCCACTACAAATTTGTTGTTGAGAAGAAAAGTGGACACTAAATCAAAGTGTTGAGGACTGATAGAGGCGGTGAATACATTACAAATGGCTTCCTACGTTTTAGCAAGGAGCACGTTTTAGCAAGGAGCATGGAATTCACAATCAATTTACAACAAGGTACACACCTCAACAAAATGGTGTCGCGAAAAGAAAGAATAGGACCATCATGGAAATGGTAAGGAGTATGTTGAAGGAAAATAATTTGTCAAATTATTATTGGGATGAAGTTACCTCTTGTGCAATGTATGTTATTAATATGTGTCCAACCAAAAGTGTAATGAATATTGTTCCTGAAGAGGCATGGAGTGGAAGAAAGAAATATGTCACTCACGTGAGAGTGTTTGGATTTGTGGCGTATGCACATGTACCATATGAGTTGAGGAAGAAGTTGGATAGCAAGGGGGATAAATGTATATTTGTTGGATACAAGAATGAATCCAAGGCATACAAGCTCTAGAATCCATCAACCAAGAAAGTCATAATCAACAGAGATGTTCAGTTCATAGAAGAGGAACCATGGGATGGAAGTTTAGAGAAGACAGTCAATGTGAAAACATCTACACCACATGAAGACAAAGAGGAATTGACTGCAGCAAGTAATTCCTCAATGGTGACTCCTCCTACACCTACACAAGCTCAACAAAGCAGTCAACAAGTAACACCATCAACAAATAATAGGACAACGTTGCAGAATCAAGAAATTCCTTCTCTAGGCACACCACAAAGATCCACAACTCCATCTACTTTAAGTGCAACACCAAGCCCATCTTCCACAAGCATAAGAGGACACAAATTCAGAAACTTAAATGAAATTTATTAGCAAGATGAAGCTGATATTAACACTGGCCTAATTTCCTTATTTGCATTATTTTTTCATGTAGATCACCCAATCCACATTGAGGATTCAATCAAAGAAGAGAAATGGTTTGCGACAATGGATGAAGAAATATGAGCAATAGAAAAGAATGACACATGGGAGTTAGTAGACCTTCCGCAAGGAAAATAAGTCATTGGAGTGAAGTGGGTCTATAAGACCAAGAGCAACATTGAAGGCAAGATTGAAAGGCATAAATCAAGGTTGGTTGTCAAAGGTTACATACAACAGCATGGAAGAGACTATGTGAAAACATTTGCACCAGTCACGAGGATGGAAACAATGTGTACAGTGGTGTCAATTGTCGCACAACATAAATGGAATTTGTATCAAACGGACGTAAAATCAGTGTTCTTGAATGGAGTACTGAAATAGGAGGTGTATGTTGCGCAATCTCTTAGTTATGATGTAGGAGGATAAGAGGACAAGGTGTGTACATTGCAGAAAGCTCTCTATTGGCTGAAGAAAGCACCGCATGCATGGCATAGCAGGATAAATGCTTACTTGATAGAAAATGGGTTCAACAAATGTGACAGTGAACCTACTCTCTACATCAAATAAAATGACAATAATCTTCTTATTATCATTTTGTATGTCTATGATTTGCTTTTTATAGGGAGTGATGATTTCCTCATCATTGATTTCAAAGCAATCATGAAAAGTGAGTTTGAAATGATTGACTTGGGGTTGTTAAGATATTTTTTGGGCATATAAGTGAGGCAAAGAGAAAATGGCATTTTTATCTCTCAAGAAAAGTATGTCGCAGAAATTTTGGAGAGGTTTAATATGCATAACAACACACCAACACCAACTCCAACAGTCATGGGGTTGAAGTTAAGAAAGGAATATTGTAGCCACATTGCCAATCCAACATTATACAAAGTATGGTGGGAAAAATAATGTATTTGACTGCAACTATGCCCAATATAATGTATGGAGTGAGTTTGGTGTCAAGGTTCATGGAGACAACCAAAGAGACACATTGGAAAGCAGCAAAAATAATTTTAAATTATGTGAATGGGACAAAGGAGTATGGCATTTTTTACATCGCAACAGATGACTTTAGGCTAGTTGGTTACACTGACAGTGATTGGGCAGGAAGTGTTGATGACATAAAGAGCACGCCAGGATATGTTTTTCATCTGGGTTCGGGAGCCATTTTATGGGTTTCCAAGAAGTAGCCGATAGTGTCATTGTCAACAACAGAAGCTGAATATTTCATCGCAACAGCAAAAACGTGTCAAGAAATTTGGATGAGAAGAATGTTGCGGGATTTATGTATTGAAAAAGATGGAACAACCACTATTTTCTATGAAAATAGTTCAGTAATTGAAATATCGAAGAATTTTTTCTTTCACAAGAGGAAAAATCACATTGATACTAAATATCATTTCATAAGAGAATTAGTTAACAACAGTGAGATTGTGTTGTAGCACTGCAGGTCAGAAGAATAATTTGCAGACATATTCACAAAGCCATTGGCACAAGAATTTTTATTTTATTTATTTATTTATTTATTTTTATCTTAGAGATTGTTTTGGAATGGTCAAAGGTGATAGTTGAGAATAAGGGGGAGTGTTGGAGAATTAATCTCAACCACCACGTCAAATAAACTGACAACAACCATACCTCAGTGAACGTTTTGCAGGTTGCAAATTATGTTTGCACACAAGGACATTGCATAAATGAAGTTTTGAGGAGAGTAAATTTTACCCTTTCCACAACAGATTAAATTAATTAAAAGTAAAATTGAAATTTATTAATGGTTAGTAGAAACACATGGGCAAACATTTACTCATCCACAAAGTTCAGAAAATGATGTCCACCCATCCTGTTGTATTAAATTTTGTCTGTCATGTATTAATTTCTTAAATATTTATGTTTTGAATTAACAAGCAGGAATAAGTTAAATGAATTGTAGCAGATGTAAGTTTGAGAAGTCTGTGGAGAAAATCGTGGAGCAAATTTTGGTGGGCACGTGAAAATAACATTGACATGTTTTACTGTGTGTTAATTCCACAACCCTGGTAAAGGTAAAATCTAAATATGAACACTTGTTTTACTAGTGAAGGAGCCACAACCTCCATATGTGGATGTATTTCATGTTTTGAAGCTATAATATAAAGTTTGATTAGTCACGATATGGTTCTAGAAATTTCACGAATCGTTCTTACCCAACCACTCTATTTTAATCTATTCTGCCATGAGTAATTTGAATTTCCTTAGTCTTAAAAGCATTAACACACACTACCTTTCAAGGAGAAGTATTTTACAACATTTATTACCACGTCTCCCACAATTTTGATTGTTTTGGATGATGTAGATCATATGGATCAAATATAAATTATTCTAGATGTGGATGTTGTGGCATCTGGGAGTCGGATATTAATCACATCAAGTGATAAGGATTTATTCAGACACTTTTATGAAAAATTTCTATTCTACGATGTAAAACCATTGCATAAAAGGCATTCTCGAGAGCTCTTCTGTTGACATGATTTTTCTCGACCTATACCATCCAAAGAGCTTAAAATTTTAGTTGAGGAGTTCTTGAAAATTTGTGGGGGGTTGCCTTTGTCCTTGAAGGTTTTGGGAGGAATATTCATTGGTTAGTGTGACAAAGAGTATTGGAAGCAGCAGTTGGAAAAGTTGTTTACAACACTACTAGATAATATAATAAACTCATTAAGAGTGAGTTACGATGCTCTGGACTTAGAAGAGAAAGACATATTTTTGGACATTGGTTGTTTCTTAGTTGGGGAATACAAGGAATCAGTGATTCAATTCTTGGAAGAATTATATGACCACAACAAAAGTGGAGATAGTATGGAAAGTCTCTGTCAAAAATGTCTCTTGGACTTTCATTATGACAGAAATATGAAATATCCGGTAAGCCTTGTGTTTTTTATGTGCAGTAACACCAATGTTCATTAATCTTCCAAAGAAAAGATAACCCTCACGAATTCTTAACTTTGATTAGGGAATTGGAAATACATATTACCCAAGAAGAATTTTGAAGTTGCAAGTTAATTAATGTGATTCTCAGGCGGCAGGATAAAGCTTACAGATTAGGGGAATATGTTTTTGAATAAAGAAGACCCATTTTATTTCTGGAGGGACACTGGGTGTGAAGGTATGCATCTCCTTATATTTGAAAATTTAGATTTTGTATCTTCATCCTTTTACGAGTGGAAAAAGAATATCAATATGTATAAAGAGTTGGTATAGCTTCGCTTGGGAAATCTCAAAATCTCGCTCAAATTCTCTTCGGAATTATTTCCCTCCCTGGCTTTGCGAAGATTAAGAGTTTTGGAAATTCAGGGTCTGGGTAACAGTGTCAAACAGTTTTTTGAGAATTTTTATCAAGATGTAAGTGCATTGACTTAGTGAACATTTTACCGTTCATTTTGTTCCACCTTAAATTAAATTAACAAGTTCTATGTGCTTTTCAGCTTCCCTAACACTTATCTGATTTGAATATTTTCTACATGGGTGAAGATACTTCAAGGGATGGCCTGGAACATATCTCAACTAAGCCTGGACAAACAAAATCCTTAGGATGTTAAAATATCTAATTAACTCCCACATGAAGGGTTAGACAGTCAGTTAAGTAAGTGATTTAGAGAGTCAGTTAAGTGAGTGTTGAGTAAGTTGAGTTGTGTGATAGATGAATTTGGTAAGTGAGTTAGAGAGTCAGTTAAGTGAGCCTTGAGTAAGTCGAAGTTATGTGATAGATGAGTTTGGTAAGTGTGTGCATGTCAAGCGAGTCAGGATAAATACCCTTCGTCGGGTTCATTGTATTCAAATAGATTGAATATCAATCAAGTTTATGTGATCAATAGAAAAGCCATAGACCGTGTGTGTTATTTGTGCCTTTAATCTTCTGCCTTTCCAAAAAATTAGTATCAGAGCGAGGTTACAAAGAGAGAGGGAGAGTGGAGCAGTGATAATCCATGTGTGAGAGGAGATTTTTTTTTTCACTTGTTTAATCTATAACGCATCTGGTAGTTATACTCAGAGCGTTATAACGTCGGTGAGCTTAGTAGAGAGTCGTGTTATAGGTTCAAAAATTTACCATGATTTTGTGCATTCGGGCAACCTCGATTCTTGTGTGCGTTAAGGAAGTAACGCGGAACAAGGACACTATCAAGAGAGTTAGCACACTAGGAATCTTCAAGTGTAGTTGCATTATTACACTCCATACACGCAACCGTATTACACTTCTGATGCGTTAGCAAGAAGATTCAATATGAGAGGGTTTAAAATGATCTTGCAAAGAGCTCAAGCCTTGAATAATACATTGGTTTATTTAAAAAGGTTTGACTTCTTTTTAAATGTCTTTAAAATAGTGTTTGGAAAATACAATATTGTTTGGATAATACGAGGGTGTATTAAAAATAGGTTTTTGAAAATTATTTTTTGGAAAAAAATTTAAAAGGATTATTTTAATGAGTTTTGAAATGTGGATATTATAAAAGAATTTTTTTATATAAAGATTTTTTATAAAATAAGTTTTATATAAAAATAATAACTTAGGGTTTTGTTATAAGGGTTATTTTTTGGAGCTTTGCAAAGCTTACAAAAAAAAATTAGGGTTTTATCAGAGAAGAATTTTTTTTTAAGCAAGATGGCAACATCGAGTTTCGAACCACAACTTCCTTCTTCACAGGGAAATATTATGATGTATGGGCCATTAAGATGGAGACTATTTTAAAAGTGCATGATGTTTGGGATCATGTCAAGTTTGGGTTTGCAGGACCTCAGAATGATGTAGAAGAACGAGTTCTCAGTAATGCAAATAGGGAACAATGGAAGAAAGACAAAAGGAAGAATGCACAAGCATTTCTTCTTATCCAACAGGGAGTGGACTGAGCACTGTTCTAGAAGATTATGGTCATGTCTTCAAAAGAGGAGGAATGGGGAACTTTGGAAACAAGCTATCAAGGTATGACCAAAGTCAATATTGCTAAATTGCAGAATACCAGGAGAGATTTTGAAAGTATGAAGATGAAGGAGACAAAGGACATTGATTCTTTCATGAATCGAGTCATTTCTGTTGTAAATCAATTAAAAATTTATGGTGAAGAAATTAAAGATTGAACAGTGATTGAGAAGGTCCTTTGATATTTTTCTACCAAGTTTGATGTTGTGGTAGGAACCATAGAAGAAGCCAAGTATTTGGAAAAACTGACAGTTGATGAGTTAATGGGATCACTTCTATCGCATGAGAAAATGATAGATAGAAATAAGGATTCCACTTTAGAAATTGCTTTCAAAATTCAAGTTTCTATTTCAATAGGTCGACGCAGAGGTATATCGAGAGGTAGAGGACAAGGAGGAAGATATGGTGGTGAGAGAGATGGAGAGAAGAGCATGAACATGAAAGTGGAAGCAACAACAAAAAAATCTTCAACAATAATCAAAGGTTTGACAAATCAAAGGCGAGGTTCTATTATTGCAATAAATTTTGTCATTATGCTTGTGATTGCAAGAAGAAGATATTTGATCAAGGAAATCAGAGAGCTAATGTTAGCACAAAGAATACTAACTCCATGTTCCTAGCATGCAACAACATGCATGAACCCTTTGATAAGGTGTGGCTATTAGACAGTGGTTGCAGTAACCACATGATAGATAACAAGAATTTGGTTGCAAATTTGGATCAATCTGTGAAGACAGAGGTAAAGTTGGGGTCTGACAAGATTGTGGATGTAGATGGAAAAGGAGTGGTCAAGATTCTGACCAAGTAGGGGGGAGCCAAATACAATATCAGAGGTATTTTATGTTCATGGTATCAAACATAATTTGATAAGTGTTGGTAAATTGAAACATAAATGATACAAATTTATATTTCAGGGTCAAGAGTGTGTTATTTATGACAAACCCCCAAGAAAGCAGTTGATAGCAAAGTTGCAGATGACAAGGAAAATACTATTTCCTCCAATTAAGAATTACAACGATTAGGTGAGTTCTTTTATAGTTGCATGTTCTAATGACTACTGCTTATGGCACTTTCGGTTTGGATACTTTCACTTTTCTGGTTTAAGATTTTTGCAGCAAAAATAGATGGTTGGAGAATTACCTCCCATCAAGGAACCTGCTAGTACTTGTCAGTGTTGCATCTTAGGAAAGCAACGTCATGAAATTTTTCCGAAGGGAGTTTCATACAGAGCAAAGAAACCTTGTGAGTTGGTGCATATAGACTTGTGTGGACCTATGAGGACACAATCAATTGGTGGAAGTTGTTACTTTCTTAATTTTATTGATGAATATAACAGGAAGACTTGGGTTTACTTCTTGAAGCAGAAGTCTAAAACTTTTGCAAAGTTCAAAGAGTTCAAAGCCTTAGCAGTAAACCAAAGTGATCAACAGATCAAGGTATTGAGGTTAGATTTTCGTGGAGAATATGATTCAAAGGCATTCCATAAATACTACAAACAACGTGGAATTAGAATACAATTTACAATCAGATACACACCGCAGCAGAATGGTGTAGCAGAGAGAAAGAAAAAAACAATTATGAACATGACAAGGAGCATGTTGAAAGCAAGAAACTTGTTTAATGAGTATTGGGCAGAAGCAGTTGCATGTGTTGTTTATGTGATAAACAAATCTCCTACAAAGAGTGTGACAAACAGAGTTCCAGAAGAAGAATGGTCAGGTATGTCATGCAACGTATCTCATTTCCGAGTTTTTGGATGTGTAGCCTATGCACATGGGCCTAAGAAGATACGAGGAAAATTGGATGATCAAAGTGAAAAATGCATATTTATTGGTTATAGTGAGAATTCAAAAGCATACAAATTGTATAACCCTCTCACCAGGAAGACAATAATTAGCAGAGATGTTATGTTCAAAGAACAAGAGTCATGGAATGGGACTGTAAACAAAACAATCGATGCACAAGCACCATTGATGGACGAGGATGATGTAGTAGAAAAGGAGCAGCAAGAATCAAAAGAGTAGACACCAAACAGAGTCACACCAGCAAGGACTCCAAGATTTTCAGAGCAGCATGGATCTTCAAGAAGGTCAACATACCATAATTCTCCAAGCAACCAATTAGGTGATGAATGAAGCAATGGTGAGAGAAAGAGGAGAATTTTAAAAGATATTTATGATGGTTTGGATTTTAGTTCAAATTTTTTATTTTTTTCATTCCAACCTTTTTCGTTTGAAGAAGCAATCAGAGATGAAAATTGGGTGCAAGCCATGGATAAAGAGATTGATTCTATTGAAAAGAATGATACATGGGATTTGGTAAATTCACCAAATGATAAAAACCTCATTGGTATGAAGTGGGTGTACAAGGCAAAGTTGAAATTGAAATATTTAAAGCAAGACTTGTAGCAAAAGGATTCTCATAGCAACCAAGAATAGACTTTGGAGAAACGTTTGCTCCGGTAGCCAAATTGGATATTGTAAGAGAGGTTCTAGCCACAACAGCTTAGAACAAGTGGAAAGTATATCATATGGATGTCAAATTAGCCTTCTTGAATGGAATTCTAGAAGAAGAAATTTATGTGCAGCAACCAGATAAAGTTTACAGGTTGAAGAAAGTGCTCTATGGTCTCAAGCAACCATCTATAGCATGGTATAGCATAATCGACAGTTACATAATTAAGAATGGATTTTGTAGAAGCAAAATTGAGCATACCTTGTACACAAAGTTAAATGAGCATGGACAAATTTTGATTGTTTGCTTATATTTTGATGACAAGATTTTTGGAGATGATTTTGAGTTAGATGAATTTAAAGCAACCATGATGAAAGAATTTGAGATGAAAGATCTTGGTCTCATGAAATATTTTCTTGGCATAGAATTTGAGTAATATGAAAGAGGAATTTTTATTTTCCAAAATAAATATGCTAGAGAATTGTTGAAAAGATTAAGGATGGATAATTGCAAACCTGTACCTACACCTATTGCAACAGGTACAAAGTTAAGTAAGGATGATGAATGATCATATGCCAATCCAAATCTATTCAGAAGATTGGTTGAAAGCCTCATGTATCTCACAACTACAAGACTGGATATTATGCAACGAGTGAGTTTGATTTCCATATTTATGGAGACTCCAAAAGACACACATTGGAGTGTAGGAAAAAGAATTATGAGATACATATTAGGAACTAGAGATTGTGGCATAATGTATGCAAGTAAAAAAAAGAGATATTTTATTGGATTTACATATAGTGATTTTTTAGGAAGTTTGGATGATTGGAAGAGAACTTCCGATTATGTGTTCCATATTGGTTCAGGTGTGATTTCACGGGCATATAAGAAGCATCCCAATGTGACACTATCATCAGCAAAAGCAGAATACGTAGCAGCAACTTCAGCAACATGTCAAGCAGTATGGTTAAGAAGAGTATTGGATGGACTGAATCAGAAACAACAAGGATCAACATCAATATACTGTGACAACACTTCAGTGATTTTACTATGCTAGAATAGTGTGTTTCATCAAACTAGCAAGAATATTGATATTAGATATCACTTTATTAGAGAACTTGTGAGAAATGGAGAAGTTCAATTGAATCCTTATAAATCTAGTGATCAACTGGATGATATAGTTACAAATCCATTAGTAAAATATTTGTTTGAGTTTCACAAAAGAAACTTGGGTGTTGTAAGCCTAGCTGAGACATAGTCCAACATGCATGTTTGAGTTGTCATGAGTTATGTTTTAGCTTAGCAGTCATAATTAAGGGGGAGTTTTAAAATATATAATTAACTCTCACCTGAAGAGTTAGAGAGTCAATTAAGTAAGTGTTGCGTAAGTCAAGTTGTGTGATAGATGAATTTGTTAAGTGAGTTAGAGAGTCAGTTAAGTGAGCGTTGAGTAAGTCAAATTTATGTGATACATGAGTTTGGTAAGTGTGTGCATGTCAAGTGAGTCAGGATAAATACCCTGCATCGGGTTCATTGTAATTAGAGATATTGAATATTAATCAAGTTTATGTGATCAATAGAAGAGTTATAGCTTGTGTGTGTGTTTTTTGTGTGAATTATTTTTGTTATTTTTGCCTTTACTCTTCTGCCTTTGTGTGAGATTTTGTGCCTTATATTTGAAAATGTAGATTTTGTATCTTCATCATTTTACAAGTGGGAAAAGAGTATCAATATGTCAGGGGAGTTGGTATGGCTTCGCTTGGGAAATCTCAAAATCCTACCCAAATTCTTGTTGGACTTATTCCCCTCCATGGTTCTGCGAAGATTAAGAGTTTTTGAAATTTAGGGTCTGTGTGATGGTGTCAAACAATTTTTCGAGAATTTTTATCAAGATGTAATTGCATCGACTTAGTGAAAATTTTCTCATTCATTGTGTTCTGCCTTAAATTAAATTAACACGTTCTATGTGCTTTTCAGCTTCCCCAACACTTAACTGATTTGAATATTGTATACACGGGCGAAGATACTTTGAGGGATGGCCTGACACATATCTCAAATAAGCCAGGACAAACATAATCTTCAGGATAAAGAAGATCTTTAATTTCCCAGTATATGCTAAATGAACCTCCTTTTTTTAGGATCTAGAAAACTAGGTTACCTGCATGAGAATATTGACTAACTTGGTGTTGCAGAATCTTAGATTCCTGCAATCACTCCCAATCGATTTTTCCCAAATTCAAAACATAAAACATTTAGATCTTTCTGGCTGCTCTTAGCTGACTGAATTTCCCAATGCCTTTTCTAATTTTGTGCAACTTCAATATTTGGCATTGCGAGACTGCTTCGAGCTATTAATCGAAATCGATGTTTTAGGAGAAATTACCACACTTGAGCATGTTGAATTCAAAGGTTGTGCTGAATTGGTATACTTTCCAGGGAGAATCTTGTATCAAAGGCATTTAAGATATCTAAATTTACTAGGCACTTGTGTATCACAATTACCAGAAAACTTGGGAATACTCCACAAACTAGAACAAATAACAATAGGGAGCCCAGTTTTAAAAGACATACCACTTATTGTAGCCAATTTGAGGGTATTAACAAAAATTTTTATGATTCAATGCTCCTCTCTACATCGAATCTTCCCGGAAGGAATTGCAGCGCCAAATATAAATATTTTGGCTATTGTCAGTTGTCCCATAGATAACTTTAGTTTTCAGGATCATGGGATTTTGGATGATCAAAACATACACTTCAGAAACAGAGGTAGAACATGTGTACATGTGTATTTATGTGGACAAAATACTCTCGTTTGTTTAAAGAGTACAATGTCTATGGCAATATCCACGTAGTTTTCAACCACAACAATATTGGATAGAGTAGTATTTGTAATGAGCTGGAACTTTTGAAATGGTTTAAGATGGGAAGTATAATGAGTAACATTGATGTGGAGGAAGAGAGGGGATGGATAGTGATGGTCAATGAGGAAAAAAATGTTACACAAGTTTTTAGAGAATTTTGCATCTCATAAATCCTATTGTACCATACTATTTGCACAACATCTATGTGGGGCATGTGCCGAATTATATTGTTGTCCACTGGTAGAGGTTTTTGCAACCTCACACTAACTGGTTTTTTTATCTTTGTGTATGAGAAAATTTTGTAATAGGCCGAGTAAACTAAATCAATTCGTACATGTAAAAAAACCCTTGATTTCATGATAATGGAGTGGATGGTTTTGTGTACAAGTAAATATAGCGGTACACTTATTTGAAGCAATACTGACGGTAGCCACCAAAAGGTGTGGTAGTGAAATTCCCTCAAAAAATTAAGATTAGGGTTTTTTTAATTATTCTTCGAGATTAATTATTATTATTATTTAAATAATTTTAGAATTTCAATTTTATAGGAATTTATTTGTTAGGTGTTAATTTGTATGGTTATTTAATAATTATATTAGATAAATTTATAAAGGTATATATTTAGAAATACAAGGCAATTAATATTTGAAATCACTAAAATATATACACATTTTTAATTTATGATAAAGATTTATATTAAAAGAAAATTTAATCTATTGATGTTCAATATATATATATATATATATAGAGAGAGAGAGAGAGAGAGAGAGAGAGAGAGGTTATGTACAAAGATCCGATATATGTTTTTTAAAAGTGATTATAACAACTATAAAATTTGATTTTGGATTTTACAATTTGTGATCTTTGATGAACAATACTTCTTTATCTAGAAATTGCATGACTATCTCATATTGAAAAAATGCACATGGAGAACTAACTTCATTATCAAAGCCCAAGGGGTTAACTATGAATGGAGTACTATTAATGCACTCTATGGGAAAATGTGAGACGTTCAAATCCCCCATGGGTTAACTCACTAAAAAAAACTAACTTCATTATCAAAAAAATATTTTTCATTTAAGTTTCCAAAAAAAATATAGATACTCTCAACATGGTAGATACTAGACAATGTTAGGGAACTGATATTGAACCTAAGGTTACAAGATCTTGTTAAGTAACTCTCCCATAAAATATATTTCATTGTTTCTAATCCATAGTAAAAATGGCAGGGTCGATCATTAAAGTTGTTTTTGGCCAATTGAAAAATGGAGGGGAGACTTTGATAAATTGCCAACCAAGAAAATACATATACTTTGTAGGATACACTAATCAACCATACACCATGCAATCAATGAATATACTGAGTTTATTTATATGCAAAACCCCACCTAGCATTGAGAATTGGCTCTAACTTGTGACATCCATGAAAATGGAATAGAGCCTTATGAAAATCATCTTTATCTCCAAAACCCTACCTAGCATTGAGAATTGGCTATAACTTGTGACATCCATGAAAAATGGAATAGAGCCTTATGAAAATCATACACAGTCAAAGGGTACCCAAAACTCTACTTCCAATCTCTCCAGAAGGGGTCAATCATATCAATATTTGTCTTGAAAATACCCTATTAAGAAATGAACCTACTGATCTCCCTACAGGTAGCCTAACTCATAGTGGACAAGGAAAACTCCCAAGCCATCTAATACAAGCTCTTCCAGCCACATGAATTAAAATCCACAAAATCTCTCCAAATTAAAATATTTTTTATGCTAAATTTTTTTGCTTGAAAATGAGGAATATCATAAATACATATTTTTTATTGTTTTAGTTTCTTGGCTAAATATTAACCCAATCTACTTCCCCACCTTTACCAATGCACTAAAATTATTATCTTCCTATGAACTACTCAAATATTTTTGAAAACAAATCCACTAAACTATTCAAATACTTTTACAAACAAATCCAAAAATCATAAAAAAACATAAATGATGTTACACAAACCTAACTAATCCCTAAATTTATTAGTAGGTTGAAATGAAAAAAATTTATATTCCTTTCTAATTTAAAAAAAATAAACCCTCCAAACATTAAAAAATAATAAAATTAACATTTTAAAATATTCATCCAAATATAATAAACCTTTACATACCCCTTGATAATAATAACCATCACATAACACCTGTCAAACAACAATACATGACCAATAATATAAATTTGCTTCACAAATAGGTAGCTTCATAGATATAATGGAGAAATTCATATCAACATTGTAAATTCAATATACAATACTAGTGTTTTTTAAAAGAAAAATTGGGATTTCCTTTTTTCGTAAAATCAAGAAAGAAGTGCATGGTTAACATAGTCCATAAACATTACATACGATACTAGTGCTTATGTATTAAGGTATTTGAATTTTTGTTACATTGATAGGCGTTTTTCTTTGTGAGGTTGGGGTGAGCAAACACTGTTCACCCTAGCCAATTGTAATGTTGTATTTTCATCCTTCTTTTCCTAATAACATTTGACAAATCAGTCACCGTTTGACAACTAAACTCAAGGCTTTGTCACCAACTACGCTCATGCCTTTGTCACCATTGTGTTGAGCCATTTGAACTCAACTTTCCTCTTCTACAAAAATTCACTAAGATCCTATCTCATCTAGTCCGACTACCCCTTCCTCTTTCTATTCCAGTAATCCTCCCTTTGTATCTCACTCCTCGACCCTCCTAAATAATCATTCATCGCTCTTGGTTTCGCCCAAGCCTTTTTTTCCCTGTCCCATTAAATTTTCCCGCTTGTCCCATAGTTTTAACCATAATAATTCTAATAAGAATTCTAATTTTAATTTTAATTTAAATAATAATTTGACCAATAATAATAATTTCATTTATAATAATAAGAATAAAAATAAATATATTAATAACTTTAATTTAAATAATAATTTGACTAAAGACAATTCAATTAATAACTTTGATGTAAATAATACATTGAAGTTAAAAATATTCCTATCAATCATAATAATAATAATAATAAAAAAAAAAAAAAAACATCATCAGTAACCATAATAAGAATTTTGATAATAATATCTCCTCTAATAATAATAATAATAAATCTTCCCTTTGTGTTTTTAAAATTTTTATTAATCTTTCTAGTGTTATTTTGGATGCTCTTGTTTTTGGCCTCTTAGATAAAGGCACTAATTTTCCCCTTGCCCCTAAAAATATCCCCATTGATGAGATTATTTGCAACATTTAATTTGGAATTAGAGACCTTCCCGACAATGTTAAGGAGGCTATTAGGAAAGACTATGCTATTGTGCTTAGGAGAGCTAACCCTCCTAAACAAACATTACCAAAAATGAAATTATTGCCCTTAAAGTCTTAAGGGATAGCCATGACATTGTCATCCTTAAAGAAGATAAAGGTGGGATTTTTGTTATTTTAGATAAATTCGATTATATCAACAAAATGATGGACCATATTTATAATAATGGTAGTTACATTAAACTCAATAACAATCCTATTAAAAAATTTACTAAACAAATCACGTTCACTATAAAATCCAATAATGCTCTTAATTATCTTGTCAAAAATATTAATGACAACAACCCTCTCATCCCCAAAATTTATGGCCTTCCAAAGATTCATAAAGCTCGGATCCCCCATAGACCTATTTATAACCCAGTGGGTGGGCAAACTTATCTTCTTTCTAAATTCCTAGCATAGAAACACAAAACTCTTGTTGGTCACACTGATTCCTTTATTAAATACTTTGCTTCTTTCTTAAAGAGGTGAAGGATATAAGACTAGATCCTGGAGATTTTTTAGTAAGCTTTGACATTGTTTCCCTATATACTAAAATCCATATTCATGAGGCCATCGATGTCATAAATTAGATCACTGATGATGACACAACCAAATCATTTGGTATTTGCCTTACCTCTACCTTTTTTAGAGTCTAGGGTGAGTTTTATGAACAAATTTGTGGGGTTGTGATGGGTTCTCCTATTTTCCCTATAGTTTCTAACTTATTCATGGAATATTTAGAGACCAAATCTTTAGAATCTAATCAATTTAGCCCCAAGCATTGGAAGAGGTTTGTTGATGATTATTCCGTTGTTTGACCCCATGGTCATAATAAATTTGATTTGTTTCTCAACCATGTTAATTCCCAATCCGACTCCATCAAATTCATAATGGAAGTCGAGGTAGACATGCACCTTCCTTTCCTTGGTATTTTCCTCTCTAGAATGAATGATGGTTTTGTTTCTCACTAATTTTTTCGCAAAATAACTCACACGGCATAATATCTTTATGCCAGTTCTCATCATTTTATGGATAAAAAAATATGAGTTCTCAACAGCCTTACCACCCGTGCTCTAAGAATTTCTAATGAGAATCACTTGGAAGAGGAAAAAACCCATCTTTTGAAGGTATTTGAGAATAATGGCTATAGCAGACAACAAGGCCTCAAAGCCTTTCAAAGAGCTATTAAAGAATCTAAGGTTAAATATGCTCGTGATGATCAAATATCCAATGTTCAACTTATGTTTATCTAGGGGCCCACCAATAAGATTTCTTGTATTCTTAAAAAGGATAAAATTTCTTCTACCTTCAAGCCCCTTAATACCATTATAAAATCTCGTAGATCTGTTAAAGACACTATAAACCTTAAAGACATGAAAGGGGTCTACTCAATCCCTTTGTTAGGTCCCTATATTACTATTTTAGTCCCTTATTTTTATTAGTGTAGCCCCCTTATTGTTATTGTTGTACCCCTGTAACCCCAATACTATTATTATTCTGCCCTTACATTATTATTGTTAGGTCGGCTAGGATTATATTTTGGGCCCATGGACTCCTATATATAGAAGGATGTTTTGGTCATTTGTATCACCCAAGAAATGTTCATTTATGTAATGTATTGGAGGTTTCCCCCTTGAAGTGGCTGATTTATAAGGCGTTGATCTCTATTTTCTTCTATTTTTGGAGTTGGTTTCATAACATTTGGTATCAGAGCTTTGGATTCTAGGGTTTCACTGCTCCAAACAGGTCATCGTGGAATTTTCGCTATAAATTTTTTTCTACGAAGGTTTAGAAGCTAAAATTTTTACAGAGCGAAGCCAAAATCCTGAGGAACGTCATGGAAATATTTTAGATCTTTGTTCGAAACATTTTCAGAGATATTATCTGTGCAAGTTATGGATTTTTACAGGCCCCTGAATTTAACCTAAACAAGTCATCGTGGAATTTTCGCTATAAATTGTTTTCTACGAGGGTTCAGAATCTAAAATTTTTATAGAGAAAATCTGAAATCCTAAGGAACGTCGTGGAAAAATTTCATAGCTTGATTCGCAACATTTTCGGATATAGGATCTGTTGAAGTTAGGGATTTTTCAAGCTCTCGAATTTCATCTCAAAGAGTTGACCGTGGGAAAATCGTCATAACTCTCTCTCTAAGCATTGGATAGGAATTCTGTAAAAAATGGCTACAATTAAACATAATATATTTTCATGTGTATCAATTTTAGAGCCGAAGGAGGAACAGGGACACGTGGCACATCGTACAAGGTCGCTCTACTAAACCAGTCCATAATTATGTCATTGTGGGAGATTTGGCATAACTTTGTC
Source organism: Pinus albicaulis (assembly GCA_034641835.2). Classification (NCBI taxonomy): domain Eukaryota; kingdom Viridiplantae; phylum Streptophyta; class Pinopsida; order Pinales; family Pinaceae; genus Pinus; species Pinus albicaulis. Next base: position 147,889,270 of record CM076578.1, on the reverse strand, counting down.
TTGAAGAATCCAAATCAGGTTAGACCTCTGGAATTTGAAAGAATATTTAGAGGGCTACTACAAGGCCCATATTCATATATTGAAGATCTGAAATCATAGAGATAATTCATTTTCAATATCAAGCTCTCCAAAGCAAGAAAAATGTTTGTATTTTTTTCGAATTACATGTCTCGTTTGAAAAAATTAGTTTGAATTTATTCCAAGGGAATATTGAAGAATAGATATCAGTATTGGGTTCTAAAATTCCCCCTAAAAAGTATTCAACACCCATTAAGCCTTCATAAGACTCTACTATGTCTCATGAGGACGAAGAAATGCAACATGAGATATCAAAATTACAAGAGCAAGTGCACCAAATTTTTCTATCACAAAGAGCAACAAAAAATGAAATGGAAGTTCTGAAGAAAGGCATGGAAACTAAGATGGATGGTTTGAAGAAAGGTGTGGAAGCTAAGATGAATGGTTTGGAAGCTAATATGGATGGCATGGAAGTTGGAATGGAAGCTAAGATGGATAACATGGAAGCTAAGATTGATGAAAAAATGAAAGACAACATGGAAAACATGAAGAATGATCTAAAATTGGACATTGAAAATTGGACAAATTTGATACAAGAAATGTTTCCTAATGGTGAAAAGATAGTGGAGGAAACTCATGATGAGAAAAAAATAAATGTTATTCGTGATTTCACAAACTCTAATGTTGGATGGAAGAACCACAATATTCCAAAGATGGATATAAGGAAGTTTGATGGCAAGGATCCCGTAACATGGATACTACAGATGGAGCATTATTTTGATCTCAATAATGTGCAAAATACACAAAAGGTACACATTGCAACTTTACATTTAGAATTTGTATGGTATCAATGGCTTTGCTCCCATAAAAAAATTGTCACTTGGTCAATTTTTACGGAGGAAAATTATAGCACATTATGAGGATACAAAAAGAAACACCTTCTTTAGCCAATTGATAAATCTCAAACAAAAGGGTTTAGTGGTGGAGCACATTGAGGACTTTCAAAAATTGAATATAAGGATAACTGATATTCCAGAGGAGCACAAGATTGATGTCTTCATATGGAATTTAAAAGATAACATCGAACATGAAGTTCACGTTTGGGAACCTGATTCATTAGAAAAGACATTCAGGTTGGCAAGAAAAATTGAATGTAAAATTATGGTGACAAGGAAGCCTACGACTCACATATATAAATATGGAAGTGTTGCTATTCCTAGACTTCCACAACCTACAAGGTTGACACCACAACAATTGGAAGAAAAAAGAGAAAAAGGGCTTTGCTACAGTTTTGATAGCAAATACACTAAAGTGCATAAGTGTGCTGAGAAGAAATTATTTTACATAGATTGTTAAGAGGAAGAAGAAAATGAACAAGAATCTTCAAAAGAAGAGGATATACACCAGGAACCAACCCTAGAAGAGGAATAAATGAGTCTGACCATATCGTGTAATGCATTGGCAGGAATTACCACTCCTCAAACTCTCAAGATAGAAGGACATATCAAGAAGAAAAAGGTAATAGTGTTGATTGATTTAGGTAGTACCCATAATTTTATTCATTGTAAGGTAGCCAAGGAATTGAATTGTTTCCTATACCCAGCACCAGAATGTAAAGTGATGGTTGCAAATGGAGAGAGCCCTGATTCTAAAATATAAAATGTCTAAAATATATGGAGAATATGTATTGATAATTAAATGTTTTCCTTCATGGGAAGTGCGTCATTTACCCTAGAGGTAATGGTTACAATATTTGGGGACGATACATTTTAATTTTCAAGAATGTTTCTTGAATTTTTTTTCAGAAGGAAAGGAAGTTGAATTAAGTGGTATCGCAGGGAAGCCGGGAAAGATAATAAGCTATAATATCATGACAAAGCTTCTAAATAAATAACAAAGAGACATAATTGCACAATTATACTCACTAAAAGTTCCAACATCAAAATCATCTATTTCTTCAGATCTCCAAAAAGTCTTGGACAATCATTCCAAGGTGTTTGAAACTCCCAAAGGACTCCCACCTATTCGTGATCATGATCATGCTATTCATTTGATTCCAGGAAGTTTTCCTCCAAACATTGGGCCTTATAGATATCCTTATGTCCAAAAGGCTGAGAATTGCGTAACGATTGTAGGAAATACCAAAAGTGGTATAAATTCAACCCTATTCAAGTTTCACTTTCTCTATAAGTAGTATTAAAGCACACATGAAGGATGGGATCACTTAGGTTTTATGTATGTGTCTGGATTATAGGGGGCTCAATAAGCTCACCATTAAAGATAAATTTCCCATTCCTTTGATTGATGAATTATTGAATGAATTACATGGAGCAATTTATTTTACCAAGTTGGATCTTCGTTCAGGATATCATCAAATTAGAATGAAGACTGAAGATATTCCGAAAACAACATTTCGAACTCATGAGGGTCATTATGAAATTTTGGTCATGCCTTTTGGCCTTACCAATGCACCTTATACATTTCAAGGGTTAATGAATTCCATTTTCAAACCCTTCCTTAGAAAATTTGTGCTAGTATTTTTTGATGATATACTAATCTAAAGTAGGTCTTGGAAGGATCATTTTTAACATGCTGACAGGTTGCTCAAACTATTGTAGGAGAAAAAATTATATGAAAAAACATCCAAATATTTCTTTGGATTACAAGAGGTGGAATATCTGGGTCATATTGTATCTCACGAGGGTGTTAAGGTAGACCCTAACAAAATTAAAGCCATTAAGGAATGGAAAGTCCCCACAACCATAAAGTAGTTGCGAGGATTTCTCGGGTTAACAAGGTATTATCGCAATTTTGTTAAGAATTATGGGAGAATAGCAGCACCTCTAACAACAGTATTGAAGAAATATGCATTTTCATGGACTCCTAAAACAACTAAGTCTTTTGAACATCTTAAAGAGGCAATGTGCATAACACCAGACTTAGCTATGCCAGACTTCACAAAAACCTTTATTGTGGAATGTGATGCCTCAGGAAATTGAATTGGTGATGTTTTAATGCAATAAGGAAGACCCATTTCTTTTGAAAGTCATCCACTGAAAGGAAAGTATGTAAAGAAATCTATTTATGAGAAGGAAATGTTAGCAATACTACATTCACTAAAGAAATGGCGATCTTACCTAATGGGAAGACACTTCAATGTAAAAAATGATGATGATAGTCTTAAACACTTTTTGGAACAAAGACTATCTTTAGAATAGCAACAAAAATTGGTCACAAAGGTGTTGGGTTATGACTTTGAAATAATCTACAAAAAAGGGAAGCTAAATGTTGTTGCATATGCACTCTCAAGAAAGAATGAGGAGGTGGAAGCATTACTTTGTGCCATTTCTATTATCCAACCAAATTGGATAACTGAAGTAAGGGATGAATGGAAAAAGGATGAATAAGTGTATACACTCATTCAAAATTTGCAACAAGATCCTAGTACATCAGATACATTTAGTTGGAAAAATGATTCCTTATGGTACAAAGATCGCTTATATATTTGTAAGAATTCCCAACTAAAACAAGAGATTCTTTTGGAATCGCACACTTCTCCTTTAGGAGAACACTTAGGATTTTTAAAAACTTACCACAATGTGAAGAAATTTTTTTTTTGGGATGGCCTTAAATCTAATATTCAAAATTTTGTGGCGGAATTTTTGGTTTGCCAGCAAAATAAAGTTGATACAATTAAGACCCCAAGTGTTCTACAACCTTTATCCATTCCAAGTCAACATCAGGAGGAGATTTCAATGGATTTTATAATAGGTTTACCTAAGTCCAAAGGAAAGAGTGTCATCATGGTGGTAGTTGATAGGCTTACCAAGTATGCACACTTTTGTGCATTATCTCATCCATTTAAAGCAAGTATAGTTTCTACTAAATTTATGGACACAATTCAAAAGATACATGGAAACCCAAAGATTATTTTGAGCGATAGAGATCCCATTTTTACTGAAAATTTTTGGACGGAGTTATTTTCTTGTTTGGGTACTCAATTAGCTCATAGCTCATCTTATCATCCTCAATCCTATGGTCAAACTAAGATAGTGAGTAAATGTTTGGAAGGATATCTTCGTTGTTTTGTATCTAATAAATAAACACAATGGGTCAAGTGGTTACCTCTCGTTGAATGGTGGTATAACACTTCCTTCCATACTGCAGCAAAAATGACCCCATTTATGGCACTTTATGGATATCATCCACCGTCCATCACATCATCTTTAAGAGAAAATTCTAAGGTTCAAGCAGTGGAAGATCACATAGAGCATCAACAAGAAGTTCTCCAACTCTTAAAGGATAACCTAAATTTGGCACAAATTCGAATGAAACAACAGGTAGATCAACATTGCAGCTAGAGAAGTTTTGATGTAGGAGATTGGGTATTTTTATGGCTACAACCATACAAACAAATGTCCCTCAAGCACGCTAAGAAGGATAATAAATTATTTCCAAAGTACTATGGTCCTTACAAGATGTTGCAAAAGATTGGTACTATGGCATACAAATTGGAGCTTCCTGCTTCTTCACAAGTGCATACAGTTTTCCATGTTTCATGCTTAAAGAAGGTTATAGGTGAAAATCTTCTAGTTCAAACAATATTGCCAGAACTTGATGAGGAAGGAAAAATCATATTAGAACCTGAAGCGGTCATGGAAACAAGGACTTGACAGCTACAAAATCGATCAATTTAGGAGTATCTCATAAAGTGGAAGGACTTACCCATTAAATACTCTACATGAGAGGATGAGAATTTTATACAGAACCACCCAGAGCTACTCAAGCATTGAGAAAAACACTATTTTGATGGAGAGGGGCATGTTAGGTCCCTATATTACTATTTTAGTCCCTTATTTTTGTTAGTGTAGCCCCCTTATTGCTATTGTTGTACCCCTGTAACCCCAATATTGTTATTATTGTGCACTTACATTATTATTGTTAGATCGTCTAGGATTATATTGTGGGCCCATGGACTCCTATATATAGAAGGAGGTTTTGGTCATTTGTATCATCCAAGAATTATTCATTTATGTAATGTATTGGAGGTTGCCCCCTCGAAGTGGCTAATTTCTAAGGTGTTGATCTCTCTTTTCTTCTATTTTTGGAGCTGGTTTCATAACACCCTTGCTCTTATGGGGTTCGCTACAATGGGGAAATCAATCGCTCCATTAACAAAATAATCAAACAACACGAAATAGAAATTAAGAACAATCGTTCCCATTCCTCAACTTTAGTTGAACATGCGGTGAAATCCAAACAACATGTCTATATTGATAATTCTTGTGTCATCGCAAGGGTTGATCACTTCCCTCATAGGAAGCTAAGACATGCCATTTAGATTGAGAAACATGAAATTAATCTTAACATAAATGATGGTTGGAAATTACGTAGGAGTTGGATCCCTGCCCCCCCTTCTTCATTAAAAACATTTTCCTTTTATTTATTTATTTCTTAGTAACGATTATTATTTATTTTCTCTTTGAATTTACTATTAAAATATTTTTTGATATTTTTTGATATTTTAATATAATTTTTGAATCATTTTAATCTTGTTTTCAAATCTCATTGTTCCATACCTATGTATAAATATTTTTTATTCTATAATTATATAATAATTTAATATATTTCAATTCAATTTAATATTATAAAATAAATAAACAAATATATAAATTCAACAACTAAAATATTCTATATATTTATTAATATTACTAAATATTATTACTATTAACTATTTTTTTATTTTTTATTTTCTATTTGACTTTCCTATTAGAATATTTTTCGATATTTTAATATAATTTTTAAATAATTTTAATCTTGTTTTCCAATCTAATTGTTCCATATACATTTATAAATATTTCTTATTCTATAAATATATAATAATTTAATTTAATTTAATATTATCTGAATAAAATAAATAAACAAATAAATAATTTAACAATTAATTTCCTAACGCTTAACGGATAATCACAAATGGAACCAAATACATCTCTTATATTTAAATATTTGGATAGATTGATTTTTTCACCTTTGTCATGAGGATGAAACATAATAGATGGTTCGAAACGTCGACCAAATATTAATGATGTGATTAATCCGAAAGACATCTCATTAGGATCCCATAAAGGCAAGCCCAACCAAATTCAAGATGAAAGAGAATAAAATCAAAGTCAACATTGCTCAGGAAAAATGATAACTTACAACAAATTATAGTTAGTAACACACGTGATCAAATCCAACACCACTAGGAAAAATACAGAAACAAAAACTAACCATATAGAAAGATAGATCTCCTCTGAACACAAAATATCCATTGAACTCGGCTCCCATAATTTTCATGTGAAAAATCTAGCCCCTTTTACATTCTGACTAGAGCCTCCAACGAGGCTTCACACACTAAGTTCTATTTTATTTTTTCTAAAACGTTGAATACAATAAAAGAGAATCTTTGCCACCAAAATGCACGTCCCCTCCAAAATTCTTAACCTCAAATTTTCCTCTCTTGAGATTAACAATAGATACATCAAAGGTGCCTCCGTATAGGTCAAAAATCAAGTCAGTCTTCTTCGACCAAAAATTAACTAATAATTTTCATGGCGTCAAGACTGGAAATGGGGGTTAATTTATAATTTTCATGGTGTTAAGACTAGAAATGGGGGTTAATTAATAATTTTCATGGTGTTAAGATTGGCAGTGGTAGCAGTGTCTCTAGTATAATTTCTGTGAGAATCCCAAGAATGGCCGCTACAATGATGACAACATTGTCCACCTCATAGTTGATGTAAGGTTGTGTTAAAAATCTTGTTTTTTTGCATCTGGAGTTTAAATAAGTTTACAAATAACATTCCAAAGGGTATTAATGCATAAAATTGACTATTTTGTGCCCAACGAGAGAGGTAAAAATTATACTAACTTGTAAGTTTTGCTGAATAAAATCTTTATGTAGATTCACTAGGTCTTTAGACAATTGCCAAAAAAAAAAATCCCAAAACACCAACTCACAAAAGAGAATTCAAAGGTTTCGTAAACAAAACTTTACAAAAATAGCACTAAAAAATTGTTAAAAAACACTCAAGAAATGATAAAAGCAAACAAAAGTACATGAAACCTCCCAAAAAGTCATTCCATGTATATAAAATATTAGTGACCGACAGGAATATATCTCTTACAGATAAAATATTAGTGACTGGAAAGTAAAAGAGATATTAGACTCTAAGTAATTTGATAGTATTGTCTCTCCTCAACTCAACGAAAGGGTAGTTGCATCTCTTTGAGACCCTTTAGCTTCTCTTCCCTAATATCCTGAACCTGTTATAAAATCTCTAGAAATGTTGTTTATCCCTAGTTTCTATTCAACCCTTGTGTCTTCGCTTCCTTAAGGAAAAGTAAGCATTGTAACATGGTACAATCACATACAAGTGAATTGTTATGTGGAATGTTCATGAAATTGCATATGATATTTTTATCTAAATTGATGGGTAATTTAAAAAGGCTTCTTTCTTGTGCTAAATTCCAAATTCAAAATAATAATGAGTTGTATTTTATTATTTTTGATAAAGTTGCAATGATCTTGTTGAACTTCCATTTTGTTCCTATCCCTCACACATCAAATAGTTTAGGTTGGTTCTTATGGTGGAATATTTTTGTGAAAAGGACAAGAAAAATTCTTTGAGCCTGGGGAAGATGATGGCTTGGGCAGAAACGAAAATTTTCATGTCAATTTAAACCAAGGGAGGAACTAGAGGTTGACATTTTTATGCTGGAATAAAAACATTAATCTAAAACTTCTCCTTCAAGTTAATGAAAACAATCATCTAAAAGGATCCACAATCAAGGCTAAGGAAAATTGGGACAAATATGGAGAAGATTCCAAAAGTTTGTACTTTGAATACTTTGAGAAAAAACCATGCCTCAAATAAAGTTTAGTGTTTAAAGATTAATTTGGAGCCCAAACGGAAGATGAGGAAAAAATACAAGAATTCCAAGACCACTTCTAAAATATCTTCACCTTTGGGACGTGGATATAATAGAATGAGGAGGATGTCATTATAATAGAATGAGAAAAAAAATCCATTGGATGCATTATTCCTATCAAAGTACCATATTTTTAGCAATTTTATCTATCACTAGCCTTATAAAGGGATGAGCAGTTGAATGTAATAAAGGACATCTTAAAGGGAAAGTCACGTAGTATGGATGGTTTCTTTTGAGCTTTAGAAAAATCTATGAGTAGTAATTGGTGATGATCTAAGAAGAACTAGTTGTAGATGATATGGGGAACATGTAAATGTATGTTTGAGAAAAACTATTCCCAAATGCACAGAAAGGGACATGGTGGGAGGTGAAGACCAATATTTTTTCTTAATGTCCCTTACAAGTTTCTAGCTAAAGCCTTAACCAACAAAGTTAAATCCATTGTTGCAAGGATGGAAAGGCTTCAAGAAATACGAGTCATGAATGGAGAAATCATACTTGAAAATATTATGTCAAGCCAGAAAAGTATCTCGTGGGGAGAAAAAATTAGAAAATGGAATTAAGGGATGGCTCAAACTTGAAAATCTTTTGACAGATTGGAAAAGAAATTTGTGGACAACAAAATTTGGAGAAAAGGGATAGTCCTAATGATTTAACTTGAATTTTTTTATGATAGGATCAGAATGGAATTTTATTTTGATGTGTTGTTGGTTGATGTTTGGTACATTAGGGGAATTTTAAGGTCTAAAATGGATATCCTAAGGAAATTCTAAAATAATAAAATAATATTTGCTTACATCATCAAAATTTTACACGAAAAAAAGAATAAACTATTTTTTCAACTTATATCCTTATGGTTTTACTCAAATTTGGAGCAAAAACACTTGTTAGATGCATAATTTGATTCCTCATCCAAGGAGTACCCATTTTGCATACTTTTGATGAAACCTGCTAAACAAAAAATGAGAAATACATGAAAAATGTGATTGCAATCATGTTTTTCATGTATTTCTATTTTTTCATGTAGCAGGGTCTATCAAAAGTATGAAACATGGGTACTTCTTGGATGATGAATTAAATTTTTCATCCAACGAGTACTCTCACTCGAAATTTGAGTAAGACCTTAGGGAGATAAATTGAAAATACAAGTTGAAAAAGTAGTTTTATTATTTTATTATTTTTTAATCTTTTTACTTTTTTACTCCAAAAATGGTGAATCCTCCCCCTTGGTTCACATCATTATCTTGAATCATATTCATTCTTATAAATTTTATTTTAGTTTTACATTTTTCTTAGGAGGCCCATTTTATACCTCAAAATTCCCCTAATGGTTTCTTTAATTGGCGCATTATAACACTTTTTCTCTAATGCATCAACCAAAATTTGTTAAGTTAGAATTTGCTAGAGGTTATTATGTTTTAAATATATATTAGGTGAGTGTATCCACTTGCCCCATGTTTATGTGGTATTGTAGTGATGCATTATTATTTCTCCTTTAAGATTCTTCTTTATAACAAACACTTTGTGGCATTTCCCTCCTTTATGAGGAGAAATTTCTTAATGTGAATTTTATAGTTGATCTTGATCTCACTGCAAAGCTCATTCAGCCATTTACTATAGGGAATGACACAATGTATTTATATATTTATTACAACAACAAGCACCATGGTTAATCAAGAAAAGATAGAGGCGTTTATTATTTAGGTGAGAAGACTTTCTAGATTGGCTTGTCAATTAGGGGATTATTATTTCTTAAGAGAACTTAAGGTTGAATTCCCTCACTTGCCTTGATAGTTACTCTTCAAATAAAATTGAGGTAAGAGAATTCAAAGAAACTCTTCAAGTTAAGATCATTTACGTGTTATTGTCACATATTAAGGAACTATAACTAATTTCATGCTATTTTTTAGTATATCTTAATGCATGTCTCTAAAATAGAAGTTAAGCTTCCTAAGAACAATCATTTTTTTTCAAAATAAACTTGTTTCCTCTTCTCAAACCCTCGCCACTTCCAAGGGACAACTCAATAAAATGGATGGAACTTGGTGTCCCTAAGGTAACACTTGCAACTAGGATAGGAAATAAGAAAAAGTGGTTCTATTTTGACAAGTATGAACATTTTTTATGGAAAATGTAGGGTCATTCAAGCTAAGATCACTAAAAAGGAACATGCCATCCTTGTTGAGCTACATTTTTATCAAAATTTTAACATAGATATCTCAAAATTGTTCCCCACTGTTCCTATCGACATTCTTTTTCATCTCTCATTGCAATTGTTAGTTTTATCATCGAAAGGAGTTTCACATATAGTTGATCATAGTTTAAAGTTACTTAATAAAATGAAAAGTTTATTAGTAGTTATCATATTTAGTTTATTATTAATTTTTTATTAGCTTAGTAAATTATTTTTTATAAATTTTAATTGATATAGTAAAATTAAATAATTCTTTTAATGTGATGAAATTTTTTGACAAATGGATCAACCTAAATCACACTCCTCTTAGCTCATATATTGTGGCTCTTAAACTATCAACTAGTGACACAATGATCTTGAGAGGAAACCTTAGCAACGATTTCACAAATGAGAGAGATTTTCTTGTTTGTTTTCTTTTTTATTTCATTTCCTTTCTATAATTATTATCCTTCTTTTATAATTTTCCCTCTTTTTTAGGTGGTTTCTCTACATGGAGTGGGGGCAGGGCAGGGCGGCTATAACCTTAGCTATCCTCACCCCCTGGTACATGCTTCACTAATTTTTCATGGAGTCAATGTATCTAAGACTTCTCTAGTGGGAAATTATGTTATTTTTAAGTTTTATTTTATGGTGCGGATGTTGGTTTCTAATATGACTAAGGGTCGTCGTTAGTGCCAACTCCATGTCTTGGAATTTTTAGAAAGTTGTAACCTTGTTCTTTCTTAAGTTAAAAACAACCACCATGAAGAAAACTTGTAGAGAAATTTGAATGCATATTTTCACAACTATTTATATTCTATGTAGATCACTAACTTTGATTGTAAAATTTCACAATGGTTGTATTTGGTCTGATTTTACAAAGGTCTTGATCTGATTTTGCAAAGAATTATTTTGGGTTTAAGGAATTTTCTTGGAGGTACATTCAGAGGACATTTCTTAGAGACATTCATTATTTTCACATATTTTCGTACATTTTGTCTAATTTTGCAAAGAATTGTTTTGGGTTTAAAGAATTTTCTTGGATGTACATTCAAATAACATTTTTGAAGACTTTTCTTGGAGGTACATTCAAAGGACATTTCTTGGAGGTATGTGATATAGTTTTTTGGATGTTTTTTAGGCTTCATTTTTTTTGAAAGTATGGATTTGGGCTTAATTTTCATTATTTTTGAAGGTATGGATTTGGGCTTAATTTCGAAAGGATATTTTTTGGACATTTTTTGGAAGTATATTTTAAAGTGGCGTTTTTTATGAAGTTGGAATTAAATTTCAATGGACATTTTTTGGAGGCATTTTTTGAAGTGACATTTTTTTAGAGTACGTGTTTTGGTTTGAAGTAAATCTTTTATAATGATTTTTTAAAATGAGTTTTTGTCTAAATTTTTAAATGAATTTTTTTCGTAGGACTTGGAAGGAAATATTTTGAGCTTCATTTAATTTTTATAAGACATTTTTTTCTTGAATTTTTTAAAGTAAGTGTTTTGGATTGGAGTATGTATTTTTTGAAAAAATTTTAAAATGAGCTTTTTTTTAATTAAATCTTTTGTGATGTTTTTTTTTAATTGAGTTTTTGTCTAAATTATTGAAGGAAATTTTTTGAACTTCATACTCTATTATCATGGGAAATCAAAGGAATTGTATGAGAAAATATGATTGAAAAAGAGACCCTGAGGAACATAAAGAAGATAAGAGACAATCTCGCAAAAGAAAGATAAAAGTACTCTCAAATATTGAAGGAAAAAATCAACCTCAACTAGAAGTTGAAGCAGATATGTAAATGTAAATATTATGATTTTGATATATTTAAAATTTTCCTAGTGTAAAATGTGAAGCTTAATTTTTATTTGATGAACTAATTTGAAAAATATTTTACAATGTAACCAGAGAGAGATATTCCTCAAAACATTGATGATGAGATACAAAATTTTGAAAGAGAAAGTGAAAGAGATATTGAACCAATGATTGAAGATGGTGAAAATGTTGAAAGAAATTCAAGTGAAGAAATTGAATCACAAGGTATATATATGTTGAACACATGCACGTATTATTAAAATTATACATATATTTATTAATTTAGTTATTTATTGAATATGTAAGCTTATTATTTACTATTCATTTGAATATGTACAGATGAAATGAATGCCGATGATGAGATGTTAGAAAATGTTGACACTTACACATATGGAGATAAAAAAGCTGACCATTATATACGATATCGTGTTAACCACATTTTTGATAAGTATTTCATAAAGGAAAAGGTGATAGTTCAAGCCCAAATGTTGAAAGGTCTCCTATCATTAAGGAAATTAAAAGAAGCTACAACTTTATTAGGTATTCGAAAATCAACCAAAGATGAAAAAATGAAGGAAAATGTGATACAAAATATAAATAGTGCTATAAATTGAATTAGAAGATCTAGACAGAAAAATGTTTTAGTTGTACGTAGAGCAATACATATGGCAGTGGTTTCATCAAGTACTAAGAGAATTACTTGGTAAAATCTATAGCACGATCATTAGGAACCTCATGAAAAAATTTGCACAAACATCAAAAATTTTGGTTGCAAATAGATGTAAATGATGAACTCACTTGTTGGAGAGCTATTTTTAGGCAACCATACAAAGATAGACTTGGAGAAAAAGTTAAAAAAATAATATATGAATATTGGAAGAACAATTCGCGTGTTTCGCCAAATGCAAGGCATGTGATGCAAAGAAGAATAGCACGAAATCAGTACGAAGAACATGAAAACATTTCTTGGAAATCACTCAGATAGAGTTTTTCAACAAGTTCAAAGAAGAGAATCATGAAATTCATGTTTCAATCAATGCTTTTGTTCAACAAAAACCATGGTATGTAAAACCTATCACCGTACGCGACACTTGTTTTTGTCGTAATCATGTGGAATTTGAGTTATATTATGACACATTCCTTGATTTTTGTAGAACATTTTGGAAGGATTCACCTCCTCTTTCCACTATCTGTGATTTCATATCTCAAATTCTATGTGAAAGACAAAGCGATCAAATAGTTTATGAAAAGAAATGTGTTGGTGGTAAAAAATGCGATGATTGTGGAAATTTGACTAAATTTCAAAACAAATATCGTACTGATATAAATGATCAATCATTGTGCAACATGAAAGTGAAATGGAAGAGATATGAATATATCCATACATCGATTCAAGGTGGAAACAATGTTAAAAGAATTGAATTACGAGAAGAAGAATTTTTTGTGATAGACTTTTTGAGAAAGTTTGAGGTAGAAATTTACAAATACACCAAGAATTCCCATAGAGCTCGATGGAAATACTTGAAATTCAAAAAATCTCGTGAATTTTTTCCACCAGGGACCATTTTGTCAGTAATTGATTTTGCAGAAAACTACAGATTTGTTTTACAAAAAGAAATTCAGAGTGAATACTATCATTATGACCAAGTCTCCATGCTCGTCCATATTCGATATAGACATGTTGAACAAAACATTGATCATATAGAAAGCACCAATGAAAATCGAAATATTATTAAATAATATCACTTTTATATCAGTGACAATCGTACACATGATACATATTTTGTACAACATTGTTTTGGAAAAATTTATGATTCCTTGAAAAATCGTGGAATAACATTCACTGAACATTGGATATGGTCAGACGGATGCGCAGGTCAATTCAAATCTGCACGATCATTCTTTTGATTGTATTGTCTTTATAAGAAAACCTGCATTAAACATTGTTGGAATTTCTTTGAGACTGGCCATGGAAAAGGAGAACATGACGGTGTAGGGGCATGCATAAAACAAGCACTTTGAAGATATCAAATGAACCCCTCTGCAAGCTGACTTGTGGACGTGAAAGAAGTTGTTTAATGGTGCATCGTTGCTCTAAGCCATGAGACTAACCAATCAAGGGAAGTACGAAGGTACATTCAATTTAATTTTTATTGGATATCTAATTTTAAACAGTGTACATTTATCACAATGATTATCTTTGATTGTATTTTGATATCATATTTACATTCTTCTTTAAATTTTCCATATAAAGGTTTTTTTGGCATATTGGGATCGAAGACGTAGATAGATCAATTGGAAATGACGTTGAAACAATAAAAGGGACTAAAAAATTGCATTCAATTAAAACAAAGTCATCCAAAAATGTGTTTGCATTAGATAAAAGAAAATATTCTTGATTTTGTCATGTTTGCATAGACAACACAAAATCCAATGACGTTTGTGAAAACAAAATGTATGTAAAAGATTGGAAACATACAAAGCTAAATACAAAGGGCAAAATGTCTGTTGCAATGTTTGAAGAAATGCAATCAGAGGAGATTACAATATCATCCGATGGTGATCGAGTTTCTGATCTTGTTAGAGAAGGTAACATTTGAATTTCTTTCTAATGATAAAGATCTAGAAATAAATTTAAATATGTATAATTTTGTTAAGTTTGCTTTATTGCGCAGGAGATGTTTTTTCTGTAATTGCACCTACTGACAACGAAGAAAATGTGAAGTATTATTTGATGCATTGCACTGAATGAAAAATGAAATTATTAGAAGACTATAATGATTACAAATTTCCATATGAAAGATGATCTGTTATAATGAAAGGTTATTTTTTTAGACAAACTAATCAAAGTGGGGATTTTGTTTACTTTGAAGACTGTGGACCTGATTTCATAAGTTGTCAATATAGTCACTTGGTGTGTGCAACACGCATAGAGTTGATAGAGATTCAATCAAAGAAAAAAACAAAAATTAAGAAACGGAAAATGTCAAAACACAATCATGAACGGATTATTGAAGATGGCATTCCATTGGAATTTTTTTGATTGAACTGCCCAAAAATTTATTCTCTTTGGATTATATGTTTTAGAACTTCCAGTACTCAATTAAAAATTGAGCTTCCTTTTTACGTTATCTATGCAAGTGTTTGCACATGTAAAAGTTGTTTTGGTACATGCACACTCTAGTATCAACTGAAAGTAGCTTTTTTATACATGCATTGATGAAAAATGTTTCATGTATTGGATATATATATATATATATATATATGTTCTAGAATGTAATTAACTATTCAAGTAGTTTTACTGTGTGCATTGATGAAAAATGTTTCACGTACTCAATATATATGTTCTAGAATGCAATTAACTAAAAGTAGTTTTTCTATGTGCATTGATGAAAAATGTTGCATGTACTGGATATATACACGAATTGAATGCACGCCCAGTTTTTCTTGTGGGATTTTCTGGTAAAAGGTATCCACAATGTAAATAAATCATCCACAATATAATTTTGTACGAAGATTCCTTTTAGACAAGAGACTCGGAGCACTTCTCCGAATTTTGGTGGGATTTGACCCACATCTCTATTCTTAATTGAAAATCTAGTACAAAATTTGTCTGTCCAATGATCGGATATGTTCTATGTGCATTGATGAAAAATGTTGCGCACGTATTGGATATATGTATATATATATATATATATATATATATATATATGTTCTAGAATGCAATTAATTTTTCAAGTAGTTTTCTCATGTGCATTGATGAAAAATGTTTCACATATTAAATATATATGTTCTAGAATGAAATTAACTGAATGTCATCAATTTACCAATTTATAAATCAACAAGGCTACCTAGTTGAGTGCATTAATGGCATTGACCCCAATTTAACAAACATGTATCTACTTCTTATATTTCCAATCAAAATTAAAGGGATTTATATGGGAAAGAGGCAATTGAATATATATGTTGTAGAATGCAATTAACTGAATGTCATCAATTTACCAATTTATAAATCAGCAAGGCTACCTAGTTGAGTGCATTAATGACATTGACCCCAATTCAAAAAACATATATCTACTTCTTATATTTCCAATCAAAATTAAAGGGATTTCTATGGGAAAGAGGCATATGAATATATATGTTGTAGAATGCAATTAACTGAATGTCATCAATTTACCAATTTATAAATCAACAAGGCTACCTAGTTGAGTGCAGTAATGACATTGACCCTAATTCAACAAACATATATCTATTTCTTATATTTCCAATCAAAATTAAATGGATTTATATGGGAAAGAGGCAGAACATATAGCCCATGAACTACTTTTTAGAGGTCAATGAAGGTATCATTATGTGGGAAAATGTTTTGAACACTTGATCGTACTTGAAAGTAATCTTAAGATTGTTCTTGATCTCTACATACTACATACTATTGTTTGAGTGAAAAAATTTTCCAATGAAAAAGAACATAGATTTTCAATCCAACTAACTATATCAATTGAGCTCTATTTGAAAAAAAATAAAAAAAACCAAAAAGCCAACAAAATAACATCCTTGGTTGTTATTTTTATTGGAATAACTAAATCATATTAAGGATTCTCTTCATTGAAATTGTTTTTAGATGGAGAATCCTTAAAATATGATTTAGCTATTCCAACAAAAATGATAATCAAAAATGTTATTTTGCTGACATGTTTTGTGGCATGTTAACTTTTCTTTACTCTTTTTTCAATTAGAGCTCAATTGATATGGTTAGTTGCATTGAAAAGTTATGTTCTTCACATTGGAGATTTTTTCACTCAAACAAGAGAAGAGTATGTAGAGATCAAAAGCAATCTTAAGATGCCAAATGTACTTCAACTATCCAAAACTTGATTTTTAAAAACTTTTTTATTATATCAAAACATTATTTCACATGTCATGCCAATTGTAGTTCAACTATCCAATAAAAAAATTTAACATTTAACATTATATCACATGCCAAATGTAGATTGAAACCATCCAAAACTTGAGTTTTAATTTTTTTTTTATTATATCAAAACATTACTTCACATGCCAAACGTACTTCAACCCTCCAAAACTTGAGTTTTAAAAACTTTTTAATTATATCACAACATTACTTCACATGCCATACCAATCGTAGTTCAACTATCCAATAAAAACATTTAACATTATATCACATGCCAAATGTAGATTGAAACCATCCAAAACTTGTGTTTAAAAACTTTTTTATTATATATCACAACATTACTTCACATGCCATGCCAATTATAGTTCAACTATCCAATTAAAACATTTAACATTATATCACATGCCAAATATAGATTGAAACCATCCAAAACTTAACCTTTAATTTAACAAAAAATTATAGATCACAACATTAATTTACATTCCAAATGTACTTCAACCATCTAAAACTTGAGTTTTAAAAACTTTTTGATTATATCACAACATTACTTCACATGCCATGCCAATTGTAGTTCAACTATCCAATAAAAACATTAAACATTTAATATTATATCACATGCAAAATGTAGATTGAAACCATTCAAAACTTGAGTTTTAAAAACTTTTTGATTATATCACAACATTACTTCACATGCCATGCCAATTATAGTTCAACTATCCAATAAAAACATTTAACATTATATCACATGCCAAATGTAGATTGAAACCATCCAAAACTTAACCTTTAATTTAACAAAAAATTATAGATCACAACATTACTTCACATGCCAAATGTACTTTAACCATCCAAAACTTGAATTTTTTTATTATTATTATTATATCCAAACATTACTTCACATGTCATGCCAATTGTAGTTCAACTATCCAATAAAAACATTAAACATTTAACGTTATATCACATGCCAAATGTAAATTGAAAACTTCCAAAACTTGAGTTTTAAAAACTTTTTGAATATATCACAACATTACTTCACATGCCATGCCAATTATAGTTCAACTATCCAATAAAAACATTTAACATTATATCACATGCCAAATGTAGATTGAAACCATCCAAAACTTAAGTTTTAAAAACAAAACAAATTATAACACATCATTACATAACATGTCAAATGTAGTTCAAAAGCAAAACATTAATTTATAGATGACAACGTTACTAGTAGTTCAACTATCCAAAACTTAAGTTTTAAAAACCAAACAAATTATATAACAAAATTACTTCACATTCGCATGCCAAAAGTACTTCAACCATCCAAAACTTAACTTTTTGGAACAAAACAAATTATATTAACACAATAAAATATGTCAAAAAATTATAGATCTCACAAATATATATATATATATATATATATATATATATATATGACTATGCATCTAGATAATATATAAAAAAAAAAATTAAGACTAGAAATCTCAATCAAATCTACAAATCATGTCCATCAAATACAGATGGTAGTGTCTTTCCTAGCAGAGTCTCAATCCGTGCGCTATCTTGCGAAGCATGGGGAACCTGTACACAATGCACATACAAACATTAAAATTTGATGTTTTAAAAATGAGTGAGAATATATAGAACTTCATGTAAAAAACAAAATATAAAAAAAAATCATGCAATACCTCATGAGGTTCCCTCTCCATTTGTTCGCCTGCTACAACTTCCCCCATGAGAACATCTCCAACAACAAACTGTACAATATATATATATATATATATATATATATATATATATATATATATTAAAAAATTTCAGATGAAAATGCACATGTGTATATATAAACTTATTTTCAATAATATTAAAAAAAAAGTTAGACAACTTGTTCAAATGGTTGAAATGGTGTGGATGTTCCTATCTCCGTCGCTAGAGTCCGTGGATTAAAGAAATATTCTATAGAAACCTAAAATTCAAAATTTTGAAAGTATAAAATAACTCAAGATCAAGATCTAAATTTATAATAAAACTTTTAAACTTCAATTTTTAAATTATAACTTTTAAAAAGACATATATATTTAAAAGTGAAAAATTGAATACTTTTGCACGTGAATTTGGGACATCTCCTAAGAGAGGATCCAAAAGAAAATCTCCAAAAACCTAAAATTCAAAAAATTTAAAATAACTCAAGATATAGATATATATCTCAATTTTTAATGGAACTTTTTGAGGTGGAATAAATATAACTTAAACATAAATTTTAAAAGTGAAAAATTTTCCATACTTGTTGTGGACCTGGCACATCTCCTAAGGAAGTAGAAGGTACATCTCCCAAGGAAGAAGAAGGTACCGCCATCCCAAAAACATCGAACTGAATCAAAATCTGTTAAATTTTTTTATTATTATATATGTACATATACATGTGTGCACAATTATTTATTTTAAAAGTATCACTTAAAAAACACTAACATTTGTCAACATATCTTGATGGTGAGACCCATCTTCATTGTTTGAGCTAGAGGCTCTGAACGTGATATTAACATTTTCATCATTCATCATGCGTGACAACTACAAATGGTGTTTTAACATATAATGATACATTTTTGTTAGATCAATGTACATACAAATAAATGTATACATATACATACACATGTATTTATTACAAATTGTACATGTATGTGTTAAAATAATTGAACCCTAACCATTAACACATACTGTTCCCGTGCCCTCTTCCTCATGAAGAATTAGGTCTTGCCAACCATTGCAACAATTCTTTGCACATATTTTGACATATTCAACACGCATGTTGTCAATCTCTTCATCTATACAATACAAAAAATTTTCACATGCATTCCCACGTGCTCTTTATCGATTTAGACAAACATCGACTCCACCCAATCCACTGTGAACAATTTCGATGATGGCATCCATTGCTTCTCGACTTATTTGAGAAGTCACATCCATCTCTGACCACAAAGATTCGACCCGAGAAGGTCGACTCACCAATGGTGTCTCAGGGCGAAGTAACTCAACATCTCGCCTAGCGCCCCTACAGTCACATAGTCGACCTTTCCCAGGACCAAAAAATTCCGACGAAAGGTCATTATAATTGAGTTTCATTCTCAAAAAAAATTCTGCATAAAACAATTTTTCAAAATAAACAGGAACATCGTCGTTCCATGGGAGTCTTCCATAGGCTGTAAGGTGCCTATCGTACAAATAGTGAGCTATATTGGGGTGCTTGAAATATTGCACCTTCAACATCTTTCTTTTTGGCCCTTCTTTGAAATTAAACATTGACTTCGCCATTTCTTTTGTAACTTTTTGTTTTACATCCTCCCATTTATCGGGATGCATTACTGTTTCTTTTCTCTTTCTCATGACTTCTAGAAATATATCAGTCGTTGGCCCAATATTTCTGTACGCAGCTACTGGTTCACCCAATTAATGTGTAACTGTTTCGAGGTTTTGTCAACTCTTAGCGGGTAGAGTCAAAGCCACAAGATCTCTCTGCAATTTTGCATGAATTTGTTGACACCTTGCTAAGGTGCATTGTGCCATGTTTCTTTCCCATGGTATATCAGAAATGTCGATCGGATGAGTTGTGGTGGGTGGGCAACCTTCTTCTTGAATGTAACATTCTACCCTACGTCTTTTTTGACCAACATTTGGAGCATTTTCAGCCTTTGCATCAATATATATATATATACATATATATAATTTTGTATATTAGAAAAAACACATGTAAAAAAATCTGTACAAATTGAATGAAAAAAATATTGAAATTGATTGCAACCTTGACGTGGTTGGCTAGCATCTCCTCCACCCTAAAACTGTTGAGAACCAGAACGACCCTGCTGAGAACCAGCACCACCAGCCGGTGATTGGCCTCCGGGGGAATACATATCACCACCTTCACGCAACCTGCTACCACTTATTGATGGCCCTCTAAGGGGATTTGAAACACCACCAACCTCTCGAGAGGAGAGAGAAGTTTCATAAACAAATACGAATTTATAATCAATTGAAAAATACATTCATACATATAAATACACACGTACATATTCATTGATTAAATTGAGTTCAAACCATACCACGACTGGGTGAACCATGGTTATGCTCCATGGATGGAGTAGAGACACTTCTCCTCTTATTAGCTCCTAAAAAATAAAAAATGAAACTTATTAACAACTAATTTAACTCACAAAGTTGATAAAAAATCAATTCCATATGTATACACACGTATGGAGATTTAAGATTATATTTAAATACCATGAACATCCCTGGATCCTTGATCCCCCCCTCTTGTAGATATATGGGATTCTGTTGATCTTCGTCATTCATCCTCCATGATATATATATCTATGGTGGACATTTACAATTATTTTTTTAAATAACTAATTTAAAATAAATTTCAGAAAATTAATGTAATTCAGTGTAAATAAATTATGTAAAACACAACTTACAAAGAACTAATTGATGTTTGAAACTCAATTTAAGCAAAAAAAAAATTATAAAAATGATAAGTTCACCAAATTGCGCTTTGCATGGTGGGAGCACACTTGGTATAAAATTGAAAAAAACACATTGTTATTAAAAAAGAAGTGAAACTCTATTTAAAAAAACTCCATTTAATTTTTTTTTTGTTGAAGTCCCCGCATTTTAATTTCATAAAAATGTGAAGTTCACCACTTGTTGAAAATGTGAAGTTCACCAAGTTGTGCTTTACATGGTGTGGTGGGAGCACACTTGGTATATAATTGAAAAAAAAACATGTTCAATAAAAAAGACGCATTTATAAGTACATAACACACACATATCCAAGATATGTTATAATTACCATCAATAAATTTTGAAGGAGAGCGTCTCAAGACTAATTCATCTTTGAGAAATTAATCTTGAATTTTTGAAGAAAAGCATCTCAAAATTAATTCCTCTTTAAGAGTTGAATCTTGAATTTTTGAAGAAGAACATCTCAAAACCAATTCAGCTTTGAGAGATGAATCTTGCATTGGCATTTCCCTGTATAATTCTAATTCATCTTGATAGATGAATTCTGAATTGGCATTGCCCCACGTCATAGATCAACAGACATCTTATTTACATTTGTACAATGCCTTATACTAAAAAATTGAAATTGGCTAACAATATTCTTTTCTATTCCATGCATTTCTTTTAGCCTCTCCTTCTTAACTTGGTACATGCCATTCATCTGGTTGCACACAAGTTCAGAATTGGTGAAAACTACAATTCCATTTGATCCATACTCCATTGTTGTTCTGAAGCCTTCCATCAATCCAATATAATATGCCTCGTTGTTTGTTATTCTTCCTGGTATATTCATTTTCCTTTGGAGGACTTTGCTAGTCACAATATCGGAAAGCACATATGTAATCACTGCTTTCCCTGGATTGGGATATCAAGAAACTTCTATGCATAATTTCCATTTTTCAACCATATTTAATGGTTTTCTTATTCTTGAAAAAAAAACAAATTCATTAAAAATATATATTAAATTGACATTTATTGAAAATGCATGGGAGAAATGACACTAGATCATGAGATAAATGACATGTGCATGGTTTGTCTTAAAGTTTGACTTAAAACGTTTATGGTAGAATTCACATCTAGAATCAATGGGAGGAAGCCTTTAATTTGTGGGAGAAATGACACATGTTCACAATTTACCTTAAATTGGTTGTGTATAAAAGTCCAAAATGGAATATTTGTTTGTGAACATATATCAATGGATCACTATTCATATCACTATGGATATATCTACTTCATTATAAGAGATTTTTCTAAAAGGATGTTCACTAAGTTTGGAAGAAAGGGAAGTGTCACAAAATTATATATATGTTAGTGCATGTGTTTTACATTGAATATTTTTCATTTTAAATTTAGAATCTATTTGAAACAATTACCTATATAAGGTTAAAACCTATGTTTTGTAGAAAATTGAACATTTGGTTTCAATGGGAAACCTTTATGGCTAATGTGTTCTTTCTCAAAATGTGATACACCCCATTAAAATGGGATACATCGAAATGATTCCCATGGTGAAATAAAATAGTTTCAAGTAGTTTAAAGATATAGATGCATAAATTCAATGAGCGTAGTTTTGAGATATATAAGTCCAAAATGGAATAGTTGTTGGTGAACAAATATCAGTGGATCACTGTGGATATATTTGCTTCATTAAAAGGGATATTTCTAGAAGGATGGACTTAAGTTGGAAAGAAGGGAAAATATCACAATTATATGTTAATGTGAATGTGTTTTACATTGAATATTTTTCATTTTTTTAAGAATCTATTTTCAAAATATTTAAAACTATATACTTGGTTAAAACCTATGTTTTGTATCAAATTACTTTTTGTTTCTAAATACTATACATGTTTTACGTCGAATATTTTTAATAAATTTTTCATTTTATTAAAAATCTATTTGAAACAATTAAACTATATAAGGTTAAAACCTATGTTTTGTATCAAATCACTTTTGGTTTCAATGGGAAACGTTTATGGCTAATTTGTGTTTTTCTTGAAATGTGTTACACCCATTAAAATGGGAGATATATATGGGAATGATTCCTATGGTGTAATAAAATAGTTTCAAGTAATTTAAGATATATAGATGCATAAATTCAATAAGCATAGTTTTGAGATATAAATGTCCAAAATGGAATAGTTGTTGATGAACAAATATCAGTGGATCACT
Source organism: Pinus albicaulis (assembly GCA_034641835.2). NCBI lineage: Eukaryota > Viridiplantae > Streptophyta > Pinopsida > Pinales > Pinaceae > Pinus > Pinus albicaulis. The sequence continues at coordinate 147,865,676 of CM076578.1, read as the reverse complement.
ATGGATATATCTGCCTCATTAAAAGGGATTTTTCTAGAAGGATGGACTAAGTTGGAAAGGAAAAATATCACAATTATATGTTAATTTGCATATGTGTTTTACATTGAATATAAAGGGTATTTTGTCTCTCTCATTATTTGAGACCATGGATATGAAAATGAAAAACTTGAATTTAGATCTATTCCAGAGATAGACTGCAGGGGCATTTACTAGATATGTCACCTTTCATAAAAGATGAGATCCAGAGGCTACCTGGCCCTTTACAGACTCTGCCTATAGAACTTGTAGAAGTTAACACTACATGTCCCAATTATACCCATGAAGGGTGTAGAGGACCTATGGAATCACTCAAACTACTTTACGTAGACATAAGGGTGTATAATAATGCATGTGTTTTACATTGAATATTTTTCATTTTAAATTAAAAAAATCTATTTGAAACAAAATTTACCTATATAAGGTTAAAACCTGTGTTTTGTATCAAAACACTTTTGGTTTCAATGGGAAACTTTTATGGCTAATTTGTGTTTTTTTCTCAAAATGTGATACACCCCATTAAAATGAGAGATATATAAAAATAATTGTTATGATGTAATAAAATTGTTTCAAGTAGTTTAAAGATATATATCTACATAGATTCAATGAGCATAGATTTGAGATATAAAAGTCCAAAATGGAATAGTTGTTGGTGAACAAATATCAATGGATCACTATGGATATATTTGCTTCATTAAAAGGGATATTTCTAGAAGGAGGAACTAAGTTGGAAAGCAGGGAAAATATCACAATTATATGTTAATATGCATGTGTTTTACATTGAATATTTTTCATTTTATTAAGAATCTATTTTTAAAACAATTAACATAGTATAAGGTTAAAACCTATGTCTTGTATCAAATTACTTTTTGTTTCTAAATACTATGTGTTTTACATTGAATATTCTTCATTTTATTAAAAATTTGTTTGAAACAATTAAAATATATAAGGTTATAACCTATGTTTTGTATCAAATCACTTTTTTGTATCAAATCACTTTTGGTTTCAATGGGAAACTTTTATGGCTAATGTGTTTTTCTTGAAATGTGATACACCCCATTAAAATGGGAGATATATCGAAATGATTCCAATGGTGTAATAAAATAGTTTCAAGTAGTTTAAAAATAAAGATGCATAAATTCAATGAGTATAGTTTTGAGATATAAAAGTCCAAAATGGAAGAGTTGTTTGTGAACAAATATTAGTGGATCACTATGGATATATCTGCTTCATTAAAAGGGATTTTTCTAGAAGGATGTCCACTAATTTGAAAAGAAGGGAAAAAATCACAATTATATGTTAATGTGTGCATGCGTTTTACATTGAATATTTTTTTATTTATTAAAAATCTATTTGAAACAATTAACTATATAAGGTTAAAACCTATGTTTTGTATCAAATCACTTTTGGTTTCAATGGGAAATGTTTATGGTTAATGTGTTTTTCTCAAAATGATTCCTATGGTGTAATAAAATAGTTTCAAGTAGTTTAAAGATATAGATGCATAAATTCAGTGAGCATAGTTTTGAGAAATAAAAGTCCAAAATAGAATAGTTGTTGGTGAACAAAAATTAGTGGATCAATATGGATACATCTCCTTCATTAAAAGAGATTTTTCTAGAAGGATAGACTAACTTGGCAAGAAGGGAAAATAGCACAATTGTTTGAGTCCTGATCTTATAAAACGTTTCCACTAAATCCATCCCTATTACTTTTCATGTGAACCGCATTCCCAAATCCGCACATCTATGTACCTATGAGCCAAGGCAAGTGTAAAAAGGGCTTATTTCATATTCTACTTTAACACATATATGTCATTAATTATCATTAGAATTTATACGGTAGAAATACATATAAAGAGTAATCCTTAGAATTTATATGGTAGAAATACATATAGAGAGTAATACTTATTATAGATCTATTTTGACTTTAAGGAATAAAGGTAAGTTTTTTAGAAATTTTATCTTAGGAGGTAGAATTAAACCTTCTATAAGCCACAAAAGAAACCATGGCCCATGAGCATCACATGCAAACACAAGTTACTCCCATGTTTGAAACACCACCTCACATCATCATAAGGGATCGAAACCACTAAGCAACCCATACTAAGTTCCCTAGAAGGGGTGATTATCATATTTAATGATTGGGTATATCTCCAAGGTCAAAAGGAAAATCAAATTTAGGAAAGGGAATTAGAATAGAAATTAAGGTAAGACCATGACCTTTTACCCAATATTGAACGAAGGTGAGCAACCATATTTATCATGAAGGAAGTTCAAGAAATATTATGATATAAGAAATATTAAATGAAAATCAAATTTAGGAAGTTAGGAAAGGGAATTATAATAGAAATTAAGGTAAGACCATGACCTTTTACCCAATATTGAAGAAAGGCAATGTTAGGAAAGGGAATTAGAATAGAAATTAAGGTAAGACCATGACCTTTTACCCAATATCGAAAAAAGGTGAGCAACCATACATATCATGAAGGAAGTTCAAGAAATATTATGATAAGAGATATTAAATGAAAATCAATGTTAGGAAGTTAGGAAAGGGAATTAGAATAGAAATTTTAAGGTAAGACCATGACCTTTTACCCAATATAATGATTCGGTTTATCTCCAAGGTCAAAAGGAAAATCAAATTTAGGAAGGGAATTAGAATATAAATTAAGATAAGACCATGACCTTTTACCAAATATTGAAAAAAGGTGAGCAACCATATATATCATGAAGGAAGTTCAAGAAATATTAAATGAAAATCAAAGTTAGGAAGTTAGGAAAGGGAATTAGAATAGAAATTAAGGTAAGACCATGAACTTTTACCCAATATTGAATGAAGGTGAGCAACCATATATATCATGAAGGAAGTTCAAGAAATATTATGATAAGAAATATTAAATGAAAATCAAAATTGGGAAGTGAGGAAAGGGAATTAGAATAGAAATTAAGGTAATACCATGACCTTTAAACCAATATTGAACGAAGGCGAGCAACCATAAATATCATGAAGGAAGTTCAAGAAATATTATGATAAGAAATATTAAATGAAAATCAAAGTTAGGAAAGGGAATTAGAATAGAAATTAAGGTAAGACCATGACCTTTTACCCAATATTGAATGAATTTGAGCAACCACAGATATCATGAAGTAAGTTCAAGAAATATTATGATAAGAAATATTAAATCTTTTTTGCAAATTCTAAGTAAATTTAATTTAACTACTTTTAATATGAGATATGAACAGTCAATTCTTAGCAAAAGAAATAAGCCTTAATGAGGTCTACGGGTATAATAACACCAATAATAGCATGTTTAAAGACCATTGATCCCAGTATTGTGATTACTGTAACTAACATAAGCTGTTACCTATTCTAACAAATGTTGTGTACGTATTCCATAAGGCTAAATACACTATAACCCCTTGCATGATACTAGAAGCTCTCATTACACTAGTTAACACAGGGAATAGAACACATAGACTAGTGTAGATTACATAACTAATATTGGCTATTCTCTAAGCTATCAAGAAATGAATTGGCTATTCTTTAATATTGAACGAAGGTGAGCAACCATAGATATCATGAACGAATTTCAAGAAATATTATGATAAGAAATATTAAATCTTTTTTTGCAGAGGCTTAAATTCTGAGTAAATTTAATTTAACTAATTTTAATATGAGATATGAACAGTCAATTCTTAGCAGAAGAATTTAGCCTTAATGATCAATCAATTCTTAGTAGTCAATGATTTTTGAGTGTCTAGTTTTCTAGACGGTCAAGTAACCTGAAACATGGAATACTTCTCATAACTGTTGTAGTGGTTGTATTAGATTATTTGAATACAAAGGTAAATATGACAAAACCACTAGATGAATTGATTGAGTTGGCCCCATTCTTGGTGGCTTGGGCATTCTGGCATGTGGCACACATTTGTCTGTATTGATAGTTGTAACTTTTGGGAGGGAAAAGTTTAGATATGATGGGCATAAATACTTTGAAAAAAAAAGACGGAAAAATGAAGTGATGTTAAAGTGAGATGAGTGATATGCTGCACCCAAATATTTTAAAGGTGGGGGATGTTTATTGAATTTCTATTGTGACAAAATAACTAGGTAGAAAAATTTAAATGGAAGGGAGGGAATCTAATGAAGGGGATTAGATTAAAATTCTAATTTTCCGAGGAATTGGTGGTGAAAGGGTAGTCATTAATGAATAATAATACAAAAAAAAACTACGCCATGGAAACTATAATTTTATCACCACGATTAAAAGATAATTTTATTACCACGGTTAAAATAGTGTTCCAATTTATTCTGAGCTATTCTGCAATGCCATTGTCTGCTCCTAAATAAGGGTAGTAAGTGAGTTTGGATTGATGGATGCATCCGCGTCTAGGGACTGTAACTATGAGGATGAGACAAAATGCAGAACAGGAAGAAATTTGGTGTTCTGGTGGCCATGATGGAAGATTTCTTCACAGGGAGAATGTTAAACATCTGAATGTTAGACTACAAACTGTAAGAAATTTGGCATTTTTTTTTAATATGTAACAAAAAAAAATTGACAGTCATAAACTTACTGAAAGCGTAAAAATTTGGCAAATTTTTTTTATATGTAACACAAAAAAATTGACAGTCATAAATTTACTGAAAACATGATTTGACAGGCATGGAAAACAAATAACCATCTTCAAATTTTCAATTGACAGGCAAAATATATTTGAAATTCCAGGCGTGATTGGAATCATCAAATTTGATTCGAATTTTCTATTTGAACTTGCCAGAAAGAGCACGTCTGGTACTGTTATTTTTTATTTTATTAAAAGCTAGTTTCTTTTTTTCTAGAACATACGTACCTGGAAAGTCACAGCAGAAGGCGCTGAAGATGATCCCTGAAGATGCTAAAGACGTCATGGAAGAACTCTGCGAACAAAAAAATCAAGTTAAAATAAAATTTAAAAAAAAAAAACAAATTTTCTTTTACAGAAAATAACAAATTTACCAGAACTCACCTCCTCAGTTTGACGCAAATCAACAAAACTCTCGTGGCGCAATAGAAAATTAACTAAATTCGCGCAGGACAATAGAAAATTGACTAAATTCGCGTGGGACAATAACAAATCAACTCAATTTGTGTGGGACAGATGTGAGCACGCGAGACAGATGTGAACGAATACTCGAAACAATTTGTGGGCGATATATTTATAAAATAATAGTTTGATCGAACTTTGTTTGCTGGATTTCCAAACTCCAGTGAAAAATATGTTTGCCATTGTCGTCAGTACACCGTTAATGTAAACAACAAATGAAGTTCAACTGAACTAAATTTAATAGTTTGGACGAACTCCTGAATAGTTCAGTGAAACTTTGACAAAAGTTCGGCCGAACTATGGAGGCAAAAAATTTTCTACCCCAAATTCTCACAAAAGTATTACCCATATTCACATTTTCACCCTTATATTTTAGATAGAAGTTTAAGGCAAACACTTTTCCCATCTTATTGGGAATTTTTTTTAATTTTTTTTTTTTGAATAATGATGTGAGAATGTCGAGGAAAATATATAAATAAGGATCAAGATTAAGGGAATAATTTTTTTTCTTAAATTAAGGTCAAACTTAGTGGTAGTTCTTAATAATAATAACAACAACAAGTGTAATATGCAGTATTTTTTCTCAGTATCTACCTCTTATGCAAAAATTAATTGATAGAAAAAAAGTCCCTTCAGAATAATTATTGGAGTTGCTTTATTTACTTAGTTATTTGTTGTTTGAATTGATAAAGATTTTAATTTATTATTAATAATGTTTTATTGATTTCTTATTTATATTTACACTGTAAGGAGTTCCTCTTTGAAAACAACTCCCCCAGCTGCCACTGTGTCCTTGTCTACACCATTGGATCAAATGTTAGACTATTGAAATGTTTTGGGCCATTAGATCCATTGCCTCCTTAATTTTTTCTCTGCTAACTACCTAACTAACTCACAAATCCCTACTAATGTCTCTTACACCTCATTATGAAATAAGTTGACTTCTCAAGTGTCTCTGTCATTGTAGCTGGAACTAGAATCTCATCTCATGGTGTTCATCGCAGGCTCTCCCACTTCAGAGTTGAGGTATAATAATTTTCAGTTATTCTTGAACAAATGTATGTCAAGATTAATTATCTAACTACTCCTATTATTTGTTGCATTGTGGGTGTATATATATATATATAATGAATGCTCTTGTTGTTTGTTGCATTGTGGGTGTATATATAATGTCATATTAATAGGTGGATGGGCTTTTTTTTATCAGGCGCCATGTTGTTGAAGAAGCCCCACAGAGGATGAGAGTTTGGATCTCGCCATGCCAAAACCATGTCTGCTTTGTTCATATTGAATGCAAAGCTGATATTGGGGACCTCGAAGAACTCATCTCCATCCACACATTTCTGCGGTGTGTGGTTAAATATTGTTAGGTCCTTATATTACTAGTATAGTCCCTTATTGTTGTTAGTGTAACCCCCTTATTGTTATTGTTGTACTCATGTAACCCCCATATTGTTACTATTATGCCCTTAAATTATTATTGTTAGGTCGGCTAGGATTACAATGTGGCCCCACTAGGACTACATTGTGGCCCCATGGACTCCTATATATAGAAAGGAGGTTTTGTCATTCGTATCATCCAAGAATTGTTCATTCATGTAATGTATTTGAGGTTTCCCCCTCGAAGTGGATTATTTAAAAGGTGTTGATATGATAGAAAAAATGGAGCACATGCACTAAGGAGAGCTAGTTTACTTCTCTCTGTCTCAATAATTTCATTCAATATAGGGAGTCTACTTTTTTCTTCATATCTTAATTTCCTCTTTAAAATTCATTTATCAATTTCTTGGAAATTGATTAATGAATATCTTAGTCAGGTCTTACACAAATACTCGAATAACAAGACCTTTGGTATTTTAAATAAAATAACCGAAACTATATCTCCATTTAATATAACCCTTGGTCATTTTAATAAAGCGCTTTAATCATATTTGGAACCCCTTCTTTGTATATTTTATCGAAAGGTAAATAAGCCGACTTTGATATTTTTAAATAACTCTCTAAGGTTTAAACATGATAGAATGGAACACATCAACCTTCCGACTCAACCCACAAATCAACACCTTTTATTTGATTTATTGAAAATCCCGACCATAGGCTTATAATACTTTAACCAATGTTCTGAAACACTTAATCCGCACTTATTACTTCAGGCCCACCATCAAAACTTATTAATTAAACAAAAACCATTGTACCATACCTTATGTTAAAACTCGTGCACCTCACCAAGCGATTACCCTTGGATAATTCGCTCTCCAAATCGGACGAATCAGTTAGCTCTCGCGTTTTTTTAAGGGCCAAGCATTAATGCTCCAGAAAAATGCAAAATGGGTAGTTTTACAAGCATGATGTGGCGAAAACTTATTGGATCGGGTTTTTTTTTGTGAATTCACCCTTGGACTCAAGAGCGGTGCGAAATGGGCAGTATTGGTTCACAAAACCACCAGCTAGTATTTGAACAGTGTCATCCCGAATTTCAACGTGATTTTGGGTTATTCCTTCAACTCGCCTTCTTCGCTTGACTTGTGAACGATTCCACTGATAGTGCTCACCCAAACAATAAACAATGCATTCGCTCCGAAAAACAGAGGCTAATATCCCTAGCATAAACAAAGCACAACTATGGTCTCGCTTTTCCAACAGGGTCCATTAATCGACCTCCCTCGGGGGTTCAATACAAACTAAACATATTCAATTTCTTCGCAGAGGATATAATTCTGAGATAGATAGAGATAAACACTGAATTGACTCTCATTCAGATTATACACAGAAAGTGTAGATTCGACAGCATATAGGAAATATGCACCTTTACATAGAGACTGAGAACATTAATTACAATTCATCCAACACACAGATAACCAATGAGCCTAAATTTTATTCAACAGAAACAATGCTTCTCAATTCGATCTTTCACTGCCAATCCCCCATTTACTTTATATCACGGGTGTACATTTATATATTATTACATGAATGTTCGGTTCCTCCTTGAGGACCATTTTATTTTTAAATAAAACAAAAGCCTAATTACATTCTATTAACATAAACTGAACAGATAGACACGAATCAAACTATTCGGCTTCTTCAGTTATTAAACTAAACCTAACTTCTCTAAGTGTAACAGATAGCTAAGGTGTTGCCACCTTTTCTGGTACATTCCTTTGAACAATTTCGAACTCTTCTAGCCACAACATGTGGACAATTCTCTCATATTTCTGGCTAGTGTCCAAAATGCCCCTGCATCAAACTCTTGAGGGAAATTTTCTTCATGGACTCCTATCCATGAGCTCTTTCACAGAACTGCCCAGCTTCTGTTACCCAAGTAGCATATTCATCTGGCTGGTCCTTCCACTTGATCAAATACTGAAAATACCCTTGTCCTCTAGTCCTTTTGAACACCTTCTTGTCCAAGATCTCCTCTGGCTGTAATGGCTATGTTGTAGGTAATTTCTTTACCCATTCAATCTGCTCTTTATCTGCTGGTCCTTCATCTGTGCCACCATCTTCATACTTGTACAAATCTGCAACATTAAAGATTGGAGATATCCCAATATTAGGAGGCAATTCAATTTCCTAAGCATTAGCAGAAAATCTTCTCAGTATCTTGCATGGCCCTATCTTCTTGAACTTCAATTTGTTATACTGCTTCTTTGGGAATCTTTCCTTCCTCAAGTGTGCCAAAACCAAATCTCCAACTTCAAAATTGACTTCTCTTCTGTTCAAATCTGCTCTGCCCTTGTATTTGATGTTGCTTCCTTGTAGCTATTGTTTTACCTGCTCATGTATTGCTTGAATCTCTGAAGCAAATTCTTCTCCATCAGCACTCCTCATTTCTGCCTTTCCCAAGTTTCTCAGTTCATATATTCCTTTGGGGTGCATTCCATAAACAATATGGAATGGACTCTGCCCTGTGCTTCTGTTTGGTGAATCATTTTATGCATATTCTGCCTGTGGAAAAATATGGTCCCACTGTTTGGGATGCTCTCCTACAAGGCTTCTCAAAAGATTTCCCAGAGTTCTATTTACTACCTCAGTCTATCCATCAGTCTGAGGATGATAAGCTGAGCTGAAACTTAGTTTAGTACCAAGTTTCTTCCACAATGTCCTCCAAAAATGGCCCACAAATCTAGTATCTCTGTCAGAAACAATACTCTTGGGCAACCCATGTAATCTAACAACTTATTTGAAAATCAAATTAGCTACACGAGTGGCATCACTGGTTTTATAACATGGGATAAAATGTGCCATCTTGGAAAATCTGTCAACCACAACAAAAATTTCATCATTCCCTCTCTGTTTCTTGGGATAATCTAGAACAAAATCCATACTCACCATATCCCAAGGCCTATCTGGAATAGCCAATGGAATGTACAATCCTGCATTATGGCTTCTCCCCTTTGCATGTCGACAAATTTTGCAATTCCTCACAAACTTTTCCACTTCAGTTCTCATCTTTGGCCAATAATAAAAATGAATCAACTGCTCATAAGTTTTATCAACACCAAAATGTCTAGCAAGTCCACCACTATGCTTTTCTTTGATCAAATTCTCCCTCATGGAACAATTTGGTACACACAATTTATTTCTTCTGAACAATAAGCCCTCTTGCAAGAAATAATCCAACCACTGACTTCTATATGTCAACACAGGGTTGCAGCATGCTTCAAATGATTCCTTGAAATCTGAGTCTGTCTTATAAAGTTCCTTAAGAAAATCAAATCCTACTACTTCAAACTGGTTTTCTTGAACAAGCATGTTTCTCCTAGTCAAGGCATCAGAGACTTTATTTGCTTGGCCACTTATATGCTTCAAAACAAAATTAAAAATTTGAAGATATTCAATCCACTTTGCATGTTTGTGATTCAATTTGGGCTACTGCATAATATACTGTAAGGCATGGTTATCTGAGTATAGCACAAATTCCTTAGACATTAAATAATGCCTCCACTTCTTCAATGCCTGCACAATTGCATAAAATTCTTTTTCATAGGAAGAATACATTCTTCTTGTCTCATTCAGCTTCTCACTAAAGTATGTTACAGGCCTATCATCTTGACTCAACACAGCTCTAATTGCTTATCCACTAGCATCACACTTCATTTGAAATGGCTTGTTAAAATCAGGCAGAACTAGAACAGCTTTTCAGTTATCTTTTGTTTTAAAAGCTTAAAATTATTTTCTGCTTCAACAGTCCATTTAAAAAGTTGTTTGTCCCTTTTTATTGTTTCTATGATTGGTGCATTAATCTTACTGAAATTCCTTATGAATTTTCAGTAAAAACTGGCAAGTCCTTGGAAACTTCTTACCTCAAAAACGCTTTTTGGTGAAGGCCACTCTACAATTGCCTTGACCTTGTCTGGATCCATCTTTAGTCCTTCAGCATAAACAACATAACCCAAATATATTAGCTCCTCTTTCATGAATGAACACTTCTTTAAATTTATCAGCAACTTCTCCTGATGTAAATTCTTCAAGAAATAATTAAGATGCCTTAAATGTTGTTCCTTAGTTATGCTGAAAACTAATATGTCATCTAGATAAACTATCACAAATTTACCAATGATTCCCTTAACACTTCATTCATGAGCCTCATAAAAGTACTAGGTGCATTTGATAAACCAAAGGGCATTACCAACCACTCATACAGTCCTTCATTTGTTTTAAAGGTTGTTTTCCATTCATCACCCTCCTTTATCCTAATCTGATGATATCCACTTTTCAAATCTAATTTTGAAAAATATTTTGCCTCACTCAAACAGTCCATTAAATCTTCAACTCTAGGCAAAGGGAATCTATACCTGATTTTTATCTTGTTGATGGCTCTTGAATCAGTGCACATTCTCCAACCTCCATCTTTCTTTGGGCTCAGTACTGCAGGTACTGCATATGGACTCAAACTTTCTCTCATCAGACCTTTGTCAACTAATTTCTGCACCTGCTTCCTAATTTCTTCATTCTCTGTGGGAGTCATTCTATAGGCTGCTTTGTTTGGAAAATTTGATCCTGGGATCAAATCTATCTGATGGTTGATTTTTCTTACAGGTGGAAATTAATCAAGAAAATCATCCACAACAATAGCACAATAATTGTCCAACATTTCTTGAATTTCAATTGGCAAATCAGAAATCTTTGTGGAAGTAAGCACTACCTTAGGTTTGAAAAATAAATCAAAATTTACCTCTTCATCTTCAATCTGCTATAAGTACTCTTTCCCACTCAGCAATAAAGCCTTTGGCTTAGACCTTTTGCTTGATGGTTCTCCTTCCTCCATAGGTATCAATGTGTGGTGCACTCCATCCTTAAATAACTTGTAAGTGTTCTTTTTACCATCATGAACTGCTGCTCTGTCATACTGCCAAGGTCTACCCAGGAGTATGTGACACACATCCATAGGCATCACATCACACATGACCTTGTCTTTGTAGCTGCCCATCTCCAAATCTATCTCACATTTCTCCTTCACAATCAGCTGGTACCCTTTATGAAGCCATGACACCTTGTAGGGAGTTGGATGTTCCCTTGTCTTCAGTTTCAGTTTCTCTATTACCTCTGTAGAGACCAAATTGTCTCTGTTGCCACTATCAATGACCAACTAACAACATTTCCCTTGGAATTTGCGCACACTCCTGAACAAAGTCTTCCTCTGTGCTAGTTCAGCAGCTTCCTTTGTTTGCTTCAGCAAAACCTTATTGACCACCAAAGATTCTCCTCTTGTGGCAACATTTCTTCTTCTGTTTCAGGCAGCCTTGCTACTTCTTCTCCAATATGAGCAACCAATGCATTTATCTGACTAGTACCCATATTCTCTGGGCACTCATAGTGTTTATGTCCCAATTGGTGACATATATAACACCTCACTTCTCTTCCTCTGTTTCTGCCTCCTCTTCCTCTATAGGAACTCCTTCTACCCCTTGCATCAACTTCTATGGATGCATTCTGAGGTGAGCTGCTACTAGCTCCATCTTTAGGCGTTGTAGACCTTCCTCTACCACCCTAACTTCCCTTTCCTTGGAAAGTACCTCTTCCTTTGGCAGAATGATTTCTCAGGAGTTTTTCTTCAGCTTTCAAGGCCATTTGATAAGCCTCTTCAACTCTCTTAGGAGACAAAATACCTATCTCATCCTGGATCTCCAACTTGAGACCATTCACATACCTGACAACCTTCTCTGTTGTGTCCTAGAATTGACCAGCTCTTATACTTACTTTATAAAACTCTTCTGTGTATTCTTTCACTATCATCAATCTCTGTCTAAGGTTCTGCATTTTTCTAAACAATGTAAGCTGATAATCACTAGGCAAGAATTTACCTCTTAGCTTTGCCACCATTCTGGTCCAAATTTTGATTGGTTGTTTACCAGCTCTCCTTCTCTCTGCTTGCACTCCGTCCCACCATAGTGCTGCATGTCCCTTCAACTTTGTTACTACAAATTTGACTCTTTTTTCTTCACTCATTTCTTCATAATCAAAACATTTGTTCATCTCATTGATCCATTTTATCAATTCTTCTGGATTCAATCCTCCTGCAAAGCTTGACACTTCAAGTCTAGGCTTGAATGTAGACCCCAGAACAGATTTAAGGAGTCTCATCTCGGGAGGAATCTCAACATTCTCTCCTGCTTCTTCTTCAGTTTTAGGTTCACTGACATCCTCAGGATCTCTTAGGTGTCCTAATCCATTGCTTCCAATCTGGCTTGGAACTGTTGTAAGGTCTCTGATACTTTTTCATTGGCAATTGGCCTGCCTCTTCTTCTACCAACAACACCTCTAGCAACTCGGACAGCCATGCTGAAATTCTTCTTCTGTTTTTTGGAAGTCAGTTCAGTTTCTGCAAAAGGTCTTAAAATCTGCTTTGATACCACAAATGATAGCAAAAATGGAGCACAGGCGCTAAGGAGAGCTGGTTTACTTCTCTCTATCTCAATAATTTCATTCAATATAGGGAGTCTACTTTATTCTTCATATTTTAATTTCCTCTTTCAAATTCATTTATCAATTTCATGGAAATTGATTAATGAATATCATAGTCATGTCTTACACAAATACCCGAATAACAAGACCTTTGGTATTTTAAATAAAATAACCGAAACTATATCTCCCTTTAATATAACCCTTGGTCTTTTTAATAAAGTGCTTTAATCATATTTGGAACCCCTTCTTTGTATATTGTATCGAAAGGTAAATAAGCCGACTTCGATCTTTTTAAATAACTTTCTAAGGTTTAAACATGATATAATGGAACACATCAACCTTCCGACTCAACCCACAAATCAATGCCTTTTATTTGATTTATTTAAAATCCCAACCATAGGCTTATAATACTTTAACCAATGTTCTGAAACACTTAATCTGTGCTTATTACTTTGGGCCCACCATCAAAACTTATTGATTAAACAAAAACCACTGTACCATACCTTATGTTAAAACTCGTGCACCTCATCGATCGATTACCCTTGGATCATTCGCTCTCTAGATCGGACGGATCAGGTAGCTCTCGTGTTTTTTCAAGGGCCGAGTGATAACGCTCCAGAAAAATGCGAAATGGGCAGTTTTACAAGCACGATGTGGTGAAAACTTATTGGATCGGGTTTTTTTTTGTGAATTTGCTGTCGGACTCAAAAGCGGTGCGAAATGTGTAGTATTGGTTCAAAAAACCACCAGTCGGTATTTGAACAGTGTCAGCCTGAATTTCCACACAATTTTGGGTTATTCCTTAACTCGCCTTCTCCGCTTGACTTGTGAATGATTCCATTGATAGCGCTCACCCAAACAACAAACAATGCATTCACTCTGACAAACAGAGGATAATATCCCTAGCATAAACAGAGCACAACTATGGTCTCGCTCTTCCAACAGGGTCCATTAATCGACCTCCCTCGGGGGTTCAATATAAACTAAACACATTCAATTTCTTTGCAGAGGATATAATTCTGAGATAGACAGAGATAAACACCGAATTGACTCTCATTCAGATTATAAACAGAAAGTGTAGATTCGACAACATACAGGAAATATGCACCTTTACACAGAGGCTGAGAACGTTAATTACAATTCATCCAACACACAGATAACCAATGGGCCTAAATTTTATTCAACAGAGACAATGCTTCTCAATTCGATCTTTCACTGCCAATCCCCCCTTTACTCTGTATCAGGGGTGTACATTTATAGATTATTACATGACTGTTCGACTCCTCCTTGAGGAATATTTTATTCTTAAATAAAACAAAAGCCTAATTACATTCTATCAACAGAAACTAAACAGATAGACACGAATCAAACTATTCGGCTTCTTCAGTTATTAAACTAAACCTAACTGCTATAAGTGTAACAGACAGCTATGGTGTTGCCACCTTTGCTCGTACATTCCTTTGAACATTTTCAAACTCTTCTAGCCACAACATGTGGAAAATTCTCTTACATTGCTGGCTAGTGTCCAATACCCCTACATCTTGATATCTCTTTTCTTCTCTTTTTGGAGCTGGTTTCACAACATTTGGTATCAGAGCTTTGGATTCTAGGGTTTCGCTGCACCAAACAGGTCATTGTCGAATTTTCGCTATAATTTTTTTTCTACCAAGGTTCAAAAGCTGAAAATGTTAGAGCATGAAGCCGAAATCCCAAGGAACATTGTCGCAAAATTTCAGAGCTTGGTTCGCAATATTTTAGGAGATATGATCTGGGGAAGTTAGGTCTGTTTCAGGCTCCTGAATTTCATCTCAAAAATATGATCGTGGGAAAATCTTCATAACTCTCTCTCTGAGCATCGGATTGGAATTCAGTAAAAAGTGGCTAGAATTACACAAATTTTAGTTTCTTGTCTATCAATTTCAGAGCCAAAGGAGCAAAAAATGACACGTGGAAAGTCGTACAAGTTCACTCTACTGAACTAGTCCATAATTAGGTCATTGTGGGAGATTGGACATAACTTTTCCTTGAGGAATCCAAATCAGGTCAGACCTGTGGCATTCAAAAGAGGATTCAGAGGGCTACCGCAGGGCCACATTTCAAATATTGAAGATCTGAAATCATAAAGATAATTTAGTTTCAATATCGAGCTCCTCAAAAGAAAGAAAAAGGTGTGTACTTTTTTTGAATTACATAAGTCTCGTTTGAAATAAATTAGTTTGAATTTATTTCAAGGGCATATTGAAGAATAGATATCAGTATTGGGTTATAAAATGCCCCCTAAAAATAATTCAACACCAATTGAGCCTTTATAAGGCTTTACTATGACTCATGAAGATGAAGAAACACAACATGAGATATCAAAATTACAAGAGCAAGTGCACCAAATTTCGCCATCACAAAGAGCAACAAAAAGTGAAATGGAAGTTTTGAAGAAAGGCGTGGAAACTAAGATGGATGGTTTGAAGAAAGGTGTGGAAGCTAAGATAAATGTTTTGGAAGCTAAGATTGATGGCATGGAAGTGGGCATGGAAGCTAGGATGGATGGCATCGAAGCTAAGATGGATGACATGGAAGCTAAGATCGATGAAAAAATGAAAGACAACATCAAAACATGAAGAATGATTTGGAAAAGTTGATACAAGAAATGTTTCCAAATGGAAAAAAGATAGTATATGAAACTCATGATGAGAATAAAATACACGTTAATAGTGATTTCGTAAAATCTAATGTTGGATTGAAAAACCACCATATTCCAAAGATGGATATGAGGAAGTTTGACGGAAAGGATCCCGTAACATGGATACTACAGATGGAGCAGTATTTTGATCTCAATAATGTGAAAAACACACAAAAGGTATGCTTTGCAACTTTACATTTAGAAAAAAACATATTTTTATGGTATCGATGGCTTTTCTCCCGTAAAAAAAATTGTCACTTGGTCAATTTTTACGGAGGAAATAATAGCACATTATGAGGATACAAAGAGCAAGACCTTCTTTAGCCAATTGATAAATCTCAAATAAAAGGGTTCAATGGCGGAGCACATTGAGGACTTCCAAAAATTGAATATAAGGGTAACTGATATATTCCAGAGGAACATAGGATTGATGTCTTCATAGGGACTTTAAAGGATAACATCCAACATGAAGTTCGCGTTTGGGAACTTGATTCATTAGAGAAGGCATTCAGGTTGGCAAGAAAAAATGAATGTAAAATTATGGCAACAAGGAAGCCTACCATTCACACCTATAAAGATGGAAGTGTTGCTACTCCTAGACTTCCACAACCTACAAGGTTGACACCACAAAAATTGAAATAAAAAGAGCAAAAGGGCTTCTCTACAATTGTGATAGAAAATACACTAATGGTCATAAGTGCATTGAGAAGAAATTATTTTACATATATTGTGAAGAGGAAGAAGAAAATGAAGAAGAAACTTCAAAAGTAGAGGATATACACCAGGAAGAAACCCTATAAGAAGAAGAAATGAGTCCAAACATATCATGTAATGCATTGGAAAGAATTACCACTCCTCAAGCTCTCAAGCTAGAAGGACATATCAAGAAGAAAAAGGTAACCGTGTTGATTGATTCGGGTAGTACCCATAATTTTATTCATTGTAAGGTAGCCAATGAATTGAATTGTTTCCTATACCTAGCACCAAAATGTCAAGTGATGGTTGCAAATGGAGGAACTATACATTTCTCTGGAAAATGCCATAATATCAAGCTAGCCATGGGGGAATATGTATTGAATAGTCCAATTCTTTCCATCCCAATGGAAGGTGTTGATGTTGTACTAAGAGTACAATGGTTACAATATTTGGGGATGATAGCTTTTAATTTTCAAGAACTTTTCTTGAAATTTTTTTCGGAAGGAAAGGAAATCGAATAAAGGGGTATCATAGGGAAGCCAGGAAAGATAATAAGCTCTAATGTCATGACAAAGCTTCTGAAGACAGAATAATGGGGCGTAATTGCACAATTATGCTCACTAGAAGTTCCAACATCAAAATCATCTATTTCTCCATATCTCCAAAAATTCTTGGACAATCATTCCAAGGTGTTTGATACTTCCAAAGGACTCCCACCCATTTGTGATCATGATCATGCTATTCATTTGATTCCAGGAAGTGTTCCTCCAAACATCAGGCCTTACAGATATCCTTATGTCCAAAGGAGAGAAATTGAACGTATGATTGCAGAAATGTTAGAGGCAGGTATAATTCAACCTAGACAAAGTTCTTTCTCTGCTCCAGCAGTATTGGTGCACAAGAAATATGGATCATGGTGCATGTGTATGGATTATAGGGAGCTCAATAAGATCACTATTAAAGATAAATTTCCCATTCCTGTGATTGATGAATTATTGGATGAATAACATGGAGCAATTTATTTTACCAAGTTGGATCTTTGTTCAAGATATCATCAAATTAGAATGAAGACTGAAGATATTATGAAAACAACATTTCGAACTCATGAGGGTCATTATGAATTTTTGGTCATGCCTTTTGGCCTTACCAATGCACCTTCTACATTTGAAGGGTTGATGAATTCCATTTTCAAACCATTCCTTAGAAAATTTGTGCTAGTATTTATTGATGATATACTAATCTACAACAGGTCTTGGAAGGATCATGTTCTACATGTTGATAGGGTGCTCAAACTATTGGAGGAGAAAAAATTATATGCAAAAACATCCAAACGTTTCTTTGGAGTACAAGAGGTGGAATATCTAGGTCATATTGTATCTCACGAGAGTGTTAAGGTAGACCCTAACAAAATTAAATACATTAAGGAATGGAAAGTCCCCACAACCATAAAGCAGTTGCGTGGATTTCTTGGGTTAACAAGGTATTATCACAAGTTTGTTAAGAATTATGGGAGAATAGCAGCACCTCTAACAACATTATTGAAGAAATATGCATTTTCATGGATTCCTAAAGCAACTAAGGCCTTTGAACATATTAAAGAGGCAATGTGCCTAGCACTAGTCTTAGCTACGCCAGACTTCACAAAAACGTTTATTGTGGAATGTGATGCCTCGGGAAATGGAATTGGTGTTGTTTTAATGCAAGAAGGAAGACCCATTGCTTTTGAAAGTCATTCAATCAAAGGAAAGTATTTACAAAAAGCTATTTATGAGAAGGAAATGTTGGCAATACTATATGCACTAAATAAATGGTGGCCTTATCTAATGGGAAGACAATTCAAGGTAAAAATTGATCATGATAGTATTAAACACTTTTTGGAACAAAGAATATCTTTAGAAGAGCAGCACAAATGGGTCACAAAGATTTTGGGTTATGACTTTGAAATTGTCTACAAAAAAGGGAAGCTAAATGTTGCTGCAGATGCACTCTCAAGAAAGGATGAAGAGGTGGAAGCATTTCTTTGTGCCATTTCAATTATCCAACCAGATTGGATAACCGAAGCAAGGGATGAATGGAAGAAGGACAAAGAAGTGTGGACTCTCATTCAAAAGTTTCAGCAAGATCCTAGTACATCTAATACATTTAGTTGGAAGAATCATTCCTTATGGTAAAAAGATCGCTTATATATTTGCAAGAATTCCCAACTAAAACAAAAGATTCTTTTCGAATTGCACACTTCTCCTTTAAGTGGACACTTGTGATTTTTAAAAACTTACCACAGGGTGAAGAAATAATTTTTTTGGGATGGCCTTAACTTTGATATTCAAAAATTTGTGGCAGAATGTTTGGTTTGCCAGCAAAGCAAAGTGGAGTCACTTAAGACCCCAGGTCTTCTACAACCTTTATCCATTCCAAGTCAACGTTGGGAGGAGATTTCAATGGATTTTATCACAGGTTTACCTAAGTCCGAAGGAAGGAGTGTCATCATGGTGGTAGTTGATAGAATTACCAAGTATGCACACTTTTGTGCATTATCTCATCCATTTAAACTAGGTACAGTTGCTACTGCATTTATGGAAACAATTCAAAATCTACATGGATACCCGAAGATTATTGTAAGTGACAGAGATCCAGTTTTTACAGGAAATTTTTGGACGGAATTACTTTCTTGTTTGGGTACTCAACTAGCTAATATATCATCTTATCATCCTCAATCCGATGGTCAAACAGAGATAGTGAATGAATTTTTGGAAGGATATCTTCGTTGTTTTGTATCTGATAAGCATGCACAATGGGTCAAGTGGTTACCTCTGGTTGAATGGTGGTATAACACTTCCTTCCATACTATAGCAAAACTGACCCCATTTATGGCACTTTATGGATATCATCCACCATCCATCACATCTTCTTTAAGGGAACATTTTAGTGTTCAAGTAGTGAAGGATCACATCGAGCATCAATAAGAAATTCTCCAACTCTTAAAGGATAACCTAAATTTGGCACAAAATCGAATGAAACAATAGGCATATCAACATCGCAGTGAGAGAGGTTTTGATGTGGGAGACTGGGTATTTTTACGGCTACAACCATACAAACAAATGTCCCTCAAGAAAGCTAAGAAGGATAATAAATTATCACCAAAATACTATGGTCCTTACAAGGTTTTGAAAAAGATTGCTACTATGGCATACAAATTAGAGCTTCCTGCTTCTTCGCGAGTGCATCCAATTTTCCATGTTTCATGCTTAAAAAAGATTATATGGGAGAAACTTTCAGTTCAAACAATATTGCCAGAACTTGATGAGGAAGGAAAAACCATATTGGAACCTGAAGTAGTCACGGAAACAAGAACTCGACAACTACGAAATCGATCAATTTTAGAGTATCTCATCAAATGGAAGAACTTAACCACAGAATATTCTACATGGGAGGATGAGAATTTATACAAAAGCACTCGGACCTACTCAAGCATTGAGGACAACACCTTTTTGAAAGAGAGGAGCATGTTAGGTCCTTATATTACTAGTATAGTCCCTTATTGTTGTTAGTGTAACCCCCTTATTATTATTGTTGTACCTTTGTAACACCCATATTGTTATTATTATGCCCTTAAATTATTATTGTTAGGTCGGCTAGGATTACATTATGGCCCCATGGACTCCTATATATAGAAAGGAGGTTTTTTCATTTGTATCATCCAAGAATTGTTCATTCATGTAATGTATTGGAGGTTGCCTCCTTGAAGTGGCTTATTTCTAAGGCGTTGATATCTCTTTTCTTCTCTTTTTGGAGCTGGTTTCATAACAAATATGGAGAGCATGGAAACCATTTTGAAGGCCTTGATCGTGTTGAAAACCACTGTGCGGATCCAGAACTTGGCTTCAGAGATTTGAGACCATCCGGTGATGATGCATGAGGCTGAAGGAGGAGCCGAAGGAGAGAAATTATGAGCCTACTACCCCTGCATTAATTCTTTTCCAAACTTATCAGGTTATAAATATCCACAGAAACATTGTTTAGATATGATTATACTTTGTGTTTTTCCTGATTATAATTTTTTTACTCTAGCATATGTTCACGGGCAAAGACAAGGTCGAGCACTGAAGAAGCATTTTCATATGGAGCACAATATAGCAAATGAGAAAGCACAATTAATTCCACCTTTGAAATTTGAAGTTGAATTTCATTTAGCAAACAAAGTTCGCAAGGGTTTAGAGATTGAATTTTCAAATTTCTAGAAATGCAATAAGGGGATGATATATTCTCAAAAGAAAATCACTAAGAGGATGAAAATTTTGGGCATGGAAAGGTGCTCATGTTAATGATCCTTATGGCCAATTGTATCAATGTATCCCTTTGCATCATTTATATTATCTTCGCACAAAGGTTTATGGGTATTTTAGAATAGTTAAAACTAGTTGTTTTGCTACTCTAATGGAAAGAGCACATGGATGGCAGGATACATACACTTTTACAAAATAAATGGCCGAGATGCTCATGGTCAGTGGCAGGGGAAATTTACCGGTATTCATTGTTCAACCCAGTGTTATTGAAAGCTCATACAATCAACATTTTCCTCGATGGATAGAAGGCCATCAGTAAGTAATTTTTTTTTTCAAATCTCATAATTTAGCGAGTTAATGTAACAAGATCTAAATCATATTTCTTTTATTGTTAGAATGTTGGATCACATCATTACACTCTATGGAAAAGGTAAGTTGTCTTGCTTCTTGGCTGATTTAGATACTCTGCTCTATCTCGTTAGTGTTTCTAACACAACACAATTTGGAATTTGTTTATTATATTTTATTTTATTTTTCAGTTTTCATTTTCTATATATATGTCAATTAACATTTTTATATATCCTTTGAGATCAAGCACATACTTCCAGTGGTGAAAATTTGAGAATTTCGAGATTAAAATTGATATATTTATGTCTATAAGTTTGTTTGGAATAGAGTTTGTTGGAAAAGTTTTTAACATAATATTTGAGCATTTTAAATGTAATCCATACATTGAAAACAAAGGGAAACCAATAATATTGGTGAAGGAAATTACCTGCCTTCATACCATGGAGGACTTCTGTGGGCACGATTGGGACAATAGTCCAAGCAATGTAAGTTGAAATAACATTTTTGTATTTTTTTGAGTATTTGGAATACCATTTTTAAGAGCAATGTAAGAAGAAAATATCTGTACACTACAAACTCATGGTCAGTGGGTTATCATCATCTGATGAAAGTATGTTGAAAAAACATAAACACCACTTCGTGATATCAATAGACCAATTGAAGTACATGGCTAAGATCTACGAGCCATATGGATTCTACAAAGGAAGGTTAGTTGCTTGCAAGAGTAGCAGAGGTTTCATGCATAAAATATTATATGTTTCATTTATTGCATTTATTTCAAGGGGATTAAACTAAGCACTTAATTGGATATTTGTCCAGGTTGGATAACTCAAATTTGGAGAAGTTTTTCCAAGAGCTTTCGGAAGAAAAACAAGAGAGTTTTGGATTTGATGTTAATAATATCTAGTGGAAAAACTACATTGGAAATATTCATATTATGGGGCTTCAAAAACATGTTATGAAAGGATGTGGTAGTGGAAAATATATGATAAACATTTCCTCTAATTAGTTCTCATAAATTATGTAAATTTTCATAGTAACGTCCTCATTTTCTTCCATTTTTCATGTTGAGAAATCATTATTTTTATTTCGGCAAAATGAACTCTAAATAAACTTGAGAAAGAATTGTATATATGATTCACAAATAGCAAAGCTATAAATTTCCTATTTATAAGTTTGTGGTTCAAAGTTACTTACTATTTGGTCTAAATCACAAAACATGATTAAATTTGTACTATGACACAATCAAAATTGCATTGAGAAATATACATTTGGTACTAGTTTTGTATATGTTTAAACATATTTAATATGATAGTTCTGATTTTTAATTATGGAATTATGGTGGATTAGCTAGTTCTATGTTCATACCATGTATTCAATGTGTTTAGGATTACACATATTTAATATGCTAGTTATGAGTTTTAAATATGACATTAGGGTAGATTAGCTAGCCTTATGTTCAAAGCATGTATTCAATGTGGCTAATGAAGTCATAGTTTCTTGAGAATTTTCATGACTTTAGTTATGGAGGAAAATCAACAATCTCAATATCGCAATTTTTTCCATTAAATAGATAGGTGTGTATATACTAACATTGAATTTTTTTAAATGGATGTTCGTAGTTATATTCACTTGTTATCATTTTTTTAATTTTCACTATTTAATTTTGTGTATTAAGTTTTATAAATTTTAGAAAACATTAATTTTGATAAATCTATATATTTATATTTTTACTTAGTGAATAATAATTTTTAATAAATATTTCATTTAGTTAAATATAAAAAATCAAAAATAACTCTTAAAACCAATATATACCATTCATTTTGACTTATAAAACTATTATAATTTTTTCTAAATACAATATAATTTATATAAAATAAAATAAATTATGATTCCCTAAACTCAAATTCCTTGCCAAACATGACTGCAAGCAATCTACTCACATTATTATGTAACATTTAATATTAAAGGAAATGATATATAAGAAATCAAATTATAGAGCCATTAAAATATGATAATATTTTTTTCAGTATGAAAAAAACGTTGTTTTTGTAAAAAAAATAGTTCAAAATTAACCCAAAAACATTAGCGCCATTACAAAACACCATGAAAAGACATGGCAAGCTCAACCCAGATTAGGGATTTCGATCTAGTAACCCTACCTTTTACAAAAAAAGTAAACTAAAACGTTCTGAAATCCAAAACAGGTGCCTAGTCAAACAATTTTTACAGAATTTTAGAATAGAACTTGAGAGAGTAAAAAGCATATAACCCTTTTAACAGAAAGCATCAATAACAAAACCCTTGGGAGAAAGATGCTGGAAGCCATTCAGACATGCCTGTTGGAGGCAAGATCACCCGAACATCCTTCCAAATAAACAGTAGAAAACTCTGGAAATAGTCCAGAATGAGACTAATAGAAACAATAGCAGAGCAGTGTCCCAAACAACTGAAACAAACAGGATAAACTAAGCAAATAAGACTGATCCGTTCGCCCCTCCACCCCCTTCATCAAAAAATTCATAATTTATTTCTCCAAATCTACCTTTTAGCCCCTTCTTCAACAAATAGTTAGCTTGAGAATTCCTTTCCCTGTGAATGTACCTCAAAGATACCGAAGAGAACTTCTTTCACTGGGTTTCAATATGATTTAGCCAAGAAGATAAAACAAACTGGTTTATAGTGGCCAGATTGAGCATGTGATCTATCAGCACTTTTGAATCCCCAAAAATAGATATCCTGTCATATCTCAGATGGTTTGCAAACCACATTAGACCCCAGAGAGCAATCACCTCTGCCCTAGTGTTAGTCCCAGAGCCTCCAAACCAATAAAGATTATAGTGACAAGTCGGGGATATACATAACCAGGCACCACACCCACAAAATTTATTTTGAGCGGCCCCATTGAAATATCCCGCTGGATAATTTATTTCATGGGGGAATTTTCTTATGGACAAATCCTTTGGGTCCTTTCCGGGAGTCTTCATTTTATCCAAATCCTTTACCAGCTGGTTGCAGATCATCACCAGGTCACTGAATTTGTCTTCAAATATTCTCCCATTCCGATTATGCTGGGAATTTAGCTCTGGGAATTTGATTCATATTGGTTCATACTCTATGGGATCAGCCCAGAATGTCCCGATCCTATCGGATCCTATCATGATTGAACTGCATCAAAAATGCTATTTTATGCTGGGCCAAATTACTTGCTGGAGAGAGGAGAGTCCGAAATGGTTATCTGCTAGCTATTTGGGTCTATCTTCTAATGTGGTGGAGGAATGGAAGAGCTATTATGACCATCTTAGAAGCAGGGGGTGGAAAAAGCGTAGGCGGGGTGACAAGATAATATGGGGGGGTGCAGACCAAATGGAATCAGATTGAAATTAAGGCTCTATACAAAGATATGATGAAGGAAAAGGAAAACAAGAGCTATCCTTGCTGGCTAAAGGATCTTCGGGGTGCAGGGGAAAAAAAAATACTCCATATTCTTCTGGTTGGTGTGGAAAGACAGGAATATCACTTGGGTGAACCTCCAAAAAAGAGGCTTCATTGGTCCTGGGATTTGCCTACTTTGTGGGGAGAATAATGATGAAAATTTCCATATTTTTTACAAGTGTAATTATGCCATGAGGATTTTGGAATTGATTGGGTTGAAGCAAAATTGGGTCATTCCTTCATTTGACAATGCAGAGAGCTGTATTATGCAATGGAGAGAGAGAGGAAGGTTATTTACAAACCTAGTAATTCTGTTCCATTGGTACATTTGGGAAAATCTGATAATCTATATACCACTTACCAGCGTGAATATTGAATACCGAATTCCAGTAGCATGAAATGCCAGTAGCAAGAATTGTGTGATTTATTAGAAATATAACAAATTTAGGCACCTTTATTTGTATTCCAAAGTTCGAGGAATAGTTTCTGACAATTCACTTTCCAAGATACCATGAGATTGGAGCTTTACAGTTGTCTTAAGGAATGAAAGATAGCACCTTTAAGGTTGTATTTGAAAGCATAGATACAAGAGTTGATTGCAATTTAAAATTTTTGTTTTTTAAAAGAATTATATAATTTATACAATATATATTTAAAAAATAATAATTACATCCAAGGCATTAGTTTAAGAGGATCCCTCCAAACATTGTCCATCAATGCCACACCTAAACATGTGATAACCACTCAAAGTAAAGAAGGATTACCTCATTTATTTCCAGCAAGCTAAAGGTGCTTAGGTCGAGTCTTCTTCGATTTCAGAGAGGAATGGCTAGTAGATTTTTTTGCCAAAGCTAAATGTCTATAAAGTCTCTTGGTCACAGCCGGATTGACTCTGATCTTCTTGCTAGGATGGGACAGAGTTATTTTGGAGGGATTCGGTTTGTTATCCCTATTCTTAGGTATCAAGAAATCTCAACCTCTAGACACCCATTATTATTTTGATATTATATTGATTCCAACTCTAGGAGCCATTCAAAAGGGTGCTTTTCATGGGCCAACTCCTCTTGTGATTTCAAACACAGTGCAATGGAGGCATGCCAAAAACATCAAATGAGAATGCTTGGCTCCCATGGTGTTTGGGAAAGAAAAAAACTATAAGGGCTTTTTTTTTACAAAGGCAAGTTGCTAAGCAACAAAATGATTGGTTAAATTTTTACCGTTCAAAAATAATTATTTTTTAATAAGTACTGATATATTTTGCTAGTCCGATTCTCTTAGAACTTTTAATAATATTTAGTCATT
Organism: Pinus albicaulis; assembly: GCA_034641835.2. Taxonomy (NCBI): domain Eukaryota; kingdom Viridiplantae; phylum Streptophyta; class Pinopsida; order Pinales; family Pinaceae; genus Pinus; species Pinus albicaulis. Next base: position 147,839,904 of record CM076578.1, on the reverse strand, counting down.
TTTTACTATCCTCATTCATATACATAGAATTGTAATTATAATATTATTATATAATAGGTAACTGAATTCAATTAAATTGAAATTTTAATAAAATAAAAAGATAAACTTTAGCTATTTCTAATTGGAGAAATGTGTTTGTAGGAAGATATTTTTTATACATATAGAGAAATTTGAAAAATATTTTGCTCCTTACCAATAAATTTTTGAAATTGAGGAAGAATTCATAACCTCTATCTTTTTGTTCAAACCTCTATACTCTTAAATCCCACGAATATTATGATAAAGTAAAATCCAAGATAGTTTTGATCTCCATAGGTTAAGCATGATTGCCATTGTTATAAACTTTAGCTATTTCAAATTGGAGAAATGTGTTTGTAGGATGATATTTTTGATACATATAGAGGAATTTGAACAATATATTGCCACTTACCAAACCTCTATCTTTTTGTTCAAACCTTTATACTCTTAAATCCCAAGAATATCATGATAAAGTAAAATCCCATATATTTTTTATCCCCATAAGTTAAGCATGATTTCCATTGTTTTCATAGTCCCTAAAGCATTGAAACATTCCAACCAACTTTACAAGAATTCATACTACGAGGATAGAAGTAATGCATGAACAAACCAACTAAGAGAACATCAAAATCTACAAATTGATCATCTTTTACACTTGTCACAATTGGTTGCCCAAATTGAAAGAGTAAATATATAATAATAGTAAGAATATAATATTTTGGATTAATGAACATGGGTGTCTTAAAATGACACCTAAAAGTAATATTGGGTACACTTTGTAATATAGGTAATAGTCAAGGTTTCAATTTCTCTAAGTTAAATTTATAAATAATAATTGGTCAATTTCTTTCAACATTTAATTTATTAAAAATGTTTATCAGTTTACATGACGTGATTTTTAGATCCAAAAGTATCTATATTTTCCATTGTCCCTTGTGGCCAACTTCCTTTTGAAAACTGATTGCACTTCAAACACAAAAAGCAATGGACTAGCTTGTACTTTATTATATTTAGAAATTAGAAATAGAATGATGGGCATGGCCTTTCAAATTCAATAAGTTGTTCACATATAATTCATTTGGATTCAAAAATGTGTAGGGATTCCCCATGAATAGTAAGTGGAACCTTCACATAATTGTTGAAATAAGCTCATAAAAAATTATTTGAGTCTATTCTTGAATTTTTTCATTTTTTATACCATGTCACCTAGACAAGTCCAATGCTAAGGACTCCATGGTAGCTAAATATGGCACGGGGGTTTCACTGAGTGAACCTCTAACATAGCATGTGTGTTCATGACATACTAATAAATACCCTTAATTTGACTACATATTATAAAATACCTATAAAAATCATTGTATTTAACCCCATACCAATACGAACCTAATACACCTTCCCAATTAAAAAAATCCCTACTTTCACTAGATATTGTAGGTATCCATTTTTTCCTTAACATTTTTATATATCCGTTTATATTCTTTTATTAACTTTGAGCTCCATTTGTTTATACAAAAAATATAAAAACCCTTTATCCCCTATTATATGTTCAGTAAATTGCATTAGATTCATGTTTTTTTTCTCCTTCTTGATGCATTGGAGGTTGTGTAGTTAGTTAAATTGGCTCAAATAGGCCTGTTTGGTCATTTTTTGGAGGCTTATCAATGCTCCTTGGAGTCTAAGAAGAAATTGAGAAAAATGATGCACGAGGAAAGAAGAGTGAGTGCAGAGAGGATGTATGGAGAAGAGTAAATTTTCAAGTACAAGATGGAGAATGTAGCAAGCATCGCATTCAATAGAAGAATCAACCAGAAAAGGATAAGGGGATATACTATCAAAGGGATCAAAACCTACAATGCGTAAGGGATAGTTGAAAGCAAACAAACAGAAAAACAACTATGCAAAAATTAGTCAAGCTCTATGTTGATTAAAAACACTTAATGACAATGAAAAACTCTATCAAGGATGAACATCTTGAACATAATCTCGATGGTCATTTTTATTTTACTATTTGTATTTTTATCTTATTAAATTTAAATTAAAAATATATAATTTCGTTACTATTAATCATGTTTTTTAACTAAACTATATATTACACAACTATTGAAATTGTAACTCGTTGCATGATTTTAATAAAATGGTCATATGTAAAATTTTATTAACTCAATTGATTAAAGAGTAATATGTATGAAATAATAATTAAAAGCCATATTTTTGGTTAGAAACAATTTTTTCCATTGAAAATTTTTACATGTTAGTGGAATGTAGTTTATGTTATACTCTCCACCATAAATTCTGTTGGTGTCCGAATGTGAACAATGTTCAAACCCTTTTTCCACATAAATTATCAACTCGAGGGCATTAGTTATTTCAATACTAACGACACGGTATATGTAGGAGAAATCACATGACCTGCTTTAGATCACAGGATTAAATCCATAAACACGCAAACTACTGTAACAAAAACTAAAATAGACTGCAGAATTAAAAAGACATTCACAACTATTGAAATATTACACTGAAATAATAGTAACATAATCAAACAAAAACATGAAATCAATGGAGAGAAAGGTAACATAGCACCTAATCAGAAGAATGGGCCCAATTCTCTGATCAGGGATGCGACGAACTCACAAATTACAGGTGAAATAGTAGAGTGTTGTGCATTCACTTAATTACAGAATATACTGTTACAAAATCTCTATGTGCTGGGCATAACCCCGATTCATAGCCCATAGGCCCTCTTTATACAACTGTTCAGGAAATCGTAGATTTCCTCCAACAACTAGATATCTAGAATTATACAATTCGTTGCAACAACAACATAATTTCCAAAAGGAAACCTGAAAAATCCTGACATGTCGCTGGGGTGAAACGGATTCTGTTGTGTTGTAGCAGCAAGTGAAGGAAATGCTGGGAATTAGGAGCCGCTCCATGACTCATAGCTATAATCTTCTCGCTTTTGCCGAAACTGTAAGAATATCAGAGTTAACATTTGCAAAAAGGTAAAACCTCCTGGACTATTACTTCATTAATCAAATATCCCATGTAAAGTAAGAGAAAGGGGTTTACCTCGTGTGTTTAAGAATAATAATGACACAAAGAGATGGAAATGTGGGTGAAAATGAGAGAGAAAAGTATACAAATTCGGTACCCAACATCTCCCCCCAACTAGTTTATCTGAATGTCCTCATGCAGCTTGTCACCTCCTCAGATCTAGGTTGGACTGACTATGACTAGCATGAAGCTGTGTGAGGTCATATTCTTCAGCCATTTCTATCCTAGGGGGTTTATAACCTTCTGTCAAAACAAAATCTGTCAAAACAAAATCCTTCCACCAATCTGGATCAAAATTGTATGCAGGAGTATATTGCTCGGCTGGCAACCAAATAAGGGGAAAATGAAACCTCAGCCCCATCCATTTGACCCCACAAGTCTGAATGCATGCTACAAAACGTGGCATCCTCTTAGGTTCCCCAAATGCTTCTCATCCTCTAACAGCTGAGGATGAAAACATTCACCTTCTCTGACAATTGTCTAGCGCTTCCTTATGGAACATTGTAATATGTCTGACACATAGGTCAGCACACCATTTATGGGTTGCCAACATGTGTTCTCTACGGCCCTCAATCTGTAGAAATGTGTAAATATTGTTATAAATGTTTGATGACTAGCCATGCTCCTTTCTCATCATTAGCGACCTTCTGACTTCGTTTTCTTCAAACGTATCCCAGACCTTTCTCCACTTAACAGGGTTAAAACACTGATCATGCCTCAGGAAGTACCCATGTATGTAGAGCTCACACATTAAGTGTTGTCTTATAATATCATGAATTTTTAAGATACAGAGAAATTGAATAGGTCCTCAATCTCATGCCAAATCTCCTTATATATGCTTTCAAGAAAAAATAAAAGAAATTTTTCATGAAGGAATAAGGCATAGCTATGTGTAGGAGGTCTGCAGGCCATTACTTCTTGTGCCGGGGAGAACATCTTCTCCTTATCTGATTGCAGCAATTGCACTTGTTCTTCGAATTCTTCTATTCTGGTCTTCTGTTTAGCTTGCTTCAGCTGTGCCGTATCCAACTAGTCCATGTATCATGTGATGATCCCGACAGCCTGTTCTCAAACCTGCATTGTTTCTTTCTTATGGTCACTCACAACAGACTGCCACTTTTGGATTTTAGCATCCAAGAAAAATTCTCGGCCTTCAAACAACTCTTCAATCGGGCCAGTTTGTGTAGCTGCAGAGGAGAGCTCAATTTTTGGCTTTACTGCCCTCCATTTCTAGATTTTTACCTTCTTTTTCAACTGGGAAACTTGCCTTTTCAACTCCTGAACCTCCCTTTTCAATCTCATGGTTTCACTGAACTGTAGCTGATACCTCTTTTTGAAAGGTAATCTTCTTTTCTCACACTGTTCAATCCATTCCTGTTTGAAAATAAATTCAGTTTCTGGCCCTATGACCAACTCAGGAGGTGGCAGAATGCTGTCGATATTATCAGCTAATTCTTTTGTTAAGCCTTTCTGGCTGGGCTCCCTATCTTCAGGGGCTTCTTTCTCTATATTCACTTCAGGGACTCCTACCATCAGATCAACATTTCCATCGACCACTCTGTATCCCGGTGTTTCTGTAGGGACCTCATCTTCTTTGCGAGTCTCTAAGTGTTCCAATAGGGATTCAGAAATGACTGGGCTGATCTTGGCCATGTCCTCTCCTAGGTCAACAAATTTAAGCATAGGTGGGACAACTACTTCCTCCATTAATCATTTGGATAAGCGGAATCCCCTCGCCCCTCTAGGCATCATATACTGGAACAAAGAATGGGAGACAACTTCATCACCCTCATTTCCATTTTGAGCCAGAGTTTCATGCATTACTACCCCAGTCAGGGTCAATGTTGGTTCTTGTGGGGTAGCATCAATTCCGAAGCTTGTTTCCCTTCTGTCCTCTCGCTCTTTGTTCATCATTTCTTCTTCTAAGGTCAATACTAGTTCTTGTGGGACAGTATCGACCCCGCGGGTTGTTCCTCCTCTATCTTCCTGTCCTTTATGGATTGCTTCTTTTTCCACAGTCAATACTAGTCCTTGAGGGACAATGTAGATTTTTCAGGCTAACTCCTCCCTATTTCCCTGTTCTAGCCGAATCGGGGGTGGTTCTTATGTAGCACCCCCACTTGTTTCAACATCCATATCTGCTTGGGAAAGTGATGTTGTTTCTTGCAAAACAACATCACTTGCCATACTTGTGTCTGCCATTTTACTTCCCTGTTCTTAATTGACAAAATTCGATGACTATATGACAGTCTCGACTTCATGCACGATATCCATAATTCCTTCATCTGTGGGCTCCTTAGGCGAGGTTGGTTCTTGTGTGGTAGCCTCGATTGTGTCACCAATTATCTCCTCTATTCTCATTTCTTCAGGTTATTCCTGATCAACCTCCATTTCCACTTCTTCGGGTTCCTCCTGATCAACCTCCATTTTGATTTCTTTGGGTTCCTCTTGATCAATTCCCTTCGAATGTTCTTCTTCTACTAAACCAGCCGAAGAGACTGGTTCCTCTTCTCTAGCAGCAATAATAGTTGCTATCTCTTCTTCTGAGGATCCACAGAGTTCCGCCCAGGAGACCCGAATTTTGTTTATTTCATGCATGACCAATAAATGCACCAATCCATGGTTGGAGAGCACTGTCGGCATTTCGTGTGAACACCGAGTAGACTATGCCATGTGCTACAACTATTTCAATAGGAAGAAGGGCATGTTTAAGGCATGCACTTGAGCTTATGGAAATCGAAGGTGCGTTAGAATTTTAAAATGATATTTAAACAGAGTTGTGGACTGACCTTCACAAGTTATGTATTTCATTACAAAACCTGTGACTTCGTTCCAAGGATACGGCACAGTCTTGCGCTTATATCTTCTACCCAATTGGACAACACTTTCTCCTTCCTGCAAGAATAATTCGGGAAACTCCGGGAGAGAAAGGCTCCGAGAAAACCATTTCTACCCTCACTTTCTTAGCCTGCTAACTTCTACAATTACCTCTTATGTGATAGGAAATTCCATTCCTCTGACCCATGAGTGATTCTCGTCGAAATTAAGTGCAAATTCCATTGTGATTCCCCTGTCAAACCCCTGCAATTTGTCAAAGTAGGTATCCCACCCTACATTGACAAATATTTTCCATACCTCTAGCTTACTGCAGACCGAAGTTGTATTTTCAAGCTCGTGTCGCATAACAAGTCTGCCCATACTATGGGGACTCATAACAACACTTACTGGAATAGTAGACTGTTGGGAAAAATGGTGGATACCAAATTCGGAAAAACAACATGGTGAAAATGAAAGGTGGTAACAGTAAATACAGATGGTAATTCTCAGAGACCAAGGAAAATCATAAAAAAGTATGGTTCGTGCAGTGAATAAAATAGAAATTGTTTCATATGGAGTGGAAAGAACATGTTATGGATCCCAATACGGTTTTAATGATCATATAGAGTATTGATAAGGATCATAGGATGTACCACACACAGATTTATAATAATGGCTTACAGAATCATCATTACATTGTCATTAAATTATGATGGCACTCCCCCCAACTTAAAGTTTGTTGTCTGCGGCATTAAAGTCTTCACATGGGATATTTAATTAAACCGGTAAAAGTCACGTGGAGGCATACCTGACGGCCTACCTGGACGAAGTGACAGTTGGTGGGATGACGGTGCAGTAATGATGTGGTTAGAGTAACAGTAGTATGAGTAGCAGCATCCGGAGTAACAACATCTAGAGTAGCAGTAGTGCAAGTAGCAGCATCTAGAGTAACAACAGTGCGAGTGAAAGCATCCAGTGTAACAACATCTGGAGTAACATCAGTGCAAGTAGCAACATCCAGAGTAACATAAGTGCAAGTAATAGCATCCGGTGTAACAGCATCTGGAGTAACAACAGTGCGAGTAGTGGCATCCGAAGTAACAACAGTACGAGTAACAACATCCGGTGTAACAAAATTTGGAGTAACAACAATGCGAGTAGCAACATCCGGTGTAACATCGTTGATCAAGGAGTAACAACATCGAGTAGCAGCAACCGAGTAACAGCACCATGAGTAGCAGCAACCGAGTAACATCACCATGAGTAGCAGCAACCGCGTAACAACATCATGAGTAGCAACAACTGTGTAACAACATCATGAGTAGCAGCAACCAAGTAACAACACCATGAGTAGCAGCAACTGTGTAACAACATCATGAGTAGCAGCAACCGTGTAACAACATCATGAGTAGTAGCAACCAAGTAACAACACCATGAGTAGCAGCAACCGAGTAACAACATCATGAGTAGCAGCAATCTAGTAACAACATCATGAGTAGCAACAATTGATACTTAGGAAAAATTTTCTTTGATTTTTACTCCTTAGTAGTAACTCCTGCAAAAAGACAACAAGATAAATAGTAACAATATAATTCTTTATTATTTTATTGATTTTTTTTTTTTTTAATTAGTTTTTTTTTTTTTTTTTACGGGAAGGATGCAGAGGAAGAGTTCTATGCACTAATAACCTTCAAACCAAATTTCTCAGAGAGGTGTTTGATGAAAGCATCCTTAGAGGCTGGGCAGTGGTATAATCTCAGGCGATGTCCATTGGCTATGAATGAAGCACGTGTATCATCAATTGTGACTAGACTGACTATTCCATTATGAAATACAATGTCCACCTCGTAAGGTCCCATCCAGCGAGTACAAAGATTTCCCTTAAAATCCTTAAAGCGGGAGTCATAGAGTAGTGCCCAATCTCCCCTCTAAAAAAATTTATTCTTAATAAACTTATCGCGCCATTTCATTCTCTGCTGTTGAATAACAGTAGTTCTCTGGATAGCCATCGAACGAATTTCATTTAGTTCATTGAGCTGAGCCAGTCGGTGTTTTTGGGCATCTGATAGATCCAAACAAACTTCAAGAGTTGTTATGAGCACACTGATTTCAAATTCTATTAGAAACAACGGGGATTTCCTATAAAACAACTTGAATGGTGAAAACCCAGTTGTATTCCACCATGTTGTTCTGTACACCTAGAGAGCTTGAGGCAACTTCTGAGCCCAATCTAGACGATGGTATGCCATAGTTTTTGTTAAGATATTTTCCAATGTCTTGTTTGTGCTTTCCACTTGTCCATTCATCTAAGGGTGGTATGGAGATGTCACCCTGTGCTTGACCCCATATTTCTGCATAAGCTTTGTTGTCATGTGTGATGTGAATTGTGCTCCTCCATCTGAAACAATCTCTCTTGGAGTATCGTAACGAGAAAAAATTTCTTCAAATAGAAAATCTGAGACCACCTGCTCTGTTGCTTTCTCAACAACCTTGGCTTCTACCCACTTAGTCATGTAATCAGTATAGACCAAGATGTGGACCTTTTGCTGGGAGGGTGAGTTAAAGGGTCCAATGAAGTCAATAGCCCATTTCTCAAAAGGCTCGAGGACTACCTGTGTCTTCAAAGGCATTTCATCAGCTCAACTGGGTTGCCCCATACGTTGGAAACTATCACATCTCCTGACATAATTCCGTGCATCCCGAAAGATAGAAGGCCAGTAATATCCCATTTTTAGCACTTTATGGCATGTTATTTTTTCTGAAAAATGCCCTCCACAAGGGCCATCATGGGTAGCCTTCAATACTTCATAAATATCATCCTCAGATACACATATCTGAATCCACTTATCAGCTCCTGTATGTAAAATGTACCCTGCCATCCAAGAATATCGGGCACTATGATGAATAATTTTTCGTTGTTCCTTGTATGACAAATGAGGAGGCACTTTTCTTGTAGCAAGATAGTTAGCAATATCTGCATACCATGGAGGTTTATTAGAAACTGTAAAAATATGTTCATCAGGAAAACTATCTTCTATGGGTGTGCATTGGTCATTGTTATCCATTCTAGATAGGAAATCAACAACTACGTTATCTTTTCCTAGTTTATCTACTATTTTGATATCAAATTCTTGAAGCAATAGCAACCATCTTGTAACACGTACAGGAGTAATAGGTTTATTCATAAAATACTTGATCGTTGTGTGATTAGTATGTACAAAAGTAGGATACCTGGTGATGTAGTGTCGTAACTTATTGATAACATAAATGACAAACAGGAATTCTTTTTCCGTCACCGTGTAATTCAGTTTAGCGGGAATTAAATTCTTGCTGAAATAATAAATTACATATGGTTTTTTGTCTACCTGCTGTCCTAAAACAGCTCCTACTATTGTCTGAGAAGCATAAGCATGTATGTGAAATGGTAATGCCCAATTAGGTCCTCGGAGGATTGGAGCCTTGCAAACCAGCCCCTTAATTTTTGTGAAATTTGTCTCACAGTCTCCAGTCCACAAGAATTCTGCATCTTTTGTTAGCAATTGAAAAAGTGGATGTGTTATTTTAGCAAAATTTTCTATAAAGCATCTATAATAACCAGCACAGGCAATGAAGCTACGTACCTGTGTGGGTTTTTTTGGTACTGGGAAGTTTAATATCACCTCTACTTTGGCTGGATCAACTCGAATTCCGACAGATGAGAGAAAATATCCCAATACTATCCCTTCTTCCCTCATCATATGGCATTTGACTGTACCCAAAGATACATGGGTTTGTTTACACTTTTTGAGTACTTTCTCCAAATTTACCAATCCCTCTTCAAATGATTTTCCATATGGGGTAAAATCATCCATATAGATTTCAACACTATCATTGACCAAATCAAAAAAGATCCCCAGAATTTCCTGCTGGAAGGTAGCAGGGGCATTACACAAGCCAAATGGGAGGACCCTATATGAAAAGGTCCCCCATGGGCATGTGAAAGTCATTTTATCCTGATCCTTCGGGGTTATTTAAATCTGGTTATATCCACTGAATCCATCTAGGAAGGAAAATAACTTCTTCCCAGGTAGGGTGTCCAGGACTTGGTCAATGAATGGCAAAGGGAAATGGACTTTTTGATTTGCCTTATTTAGCTCCCTGCAATCTACGTAAATCCTCCACTTACCATTCTTTTTAGGAACAATAACTAGTGGGGATAACCATTGGCTATCTGAAATGGGGTAAATGAAATGTACATCCAATAATTTTTGTAATTCTTCTTTGACAATGTTCTTTAGAGCAGGATTCATTCTCCATTGGGGTTTTCTTACAGGGCGGTAGTCTTCTTTAATATAAATATGATGAGTACATAGATTAGCAGGGATCCCCTTCATGTTAGTATAATCCCAGGGAAAAGCTTCCTGATGTTCTTGAAGGAATTTTAAGAGTTTCTTTGTCTGGGATTCAAATAGATCAGGGTTGATATTAAGTGTTTTCCCTAGTTCAATTTTGATTGAAATACTATCATGGGATGAAGTGATAGGAATTTCTTCCATTTCATCTTCTGTCTCAATGTTTTCCTATTTTTCACAGCTCATAGCAGATTCTAAAATTCGGCGAGTTGAACTGGAAACAGAACCAGGAACATTTATTAAAGTGTTGATGGCATCGTCCCCAGTTTCTGTTTTGAATTTAAGGGCCTGCCCAATAGTGAGGATTGGTCTAACTTCTTCATGTTTAGGTTGAGGCTCTTTATTGATAGAGGTTTTTGACTAGTTGATAATTTTTCAGACGGGCTAGGTTCCACAGGAGGGTGGAGAGTAAGATTCTTTGTAACAGTCCTGTTTGATATGATCATATGCCCAGATCGGTAGCCTATGTAAGCATCTACAGTTGTGAGCCAAGGTATTCCCAAAATCAAAGGGTGACCTCCAACTGAATATTTTGTTTGTAACACAAGGAGATCCATTGGGTAGTGCCATGAATCCACCGAAATGGTTACATCTTCCAGTTTCCCTACTTCTTTAATTGTAGACCTATCTGCTAGTTCCAGGATAGTAGGGTTGGTTTAATGTTTCCAAGACCTAATGTGTTCATTGTTTCAGAGGTGATAATGTTGATGGTAGCTCCTAAATCTACTAGTACTTTTGGGATTTCAACCCCATTGATCTGTACCATTAGAATCAGGTTTCTTGGGTCTCCATATTTTACAGGCATGATTTTTCCTAACATGATGTTGGATAATCTACCCATCACATGAATGGTTAATGGGTCTTTAGGTTTCTTCCCTGGTTTCTTAGAGCAGTAATCCTTCAGATTTTTTGCATATATAGGTACACCCCTCATAGCTGTAGCAGAGGAATTTTAACAAAGGGATTTTGAAATTCCCCTAGGAAGTCAAACTCTGCTTGAGGGTTTTGTTTATTCAGGGTTAATCTTTTAGGATATGGCAGGGTAATTGGATGACCCTGATTAAGAACAGGTTGGGAAGGTTTTTGATTTGACATGTTTTGGTCTGATTTATCCCCAATTATCCTCTGTTATGGGTTTTCAACTTCATTGTCAATATGTTCTATGAAAATAGGTGAAGTGGGAGCATTTAATACCCACCCAGATTGTAGGTTTATCTCATTCAGTCCCACGGTAGAAATGCTATAAGATGGAAGGTTAAGAGTATCTGTTTGTTGGAACCCTTTATTATTAGGATTCAGATTGGACTGGATAGGAAGCTGAGGTCTAAGGGCTGGGTTTCCTGGAGGTACATTGGAGGGAAACTAAAGTTTTTTTTTAGGCATAGATTGAGGAAACTGACTAGTAGGAGAGGGTCCATGCCAGTTCTGATTCCATGAAGGATTCGAACTGGCCTGGGGAACCCATTGTTGCCAGGGGGATACTGATATTGAGACCACATAGCTGAAAAAGGTGAAGATTGGGGACCCATATTAAAATTATTAAAATAATGAGATGGGTCCTGAAACATACCTGGATTCATAGCTGGTGGTCGAGGTTGCCATGGCTTTTTCTGCTCCATGAAGTACAACTAGTCTACCACATTTTCTTCACTTGCCCCTTGAAAAACTTCCCTCAGTCTGGGTAAGGAAGGACATGAGCTAGTCGCATGAGTATTCTCACAAATTGCGTAGGATTCCACTATGATTAATGGGCATTCCTTCAATGGATGCTTCTATCTACACTGTGGGCAGAATATAGCCATAGTCTTTTCCAACTCCATTTGTTTTTGTTTTTCTTCCAGAGTGTCCATCTGGGTGGATAATGTACTTAGGATATCAGTCCTTAGGTTATCCAGTAGGTTTCTAATTTCTGCCTTTGTAACCACTCCACCGGAAGTCTTTGATGATCGAATTCCTTGTCCACTCCTTGCAGCCCCCTATGAACACTTAATGCAATAGTCACAGAGAGTGTCAAAGTCTTGTTTTGAAATGTCCCCCTTTCCTACTATGTTCAAAAGTTGCAGGGATTATTCCCTAAGTGCCTGGAGAAGAATGATATTCAGAATGTCCTTATCCAGGTCACTATGTCCTGAACTTTGCAATATGTATTTGAATTGTTCCACACAATCTTCCATATTTTCATCCTCTTTCTGTGCAAACTTAAATATTTCTTCCTTAATGTCACGGGATTTACAATAATCTTGGTATTTCTCGAAGAAAGCTTCTTTCATCCCTTCCCATGAGTTAATTTTTCTCCCTCCTAAACCCATGAACCATCTTAGGGCTGTCCCTTTTAAGGCAGCGGGAAATATTTTTAATTTCTGAGCATTGGCAATATAATCATATCCTCGACAAACAATGTCAAATTCAAAGAGGAACGTATTAGGGTCTTCAAAAGAAAGCCCATGGAAATTAGGCAAAGCTGTTAAAGGGATGGGTCTCATCGGTGCATCACCTGTAATGTTTCCGATTGAAAAGTCAATAGAAGAACTTACAGGTGCCATATATACCCTCCAGTACTCACTTGGGATTTCAATTGGTTTTGCAATTGGTACTTGGAGAGATTCAATTGTAGGAGGTGCGCACTCCGCTGGTCCCTTGGTGATGCAAAATACTTAAGGAATTCTCTCTCCAAATCGAAATTGCTTAATTCGACTGTAGGAGGTTTTACAACACTTTCTTGGTATCGTGGTGATGAAAACCCTTTTGGAGGTTCTTCTTCCCAATTAAAATTGCTCAGTTCTTCTAAGCCTCTACTTGCTATTTCTTCCCCTTCTGTTGAATGCAAGGACGTCTCCTCAACCAGTACCCTATTTATTATTTCTTCCACCGTCGAAATAATTCCCTCTGGTACCATGGATGGCACTGGTTGCTCCACAGACTATCCTTTGGACTTTGTCTAAACCCTTACCCTGACAACAGTGCGAGATGATGCCTCAGATTTAGATTTTTCAACGTCTTATGAATATATGTCTTCCTTCCTAGATCCTTTCCTTTCTTTGGGGGTCTTCCTCTGCCCCTCTTATTTAGATCCTTGTTCATACAATTTGTGAAGAGGGTTCATCAAAGTAGCAAAAGTGTTCTGGACTTGGAGCAGGATAGATAGCTTCCTCCCCAGGACGAGAGAGTAGGTTAAAACAAACAATAAACTAAAAGAAGAAAACCAAAGCGCATGACCTAAAGTAGGGTAATCAAATACTCTCCTCGGGACGAGAATTTGGCCCTTCAAGAAAGAATCAAAAAGCAGAAAGATGGAAACTATGCCCAGGACTTAGGGCAGGGTAGAAAAATGCCCTCCCTAAGATGAGAGATCGATTTTAATGAAAATAAAAGCAAGAAAAAACAGCACGCTATGCTCAGGACTTGGAGCAGGGTAATAAATTCCCTCCCCAAGACGAGAGATCAATTCTAAAGAAAACAATAAAAAGCAGGAAAAACATAAAGCACTACACTCAGGACTTGAAGTAGGGCAATAAATTCCTTCCCCAAGACGAGAGATCGACCCTTATATCAATTGCAGATCATGTTCTTGCACCTGCTAGCCTTCCCCGGGAACGTCGCCAAAATGTTGGTGTCCGGATTTGAACAATATTCAAACCCTTTTTCCACATAAATTATCAACCTGAGGGTGTTAGTTATTTCAAGACTAACGACACAGTATATGTAGGAGAAATCACATGACCTGTTGTAGATCACAGGCTTAAATCCATAAACACGTAGACTACTGTAACAACAACTAAAATAGATTGCAGAATTAAGAATACATTCACCGAAATTGAAAGATTACACTGAAACAAAAGCAACAGAATCAAACCAAAACATGAAATCAATGGAAATAAAAGTAATGCAACACCTGATCAGAAGAGTGGGCCCAACTCTTTGATAAGGGCTGCGGAGAACTCACAAATTACAGGTGAAACAACAGAGTGTTGTGCATTTAACTAATTGCAGAATATACTGTTAAAAAATCTGTATGTGTTGGGCTTAACCCCGATTCATAGCCCGTAGGCCCTCTTTATACAATTGTTCAATAAATCACAGATTTCCTCCAACAACTACATATCTACAATTATACAGTTCGTTGCAACAACAACCTAATTTCCAAAAGGAAACCATGAAAAATCTTGACATGTCGCTAGGGTGAAACAGAGTCTGTTGTGTTATAACATCAAGTGAAGGCAACGCTGGGAATTAGGAGCCGCTCCACGACTCACAGCTGCAATCTTCCCTCTTTTGCTGAATCTGTAAGAATATCGGAGTTAACATATACAAAAAGGTAAAACCTCCTGGACTATTGCTTCATTAATCAAATATCCCATGTAAAGTAAGGAAAAGGGGTTTACCTTGTGTGTTTAAGAATAATAATGACACAAAGAAATAGAAAGATGGGAAAAAATGGGAGAGAAAAGGATACAAATCCGGTACCCAACAAATTCAATGTGTGTGTGTGTGTGTGTCTATATATATATATATATATATATATATATATATATATATATATATATATATCAGTAATAGAAAATGATGAAATTAATGACTAGGCGACCAAAAAAGCTAGTCACTGCAATTATTTCAAGTGAATTACTACTAAATTTGAGCAATTTTAAGTGACCGAACTAAAAACGACTAACTTAAATGACTAATTTAGTCTAGAAATAAATTATACGAGTAGATAATAAGTGACTAAACTAAAAGTAACTAACTTAAATGACTAATTTAGTCTAGGGATAAAATATACGACTAGATAATAAGTGACTAAATTAAAAGCGACTAACTTGAATGACTAATTTAGTCTAGGATTAAAATATATGACTAGATAATAAGTGACAAATTTAATAATGATTAATGTAAATGACTATTATAGTCTGGGAATAAAAATATGACCAAATAACATGTACAACAAGTATATGAATTAGTCATTTATGTTAATAATTTTTAATTGTGTCACTCCATAAATGAAAAATTGCTATTTTGGTACTGAAGTGTTACATTTCACTACAGGGGTCTCTAAATCCATCTGAAGTGTTAAAATTTAGAGACAAAGAGATCTCTGAATCCATCTGCAGTGTTATTATTTAGAGACAAAGGGGTCTCTGAATCGATCTATAGTGTTAAAATTCGGAATACCCTTTTGTCTATAAAGCTTAACACTAGAGATGGATTCATATATGATTAACATAATTGCATGTATCATCTATCTACTGTACAATATGCCTTCATTATAATTTTAGTAAAGGTAATATTTAGATAGGAAAATCAATATTAATATTTATATTTCTTTGGCCATGAAGTTTAATTTTTAAACATCATTGATTTATGTTAAAAGTGTGAGTTATTTTAAATCTAAGGTCAAATCTTCATATTTAAATTTAATAAATAGATAAACATAACATTTATTATGTTAAAAGTGTGATTTTATTTAAATCTAGTATTAAATCGTCATATTTACATTTGATAAATATTAAATAAATAAACATATAATATATATTTATACATATACCTATTTAGTAAATAGGTATGAACCTTTATTAATTTAAGTATAAACCTTACTTAATTTTTTAATGGTGTATGAAATTTTATTAATGGCTTGATATGAACCTTGGTTAATTTTTATTGGTATTATGTTAATTGTTTAGGTATGAACTTTATTTAATTTTGTATTAATATATAAAAATTTATTAATGATTATAAATATGTATTTCAAAATATTTAAGTATGATTTATTGTCTAATGATGGAAAAATGTGTTTAGTTTTATCAATTTCTATGAGAATTGTATCAATGAATATATTTATTTCATTTAATGCATAATTTACATCATTATATGAAATTAAGATTTAAATAAAAAAATATATTCTGATTTTATATTTGATTAATAATCAAAATAGTCTGATCCTAAGAGATTGGTAAACTATTCATGTTTATATTTTAATTATTTTTAATAGTGGATATATTAAATTGAATGCGCATTTCATTAAAATTGAAAACTGGCTATGAAAGCCATGAAAGAAAAAACTAGGTATGAAATCCACAAGAACGAAAACCAAAGATCCATACCCGTGAAAGCTTGTTGTTCTTACCCCGCGAAATGCAAACCGATTATTCGTACTGTGATGAAGAGGCCCATTCTAGGTTTACCCTGGTTCTAAATTATGAAGCTCATCAAATTGTTAATGATTTAATTGTTAGCTCATTAGAAAATCAAAATTGTTAATATTTTAAATTGTTAATAGTTTTTTTTTTTAATAACTAATACATAAGGTAAGTCGTAAATATGGGAGCTCATTGCACAAAAAATGGAAAATTGGCTATGAAATCCCATCGGGCTCATTTCACTAAAATGGAAAACTGGCTATGAAAGCCCATCTTCAATGAAAATTGGGAATGAAAATTCCACAAACGAAAACCAAAGATTCTTACCCCGTGAAAACTTTCCCTGTTTCCATGAAAACAGGTTATTCTTACTATGATGAAGAGGTCCACTCTGGGTTTACCCTGGTTGTAAAATCTCCATGAAAACTAGATGTTTTGTCCATCAAGATGGTTCTTTGGCGCCAATTTTTTGTCGTTGGCAGGAGGATTTTGGTATATATTTTTGAGATATTTTAGAGAAATTCGTGACGCGGTTAGAAATTTTTAGGGCTTTTGAAATTTTCTATATAATTACAACTTCTGTCATGGATAGAAGAGAATTGGAGAGAACTTGGATTCTTTTGAAGAGGCAGGAAACAACTAATTCATAATTGAAGTCTGCAATTTTGGAGGTGGAATCATAGGTTGGTTGGGTTTATAGGTTTATATTTTTCTATGTTCATGCATTTTTACTACCTGTTATTGCAAAATAATTGTAGCCAAGGAACACTTACAAAATCTAGTCGATGCTAGTGTGAATTTCCATCATAGTTAAACCTATGCCTTCTAGGAGGCCCTCATTAAGGTCTAGTTCTTGGAATCCATTGGTCTTCTCTTATGTTACCTCATCACCTATTGCAAGCAATTCTATTGAAGACTTTGGATTTAGGTTGTTTAGGTTTTTTTTATCCTATGAAATATTTTATGTGGGCATTTTTTATGCGAAGGAGGTGGTCAACAACATCCTCTGTTGATTTGGGGTATTAAAGAAACACTTTGGCTTTGTTTTCTTAGTTTATAACCCATGTGAATATATAATAAAGAGTGTATTAGGGATTATATTATGTGGAAATATGAATTTTCTTGTGCCATCGATGCGTGAATTTTAGATAGAAACATTCCCACCCCCGGGCTTGATGAATTTTCTCGTTAAACTAATTATCTGATGTTGCCCTTGTTTGTAAAATAGATTTCAAGGGAGCAAGCCTATGTTTGTTCTGTGGTTTTTGATTTTCTATTTTTCTAAGGTATCAACTAACAATGAATGTAGAGTAGAGTGGGTTTTGTAGGATTGGGTAAAAAGTTGCATCCTTCTCTGACCCTATATGAAGTTTCATCATCATATGAAACTCAAGATTAGTGTGCAAATATTCTAACAATAATGTCTATTCATTAACGCTCAATCAGATACTGACTGAATCCTGATTTTTGCACATACATGTTATTTGAACATTGGACCTCCAAAATTAAAAGGGGCACCTTATAGAGTCAAAGTTTCATCATGCACATACTTGCAACTAAAACAACTTTTGTTGGTTGTAGAATTTTAAATTGTTGTGATCTTCTACTTTCATTTTTTTTTGCAACCTTCCTACTTACTTGATCTTTTCAAATTTTAAGAATAAAGTTTTGATTATTTTCATCAATGGGTTTATGTTTATCATTAGGCTTAGTTTCTTGTGTTAACCTTGTCTTAAAATTTTATTCCATTGAATGTTTATCATGAAAATATTTATCAATCAAATCATAGCCAAAAATAAATATAATCTCAGTGGTACTCTCATGTGACACTTCAACTTCAACTACTTATAACCTATAACATATTTTAATTTTCTTCCAAGATCTTCCTTACACCATGTATGTATGTATATAAAGAAGATGATAAACTTGAGGCACAAGATACGAAATGAAATAATGCTATATCCTGGCTACATTCCTATTCCAGGTATTGAAATGAGGGTTCTTCATTATGGGATTCAGTTTGGTGTCGGAAATTGGAAATTTGACAAGGACTTTTGGAGAGACATAAATATGAAAATTGTGTGTTGGAATTTGTTTCCAAAACCACCTAATACTTCTACCTTGACATTAAAAATCTGAAAACAACTTGAGAAGGGACAAAATAAGCACCAAGTGTGTTAGGACATTAAATGAAGCTTTGCGTTTACATCATGTAAGAAGGAATTGTCCTGATTTGCCTTCTAAACAAATTTTTGACAAAAATACTATACATGTCCAAACTCGACCAACTTTATTTGATCAAGACTAGATTTAAAAAAAAAAAAAAAATTTGAATATTTGAAACAAATCCCTTTGGAGAAAATAGAGTCTTATGACAATGTAAATCATGATAAAAGTGATGAAATTTTGAAGATAACAAAGGAGACAAATAGGAATATCAAATATTTCAATCAGGGAACAATTTCCTTACAAGAGGATGAAAGAGTCTTAAAAATTGATGTTATTGACCATCTTGTAGTTGTCAATCCAGGGCAATATTGGATGGTTGCACTATGGAATATTTATATTTTAGGCTTCCTAGTGATTGTTTCAACACTATTTTCAAGACAAAATTGATAGACCTCGGAAAAATAATCCTTGCAATAGACAATGACATTTTCATTTCAATAATTCAAACACAAATGGGGATTTCCACCATTTTTGAGAGAAGAAATTTGACCTCAACAAACTTGTGGACAAACCTTGGAAACTTATACGCTACTCCTTTGTAATGTGATCCACACCTTTTGATTTCGGTATACATGGAGTTACGATTCTAATATCTTGTTAATGGACATTAAACATGAGAAAGAATTGTTTTATGTCTAAGGCCCTATTACATTCCTTGGCCAAGATATAAGCCCTAACTCCCATAGATGATGTGGAAAAACTCATAATGGAACCCTTATCATATATGGATGCCTAAAATCCCTCAAAGAGGATCTATATTGTTATTTATGGTATTTTTTCATGTAATGGATTAAGAACATTGGTTTCATACCTTTTCCATGGTACAAGCCTAAGCCTCGTTCTTACTATGTAATACATAATAATGACACTAAAGATCCCCCATAAAGACCTAAGACCCCCTATAGAGGTCATGTGTGGTTCTTTGGGAACTACTTCACAAATATTAATCATCAAAAAATCAAATAAGGCCGAAGTCCCTTATGTTCCTATTTTGACCAAGCCTACACCTGTAAGCATCTTATGTGATTTTAAATCCTCCTAATTTCATTAAGGTCCAATGATGAGGCTCCAAGGCCCAATCATGGTGTGAAAAACATTTGAATGATAGACACATCCCTCCTAGAGGCTAAATAATACCCCTTAGAAAATATAATTAATGTGGTGGTTTAAAGCCTTTTTAATGGCTACTTATTATTTAGCACTTAGTTCTATTTTATTTATTTTCCTTCCTTGGCCATAGTAAAGGCTACGTGACCCATTATTATTATGGAAAACATACTAAATTCCCATATTCCTAGCTAGAGGACTTGTTCATGGAAATTGAGCATGAGAAAGATTAATTTGGGGACTAGGGCCCCATTAGGGGAATTTTGAGGTCTAAAATGGTCCTCCTAAGAAAAATGTACAAAAAAAATAAACTTGATAAGAACCAATAGGATTCAACATGATGATGTCAACCATGGGTGATGATTCACCATTTTTGGAGTAAAAAAGTAAAAATAAAAAAATTAATAAAATAATAAAACTACTTTTTCAACTTGTATTTTTAACTTCTCTCCCTAAGGTCTTACTCAAATTTAGAGCGGGAATACTAGTTGGATGCAAAATTTAATTCTTCATCCAAGGAGTACCCATGTTGCATACTTTTGAAGGACTCTGCTACATGAAAAATGATAAATACAAAAAAACTTCATGTATTTCTCATTTTTCTTGTAGTAGGGTCCATCGAAAGTATGAAACATGGGTACTCCTTGGATGAGGAATCAAATTATGCATCGAATGAACGTTTCCACTCAAAATTCTAGTAAACACATAGGGAGATAAGTTGAAATTACGAGTTGAAAAAGTAGTTTTTTCATTTTTCCCTCTAAAATTTGATGATGTAATCTAATATTATTTTAATATTTTGACTATTATTTCATAATTTCCTTAGGAGGCCCATTTTAGATGTCAAAATTCCCCTAATTTGGCTTCATGTCCTAACCATAACATAGACACTAACTCCCACATGTGGTGAGAAATACCTCCTATGGTTCCCATATCCCAACTTAAGACCAAAGATCCATTAAAGAAAAGCTATGTGGTTTTTAAGTCTACCTCATAGCCCTTGAGACTAAAAAGCTTCTTGTAAGGCCTAATGCCCTTGTTTACCTCCCTTACCCATGGTACATTCCTTGATTCCTATACAAGGTGTGAAAACATTACTCATGGAATCGATATCCCATATATCCCTAAGATTATTTAGTGAGGATCTATGTGTTTTTTAATGCGAAATTCATGGCTCTTGAGAAGCTTCATTTGAGAAGAAATGACCTTTTTCACCTTCCCTCGTACTAATTCCCATTATGTAAAGAAAAATAATGGTACCACTTTGAGCCAACTTAGGGTTGTTTCCACTATCACCTTAGCAGTGAATCCTCTCACTTTGGATTTCTTATTGAATCCTGGGTGCATCCCAAAGCACAAATTTATGGGGTCTTTTATGTGACTAGATCACTACCACTAAAAACCATCTTTACATTGGATGGTTCAACATCTTAATGATCCCTATCCTATTGATTGCAAATTTTGTATTCATTATTACTTTAATTCCAACACCTCCAATAAATATTGATGGTGTTAATGAGGCTATTTCTGTTTCTCTTCTTTATGGAAACAATATTATCTTTGGCGCCATTATTCCTACCTTTGAAACTATCAATTTTCACTTCTATCCCTTTGGGGAAGTAGTTTTCGTCAATGAATGGTAACACAAAAGGGACCCTATGAGCCAATCGTTCATGTCATTGTTGTAGTGCCCACCTAACATGAACATTTGATGGTCTATCATAGCCATACACTCTATGATGGGTTTCATAGATACCTATCCTATGACAACGACATGCATTCTACAGCCAAACCCTATAAGTAGTGGAAGAATTATATTCAAGCATAATTTCATCACACATTGCTTGATCCTCTCCTTAAATTATCACTTCAAATGAAGGCTTCAAACATGTTTGTGAAGTGTGAGATTGATATCCTTCTACCAAAACCAAAGACATCTTTTATATCCTAGCTATATTTATCTTTTCCCTCATTTTTCTCATTTCCTTTTGTTCTATGTATGTGTGGATATGTGAATAGCTTTGTTATATTTTATAGGAGGATCATCCCATTGTAGGTGAGTAAGGAGGCCTAACCGCTTTTGATTTTTTTTTCATATTATTTGATCACTTTTCACATATTCTAATAACATTGCTCATCATAGATCTCACATAATCATGGCCTCTTGTGCTCCTAGGCAGCCATTCATTCTTCAATATACTACCTTATCTTGAAAACTAAACAGAATTGGAAATATCCTTCAAATGATTGAACATTAAACAAAATTGGTAATATACTCCATCCAAGGGCCACTTTTATTTTCTTGAAAAAAGATTTAAAAAAAATTAATTTGAAAATGTAATCTAAAATGATTTTTAATTGATTGAATATTTTTATTTTTTAATATAAAAAAATGAATTAACTATTTAAAATCAAAAAAATATATAAAAAAGGGAGAATTGACTTCCTTATAAATTACCACTAATATTTTTTAGTTTGCTAAGTTGTGTGAGTCTTGAAATGACTTCACACTTAACCTTTGGCTTGAGTAATCATGACACAGGGACATCTAAGCATATGGCTCAGCCACACCAACCCTTAGCATGACTATATTTTTTCCTACAGAGTTTCAAATTGATGACCTTAACACCACGGAATGACTTAACAAGACATCATATCATAATCTATTCTATACCCCATAAACATAAATTACGACTAATTATTTTAGATAATTTACTTCTATTTACACGACTTATAAATTTTAATTAAAAATAGTTGTTTCAATACCATAATCTCCCCTCCCTATTATTATTATACAATTTTAAGGTCATGGCCAATCCAGACACCAAATTGTTGTATGAGACACCTTTGTTTGTGGGACAAGGGACCCACCGTCATGCAACAAAGGCATACATATTCTCTCTACCCCCTCTAGTTTTGAACCTATGACCTCTTAAGAGGAAATTCATGCCTTAATTTAAATTAAAGGCAATGGCTTTGAAGTTCCACTTTTACCAATTTTATGGGGAGAAACAAATAAGATCCAAACAACTTTTAGGCTTACAGTATGCCCAAAAAAAAGAAACCAAAAAAACCAAAGAAAAAGAAATTAGACTTGTTGGGCACTTTAGGAAGGAAATTAACAGAGAATTAATGTTTTTTTTGAAAAATTGTAATCCCTAGTTAGGTCTCACAATTTCTATTAACAACAAGTAGATATTGTGCTCCAGTTTATTGGAAAAACATGTCGTAATTAAACATGCAGGTTGTGATAAAATTTCCTGAGATGGGTATAAATATTTCCATAACATAACCCATAATGTTACATGTAAACCCTTGTCAGTGTCGTAGTTTTCTTCTTCCAAAATGGAAAATCATCGTGGCCAACGTTCCAGTCTCGATAGTTGTGTAAGCCATCATTCTCATTCTTACCACCGAGAATAGTGGGGGGACATGAATGCAGTAGACCTTAGAAGCAAGAGCCAAGAAAAAGATAGATATAGAGACATAGACAAATATTCTAGAGTTGTTGGTGGGTTTTACTTCAAAAGAGGAAAGGATGACCGTCGTTACGCCACCCGGAATGCGGAATGTGGGTTTACGTTGTTCGGTCTCGATGGTAAAAGGGAACAACAAATCCCTCATTCACCACCTATGCTAGCTATTGAATGTAAAACATTAAATTATGTTCTCTGATATAAATAATATTACAGTAAATTTGTCATAGTATTCTATGTTTTTTAAAACTTGTTTTTTTAGAAGTTTTCTTTTATCATGTTACAAAGGAGTCAGAAACTTATATTTTTCTCTTTTATATATTTCAGATGCTAGAGGGGAATTCAATACATTAATTTTGACAAAAGAATAACTTATATCTTTAGAATAATTTTGAACTTCTCATCAAATCACTTATACCCTGAGGAAAAATATGTGTACTTTGATGGGGATTTCACATTCCTTGCCTTTAGAAATCCAAACACTAAGATTAGATGGAAACCACGTACCAGCTTACTTCATAGAAAAGGATTTGGAAGCAGCGACAATGGGATCCATTAGTTTCAAAGGTAGATAGTTGGAAAGAATCCCATCTGGATCCATTAGTTTCAAGGGCGGTACTCTGGAAATAAATTCTTCTGAATCCATTAGTTTTGAAGTAATGGAGAAACAACTACATTACAAACCCTTAGTTTCAAAGGTACCAGCAAAGATACAACTCCACTACGATCCATTAGTTTCAGAGGCATAGATTTTGCAACAGCTTTCATTGGAGACATTAGTTTCAAAGGCACAAAGTTGGAAATAGATGCAATGAGAGTGAATAGCTCGAAGGAAAGAGATTTTGAGGCTACTTATATGGAATCATGTAGTTTCAAAGAGAAAGTAGTTGTAGTGAAACTACAAAAAAATTATCAAAGTTACTGCACAAGTGGTAATATTGTAGATTGTGTTGTGCTGGTTGAGGAAATTTGGTTTGTCTCTAGTCACAGTAATTTTTTTTTTTTTTTTTTGTATGAGTTGAAATATTTCCTGCTTAATTCTGAACTTCTAATGAGACATTTTTAAAATATTAACATTTCCCTTAGATTGGAAGAAAATGAGAGGTTATTGAATATACATATTAACAATTAGTCTTAAAAATAATAACTTTTAACGATGAAGGGATCAACAATAACCAACCAAAAATGGGGGTTTGATATTGAATGTGGGTTTACTAGAGCGGGAATGCGTTGTAGTGGATCTGTGGGTGAAAAAAATGCTGGAGGTTTGAACCTGGTCTCTCTGAGTCTGTGATGCTATGGCGGGACTTTCGAATGTTTAGGTGGTGAATGAGGGAGTTTTTGTTCCCTTTCATTGTTTTTTTGGTGTTTTTGTCTCAATTATCATCTGCTTTCTTCCCTCATATGTACCATGCTTTAGGGCAACAAATGTGTTTATATTGGTTTGTGGAGATGATAATGGTATTCCTGGAGACATATCCTCGAGCTCTTTGGAAGAAATGTGGTTATTGAGTGTTCTTTCTTGTAGTGGTTCTTGGTGGAATTATGGCCTCGAAGTTCATGAAGTTCTCGGTGGGGTTTTCGCTCAGTATTTTTCTGGGAATTTTGAGAAAGCTTATTTTTAGGTTTGCGCTTGGTTACTGCTTATTTCAGGGATGTTGGAAACTTTAGGTTTTTGTGTGTACTCTTTAGGATGGGGTAGCAAGCTAAGTGGGCTTGATTGTGGGGGAAACTCCACAGTTAAGCTCGCTTGAGCCAGAGGAGTTCTGGGATGGGTGACATCTAGGGAAGTCTTGGTTACCAGGTGCAATCTCTGGAAGTGATGATTGACGCTATGTGATTCATTTCACTAGTTTCAATCCCACTTCTTCACCCCTGTGAGGATCACCTGATGCAATGAGTGTTAAGTGGACTATTCAAAAATCATGATAAATTAGTCAGTTATGACTACCTCTCATGGAAATGGTCATAGATGAATGACTTTCTTAATGCAGTTAATGATAACTAATATAATGCACTGCGGAAACCCCTCATACTTAAAATACAAAGAGTAAAGGGATCTCTACTTGAATGGTTCATGAGGCACAATAGTTGCTAAGGTTTTTCAAATGGGGTAGCAATCTAAGTGGGCTTGATTATGGGGAAAACTCCACAGATAAGCGCGCTTGAGCCAAAGGAGCTCTGGGATGGGTGACCTCCAGGGAAGTCTTGGTTACCTGGTGCAAGCCCCGGAAGTGATGATTGACACTATGAGATTCATTTCACTAGTTTCAATCCCACTTCTTCACCCCTGTGAGCATCACCCGATGTAATGAGTGCTAAGTGGACTATTCAAAATTCATGAGAAATTAGTCAGTTATGACTACCTCTCATGGAAATGGTCATAGATGAATGACTTAATTAACATAGTTAATGATATCTAATATAATGCACTACGAAAACCCCTCATACTGAAAATACAAAGAGTAAAGGGATCTCTACTTGAATGGTTCATGAGGCACAATAGTTGCTAAGGTTTTGCAAATGGGGTAGCAAGCTAAGTGGGCTTGATTGTGGGGAAAACTCCACAGTTAAGCGCACTTGAGCCAAAGGAGTTCTGGGATGGGTGACCTCCAGGAAAGTCCTAGTTACTGGGTGCAAGCCTCGGAAGTGATGATTGACACTATGTGATTCATTTCACTAGTTTCAATCCCACTTCTACACCCCTGTGAGCATCGCCCGATGCAATGAGTGCTAAGTGAACTATTCAAAAATCATGAGAAATTAGTCAATTACGAATACCTCTCATGGAAATGGTCATAGATGAATGACTTACTTAACGTAGTTAATGATATCTAATATAATGCACTGCGAAAACCCCTGATACTTAAAATACAAAGAGTAAAGGGATCTCTACTTGAATGGTTCATGAGGAAAAATAGTTGCTAATGTTTTTCAAATGGGGTAGAAAAATAAGTGGGCTTGATTGTGGGGAAAACTCCACAGTTAAGCACGCTTGAGCCAGAGGAGTTCTGGGATGGGTGATCTCCAGGGAAGTCCTAGTAATCGGGTGCAAGCCCCGAAAGTGATGATTGACACTATGTGATTCATTTCAGTATTTTCAATCCCACTTCTTCACCCCTGTGAGCATCACCCGATGCAATGAGTGCTAAGTTCACTATTCAAAAATCCTGAGAAATTATTCAGTTACGACTACCTCTAGTGGACATGGTCATAGATGAATGACTTACTTAATGCAGTAATGATATCTAATATAATGCACTGTGGAAACCCCTCATACTTAAAATACAAAGAGTAAAGGGATCTCTACTTGAATGGTTCATGAGGTACAATAGTTACTAAGGTTTTGCAAATGGGGTAGCAAGCTAAGTGGGCTTGATTGTGGGGAAAACTCCATAGTTAAACGCACTTGAGCTTGAGGATTTTTGGGATGGGTGACCTCCATGGAAGTCCTGGTTACCCGGTGCAAGCCTCAGAAGTGATGATTGATGCTATGTGATTCATTTCACTAGTTTCAATCCCACTTCTTCACCCCTGTGACCATCACTCGATGCAATGAGTGCTAAGTGGACTATTCAAAAATCATGAGAAATTAGTCAGTTACGACTACTTCTCATGGAAATGGTCATAGATGAATGACTTACTTAATGGAGTTGAATCCCAAAAATGATATTTAATGTAATGCAGTGCGAAAACCCCTCATACTTAAAATAGAAGAGTTTTTATCATTCTGCAAGGCATAGCTTTACATCTTCCGCAGGTAGTTCACATTTCCTACCTGTACTTCATAATATATATATTAATCTGCCCCATGCATTGATTAGTAATCCCAATGTCTATTTATAACAATGAAAAATACATTACGTTGGTAGGTGCCTGCAATCATTCATTTGAGCATATTTTAAGGTCTTTTCTTTTTCTAAATTATTTATTTTAATTTATTTTAATGTCAAATGTTTTTGGAGTCCTTATCTTAGTAATATTGCTCCTTTTCATTCAGAGAGTCCAAGCCATATTCATATTCCCTATCTTTAGATTCATTCCCATAATCCAAGACATAATCTCACTCTTTGGCTTTGTGAGTTGTTCCTGAGTCTATGTGACTATACTTTAGACAGTGAATTTTGCCTGACTTCACATAATTGGGATATTTCGGAAATTGGGTGTTGCAAATTTAGATTTTTGTGTGTACCCATTAGAATACAAGGGTTGTTAGCATTCTGCAAGGTAAATCTTATAAATATTTTCACAAATTATTTTTTGAAAAATAAATATATTGAAATGACATCTAGATCTTAAAAAAAATGTAAACCCTTATCATGACAGGAAGGGAATGAAAAATCCTCATGACCGAACTAATTCTACAATCCAAATTCAATGAGAAAAAAATAGGAGACAAGTCTGGTAACACAAAAATTATGGTGGGAATATCTGAGATGCAGATTACTCCATCGAAAGGGGAAGAAAAATCCAATTCTCAACTATGAAAAAAATCCTAGCACTTCAATTGTAACTCGAGGTTCAGTTCTGGCAACACCTACAAACCCTCACCCTGAACTTTGACACCAAAAAAAGGAACTAATCTCTAAACACCTATATCAATCAGTCAATGACACTCTTGTGCTGAGTAACCCATTACAAAACCTTCAAGTGCTACTGATGATACTACTCTTCGTGGATGAATAGCTAGTAGTGGAGCCGAAAATTGCTTAGGGTTTTTGAACGACAGAGCCTTATGAAGTTTGGCATTGTGTGAATGACTGAATTTAGCGGCAGAGGAGAGGGGATTTAGTTTTCCTAACTTCCTCTCTCAACAGAGATTTAAGCCTATAAGAGGGGTTTATAAAAACCCTCTTCTTTGATGTTGATCTCTAATAATGCACCTCATGAGCGCCAACAATGTGCAGAGAGGCTAGGAATTGATGTTTTTAAACCTCTACAAGGAGAACCACCTAGATGCCCTAGCCCTAAAGCTAATTCATGTTTATTAGTCACGTGTGCACGTGGAAATCTGGGCATTGGTTGTGATTTTGAGGAAGAATATCACACAAGAACAACTCATTGGCACTGCCCACACAAATCTCCATCAAGGCCCACCTCGTCATTTGTGTTTATATGGAGGAGGCCAAGACAATCACGAAGAAGCTCTAGGATACAATTTCCACGCTTGTGGCCTCCATCATGGAAGAGGGCCATTGTGTGAGCTCCAATTCACCGTGTCTCAAGGAGAGTGTGTTGCTCATGTTTGCGCAACTCTTGAAGTTTATAGGTGACCAACTCCACCCATATTTATCCACCCTCCACAATATTTTCTACCATATGACTATGAGCGATTCCAGGATCTAATCCCTTCAATGATGAAAACTCTCAACAAGGCACTTAATAGGAATGACTTTCCCATGTTACAAATGTCTCCATGCCTTGAATGGCTTCAATCGTAGGACCTTCCATGCTCGTAGTCTCCCTCGATGTTCCATAAGAAAACACATTACTCATAGGGAAATATATTTGAAATTTATGTGCACACAACATATATATATAGATAGGAATCATTAGCATGAGAAAAAACATGTCTTCCATATAATACAACAAGGATAAAAATTATGTACCCATTTTTTCTGAAACATCCCAATCTGAAGCTCGCCTGTCTTCAAGTGACCATCTTGGCTGAAAATATAACCTTTGAGCGTGGGCATCTCCAAAATTTCATCCATGAAAATCTCAATAGGCGAAGAAATATCCTCCAATTCCTGCCCCCTTCATATTGGCAGTCTTTTCATGTAGAATTAAAATGCAAATCACTAAAAACACATGTGGAATCGTCCTCATCATCCTCTTAATTTTTGGATCTGCAACAATATATAAGACTAGCTCGAACACTATTCATACCCACTCATCAATCTGTAGAGTATTTCCATCTTCTGAGGTTCCCTAGATGTTTATCGAGTTGGTGGGCACCGAGCCATGATTCCTCCACTGAAAAATCACTAAAGTGGTCAGAAGCATGCTACATATCACAGAGCCAGAGACTCTGGAAGAGTTAACTTTACATCTCGCCATATAGTTCATTATTACACTCAAAGAGGCTCGGGAGCACGCCCCCTAAATTATGTGCAAGTCCCCTCAATTCATTTGTAGTACTTTTGATATTCTTAAGAAAATCATTTTCAATATCGAGGATGATAATGCCTGGAATGCTGCCAATACTGAGGACGAATATGTCAGTAAAGAAATTAATTGCAGTGTTTAGGATTTAATTGATCTTTTTTCCTATTTCTCTAGAGGAAATACCATCATCCCCATTACCTTCAAGATGTTTCCAATGTATTTGGACGATCTCGATTGGCTAAAACATCATGATGCTCTCATTACTTTCATCGAGATCACAGAAGCCTGTGCCAAGGTATGCTCACTGAATCTTTGTTTTTCATATTTTCTTGTGTAGAAAGTTGACTCTGCCTTCTACCCTCACCTTGCTACACACTTTTCACCTTCTCAAGGTGTCTGGATTTTTTCCAGCTCAACATTCTACCTCAATTTTTTTTCTAACAACAAAAAAGAAAAGAATCCACTTTTCATAAAAGATTTTCTTTTCATATTGTTTTTGTTTTCTAATACTATCTACATCTTGGGGTATTTTAGAACTTTCCTTTATTTAAAAAAAAAATGGACTCTTGATCTATGCTTCACTTGGAGAAACAATTTCAACACTTGGTGATTCTTCTATAAAATCACTCTATTTTTCAACACTAAAAAAGAAGAACAAAACCAAATCTGCAACAAATACCTCAAACTTTCACACAAGTAGGATGCCAAAGCCGCACATGTTTCTTTCTTCATAATTCTTCTGCAAATATTTACGAGTAAGATTCACCATGCAGTTAGCCTCCTTGAGAAATATATAATTTGATTTACAAAAATATAAAATCTTTGAATTATTTTCTACAAATATTTATGAGTATTTGTACCATGCAGTTAGCATGCTTGACAAATATCCATTTTTTTCTACAAAAATATAAAATATTTTTTTTGAATGTTACTGGACTCTGGTGTGGGTAGATTACAAGAAATGGGATTGGAAAAAGGATTGGGTGAAAATGCAAAGAATGTCTTGGATATGATTCATTTATTGTTGGATATCCTTAAGACACCTGATCCATCGAATTTGGAAATGTTTGTAGGAGGGATTCCTATTTTTTTTAATTTTGTGATTCTTTGACCTCATGGTTATTTTGGGCAAGCAATTTTAGGAATGACACACACTGGTGTATAGGTAAAAAAACTTTTTCATAATTGCAATGCCCATTCCATGATATCCTCTCTTTATTGTTTGATTGTATTTTGAATTTCTACTTTGATTTTTTGTCTTTTAACTATAATTGTGAAAATAATTGGTATCATATCCATTTAAAAAATATCCAATACTTGAAGATAATATTAGTATTATAGTTGTTTTGTGCTAAAATATTTTCATGACTATTTGAAAATAATATTTTCATCTTCTTATTTAAGCACAGGTTGTGTATATACTTGACCAAGTTCGTGCATTAGAGAATGAAATGACGTTGAGAATAAAACGACATGGATTGGACATCACACCTGAGATTATTGTGGTAAAGTTCTACTATGTTACAGTCATTATTTCTATTGTATTTAAATTAGGAGTAACCTTATTTGAGAGAATTATTTTTCCTTCTCTATTGTGCGTTTAGGTTCAATGTTTCCAACTAGAAAGCTTTTAAGGTGATGAAAATCATAAAATTGTATTTCAAATTGAATTAGGGGAATTGTCAACCAATACCTTAGTGCTAAACCATAGGCTCGTGCTCATAGTTATTATCATTAATGAAAATGCATGACTTTAGTTCTAGATCCAAATTCCTATTCTTGTACGTATCATACCATTTTGATTTGTTAGCCCATAGGTGATTGAGTAAAGGAGAATGTCATTGTTTATTTACTTAACATAATTTTTTATGTGGTTTAATGAAGAGGCACATTTTCCTTTTGTAAAGAAGTTCGAGACCATTATATGCAATGGTGAGGTAAAAAAAAAGTGCATTCCCTTTTATTTTCCACCATTTTGTAGTTTTCCATTGAAATTCAAATATCATGAAAAATTGTAATTCTGATTTTGATGTGTCTTTTAATGTGATCAACAAATGTGGAAGTTAGGATTTTTTTATTTTTCCTTTATGTAAGGCTCAAGAGAATTCAAACAAAATCGTAGAGGAAAAGGGAATAACATAGGAACAATAAGAAAGAGAAAAATAGTATAGACCTTGAAAGGGTTGATATTTAAATATTTTTAATGATGTTTGTTATAGGTTAACAAAATTAGAGAATTGCCACAAAATATAAAAAAATGTCACTACACATACAAATGGCGTAGATGAGAGCCTCATTATTTTCGGTTTT
Organism: Pinus albicaulis; assembly: GCA_034641835.2. Classification (NCBI taxonomy): domain Eukaryota; kingdom Viridiplantae; phylum Streptophyta; class Pinopsida; order Pinales; family Pinaceae; genus Pinus; species Pinus albicaulis. Next base: position 147,808,263 of record CM076578.1, on the reverse strand, counting down.
GCAGTTTTCTAGTGCTTTGGCAGCTTAGATTCTCCATAGTAGTAAAATACACCACTTGAATAGAACAAGTTTGGAAATCAACAAGTTATGATTTGTCAAAATGTTCTGTTTCAATTCACAGTCCTCTTTGTGCTTATCTTATGTTAAGGTCCTTATCTGGGATGTTGATACACAACCAAATAGTCAGATTTCTCTTGGGGCAGTGGATTCTCCTCCATAATTCATTTGAATTCTTTATCATTTCCTTCGAGAAATAATGCTTTTTTTAAAACATTTAAATATCTTCTCGCATATTTTGCACACCTAAACACTTTTAAACATTTTGGATGTGACCTCCAATTTCGAAATCAATTTTAGGAATATAGTTCACATGCAAGTTATGCTTTAATTTCATAAGCATGGATTCAATGTACATATCAATTCATTTGGAATTAAAATACATTATTTCACATGATTTTAGGTGGAAGATTACATCTGCTCCTATTTTTTCATATTTGGTTCAACATTGCAAATCGTGATATCAAGATAATAAATGTGAGGTGACATAGATGGGCAACAGATTGAGGAGGTGCATCATGGGAAAAATGAAATATCTGATCCAAAATCAAGTGACTGTTGTGTGTCTAACATTTTTGGGTCTTCTTACGTGTTAAATAAAAATTTTGGGGGCTAAAATCACAAAGTGAAACCATACATGCAACAGGGTATTGCAATCAGTGCCACTGATTCAGTATCTATAGGTTTTCTTATTGGTTCAAATAATATGTTTACTCCTATTTTAGGGAATGAGAAAAATCCTGAAGCATATGTCACTAAGAAGAAACTCTCGTGCTTAGTGAAAATACCAATGCACTTGGAAAACAAAATTATAACTCAAATTTGACTTTCTCAACTACAATTGGATGAGAAAACTCAAAGCAAGGACTTCATAAAAGTAGCCATATAGATGAAGTAGGTAGCATGCTTATATATCTTTGGAAGTATTTTAATTGAATATTCTTTGTTTTTTTAGCATCTAGTAAATCTACTTTAGTCTTTTGAAAATGGTTTCTTCTTCTTACTCTCTAGTATACTTGATATGGGATTTTGTGCAAGCCAACAAAGAACAAATCATGGATAGGTTGAAATATGCAAGGTAGGAATAGAGGGAATTTCATGAGGCAATCAAGTCCAAACAATGAGAGATGGAACCAATGCAGCTGACCTTGAATAGAGTAAATAATGCAACCCCTATAGAAGAATTTGATGATAAGGTATACTCATATGGCAAGGATTTCCTTTAAATCATTAAATATCATATGTGTTGCTAATTTATTGGTTCTCATTAATGAACTAGTTAATTTTTGAAAATAGATATACCAAATTCAATATAAAATTGAGCATGAGAATATGCCTTTACAAAAATAAAAACAATTCTTGTGTAATATGAAACTATTGAATCTTGCTCGTGATCAACTATGTGCAACTATAGGATGTTAATCTAAGCTTCAAGAGGCATTTAACCACATTGTTAAAATTTAGGAACATAGTGAGGTAATTCATTGAAGATTAATCACCTTTGGTTTCTTCAATCCTTGAAGTCTCTATAACTTGTTTTCTATCTTTGTGTAGGTTATGGGTCAGGGATTGAATTTCTAGAAAAAGCAGGCCTTTCAAGTAGAAAATAATGTGCAGGCCATTGAAAGATAATTTGGTGCCTTGAACTTTGATTAGAGGCAATTGCAAGATCAATGGAATGATGAATATTATGTCCAACAAGAAACATACGAAGCATTGAAAGCTCTAAAAAAAAAGAGTAGAAGCGAGTAAGAAAATCACACTTTTTTACATTGACTGACGAAACTTTGTAAGATAGTATTAACTAATGTCAAAAAAAATTTCCTACTTTTATTGTGAAAAAAACAAAATCAGATCAATAAGGAAAAAATTCCTCATTTGTTTTTCTTTATTTTGGTTATAATGGAAAATTATATGCACACCATATTGAAATGTATGAATTATGAAAGTCATGTTGTGTTTTTCTTTTACCTATCGAAATTGAGTTATATACTCAATGGATATCTTATAAATTTTTGCCAGTTCTTACCAATCGATATCAATATTTGAAACTTCCAGGAATATTCATGACAGGTGTAGGCTTATGAAGAATTAATGGTGATGGAAATTCTAATGGCCTCTAATAATATCTGAATAATTGACATAGTTTTGGCTATTCTTGAAGTAGTTAACAAACCTCTAGATGTTTAGAGGTTTTTATGTTTGGTTGTGAGACCATTTATATAAGGAAATGCCTCAAGCTAGCCGCCATGAGCATGACATCTATAGCAAATGGAATTGCAACAATTGTATTTCCGTTCAACTTGTATTTTATGATAGGATCCATCATTTATCATTTAATACACTGATTTATGTGCACAATAAGAGTTGGAGTGTTTCTTGTCTTGAAAATTGGAAACATGGTATCCACTTATATCAAAGTCATTGGTAATGCCTTGAGGTGCCAAATTTACTCTAAGGTTCACAGGTAACTTGGTCATCTAGACCCCTGGATGCAAATGAAAAAACTGACATGCATGAAAATCACATCTCACACTCCCTGGAGGACGGATATCTTCTGCGCAAAGCCTCACTTGCAGCGGCTCATCAAACTATTAGCCATCCGCACGAGACTCATAGAATTAGGAATGATGATGAGATGATGGGAACTACATCACCCTGCCTAAGGCATCCCTTCGCATCCACCACCATAAATGATACTCATGATTAACCCGTACAAAATCCATCCCCCTTCCCTCGAGCCTACTCAGGTGATCGATCATGGCATGCAGCTGTGTACGAGGCCTACTCATTGACATACTCCTCGCACACATCATATCCCCTTTGAAAATATGAGCTCTGAACCTCAATCAACCCACAACATTTTATCTCTGCCTTTCACTTCTCTACCTTTTCTCTAGCATCTCCCTGATTTCAGAAGGCTGCGAAGCCCTACTCTCATTGCAGCTCCGCGCAATCCCTTATAGGCTACTGCTTCCCTTACTGCGCACCTCTTCCCCAACTATTCTGGCCCCTTGATCCCTAACACTGCTTGCCTTGTTGTTTCTCCCTCCCTGAACACCTATCCCCTGCCTCATCATGAAATGGCCCCCATACTTCCCCAGAGAACTATCTGTGGAGGACAGAGAGGAGTTCTTCCTGGGCGCTATCACCGTGGCAAGGACAATCGACTTGAGCTGATGGAAGGCTCCTCCTCCAGAACTTTTGTGTGTTAGAGCCTTGATCCTGAGCAGGAGGAATCAACCCTTGGGCAAGATACGTAGAGAGGTAGACGTGGCCCGCGGAAGTCCACCATCACTCCCCAGACACACCCCCAGTACTGCAAGACTGACCCGATGCTAGTTCTGAAGAAGGAAGATGATGATTCGGACGTCTAGGTGATGGATTTCGATAGCAACTAGATGTGTGTCCCTGGCGATGTAGATCTGAACTCCCCCATCCTCTGTGCACCGGACCAGAATCCCGAGCATACAGTGGTGGATTCGGTGGAAGCCGTTGCGCAGGCACCTGTTTGCCCCATTGAGGAGGAGGTCCCCAACAACGATGATGATGATAAAAAGTGAGGACTGTGCAGCTGCACAGCTCTTCCATGTTTTTTTCAAGCTTCCCATCAGTGCTTTTTTACTTCTGTATATTTTGTGCTTCTTAGATACATTAGTGCTACTGCGCATAATTTAATTTTCTATTTTATGTTTTTTTTTCGGGTTGGTTTCCTCCTTTGAGGCAACCCCGAAATCGAGTAACTAGGGCTGGGATTGGCTAAGCACAGCTTGCCAACCTAGCCTATAGAATATGTAATTTCCTTGTTTTCGAATTAATAGAATAGCCTAACTTACCAAAAAAAAAAACTTGGTCGTCTAGTACTAGCATCCTCTCATTTATTTCTTTTTAGCATTCAATAATTTAATGGATTTTGAAATTTAAGAGCCCGCCATGAGATCTTTACTTCTACAGCAAAGAGCATTGCAACATTTACATTCTAGTTTACTTTTCTTGTAATTTGAGAGTGATGCACATAATAGGATTTGAAGCATCTTTCAATATCTAAATATTGAGATTTTGACAGCCCCTAATATCATGGACAATGATATTTTCTCAATGTGCAAAATAGATAATGTGTTAGAGTTGCTTCTTTTTTCCATTTCATTTTTGTTTAAACATTCATACTCAATAATATGAAGCACATGATGTCAGGGTCAAGGGTTTTGTAAATGAATATTTAATTGAAAATTTGTTTGTTCATGTCACATCAAGTAGGGTAAAGGAGATGCCTTAATTCATAGCTTTCCCATGCATGCACTAGATTGCTTGTTTCCTTACCTGTTGTTGGGAGAAAGGTTGTTTATTTTCCATAGGGTCACAGTAAGCAAGTGAGGTGGTTTCTCACTGATTTTTTATTTTCAATCTTCTTTTGGATACAAATGATTGAAAAAAATGAAGGCTTATCTTTCTTTCATCATAAAATGTGACCCTAGTATTTTGAAGTTTTAATGTTACATAATGAGATTGATCATAATCAATGTGATTTTAGGTAGTTGCTTAAAAAAACAAAGAGTTTGATGCTCATATATCCAATTATCTTAATCTTCCAACTCAACTAATCTGCCAACTTCACAATGTTACAATGCATGTGGGTTCTCTGCAGTTTATCCTTTCTTTGGTTGTGAACACTTTTATTAATATCATTATATATACAAGATTTAACATTTAATAAACACCTTATTGAATGACAAGAATATGTGGAAATGGATGAAGTATATGCTCAAATGACATATGTTGTAAGACATTTTCAGTTTCACTATATGTGCTTTGATGTAATTGCCAAGTTTGGTGAGAAATGCTTTGGTACTAGTTCCATTTGTGCAAGGAACTAAAAATTGATGATATTGTTCAACAAGACCAAAAATATTGTTATCTTGGTTCTAACCTCGACACACCAAGCAAGAAATTGAATAACTACTTTTGTAAAACGTTGATTGCAAGTAACACTAGCACCGATGAAAATTTTTATGTGCCACGTCGTGCTCCAGAAAACACTTTTCCTCCACTTGTGCGGTTCTTATTTTCAGATAGTTTTTGTTCTATTTTTTATTTAATAGATAATTGATTACATTTTTAGACCTTTTTTAAGATAAGACTGCATCTTTAAAGGAGAAAAAGGTAACGATAGTTGTCATATTTGTCTCCTATCAAGTTTTGTTTGTTTTGGAAGGATTTCACTCAGCAACCACCTTCCCAGGAACTGACAGCGAGGGATCTTCATGACAATAAATGGAAATTTCAGCATATTTTTCAGGGTAAGTTATAGAAGTTATTTGAATGTTGTTTTGGAATAAAAGTGGATAGTGAATACGTAATTATGTGTAGTTTCTTCTGATATCCTTATATCATTGCAATGCATTTTGAAATGTATAAAGGTAGTGCATATATCAAATTTGTTGCCACATTTGAGGTCATACGTGACAGATCTATTTTAAAATTCTTGTTAATGGTGTTAGTAGCTACCCGTACACTTTAAAAAGTATCTGATATTGCTAGTCTCCAGTTACTTTACCTTTAATTGTGGAGCCAACATGTTTAGTTTTTCTCAGGATATAATTTGTTGTATTTTGGGAATTGGATTCATTTTCCCCTGGAATAGTACATTGACAATTGAATATCTATATATTGGAGCTATATTGTCGGTTAGTATCATAATTTATGAAGTATTATCTTAATATTTTTTAGTATATTTTTGTAATCATGTGTTAACAATACTTTGCTCCACCCATTAGATTTCTAATGCTTCTTAAAGATAACTAGAGTAAACGATACAACTACAAAATTGGAGCATGAGACATTCTAAGCAGAAATTTCTAGCTCTGTTGTGTTTGATTATGTTGGATAAAATAAAAATTGCAATGTACCATAAGCATGGGAATTCAAAATATTGAGATAGAAATATGTGCTTCTATTTGCATCTATTACTTTAGTTTAAGATATCATTTCATCAAAAAATGGTGTACACTAAGAACACGGTAGGTAAAAAATCTATTCTATGGTGACATTTTATTTTCTTTGTTTATACAGGTCATATGGGCAGATAGTGGCCACTATTGTCCGACTGAATAAAACTTGTTAGAGTTTCTTACTTTTATGGGGAAAAATGGCATTAAATATATTGCTTATTATGAATAATTTTTTTGGTAATAATCACATACAAATGAATTTTTTCATTTGTATGTGATTATTACCGAATTTTTTTTTCATAATTTTACAATGGATCACAGAAGCCAAAATTCTATATATATTTCTTATGTTAAGGTATATATCGTATAAATACTTTATAGTCTACTTTAGTTTATATTCCAGTGTTCATTGACTTTCATGTCTTATACTCTGCATAGTATCTTCTTCTTTTTTTGTATTTTAGAAAATGAACTCAATATTGATGGTAAGAAAGAGGAATTGAAAAAAGAGGAGAACAATAAAACTAGAGCCAAAAATGAAAATTTAAGAGAGAGAGAGAAGACAATTGTTCAAGTAGTGATACATGTAGAGCCAATATCCACCATAATACACACACATAGAGACTGATGGTCAAGTCTTCAGAGTTGGTGATTTCACCCGCAATGCTTTGACAACACAATGATAATGTTTGAAAGTGATGAAACAATATTTCATGTGTAAATTGTACTCCAACCAATATTAGGTTGGAAAATCATATTGTAATACTCACATTTTATATAATATAATTTATGTGGTTGGAATAATTTATAGTTGCACTTGATATTACTTAGTGTTGTAATTAATATATGTAACTATGGGCTTTCATATTAGATAAACATGTACATTGTATAACATTATTTTTAATTTAGTTGTAAAATAATACTTATTAATTTATGTTGATTACTATTGAACACATAAAATCAATCTAAAACTACTAAATTAGTGTTTTATGTTTATTAATGATGAACACAGATAAAATGAATATATGACTAAATTAGTTGCTTATGACGATTATTAATGAAAGTGAATGAAATGAATATAAACTACTAAAGTAGTCATTTATATAATGAATATGAAACTACCAAAACAAGATAAATGACCACTGCAAATGATAAATTTTTTATTACAAATGATGACTAAATTTTGCATATATACGAGTATTAGTAGCTAGTTTACAATATCTTATAACATGACTAAAATTTAGTCATATTTCTTTGGTCATTAATTGGTTTCAAACGATCATTAAAATTTGCATATATATGACTATTAGTAGCTAATTTACAGTATCTTATAACACGACCAACATTTTGGTCATATTTCTTTGGTTATTAATTGGTTTTCTTGGGTGATCATTTAGTAATATAGTTTGTTGTATATTTGGTCATTAACCATGGCAATTAATGACCAAATCAATGATTAAATCAATGACCAAATAAATGATTAAATTAATGACCAAATATACTACTAGACAACAAAATTGAGACAATCAATTAATGGCTAAGCTAAAAATGACTAAAATTTGGTTGCGTTATAAGATACTGTAAATTAGTTACTATTGATCACCGACCGAAAAATAGTCATTTATATGCAAATTTTAGTCATTTTTTAGTAATTAATTAGACATTTTGTACTAGTATATATATATATATATATATATATATATATATATATATGATTTAGGGTTTATGAATTATAAAATTCATTCAATGAAACTTGGGCATATTTTAGATTCATCAAAGGCATATTTCATTTTAATGATTTAGAATTATTTTTATATTTTAAACATTTATTTCATTAGAAGTTTGAACTACTTCTTCCATATTTTGAACTAAAACTTGTTATGTAAACCTATAATAAAAATTTATAATTATTAAAATTTTATCATTTTTATTTAGTTACACTTGGATTTGATTTCATTCGTATATTATAAAATAATACACAAATTGTAAACCAACAGATATTTCTACGATAAATTATATCGTTCTTACTTATTTTTCCATAACACCCATTTCCTTATGTTTGTCTCAGAAATGGAAACTATAAATCAGAATAATGAAAGAAGAATTTTTCTTAAGCTTGGAATGAAAAAAAATAATATTAAGGATCGAAAGGGTAATGAAGTAATGAACAAATCACGCGCGCACACACACACACACACAGATATATATCTTCTTTTTTTGTTTCCTTAAATTCAATATAATACATATAATATTTAATAAAGGTAATAGAACACATATAAAGATAATATAATACACAGGCTATAAATTTATGGTTCAATACATAGTGTAGATAAAATAAATAGATAATATAATACATACATGTATAAAGAACCGTCTATCGAACAATTTGTTCCATTTATATGGATTGTGTTAGTGACAAATTTTGAAGAATGGTATCATGATTTTTTATCGATAATTTCCATTGTCATCATTTATTTCTACTTTTCCCCTGTTTCAACTACAACCAAGTTGATATGATCAAATGACTATATCGGGCATATATAATATATGGTTTGTAGTCATGAAAAAATATGTGCTCTTTACATTTCTTTACTTCTTCAAAGAAATGTCCAATTAACATCATTGAACTAAATGGATTTGTATAGTCATTTCATTGTCCATTCCCACATAAGTCAAATTTCCAAATGGGGAAATGGTATCAATTCTTCGTGTATCTATGGTTTGAAATATTTTTTATTATTAGTTATGCACTCATTGATGGACTCTATATAATGAATACATGTGGGACATAAGCCAGTGTACTTTCATTTTTTGTTTTAGTATGTACTTGTCATATTTTCACTTCTAATGGAGTACAAACCTCTTGTTCAAGTTATTTCTTCACAATTATGTGGAAACAATCTATCAACCTCACCCATCACAATATTCCAAAAGTACTTACTTCACAAAAATCTCATGTACGTAAAATTTTGTGAAATAAATATATTTTTGATAGAAACACACACACACACACACACACATTTATGTACATCTATATTCTTACCTAGCCACATGAGCCATCCTTGGATTCGATACATGGCTTAATTTTTTTTTGAACCAATTGAAAACATCATATGAATCTACAAGTCACGAAGTAGAGTGATTCAATCAATGGTTCCTAAGTGTATGTTTTGTGCATTCCCCAACACCATCATGCTCTCCTTTGCCATGCCCTATCTCAAAGAAATTTTGTGTATAATGAATGAAAATTTTCTTATGAAGAGAAGACAATCTTAAGAATGACCGTGTTGATTTGAATTGACAAGAAAAACCATTTAACCATACCCAATTTTCTTTAAATGTGATCTCTTGTCTCGATAATTTGTTATAAAGAACATTTAAACAATGTTGAAAAAAAATATGAATCATAATCATGTGTATGGTCATCACTGATGTATAAATGGTACTCTTTAATCACTTCATGATTATTTTCATTACTATCAGAGTCATCGATACTAAGCTTTGCATTCTTGTACAAAATATGCACAAGTATAGAGACCCACTCTTAATGATGATACTCACTTTGTATTTCCTTTTGTGGAGTTAATTTGTAATTCTCAACAAAATGAAATAAAAATAATATTTTTCCCTTTGGGAAAATTTCATGTGATTACTTGAATTGTAATCCACACCATCATGTTATCTGAAAGTGGTTAATATATTTATATATTTGCTCCCTAAACTTCTTCATAAAGAATTTCATGGAGATGTTGTCTTCAAGTAAATCAATATTTTTTGATGTTGTCACAGAAACTATGCCATGAGTGTACCTAAAGTATTCATATATTTTTCACTTCATAGCGGGGTTTGACAATCATGAATCATTTGGAACAATGGAATTCTTAGCATTAAAGAGTTCCAAATAACAACGTTGTTTGCATTTTCAAACACCAACACATTATTTATTATAAAATAATTGGTCATTAAGATGTTTTCCATACATAAAAAATATATAAATTTTTAATTTGAACTTGACATGTGCATTGAAATTTTTTAAAATATTATCATGGCGACTTCATTTGTGTGGTCGATATTCTGAGTGACAAACTCCTCTACATTTCTCATTTCCTCATCATTTCTAGGTACTTCCAAATTTCTTTCAAGCTCTCTATTTTGTACATATACATATCCTTCATGCTCTCTATTTTGTACCTCCACATTCCTTTTAGGCTCTCTATTTTCCTTTAATTCTCTTCTCTTTTATAGTAGATTACCATTTTTTCGTTTCAAATAAATACATTTTAAAATATATTTTTTCACTATATATATATATATATATATATATATATATATATATATATATTAACGACTAAAATTTTGAACTAAAAATTCTAAGTAGGTGCACGATTTTTTATATTGATGCATCACACTATACTACACTTGGAAGTAAGGCACACTAGCACACCTTCACTTAATGTACCCTAATGTGTTAAATATCTATCCAATTAACCAAATCCATTTAATGCCAAATTAGTCTTATTTTCCCAAAAAAAATAAATATTATCATCAAATGCTTATCTTAGAAATATGAAATTATAATTATAAAATAATATTTTTAAAAATTAATGTAGAAATTTGATTGTGAAAGTGGTTTTTTTAATGATATAACTGGTAAAGCTATTATAGCTTTTAATTTTTTTAATGATTCAATTAAGATTAACATTGTATGTTGTCATGAGGATATTTTTTACCTTTTCTAACTCTAGGAGGTTCTGAATATTGCCTTTGTTTTTAATAAATGGAAGTCAATTATATATTTAAAAAGAGGATTAGGTAAGAGCATTTTATGATTATAAAATTATTGTTTGTCCAACTTGACAATGTGAATTCTTATTTACCTAAATTTGGCTCTCATGTTCAATACCTCCCCATGGGGTTTGAACATAATAGGCAATGGAAATTAAGCAACATATAAAACAAATAATTTATACATCAAATAAATTTCTATTAAAAAATCTTTATTAAAAAAAATAAAAAATAAAAAAAATCACTTCTATATATTATAGTATTTCTCACTTAGTAATTTTTCAATTAGGAATTCAATTATTTATTAATAAATTTGTTTTACTAGTAGGGACTACAATAATTTTGTAATCAAATAATAGGAGAAAAAATATTCACAATATAATTTATTTGAATAAATAGATGTGTGTAAAATATTTTAATAAGAAAGTAGATTTGTAATTATAAAATATAACACTATAACTTAAATTTGTAAATTTACTTTCTATATTTTTTTTCTTATGTATATAGAGAAAGACTAAACCAAGCTTGGAGTTAAGAAAATAAACCATAACATAAAGAACAATATCTCCTTCCAAAAATGTCTCCATATTAAAACATCATTCACTTTCTTGTATACCAAGACTATTGTTCTTCGTATACAATTTCTGGCAAGCATGCAATTGGCACTTAGATATGTAGATGAACTTCTAGTAAACTATATTTTTCTTAACAAAAATTCTCTTTATTTACATCTATGCAAGATATATTGTATTCCAATGTATTTAAAATGGTTCAATTTTTTTTTACGGCCACGTATGAATAAATGCTCTATCTTATTTGAGTTACATGCTCATTTCATGTTTGTTTCAGAGGATTGTTAATCACCAAAGGATTTTCATCGCCAATTGCCTATTTCAATATATGTAACAAATTTTCTATATATGTGAACATATTATGTTGGTTTACATATATGTGTATTGATGACATTTTAGTGATACATGAGGGTTAATCCATTGGAAGTCCCTCTTCCATGCATCTTCCCAACATTTCTAGAGGGTCTACATGTTGATCACTCTTATCACCAATATCTTTGAAACCTCCACGACCTGCTACCATGGAAGAAAAATTTTCCTTTCATTCCTTCATGATGGCTCCTTCTCTGTAACATATTATTTATTCTACACTACTGCCTTACGTCATTTCTTTTGCAACATGTGGTGCAATTGCTAGTAAGTAAATTTATATAATTAAGTTTGTACATTTACATTTTTTCTCCTATTTATTAAAGTGTTGAAGAAAACATAAATAATAGTGGGCAGTAATAATTAGTGGTGAGTGTATTTATTTACATCTTGTTCCTATCTATTTTTTATTTTAATACTTGATTAAATTACGATGGGTAGTAGTTGATGGTAAATATGTTATTTAGGTTAATCTGAGTTACTTTCAAGGATTTTAACTTTTGGTGGTTTTCTATTAAGCTTAACAATGATAAATGTAAACGTATGTAAAGATCATGGCATAAATATCGCAATTAACACATATTTTATTAAATTTGGAAGTATTCTATTAGAAGGCCTTCAACAACATTCATTTTTTTTTGTAAATTACTATATTAAATTAATTTAAGATAAAATTAATTTTAGGAATGTCTAACTAATTAGAGACCATGAATAGGTCAAACATGGGATCTAAATAAACCAATTAAAACCCATTATCAATAAATTCTAATTAGTTTTGTAAAAGATGTATCTTTACTTACATTAAGATATTTGTTTCAAAAATATATTACATTTATAAACTTGTATTAATACATATAACTAAATGGAATACAATAAATAGTTTCAAGTCTTGGTAGCTCTGAGATTATTTTAATTCAAATAGTTTATTTAATAATTGAATTTTACAAAATGTTAATCTTGATGGGAAAATCATGTGATATGGTGGAAATTCTTTTAAAGATGTTCATTTATGACGCAACTCTTGAATGAGCTTGAATAGTCTACTTAATGCTCATTGTGAATTGATTAATCCATATTTTAATAGAAAACATTCTTTTACATAGAGTTTTCAATTAGAAATAACAATATCACATTTATACATTCATATTAAACCACATGATAGGTAAATAAAAATCAATCAATTGCTTCTTGACTTATCAACTTATATGGCATGATTGTATATAAAAGTAATTGATTTAAAAAATGCATAGTTAGAAAAAGTTATCGATTGAAAATAGAATAAACCACTTAGAACTCATCATCGATATTTTTTCTAAAAATGTATCTTTACTTACATTAAGAGTTTTATTTCAAAAATATAATACATTTATAACCTTGTATCAATGCATACAAATAAATAGAATTTAATACATGGTTTATTTCTTGTTGGATTTTATTATTTCAATTATAAATGATTTATTTACAAATTGAAATTCAGAAAATGTTAATAGGGATGGGAAAATCAAATAGTGTATGTTGTAAAAAGTTTAAATGCATTTATTTATGACCTATATCTTAAGATAATTTAAGGAATATACTTACTATTCATTATCAATTAATTATTTCATGTTTTGTTAGGAAAAACATTTCATTTTACATGAATTTTTATTTCACAAAAACAATATCACATTTATACACTTATATTAAATTTCATGATAGGAAAATAAAAGTTGATAAATGGCTTTATATAGACCACTTATAACTTATTATCAATAACTTCTAATTTGTTTTATAAATAATATATATTTATGTACATTAGGAGCTACATTTCCAAAATACATCACATTTATAAACTTCCATTAATGCATATAACCAAATAGAATACAATAAATAGCTTCGATTCTTGTTGGATTATATGAGATTGTTTATATTACAAGTAAATTGTTTAAGAATTGAAAATGAAAAAATATTAAAATGGATGGGAAAATAAATGTCTTATGGTGCAAAAAGTTTAAATACAACCATTTATGATTCATCTCTTTAATTAATCTAGATGGCTCACTTAACACGTTTTTGATTAATTTTTCCATGTTTTATTAAGAAAAGTATTTTTTTTTACATGGAGTTTTATTTCAAAAAAAAAACAATATGAAATTAATACTCATATTAAACTACCTGGTAGACAAATAAAGGTCAATAAATGGATTCATTATTACCTTATATGGGATAAGATAATTATTACCTTACAATTTAAGAGTTTGAATTATTCACCTATGACCCATCACCCATTAGCTTAAATAGTCCACTTAATAGTTATTATCAAGAAATTATTAGATTTATTTTTGGAAGAAATTTCTCATAGTATATGGCTATTATATATCATATTTATATACTCATATTAATGGATATAACTAAGTAAACATCAATAATATAATTATGGCTCATATGATATGATTTCCTTTTATTTAAAATACAAATTTACAACAAAAACTTCAAATAATGTAATCATATGCCTCAAAGATTAAAAAAAAAAAAAAAAAAAAAAAGTGTTCAAAGACATAATTTATCAATGATAGTGTCCAATCAAACTTTTATAGTCCACTAAGCAATCATTATCATTAATTATATGCTTTTTTTTAGAAATGAAAAATTATTTATAATAGATTTTTATCTCAAAAATTAAATATCACATTTATGCACTCATATTAATGCATTTTATAGGTAAATGGTCAATAACTAACTTTGAGTCTCGTTGATTTTCAATATGATATGATTTTAATTACAACCATTAATTGATTGAAGTATATAAATATATGTAAAATATGGATTAAGAAATCACATATCTTATGCTTCAAAAAGTTCAAATCATTTACCTATGACACATTTCCCAATAGCCTGAATAGCCAATAGTGCATGTAGCATTTATCAAGTAAATTATTGTAATTTCTTCAATAATAATTGCACATTTGTTTGCAATGAGCTCTATTTCAAAACTTATATTTCACATTTATATATGAGTATTATGCATATAAGTAAATAGAAGTCATAAACAATAACAACATACCTTGATGGTTCATGTGGGATGATTTCAATGGCAAATAATTCATTTAAGAACACACATATGTGCACATATTAGCAAAAAAAAAAATCGATACAACAAAGTCATTGCAAAAATAATTATAAATAATAATAGAAATATATAATAATATAATTGACAATTCCCATTGTAATTTTTTTTATTATAGAAAAAAATAATTGACAATTCCCATGTATAATATTCCAAAAGGTATAAAATCATACAAATTGATTCTAAAAAAGCTATGTTCAAAGTGCATTAAAAAATTGGAATGTACTTGTGAACAAATTTATAAAGAAAATTATCTCCATCCACTACAATGAAGTACATGTTCTATTCAACATTCGAATGTAATCATGTTTCTCTTTCATATGATGAAGTGTCTTAAGAAAGGGGAATAAAACCTACATAAGCCAAGTATCTTGCTCTTTTCTTGTATATACTTTTATCAAGATGTGGTTTGATCAATATCTGATGAATTGAGAAGTATGATTTGTTGTATCTATTAGCAATACATTTGATTCTTCATAATTATCTCCATATTGGGACCACACATCAGTCAACCTTTTCTCATAAAATTGTATTGTCCTCCGCGCTTCTAATTTTGTTTGAAAATGAAAATGAGACTTGTTCCATGCGAATTTAAAGTCCTCTATATCAATATTTGATATTTCAAGTACTTGTCGGATGTAATTGTTAGTGACATTTAATGTCCATATTGCAACATCATATTTTTTTAAGCAATATTTTGAAAGTTCTGAGTGAAAAGGCCTTAAAAAATAGGACCTATCATCGAAATGCCAATCTGGTTCTCTTTGAATATAACAATTTTGTCCATCTCTAGTGTACGATTGGAAAAAAACTCCTTCCATTTCAAATATCAACATCATATTTTGACTTATAGAAATGCCCATTTGTCTCTATAGTTGCACTGCAACCACATGCATGATATTAACATATCTCCACTTCAACATTTATTGCTTAAGGATATAAAAAACTAACATTTCAAAACTGATGTTAGTATTTATTATGAATTAATGGTAATCACAAATTATAATTGCAATGGCCCCAGTAAAGTGAACAAACTAATGATATGTTTACTTTATACATACAACCTAATACCTTTATTTAATTTGTATGGAATAAGCAAGTCTTATAGGATCACATTGACCCACCATTTAAATCATTGATTTGAAGACTTATAATGATTTGTTTAATTTCAATTGAAATATATAATTACAATGGTTTCAATTAAACAAACTAATTATATATTAGTTTCCACATGTAATATAATACAATTTTTTAATTTCAAACCTAATTAATTATACGCTAATATCTAGAGTCTCTACTTTAGTTTCTTTTGGTGCTTCTTTTAGTAAATATTTTATGTCTATTGTTGGTGCAAGATACATCCTAATATATTTTTTCAGCTTATATGAAATAAAAAAGTTTATAAGAATGCACTAAACCATCATTTCCATTACTAATTTCTAAGAGGTATAATGATAACTTAAACCACAATTGACAAAAATAATTGTAATGATCCAATTCAAACAAATAGACAAATTATCTATTAATTTTTACATACAATCTAATCCATTGTAAAATTTTCTATAGCATGGGAAATTTTGATACAAAAACATTAAACAACCATTCAAATCAATAATTGTTATCAATACAATAATATCTCACAAAAGTAAAGAAAATAAAATTATTTTATTCTACTTATGACAAACCAAATCAACAATTCTTTTATTAGTATTGTAAAATAGAAGTCAACTTAAAGATTTAAAAGGGCTACAAAATATAGTAATAGTTCACGATGTCATACATATTATGACATGAAATAGACACCAATTGTCTTAAGGTACTATTAGATGTGATTGAACATCCTTCAAAATAGCTCGCAGATCAGTTTCCTTGATGCGTTTATTCAACGTTCTCCATAGCTCATCGATCAACCAAATATCCTCTTGAGTTGTTACAATGAATGGAGGGGCAAGAATAACATTTTCTTTTGGATTTCCTTTCATTCTCTCAAGTGAACAATCCACTATAATAGTATTGATTGCATCATATTGGGTATGCATTTCTCACACTGTGTTCAATGATTTAGTGTGTATACCTTTTGTTGGATTGACAATGGCCTTATGTCCCTTTTGTGGTTTACACTCTGAAGTAGTCCACATAAACACAAGTTTATCTTGTAATGTTTCTGAAACCAACTTTTTTAGAACTCTGGTTTTGTTTTGTTTCAAAGCTTTCATCCAAATTGCAATTTCAAAATATTCATTTTTGAAACACATTTCAAAAAATGTTTTTGCATGTGGATGAATCTAAAATAATTTTTTCTCTATTGTGTAATATGCATCAGTTCTCACTTTCTCAATATGTCATTTGTGTTGTTGCTTTATCATCTATGCTATGATGAAAAATGTGATTTAATTCAAATATAACTAATTTCTTTTCATTTTTTATTTTTTTTGGTAAATTAGTCTATTTCTATTGAAAGAGCATATGGTACAAGATGGATTACAAACAGTAGAGGCTAGATAACAGGGAACTGGAAATGAAGAACATTCAAGCTTGGTCACATAGAGTAGCCAAGAGAGAAGCAAGAGATACAGACAGAAAAGCAAGGGAGCCACAAGACAAACACTGGAAACTACCCCGAGTCGGTTGCTTCCTTAGTACGACATTTCTTTCCTTTATTTTTTGAAACTTTGACCCAGCCATCCTACGGTTGTTGGGCTAGTGTCACTTGGAACATGTTGGTGTCTGAAGGAGTGGGCTCCTTATCCGAATCTAAGGAGGAGGTTTCATGACACCATTTTTGTGCACTCATGAGACTAGTGGGCACGTCATGGTCTGCCGAGGTCATGTCCTTCTCTTGTTTTTCTACCTCTGCATCTGCTTCCATCTCTTCCTCGTCCTCATCTGAGTTGAAGGAATCGATGTCATCCATGGGAGGTCAAACACAAGGCTTCCAGCTTTTGGAGTTTGATTTGCGGATTCTCTTCTTCTTTTGGGCCAGGAAGGAGGAACAAGAGTTCTGAAAATGTCCTTTTTGGTGGTAGTGGTGGCATCGAAAGGCAAAATTCTCATAGTCTAGGGTTTGTGTCCAATGGAAGTCTCCCACTTTTAGATTGATTTGATCTTGCGGCCTTTGCTGATGTCTATTTCAGCGCATATTCTACCGAAGGTGTATATGCCTGATTCCCCCCTAGAGGTATCTGTTGCCATAAAGAAGCCTAGATTATTTTTGATTCCTTGAAAGAAAGAATAGTGCCATAGAGGGGCTAGTAAATTTTAGAGCCTGACCCAAATGGGAAGCTTGGTGATGACGACCATGGAGGGGTCAAAGTTTGGGAACCATCATGTGAGGAATAGCCCAGCTTTTCCCCGGAACAAGGGTCCTTATGTTAAATCTTTTTGATAGTCCTCGAAATTGAACAGAACTATGAAGAAACCCTTTAAGCAAAAACAAATACGGTTGTTATTGGTCCAAGAAGAGAGATTTCTACTTTCATCATTCCCATTTTTATAATCTTCATCATTAGTTATTGTAGTAAATATTTTGACAATTAAGAAATTTGAACAAAATAGTATCCAAAGTATTATAAGAGAAACAACAAAGAAACTGTAGTACCTGAATTTTCCAAGAGGCTAATGGATCTTGGGTTTGATAGTTGAAAATATTTGTAACTATTCAACATTATTGTCCTTTGTGACTGTGTTTGCCCAAAGGACATTAAATTTAATTAAAACAAGCCTTGATTAAATTTTCCCCTACATAAAGAGAAATAACCACTTTTGCATCACTACATTGTTGATGGTTTTCCAATAAATCCATCCAGAAATCATAATCTCTCTCCTTTTCATCAAGTGTGTCTTCAAATGTGTGAGAGTGTTTTGAAGCTTCAAACATTTTTAATTCTAAAAATAGAAATGTATAGTAAAAACTATATCATAACATAACTATTTTGGGACTTATATTCATAAATTCCACTAGTCATTTTATATTTGAACTTGGAGTTCTTTATGGCAATTTCCAAAGTTTGGCGTACATCATTATGAAATCAAATTCATTCAACTCATTTTTTTCAATAAGAAATCGAAAAAAATCATTATAATAGCCCTTGTGGAATGGTTCTTTTTCCAAAGCCAATGTATCCAGAACAACAATGTCTGTATGTAAAAATGGATGCAACTGACATGGAAAAGAGTGCAAAAGTGTTGACAAAAGATCAGGCCCCCCAAAATGACAACCAAATTCAAAATTGTTGTCAACTTGTTGAATGTTTGTTGATCCATTTATCATTATGTCAAGGACTCCACATGCTTGTTGAGAGAGGGAATCTATCTTTGTATTATGTGTTCCTTTTACATAAGTAGACCATGCATTACCAATGACAAAATTATAAGGTGAAAAAAATCTAATGTGTGTAAGCTTTCCTTCTAGCATAAACACAAGCAGACAAGCACATTATAAGGTGAAAGAATTCTAGTGCATGCTAGATTCACTTATAGCACAAACACAAGCATGTGGACAACAACAACATTATAGGGAAAAGGAAATCTAACATGTGCTATATTTCCTTACGGCACAACACACACACATTATAAGATGAAACAAATCTAGCATGTGCTAGATTTCCTTTTAGCACACACATAAGAACATAACAACATTGTAGGGTTAAATAAATCTAACAAACGCTAAATTTACTTCTAGCACAAGCTAAAGCATATTGCCAATAACAACATTGCAAGAAAAGAAATCTAACATGTGCTAAATTTTCTTCTAACATAGTCACATGCATATTTCCAATAACAACATTGCAAAGTCAAAGAATCTAGCATCTTTCCTTCTAGCACAAACAACCGGATTGCCAACCACAACATGGCATTGTGAAACAAATCTTGTGCGTGCTAAATTTCCTTCTATCTCAAACACAAACACATTGTCAATAAAAATGTTGCAAGTTGAATTCTGACGCATGCTAAATTTCCTTCTAGCACAAACACAAGCACATAACAAACATTGTAAGGCAAAAAAAATCTAGCATGTGCTATATTTACTTTTAGCAAAAACACAAGCCTATTTCGAACAACAACATTATCAAGCAATAGAAATCTAACATTTGCTAGATTTCATTATATCATCAACAGAAGTGCATTGCTAATAACAACATTGTAATATGAAATAAATATAATGAGTGATATATTTCCTTGTAGCATAAAAAAGTGCGAACAAAATCTAGCGTGTGCTATATTTGCTTTTCGCAAAAACACAAGCCTATTTCCAACAACAACATTATCAAGCAACATAAATCTAACATGTGCTAGATTTCATTCTATCATAAACGGAAGTGCATTGCTAATAACAACATTGTAAGATGAAAAAAAATATAATGAGAAATATATTTCCTTGTAGCATAAATAAGCACGAACAAAATCTAGCATGTGCTATATTTAGTTTTAGCTAAAACACAAGCTTGTTTCCAACAAAAACATTATCAAGAAACATAAATCTAAAATGTGGTAGATTTCATTCTATCATAAACGGAAGTGCATTGCTAATAACAACATTGTAAGATGAAAAAAATATAATGAGTGATATATTTCCTTGTAGCATAAATAAGCGCACATTGTCGATAACACCATTGAAAGGTGAAGGAAATCTAACGCATGCTAAATTTTCTTGTATCAAAAACATAAGCACATAACAACATGGCAGGGTTAAAGAAATCTAGCTCATGCTAGATTTACTTTTAGCACAAACACAAGTATATTTCCAAAAGAAATATTGAAAGGAAAAAATAAATCTATTATGTGCTAGTTTTTCTTCTATCATAGATAAAGGCATTCTCAATAGCAACATTGAAAGGTGAAAAAAATCTAACATGTGCTAGATTTACTTTTAGTAGAAAGACAAGCGTATTGCTAGCAACAAAGGTGCATGCCAAAAGAAAACTAGGACCTGTTAAATTTTCTTCTAGGACAAACACCAACACAATGGCAATAATATCATTACAAGGTGAATGAAATCTAACATGTACTAGATTTCCTTCTAGCCCAAACATAAGCGCATTGCCAATAACAAAACTATAAGGTGAAAGAAATGTAATGTGTGTAAGATTTCCTTCTAGCATAAACAAAAGCAGAGAAGCACTTTATAAGGTGAAAGAATTATAGAGCATACTAGATTTACTTCTAGCGCAAACACAAGCATGTTGACAACAACAACATTATAGAGAAAAGGAAATCTAATGTGTGCTAGATTTCCTTACACCACAACACAAGCACATTATAAGGTGAAACAAATCTAGCACGTGCTAGATTTCCTTCTAGCACACACATAAGAACATAACAACACTGTAGGGTTAAATAAATATAACACGCACTAAATTTACTTCTAGCACAAGTTAAATCATATTTCCAATAAAAAAATTGCAAGAAAAGAAATCTAACATTTGCTAAATTTCCTTCTAACATAGTCACATGCATATTTCCAATAACAACATTACAAGGTCAAAGAATCTACCATATTTCTTTCTAGCACAAACAACCAGATTTCCAACTACAACATTTCATTGTGAAACAAATCTAACACATGCTAAATTTCCTTCTAGCTCAAACACAAACACATTGTCAATAAAAATGTTGCAAGTTGAATTGTGACGTGTGTTAAAATTTCCTTCTAGCACAGGCACATAACAAACATTGTAAGGCGAACAAAATCTAGCATGTGCTATATTTACTTTTAGCAAAAACACAAGCCTATTTCCAACAACAAAATTATGAAGCAAAAGAAATCTAACATGTGCTAGATTTCATTCTATCATAAACAAAAATGCATTGCTAATAACAACATTGTAAGATGAAAAAAATATAATGAGTGATATATTTCCTGTAGCGTAAATAAGCGCACATTGTCGATAACACCATTGCAAGGTAAAGGAAATCTAACCCATGCTAAATTTTCCTATAGCGAAAACATAAGCACATAACAACATGGCAGGGTTAACGAATCTAGCTCGTGCTAGATTTACTTTTAGCACAAACACGAGTATATTTCCAAAAGCAATATTGTAGGGCAAAAAGAAATCTATTATGTGCTAGAATTTCTTCTAGCATAGATACAAGGCATTCTCAATAGCAACATTGCAAGGTGAAAGAAAGCTAACATGTGCAAGATTTACTTTTAGTAGAAAGACAAACATATTACCAGCAACAAAGGTACATGCCAAAAGAAAACTAGGACCTATTAAATTTTCTTCGAGGAGAAACACAAACACATTGGAAATAATAACATTACAAGGGGAATGAAATCTAACGTGTGCTATATTTCCTTCTAATTCAAGCATATGTGCATTGCCAATAACAAAATTATAAGAAATCTAATGTGTATAAGATTTCCTTCTAGCATAAACACACCAGACAAGCACATTATAAAGTGAAAGAAGTCTAGTGCATGCTAGACTTACTTCTAGCACAAACACAAGCATGTTGACAACAACAACATTATAGGGCAAAGGAAAACTAACATGTGTTAGATTTCCTTGCAACACAACACAAGCACATTTTTTATAGGGCAAAGGAAATCTAACATGTGCTAGATTTCCTTACATCACAACACAAGCACATCATAAGATGAAACAAATCTAGCACGTGCTAGATTTCCTTCTAACATGCACATAAGAACATAACAACATTGTAGGATTAAATAAATCTAATTCATGCTAAATTTACTTCTAGCACAAGCTAAAGCATATTTCCAATAACAACATTGTAAGAAAAGAAATCTAACATATGCTAAATTTCCTTCTAACATAGTCACATGCATATTTCTAATAACAACATTACAAGGTCAAAGAATCTATCATATTTCCTTCTAGCACAAACAACCAGATTTCCAACCACAACATGGCATTATGAAACAAATCTAGCGCATGCTAAATTTCCTTCTAGCTCAAACATAAACGCATTGTCAATAAAAATGTTGCAAGTTGAATTCTGACACTTCAATATGAAAAATGGCATTATAAATTTTATTGGCACAAGGCTTAATACTTTAGAACTTAGTTTTTTTTTAAGTGTCGATCATGGGAAAGCATGGCACAAGGTTGAGGGGAAAGCATGAAAGCTTAAAAATTGTACAAATATATTTGATGCACATTGAAGTTGAACATAGAGAAGGTGCTATATTGGCATTGTGATTGGTGGTCGCATATATTTCTTGTTGCAAATATAGATGATGGGGGCCATAGGGGCTATTAAATAAGCATAGGGGGGAATTCGCCCAAAAAAATGTGGAGTGTGTGTTGAGGTAGTTCTAAGGAACTAAACTTGATTGGTTAATCATATTCCTTAGATGGGACGAGCTAAAGATTGTTTCATCATTTCGAGTTCCGCCATGATAATGGGCTAGTCTTCCAATACCTTGGATAATACTCGACTCATATATAATATTGGACTTGAACTATCTGTTCTTACTATAGGAGAGTCATTACAGCTTCTTTGTAATCAGAATTGATCTCGTGGACTTGGATGGCCATCTGATTGATCCCAACGATGAGAGAAACAAGTCCATCAATTGATGGAACCCATGGCGTTGTGGAGGATGATTCCTGTGATTGCATCTTGGGAAATCTAAAAAATTTCCCACAAGTGGACTCCTCACGCTGCTCAGACCTGAGCTACTAGATGTTGATGCTCTGCTCTCATGGTGAAGGATCTTGCTTTTGGGAATAAATAAAGAGTAGCATTTGCATGGAGTGATGAAATAAACAATACATTGTCCTCGAAATCAAATGGGAATCACCCTGCAACCATGACCCCCTTGCACACTGTTAATTTTTGGAAACTAGGTCCAAACTCCATGTTGATTTGCTCATATGATGATGATGATATTTTGTTGGATTCCGCTTTCGGAGAGGTGCAAGATTGATCTAAAGATCATCTTGTTTGGATGAGCAGAACTTATATTTTGATTTTATTTTCCACAGTTGTGCAATTTGTCAAGGTCAGCCTGAATTGTAATGTAGGCTCACAAGCCCAACAGATGTGTCACACACCCTCATTGATGGATATAAATTTGAGAGACTTGATGCTCATTTTCTCATCATCTCATCACACACATTCCTCATGATCTGATTGGTTCGTACAGCCTAGAAGAGGCTTCTCTCTCTCCCACGTGTGAATTTGGATGTTAGAAATATGGATGATGCCAAAAATGGATGTCGGATATGGATACCGAAAAATCGGATGCTGAAAATGGATGCTGGAAATCTGGATGTCAGAAATTTGGATGTCGGAAATTTGGATGATGCTGAAAATCGATGCCAGAAATCCTTTTGTTGACTTGCGTTGATTGTTTTGGGAGCTATCTTATGAGGTGTGTGTGACACTGACGGAAGTTGATCTTGTATGTGTTTGAGTGAACCTCCGGGAGGTTGGAAGACTTGGTTTGACCAGCCAAAGTCGTTTTTGGCTAGGGCATCTTGTTCACTGTTGTAACAAACATTTCTCTCTATCTTTGCTAGACAAGAATAATTGTAAATTCTGATTTATTATATCGGCTTGTCTTTTGTCGAGCTATTATTATGTTCTATCAGCATTTACTTTCAATGATTATGTGATTGCTAATTTTAATTGGACCTATAAGAAATATTGAAGTAAATTGCTTTAAGCATAGAACATACCATGGTTATCTAAATTTAACATGGTATCAGAGCTAAGGTGACGAAAAAGCCCAAGCTAGTGTGAAAATAAATCATCGAAGAAGTTGTCCTATCAAGGAAAAATGACCTCCACGTACAAGGGTTTCAAGAGTGAAGATAAGTTGACTAATAAGTCTGATTATCATGCCTGCAATATTTCTTTGGATTTGGTATTGGAAGGTCAAGAAGTCATGGACTATGTGCAAGGAAGATAAATGAGCCTCCATCAAATGCACTGACTGCCACAAAGACGAAGTATAGAAAAAGGGAATTCAAGGCGAAGATGATCATCAGGTATTCTATTCATAAGCACTTGGTTGCTTATATCTCTGAGTTGGGTACATCAAATGAGATGTGCAATAAGTTGGTTAGCATGTTTAGGGCTAGCAATGTTAATCAAGTTCTTTTCTTCAAGAACAAGTTGAAGAATATCAATAAGGGCAAAGAAGAATCCATTCAATCCTATTTTTTGAGGCTCACAAAAATCAGAAATGATCTCTTAGCTATTGGAGAAGAAGTAGTTGATCGAGATCTTGTTCTCATTGCTCTTGGAGGACTCCCCTATGATTGGTATGTATTCGATACTACTATTCTTAATAATATTGTGATTCCTGATTTTGATGAATTGTTGACAGGATGCACTCAAGAGGAGGCAAGAATGATGGAGAGAGACCATCCCTCAAATTGGAATGGAGGTGACCCTACTGCCTTTACCACTCATGCAAAGAAGAGGAAGGCTCCCTCTGATCAAAGTGGAAATGGTCAACCTTTCAAGACATGAAGGAATTCTAGGTATGATGAATCCAATGTTATTGATAATAAGAAAAATGAATATATTCTTATATATGCCCTCTCTGTTGCATCTCCTCCCAACATCCTGGATTTTTGGTTGATTGATAGTGGTTCTTCAAGGCACCTCACTAGATATAAAGAAACCCTTTCTGATTTGATTGAGAAGGATACTAATTTGGAGACTATCCTTGGAGATAATGCCACCTATCCCGTGAAAGGGAAAAGAACTGTGACCCTTCATCTAACTCGAGATAAAGTCCTCCACTTGCAAGATGTGTTGTATGTACCTAATTTGACGAAGAATCTATTTTCCATTTCTAAAATGGAAGACAAAGGATTCAAGGTGGCATTCATTGATGGAAAGGTACGCATTTGGAAGAACTTCAATGAAACTCTTACTATTGGTTTTAGAGTTGATACGCTCTATCAGGTTGGTGGAAGTCCTTTAGGGGACATGAAATGTGACACAACTCTTCAAACCAAGCTATGGCACTGGAGATTTGCACACCTTAATTATAAATCCCTTCCCGAAGCAAGGAAGGTGGTGATAGGGATACCCGAGTTCAAAGATGATCATGAAGGTGTTTGTAGATTTGATGCTTCTATGGATATGTGTTGTGTGTAGAATTTTCTGAATTTATCGCATCCATTTTTGTTTGAATTGACGTTTCAAACCAATCCTTTGTGGTTCATCATTAGGATAGATCAATGAAAGTGTTTGTCAGGGTTGTGTCGAAGGAAAGCATAAAAGGGGACCATTCCCCTCAAGTGTCACGAAGACATCTGATATTTTGCAATTGGTACATTCCGATCTATCTGGTATGATGCCTGTAACATCCTTGGGAGGATGCTTGTATTGTATCACTTTTATAGATGACTTCTCCTGCAAGACTTGGATATACTTCTTGAAAAAGAAGGATGAAGCATTCAAGTGGTTTCGTACCTTCAAGGCCTTGGTGGAAAATCAAATAAGGAAGAAGATCAAGATTTTGAGGACTGATAATGGCACCAGGTATGAGTCGAATGAATTCAATGACTTTTGCAGGGAAGCTGTTATTAAGAGGGAGACCACTACTGTGTATACTCCTGAGCAAAATGGTGTTGCTGAAAGAAATAATAGAACCATTGTGGAAGTTTCCCATGCCATGCTTTATGACCAAGGTCTTCTAAAGTTTCTATGTAGAGAAGTTGCCAACACCACTGTGTACGTTCAATATAGATGCCCACATTCTGCATTGGACTCCAAAACTCCTGAAGAAGTCTTCTATAGTAAGAAGCCTGATGTCTCCCATTTTAGAGTTTTTGGAAGTCTAGTTTATTTTCATGTGCCGAAGGAAAAGAGAAGCAAGTTGGATGCTTCTGGGAATAAAGGAATTTTTATGGGCTATAGAGAAACTTTGAAGGCATATAGAATCTATGTGCCTAGTCAAAGAGAAGTGGAGATATGCCACACTGTCACCTTCGATTAATATGCTACCCTCAGGAAAGTGAAGGATCTTCCTAGCTCAAAGGAAGACAAAGAAGAAGAATAAGCAGGGAAGTTGGAAGAACCAAAGGATGAATCGATGTGTAATGTTGAAGGTCTGATAGATCCTATTGATCCAGCTCCTTCAAATAAAAGGAGACCCTCATGGCTTAGAGACACTCTCTAAGATGTCGAGAGACATATCGCTACGAGAGGAACATTTCATGAAAGCAAGAAGCCAAATAGGTACCTAGCAGTCATGAGCACTATTGTACAATCTGAGCCTGGAACATTTAAAGAAGACGTAAAGCATAAAGTTTGGAAGGATGTTGTGCACGAAGAATATGAGTCTATTATGAAGAATGATGTTTGGGATGTGGTCCCAAGACCAAAGGATAAATTTGTTGTCAACTCGAAATGGCTCTACAAGATCAAGCATGAAGCCAATGGAAGTGTCGAAAAGTACAAGGCAAGATTTGTTGCTCGAGGCTTCTCTCAAAAGGAAGGTACATATTATGACAATATATTTGCACCTGTTTCCCGCTACACCACCATCTGATCGATCATTTCCAATGTTGCAACGCAACGATGGAGTCTCCATCAGATGGATGTGAAGACTGATTTCTTACATGGTTCAATCAAGGAAGAGATTTATGTGGAGCAACCTCTGGGGTTCGAAGTGCAAGATAGAGACACATATGTATGCAAGTTGAAGAAAGCCTTCTATGGGTTGAAGAAAGCCCCCAGGGCTTGGTATGAGAGAATTGATAGATACTTTATGAATTCGTTTAGGATTGATGTTGCATTGCTCATATGATGATGATGATATTTTTGTTGGATTCCTCTTTCAGAGAGGTGCAAGATTGATCCAAAGATCATCTTGTTTGGATGAGCAGAACTTATATTTTGATTTTATTTTCCACATATGTGAAATTTGTCAAGGTAAGACTGAATTGTAATGTATTCTCACAAGCCCAATAGATGTGTCACACACCCTCATTGATGGATATAAATTGCAGAGACTTCATGCTCATTTGCTCATCATCTCATCACACACATTCCTCATGATCTGATTGGCTCTTACATACTAGAGGAGGCTTATCTTTCTCCCACGTGTGAATCTGGATGCCGGAAATATGGATGATGCCAGAAATGGATGCTAAAAATCTGGATGCCAAAAATGGATGCCGAAAATATGGATGATGCTAGAAATGGATGCCAGAAATCTAGATGCCAGAAATTTGGATGCGGGAAATCTGGATGAGGGATCCTTTTGTTCACTTGCATTGACTTTTTTGGGAGTTGTCTCATGAGGTGTGTGTGACATTGAAGGAAGGTTGATATTGTATGTATTTTACTAAACCCCCAGGAGGTTGGAAAAGCTGGTTTGACTAGCCAAAGTCTTTGCTGGCTAGGGCATCCTGTTGACTATTGTAACAAACATTTCTCTCTATCTTGGTTGGATAAGAAGAATTGTAAATTATGATTTATTATATTGGCTTGTCTTCTATTGATCTAGTATTATGTTCTATCAGCATTTACTTTCAATGATTATGTGATTGCTAATATGAATTGGGCCTACAAAAAATATTGAAGTAAACTGCTTTAAGCATAGAACATACAATCATTATCTAAATTTAACACACATCAATTGTACCCACTAATGTTCCATTTTTTCTACATTATCAATTAATATACTAATAGAGAAATGATTTTTTGAGGTGATCTCTTTTTTTTCTAGCCAATCAACAACTTTTTTGGCTTATCTCCTGACACGTTAACTTGATTGAGTCAAAACATGATAATTTTCTCCTAACTCATTTGCCCTCAGGATATTAATTCCCATGATAAGTTGGGAGAAAGATTGTGAAGATAATCTATAATCATCTCAGAGTCGCCTTCCACAATTATTTGATTGATTCCCATTTATTTTTTCTCCAGACCCATTTCCCCATAGGATATTGATTCCCATGATAGGTTGGGAGAAGGATTGTGAAGAGAATCTACAATCATATTAGATTCACCTTCCACAATTATTTGATTGGGGCCCAGATTTTTTTGCAGCTTTAATGCATCCCATTATCACTGTGCCTTCAGCCTATAGCTCCATGTTTTCAGAAAAAGGTGGGAGTGCATTCCATGATGCAACCAAAAATAAAAAAATTTCCTCACCAATTTTCCTAAAGATGTGCCAATTTCAGACATATTCGTGTAGTTCATCACGTTGTTCCATATAGCAGATCCTTTTGGTACCTGGTCTTGTAAGAATGGCTTGAAGGGAGATATTTCTCCTTTAGTATCCTCCACCACAGTGCTATGGATATGTTAGAACTTTCTAGGTGATTTTTGCAGCCAAAGATTTGTTCATTAAGTCAATTTTTGAATCCAAACATGCCAATCCACTTGGGTTCTATTATTTTCAAATTTCAACCATCGTAGCAAGTTGAAATTTTTCTTGGGTTTACTTCCTTTTCAAAGAAAGTGTTTAAAATTCCTTTCAATTTCATCGAGCACTGTCTTGGGTGAACAATATGGAGCTTAAGAAGATTGGCATGGCACTCGGGAGGGACTGCAAATATATAATTCTACCAGCTATGAAGAGGCTGCCATTGGACCAATATTCAATTAATTTTATGATCTTTAAGTTGATGTAGTGCCATTTTATTCTTCCAACTCTTGTGGTTGTGACTTGTGAGTGGGAAGCCAAGATATTTGGTTGGGGTTTCTTCACTTTGGAAGCCTGTGAGTTCTGCAATCATGGTGATTTGGTTTGAGAAAGAGAATCCAGGATATTTTTTTGTTGATTTCTTACCCAGGTACTACTTCTGAAAAGTCCAAAATTTGTTTGAATGATTTTCCTTTCTTTATCTAGGATGATCCCATGAGAATAACATCATACACAAATTGGGAATGTGTGACTGATTGTAAATTTGGGGAGGTGTTGATTCCCTTTAGAAAACCTTCATTTCTGGGTAGAGATCAAGCTCTACCAAAAACCTCCATCATAATAAGGGAAAGGAAAGGAGAGAGCGGTTTGAATCATATGACGAACTTGATGCAACCCCTTTGATTAGGACTGAAAAGGTGGTTGATGATACACATTTTTAAATCCATTAAATTCAAGCTAATATGAACCCAAATCTGCACAGAACCTCAAGCAAAAAATCTCCAAGAACCTTCTTACAGAATTTTGCTGGATCGAACTTCAGAAACATGCTATCCTATTTCCTTCTTTTGAGAGAGTGAACTGATTCCTGTATTAAAACAAGACAGTCAGAGATCCTCCTATTAGCAGTGAAATCTCCTTGTTTAGGAGAATTGATGGAAGGGATGATGGACTCGAGCTGGGGTGCCATAATTTTACTAAGCAGGATGTTGTGGTTTATTAGGCAGGATGTTGTCGTGGCTTGCTAGTTATTCTGACAAAGACCCCACAACTTGTATCGTGGAAAAAACTGAAGATGCGGGAGACCCTAGATGTTATTCATGAGGATGAATATAAGATAGAGAAAGCACAGATTAAGACCATTATTCTGAGTGGCCACCATTCAGATTAAAATCGGGTATGTTTTTGTGTTGGGATTTTTTTCACACTGCATAATATGAACTTCCTTATGCTTATAAAGACATCTGTATGCCACGGTAATTCTCAATATCTTCCAGAAAAATACTTATGTCTCTCAGCAACAGTTGCAAAAGAATACATGTCAAGATCGAGCTAATAAATCTTTACATGTTTCCCTATCTATGAGGTGTCAGCAAAGTCTGGATTTTGTGTTACAGTGTTAGTAGGCTT
The DNA here is from genome assembly GCA_034641835.2 of Pinus albicaulis. NCBI lineage: Eukaryota > Viridiplantae > Streptophyta > Pinopsida > Pinales > Pinaceae > Pinus > Pinus albicaulis. The sequence continues at coordinate 147,777,702 of CM076578.1, read as the reverse complement.
GCTAATTTGCAACACAGCATCCATTGCTACACTCATGATTGAACGGTATAAGAGATATAATTCAACTTTCAATTTTCACCATAGAACATCTTGTATTGGTTTGTAATTCAAAGCAATGGTCCAATAAGAATCCCACATCCACCCAGTTAGTTTTCTTTCAGAAGTGGGGTTATAAATGTCAAGGGCTACTAACCCCATGGGCACCTTGTTCCTGCACTGTAACATGACTTTCACCCTTTGGAGATTGACAGTTCTTGGAAGGCTTGTACTCAACAAGGCCTATGCCAAAACCACAAGAAAGTTTATCCAAGATACCAATGCTAGAACCACAAGAAAATTTCTCCAAGATGCCAGTGCTAGAACAACAAGAAATTTTCTCTGCGATGCTGGTCTCATAACAATGGGTTTCTGATATTGACTGAATTGTCCCTTGGACTGGTTTACTGTCTTGTAGTCTTAATTGACATTTTTGTGTCATATCATTGTTGAGGGGGTCATTTTCCTTGTAGTGTTTAAACTATGTTGATGGAAGCCATTGGTTCCCACAACACCCTAGATCTCAGGTCTCTGTCTTCCTTGTATTCCCACATCTCTCTCTTATGATGCTCTTTATCCACTAAACCTCGCTCTTGATAAGGCTGCCACAGATTATTTCATGTCACTTCCTTCAAACTTAAATTCAAATCAATAACGCATATAACCAAATTGTTGGTAATCACAGTTATATAAGGACTATAAATAATTTAGCATTAAATTACTCCATAATCAAATGTTCAAAATGTTCCTATGAAAGTATTACTTTCCATTAACCAGAAATCAAATTACCTTTCATTTACTTAGATCTTCCTAATACTGATCAAGTCAACTATTATAAATCCAAATAAACTAAAGAGGTCTCGGACCTATAAATTGCCTTTGTACAGATGCATGCCTCCAGAACCAACTTAGAACACTAACAACTAAGAGAGACTATGATAGCAACTTAACTTATAGAATTGCATTTGGCTAGATAATCAAATTGTTGATGAACAATATAGCTAAGATGTGCTAGAGAGGCTAAATTGATGTCTCCACAAATATGCTTACTGATTTATCATCCTCTAAAAGCTGATTCCACAAATCACCAATCATCTTGTTGATCGCTCTATCCTTATCTGGTTTAATTGACTTGAGCCTAGCTCGTTGCTCAGTAAAGAAAAAATTATAACCAGTTATGTTTTGTCTTAGGGCATTTGGATCCTTCCTTGACATTTCTTTTCTTTTTCGCTTCTAGCCTAGTCTGTGATCTAGCATACTAGTTATAAAGTTTTTCTCCCAATTATTCAAAATGTAGGCACACTTGCACCCTCTGGTCTAGAGACAGGAGGAGGTACATGGGAGAGGACACCCCTCATTTTTCTTGTTCCCACCATTAAAGTGACAAGATAGGCATAGTCAACTTTACCATCAATAGAACCAGTTACAATGCTCCCATTGATTATGCAGGGTCAACTGCAGCAGTTACACATATATCTATAGTTAAATGAAATGAAAAAATAATCACGAGGATAATAGTTAACAGGATAACTTCAATTCATTCGGTTCAAAGTACATACCTCCAAGAGCTTGTGCAAAATCAATTCTCCTTGTTCTGCGATCTTCTTCGAGTTCCTTTGAAACCGGACATGTGTAATCAAAACGTATAATTTGATTCATGGCTGGGACTGGGATTGAGCTTAGTGGGGGAATTGCTGGCGAAGCAGATAGGAAATACAACACAGCTTGAGAAAAAGGTGTGAATCTTACTAGTACACAAAAGGGAATAAAATATGTTGACTGTAAATATCCTATGACTTTTAACAGCATACCTGGAGGAGGAATCAAGGGTCCCTAGACTTGGAAGAAGTGCACTTTCTCGTAATGGTGGAACAAATTGCAATAGTATTTGCATAGAAAAAATGAAGCACTTGTTATAGTTTGAGGAAATTTGAGCACTACTATGATTTCCTTCAATTTTGAATTTCCTCTCATTAATGACCTGTCAGATGAGATGGAGCATAACCAATTAATGCATATACACTAAATGAAGATTGACTGTGCCACTTACAGAGGATTATTATGTACATGAGAACACATCTCAAGCCTTAGAATAAAACTGCATGGTAATTATGGCCCTACACATACTTTCAACCATATAATGTACAATGCAAATCCATGAGTTCTGGATGTAAATTTATGATATTTAAAGTAAATTCCAAATGAAATTATACTTCGAGTCAGAGGGTGTTTTTCAGGTCAGTAAAAGTAGGATGTTGTACTTGTTATTACCCAAAAATGATTCAGTTCCCCATGTTTTTCCTTTGTGGATTAGTGGGCCTCTGCGCATGGAAAAAATTAAGCTTCATACACTAAACCAATGATTGGCTCACCGCCTTTACATCTTGTCTGTTGGATGAGAATAAAGTAATATTCAATCACTGGCTCACCAGATGGTGCTTAATATTTTCCTCTCTGCAATGGGGCTCAAGTTGGGTTGTCACAGACTCACACATCACAACTATGACATGGCATCCCACCTCTTGATAAGTGATGGATGCTTTTTCAATCAGTGTTAAGAAGCATCTTACAATAATTCCTCAAGATATACTTCAAAAAAGGCAATGCATCACACTGAGACCTATTACTTGAACCAATATCTTATCACTGGCTCCTGCATCATATAAATCACTCTCTTTTGCACAAGCCCAACAATCAAATTCATTATGTACACTCTTCAACTGTCCTACAAGAGGAAAAGCATGCATTCAAGCTACTAAAATACAACTGGGAGTTAAAATGAGTCCTAGTGAAATCCCTTGAAAGAGCTTTAATTAAAAAAAAATTGAAATTGTATGAAGTGACAAGTCCCTTTAAGACTCTACAATGATGGCTGGCATCTCTCTACAAGTAGTAAAGCAAATTTTTAGTGGTATGTCTGAGAAACTGTTAATTCAAGTTCACTAGCCATAATAGGCCCTAAGCTTTGAAAAGAACTAGCCAGTTGTAATTTTCCTAGAAAGTAGTCCTAGACTCCTAGTATACATAAAATTGGGACCATGGGTCTAAGCACTAAATTTCCAGTAGACAAACATAACAGTAAGCTACAGAGCGATCTTTGGCACTTCAAAGCTTGTTGCCATATGTTTTGTGATGAAAAAACACCATCTGTTTACTATAGAAATGTGAATCAATGAGGGTAGCCAGCGTGTTACTTGACTTAAAACTTAGCTATGTCAGCTAAGTATGCATCCTTTGTCCTTATATCATTATATTGGAGATGTGATAAACAAGGGAGCACCTATATTGTAGGTTAATGTTACTATTAGCACGAATCTCTTCCATTCTTCTTGTACCTATTATCCATGTACTAGTCTAATTATTATATTTGTAACTTGTTTGACTTAAAATGTTTTTCTCTTTTGACCTACATTTCTTAAGAGGTTCAGAAGCATAGGCTTCCCTCAATTCCATTTTCTGGCAGATAGGTTGTGAAGACATTTGAAATGGTCTACAAATTTACATCCATAAATTTCTCAATTCCATCAATGTTCTTACTAGTAGAATCTGGCAGACCTATGGAGAACATAGAATGATGTCCATGTTGAAAACATCTCTTAATTGTTAGTAGTCACGTCATATTTTGATTGTGACACTCTGTTAATCTTAAGGATATCATCATTAATTGAATGTTAGAAAACTTATGATGCAATAATGTAAGATCAGTGAGTAATAAAGGTGAGCCTCCAAGGTTAACACTGACTTCAGACAGTAAGAATGTGGATAACTCCTGTGTAGGAACCTGTAACATACCCACCTTTCTGCTACACAAACAAATTGTGCCATATGCATAGTTATAATAAAAATACCAGAAAAAGGGGCCAATTTTAACTTTTAAGAAGCCAAATTGCTGGACCCATTGTTCTAGATGCATGGTTTTCATAAAGAATAAAAAATATGAGCAAAATTTTCAGAAGCCATTTTCCTAGAATTATAATCCTGCTATAACAAATATACAAAGTCTACCTTACCCTTTCTAGTCCACCATGAGTAGTTACTTCCATGTATAAGAAATGAAGATCCAGATCCTTCCCTCCTATCTTTGGGATTCTGCACATTGAAAAGAAATTACATAAATAATTTTAACCTTAAATACTTTAAGCAGCATTTTAATTCTTCTAGATATATAAAAGATCCAGGGTTAATCTAACAAATTCAGCCTCAGAAAACAAAAAATTATTTCTGTGTCTCATAATACAATTGAATATTTTTTCACTGCCAACATCAGAAAAGGGCTTTACAATTGCAGTGATTTGTGCATTCTCATATTAAGTACATGAAATATGTATGTCTTTCTAATAACAATCTCTTACACAATTTGGAAGTTACACACAATTTCAACATAGTATGCATAATATTATTAGTGAATAATAAAAAATATAAATAAAGATCAAAAAAAGAAGTAAAGTATTTTACAGTTGGTTTAATTTCTGCAAATGACATGTTAAGTTTATTGTTGTAGTGGCTTCAAGCTTTAATGTTGAAGGACATTTTACCCTTTCCTACCAGCTCAAAGATAGGATGCTTTGTTATATGAAAAAGAAAAAATGTAAATCTACCTTTTTCTCCTCTTTAAAAGTAGTTTGGCTAAGGGCTGATTATAAGAGAAAATTAGCAGATCCTAAAATGTTGTTGTCTGAAAATTCCTTCTCTGCCTTCTCCAATCTCCCAATCTGATTTCTGGATATCTCATGGGTAGTTTCAGACCAGGCCTTTTAATCTTTCAGGATGCCAATGTTTGCTTCCAATTTCTGGATCTCTTGTGATAGCAGGGTCATACTTTACATGCCCTTTGATAGCTGGTTTGTCCCACTAGATGCTCCAGCAGTTGTGGGAACAACTAATGGAATTTTTGAAATGGGGACAACTTCCACTAGGATGAGTGCCACTCAAGCTAATTCTTCTTTTCCATATCATTTTCCATCTATTTGATTTGGGCAGACTATTCCACAACTAACTTCAATAGCTCTGGTTTATGTGACTCATCCTCGTCAATGCCTTTGGCCAAGGGGTCTTTCGTTGCTAGCATCTTCAGTTGTTTCTTGGGGGCTGCTATGTCAGCATTCTTCGTTTTCAAAGCCTCCTCCACAGCTTGAACATTGGCTGGGTCATGACCAAGCTTTAATGTTAAATATTCTAACGACTTGATCCTTGAGTCTTCAGCCATGGTAGATATATTTTCTATCCTGAGTTGTGATTGAGCATTGGATAAGGATACTTGCAGCTTTGACAAGCTCATAGCAGTACTTGTAAAGGTGGACTCCACCATCTCTCCAGTCTTCTTGTGTAATTCCATTTTGTCAATTGGATGGATGTCCTTGGCATTAAATTCAAATGATGCCTTCTTGTAATCTCCTGCTCCTTGGGGTCATGGGACCAAGGCTTCTAGAAATTCCATCCACATCTTTCCCTTCATAGTGTCAAAAGAAAACAGTAGCCTAATTTGTGAACTTGGGGTATGCTTCCAGAATTGATTTTATGTGTTAGTCTTCAACACCTCATTTCTCAATTTTATTTCCTTGAATGTGTCATAAACTGATTTTTCTTGGCCTTCTATGGCAGGTCTAGAAGTAGATGTCTACAAGGCTTACTGCTACAGAGACATTGTGGCTGTATATGTAGGGGAGGGCATAATCTGACCACCCACTGGAGATGGCCCTGGGGTATCTGCAATATGAACTATTATTTGTTTCCCTGATTCTCCTCCTTGATCAACATCCATATGAACTTGGGCCCTCTTCCTATATCTTATTTTGAATTCTTTACTAGAGGTATCAGTCACTGAAGGTGAATGATCCTCTCTTGGCCTTTTTCTCCCTATCTCTTTCTCTTGCTCTTTCCCCTTGTCTTATTTTTTTTACGCATTCTTCCTTTCTTGTGGTGTTGGGGTTTGGATGCCTCGAGTGGAGAACACTTGGTATTCCTCTTCTTGGAGGGTGTTGGTCACCCATGCTGTTCGATTGGCATACTGCTCAATTGAAGGTCTATATGTGTGAACATATGGTGTGGATCTGTTTTCTACCCTTTTCCTGGAGATAATTCCTACAGGGTCATAAGCCCAAGTGAAACTGTGGCCGAAACCCATCTCTTTCAGTATATTTTATGCCTCCTCTCTTGTTGCTCTATCGTTACAGATGAAATGCCCAATTTGAGTCTTGTTCTTGAACTAAGCCTTCTTATTTGCAGAAACAAAGTGGAGCTCATCTGCATGTATTATTTTCCTTATGTATTCTAGTGCAAAGACCCTCATAGAGAGGAACTTTGGCAATTTGTAAGGGGCAAGCTCACTTCCATAGACTCAAATCTCTGTGTAGTTTTGGTAAAAGTACCAATATGTTGTCTTCACTTACTCTGTTAACTGCATGGTTTTCCTGATTTCTTCATTTATCCTGGGCTCTGATCCATTACTGAGTGTGTTGATGGCTAGGTGAACAATCAAATTCACAAAATCCATGTATGTAAAATCATTCTGATCTTTTAATAGTAGGGTGCTACAAAAAATGACAAATTGAGGCTAATCATCTTCATTTACCTTTTTCATCCGAAATTGAAACCTTCTGGACTAGAAATGGACAAACATATATACCAACATAGAGGAATATTTGAAAACCTCCTCTGTATTAAACTTTAAAAACTTTTCATGAATGGCCTCAGCAAGAAAGTGAGCATAGTTGAACAGGACTGTGGGCTTAGCATCTAGGGAAAGAGTGGACAAAAAACCTATCATAGCTTCATCTACCCAGTGATCAGTGTGGTAACCCAATAAATAATATAAAACAAACACAATGTGCTTGGTCCTATCAGAAAAGATATCTGAGGGTTAAGGAGGGTTCTCTGTAAGCATTGGGGTATCAAGGGCCATGCAAAGTTGCAATGTTTTGGCTCTGCTGGCAGGGTCAAGCTTCTGATAACATTCTTTGAGGGCTTCATATGAAAAAGGGATTGCTTGCTCAGGAGTGGGGGCCTACATACTCTGCTGGATGGATTGGGAATTGATGGCGAACGTGATTTCTCCTGTTGGGGTGACTATGGTCCTCTAGTTAATGTCATAACAACTTCAGCGCTTCCGGATGAACTCTGGGCAGCTATGGGTTTTTGGAAATATGTAAAGAGGTAGCTGGGTCTCCCATAGGCTAATGTCATCGACTCCTTCGAAAAATCTGTCCTCAAGCCAGCAATATACATCGAAATAATTGGAGTATGACCCTGTCTCATAGATTTTATAGTGTCTGTCTACTAGAGCCAAGTGATCTAGGTCCACTTGTTGGTAGACCATAAGATTAAAAGGTTTTTTATCTAGCTTTGGAGGCATCTCTTCTGTTGTTATAATCACTCACCACCTTAGTCCTAAGAAGCTTATGAAGGCAGAGCACCTGACAACATAAAGCGGTGAAATATTTTAAAATGCGAATGAGAAAATATGAAAGGAGATCTATATAAAAAGGGGAATAAGGTGCTATATTATATGATAGACTTGAGACAAAGCTTGAAATGAAACAAAAGGGACAAAGGTGCAAGACAGCGGTATGAGACATGGCTCGCCCACATTCCACATATTCAAAATATAACGCGCGTGAACAATTCCGGGGGGGTCAAGGATGGCAAGGGGAAGGCAAAAGCTCGCCCCCCCCCTGAAATTCTGGTGACGTGGCATACGTTGGGACCCAAGGCGCATAGTCCGTGGGGAAATGGCTGCAGGGTTAAAGCTGCTATTTAACGCCGCTGGTATTTCTAGTGGGCCCGAGCATGAAAGACACCTGTCACCATGAATATAACAATAAGGTAAGTCCTAGGACACATGGTACACGACCAGTACTGGCATTTAACCCGACGCATGGTATTCACCTAACCGAAATCTGATAGCAAATAACCAAATGCCATGCATCTCAGTGTTGACGTTCTTATGACATCAACCCTACTAGTGTCGCCCTAGTCTTGTTTTCCAGGAAATATGAAGTTGTATAACTATGTCCTGTAATTCAATGTGGTAAAATACCTTATTTTACAATTTACTGTATAGCTAAAGTACGAGCACTCAGTACTAGGTCCGCCAAGTCACTTTCAACCTCCCTGCGTCGTTTTCCCCGAGATTTGTCCTTACTGCGTAGGTATTCCGTCCCTTTTTCACTATCTGGTTTCCTTCTGCTTTTCATTTTTCATAATAGTCATGGGTAAAGTCACGGTTAAGAAGTTAGAGCCCGAAACCCCTCAAGGTCATGAGTTCAGGGATGCTTCTGGACCTGAGCCCTTCACAAACCTGCAAATCCACATACGAGACCTGCAACACCCATTTTTCATTAGTAGTGTCAAGCCAGAGCTTTTCATAAAGCATGTGGAAAATAGGGACAGGTTCAGAGTCATTTTGTCAGGACTATATCACCAAATTACTCCCCCTGTCTGCTCAGTTGTTGAATTCATTTTTTGGTTGAAGGAAGCTTACAATGAATGTCGTGATATGTTCCTATCATCTCAGGGGAATAAGATACTTAGTATATCCCCCGAAATCATCAGAAAAGCCCTTTGTTACCCTACTAGTTCAAATTATGTCAGTTTCAATGAAATGATGCTATCCCGTCAGTTTTCCAAGTTACCATGGAGGCAACAGAGCGATTTCATCACTGCTATTTCTGACTCCCGCATCACAGCTTTCCCGTCCGCAGACCCGGTGCCCCTAAACTCATTCAAGGAAGACCTTCAACCAACTAGGGATAGAAGGGGTCAAGCTGGTCTTGAAAGAGTGTGTAGCCCTTTTATGGTTAATGTCACAACCCGACGTTGTATTGGATATCCCTCACTTCTTGGCCACCTCCATCCAAACTCAATTTCAGGACCTCCCTGCTACAGGTCATTTCTGTTTTTGTTCCATGGTATTCTACCTTTACCTCTTCCAACAAGCTGAAAAATTTGAGGGATTGGTTCTAGAAAAGGTTTATAGGATAAACTCTCAGCCAAGACCTATCTTTGACTAGGTTCCCGCAGCGCATCAGTTGGAAAATGGGGTGGATTATTCAAGTTTCTTGAATGAATTCATTACAATAGCCTATACTATTATTCATGACAATCCTCTGCCCAGGAGTTTTCCTGAGCAGAGGAAATGGCTACAGTACAAAGAGGCTAAGAGCATAGGAGACTGGTACTTATTTGTTGACTACACTGAGATCAGGGTTTATGGTGCAGAAGTTTGCCCTTACAGATTTCTAGTTTTTCCCGCCCTGTGGATTTATGCCCTGGAGTACCTCTCGCAGACCTTGAAGGTTGACCAGCTCCACTTCTGTTGAGATTGCAACAAGATGAAGAGCTTAGTGGAAAGAAGTTTCCTTCACTAAGTGGGCCCGCAGGTTATTTTTGGCGCAAAGTCTATTTTTAGACTATGTCTAGTTTTTAGACTATGTCTATTTTTTAGACATATGGATCATGTTCTATGAGTTGCAGGATGCTATTTGTGGATGGTTGGTCAAGTCGGAAAAAATAGATGGACTTCTATTTTTAGACATATTGGGAGGAATCTATTTTTAGATTTCCAGTCTAAAAATAGATATGTCGAATATTATTAGCTCTTAATAATATTTGGACTATAAACATTATCTTATTCTCTTGGAGCAGTTCAGTTAAGTGCACAGATGTGGAACAGGAGCTGAAAGAAGGAATTACGCTATTCCTGAGGGTTATGTGGAGCTATTTCATGGATACTTCAGTTAGAACTCATGTGACAAAGTTTGGTGGAGTTGATTGAGGAGTTAATGGATTTGTGTTCAGTTTAACTAATCTAAACATAGTTGAGCTAGTTGTATTTAGTCTAACTGATTAATACACTAGTGAAGAGTGATGTGAATTAATTATTAATTAATTCACTAACTATAAACTCATTAATCAACTAAAGAATACATCAATTAACTTCAGTGCATGGACAGTTTCAGTGGAGACCAGTGCAGAGATAGGTGAAAGAGCAGTGTGACTATCAGTTGTGACTATACAGTTGCATGATTGCAACAACCAATGAGTGGAGGAGCCCATGAGGATTGTGCAGTACAAGCCAGGTGGTTCAAGTTATTTAATGAGCCATTATTCAGCATTGACTACGCAATAGAGGCTGGCTATCAGGTGGCAGAGATTGGAGCATGTGTTTTGCTAGATCTAGCTTGATTAGTGTGTAGCAATTGGAGGTTGTGCTGAGAGCTTGTGAGGAGCTTCGTACAATGATTGTTACATGATCTCCATGAAATATAATATACAGATAGTTGGGGTTTTCAGCTTTAAGCTTTCCCATGAAATATTGTGCTCATATGTGTGATTGTTTATGGTTTTAATGTGTGCATGCAATTGATTTTAATTCCGCATGTGATGATCAATGGTAGAAGATATTCTGTATTATGCATGAAGATAAAATAATGTGTGATCAGGAGAATCTCGGTGAATAATATATCATTTATTAAAATTTCTACATGGTATCGGAGCGATATTGATCATTGGAGCAATTGCAAAACATTGAAGCGGTTGAGTTTTGTGCTGGTGGAATTTGAATTGGCGGTAGTGTTTTCTTGGTGTCAAAGTTGAGATGCCTTTCAATGGATTGTGATTGGAGTATTCCCTTGAGGACAGCTTGAATTATATTGCATGGAAGAACAGGATGGAGGCGGTCCTGGATGACAATGGGTTGAAGGAGTTCATAGATGCAGAAATTCCAAAACCTGCTTCTAGCAATGCTGCCGCACTTGACGCATGGCAAAAGAAGACAGCAAAGTGTCAAAGGATTCTATTGGAAGGTGTGAAGGATCACATAGTATCTAGAATTCATGGTAGATATTCTCCATTCTTGATGTGGAAATCCTTGACAGATTCATTCCAAAGCAAGAGCGACCAAAGGAAGTTGGCGCTTAAGGATAAACTCAAGAACATAAAAATGGAGAAAGGCGACAGTATGCCCAAGTACCTCACAAAGTTCGTCCAATGCAGGGATGAGCTGGGAAGTGTGGGGGTGACTGTTGATGATGAGGAGTTGGTGAGCTTGGCTCTCCTTGGGCTTCCGAAGATTTGGCATTCCTATCAGGACTCTGTCAATGGTCGGGAGAAATTGCTAGGATGGGAGCGACTTTGGTCGGATCTTGTGCAAGAGGAGATAAGGCGAAGTACCAGGGATGGATCTTCATTTAAAGAAATCTGATGAATAAAATTGTGCTTTGGCTACCAAAGAAAATAAGGGGAAGAGAAAGAAGAATGCTTCTCAATCCAGTGCGAAAGGCAAGAAGCAGGACATGTCCAAGGTGAAGTGCTTTCACTGTCACGAACACGGACATTACGCCACTAATTGTCCACAGAAGAAGAAAAATAAGCAAGCCGCTGGATCTGCAGCTGGAAAGGCCTTAGCCTCGCAGTTTGAGCTAGATTTTTCACTGATCGCATGCTTGGTCTCAAGTGTGATGGGTTCAGTGTGGTTTCTTGACAGTGATGCATCTTTTCACATGACAGGAGATCGAGATTTGTTTACTGATCTGGAAGAGAAAGATCGTGGAGTGCACATCGAGATGGGCGATGATGGTAGATACAGTGCGACCGGTATCGGTACCATTTCCTTTGAGAGGGAGTCTGGTAAACCCTTCGTATTGAAGGAAGTGATGCATGTTTCAGGATTGAAGAAGAATCTTATCTCTGTGGCGATGTTAGAAGATAAGGGATATGATGTTGTCTTTAGCGAGGGAAAGGCTTTCCTGCATAGTAAGGCAACTGCTGAGACCCGGAGGATAGGGGTTTGAGTTAAGAACCTTTATCAATTGTAGGTATATGGCTGCGCAGTAATGGAAGGCAAGGCAGAAGGAGTGGTGAGCCGAGATGATGGCGAGTTGTGGCACCAGAGATTGGGTCACCTTCACCATGGAGCTTTGAAGATACTGCAGCAGATTTCTACTGGGCTTCCTAAGGGTATTCTTGTGCAATCAGATCAGTGCAAGGGATGTACCTTGGAAAAATTTGTGAAAGCCACCTTTCACGAGAAGGATAGTCGCACCACGACAATCCTTGAGAGAATTCACATAGACATGTGTGGACCTTTCTCAATAGCTTCGACAGCAAAGCACAGGTACTATGTGATATTTGTTGATGATTTATCTCGGAAGTGCTGGATCTTCTTCATGCAGAAGAAGAGTGAGACATACTCAAATTTCTGTGAGTTTAAGGCACTGTTTGAGAAAGAATCAGGGAAGCAGGTGAAGGCTCTTAGGAGTGAAAATGGTGGTGAATTCATCTCTGGCGAATTCAAGGAATTTTGCAGTGTAGAAGGAATTCGAAGAGAGCTCATAGAACCTCATAACCCACAGCAGAATGGGGTTGCTAAGCGAAAGAATAGAACGATCATGGGTGCTACACGAGTGATGTTGCATGATCAGGGCCTTCCCATACACTTGTGAGCTGAGGCATGCAATACTGTAGTATATGTGTAGAACCATTGCCCTCACAGGATACTTGGCATGAGTACACCCGAGGAGGCGTTTTCTGGCAAGAGGCCTGATATTTCCCATTTGAGGATTTTTGGTTCACCTGTTTACATTCATGTGACTAAGGATGCCAGGAAGAAGCTGGAGCCGACTGCAGAGGTTGGGATATTTGTGGGGTACACTGATACACCCCACAACTATCGTGTGTATTTTCTAGATTGTCGCAAGACTGTTGTGCGATGGGATATCAAATTTCATGAGGAGAAATCCATGAAGTGTTCGCTTGAGAGGGAGCCACACTTGCATGCAGAGGAGGAGCTATTAGTTCCTAAGGATGAACTTCAGGATGTGGATCAGCCACAAGAGGAAGTTCATGGAGTGGAAGAGACCACTCATGGAGCGCCAACCATTAGAGGGTGGAAGCGCACTACAGAAACTGAGCGACTGGCTCAAGATGCAGAGAATGTTGTAGGAGCACCTACATCATAGCACAGACAGAGATAGTCACCTGACCGGTATACTGGATACATGGCTCTTATGAGCAAGTGTATTGTGACAGAGCCATCCTCTTTCGAGGAAACTGTGGAGGACCCCGCATGGGTAGATGCCATGGTGGAAGAGTATGATTCGATTGTCAGAAACAGTGCATGGGAGATTGTCCCAAGACCGGAAGGGAAATCAGTGGTGGGTTCGAGATGGATCTACAAAGTGAAGCAGGCAGTTGACGGGAGTGTGGAGAATTACAAGGCAAGATTTGTTGCCTGAGGCTTTTGACAGATTGAGGGGATCGATTATGAGGAAACCTTTGCACCTGTCACAATGTATTCTTCCATATGGAAGATTCTTGCTCTCTCAGCGTAGATGGGGTGGCACATTCATCAGATGGATGTGAAGACTGCGTTCCTCAACGAAGTGATTGAGGAGGAGGTGTACATAGAGCAACCTGAAGGTTTCAAGATCTTCAGTAGCGAGTCACATGTGTGCAGGCTGAAAAGAGCGCTGCATGGGTTGAAACAAGCACCTCATACTTGGTACACACGGATCGACAGTTACTTTACCGGATTTGGATTCTCCAAGAGTGAGGCGGATCTGAACCTATACCAGATTGTGGTGGAGGGTAAGTTTCTGATCATTGTACTTTATGTAGATGATTTGATACTGACCGGTGATGAACAGTTGATACTCTCATGCAAGGCTGATCTTGCAAAAAAAATTGAGATGAAGGACTTGGGCCTCCTTCATTATTTCCTGGGATTGGAAATTTGGCAGCGCAGTGATGTATTGTTTGTTTCTCAGGGCAAGTATGCCCAGGAGATAATGGAGAAGTTCAACATGCATGGCTCCAAGCCTGTTGATACTCCTCTTCTTGGTAGATGGAGGAAGGAGGATGCTACTTCGGCGGAGGTAGTGGATGCCACTGTTTATCGACAATTGGTGGGGTCGCTTATGTATTTGGCCAGTACACAACTCGACATATGCTATGCTGTTAACCAGCTTTCACAAGCTATGGTTAAGCCTACCAAGCTCTTCTGGAAGGCAGGCAAGCATGTATTGAGATATCTCAGAGGCACATCAGGATATGGATTATGGTACAGACAGTCAGATGAGGTGAAGCTGTGTGGCTTCACTGATGCAGATTGGGCAGGGAGCCCAACGGACAGAAAGAGCACATCTGAAGGGATTTTCAGAATCGGGTCGAAAATAGTTTCTTGGTACAGCAGGAAGCAGAGATCCATGGCACTTAGTTCAGCAGAGGCCAAGTATATGGCAGCAAGTTTGGATGCATGCGAGGCTATATGGATGAGGAAGATCCTGGTCGGGTTGTTCGGTTCACACTTAGAGCCTACTGTGATTTATTGTGATAATCAGAGTTGCATCAAACTCTCGGTTAATCCAGTATTTCATGATAGATCTAAACACATTGACATACGGTATCATCATATCAGAGATTGTGTGCGGCGGAAGATCATGTTACTTTCATACATTCCTACGGAGGATCAGGATGCTGATATCTTGACGAAGGCGCTCACCAGGAGAAAATTCGAATACCACAGAGGCAGGATAGGGGTTGCAGATAATCCATATCTTGTTGAGAGGGAGTGTTGAGATTTCAACAAGATGATGAGCTTAGTGGAAAGGAGTCACCTTCACTAAGTGGGCCCGCAGGCTATTTTTGGCGCAAAGTCTATTTTTAGACTATGTCTATTTTAGACATATGGATCATGTTATATGAGTTGCAGGATGCTATTTTTGGATGGTTGGTCAAGTCGGAAAAAATAGATGGACTTATATTTTTAGACATACTGGGTGGAATCTATTTTTAGATTGCCAGTCTAAAAATAGATATGTCGAATATTATTAGCTCTTAATAATATTTGGACTATAAACATTATCTTATTCTCTTGGAGCACTTCAGTTAAGTGCACAGATGTGGCACAGGAGCTGACAGAAGGAATTACGCTATTCCTGAGGGTTAAGTGGAGCTATTGCATGGATACTTAAGTTAGAACTCATGTGACAGAGTTTGGTGGAGTTGATTGAGGAGTTAATGGAGTTGTGTTCAGTTTAACTAATCTAAACATAGTTGAACTAGTTGTATTTAGTCTAACTGATTAATACAATAGTGAAGAGTGGTGTGAATTAATTATTAATTAATTCACTAATTATAAACTCATTAATCAACTAAAGAATACATCAGTTAACTTCAGTGCATGGACAATTTCAGTGGAGACCAGTGCAGAGATAGGTGATAGAGCAGTGTGACTATCAGTTGTGACTATACAGGTGCATGATTGCAACAAACAGTGAGTGGAGGAGCCCATGAGGATTGTGTAGTACAAGCCAGGTGGTTCAAGTTATTTAATGAGCCATTCTTCAGCATTGATTACGCAATAGAGGCTGGCTATCAGGTGGCAAAGATTGGAGCATGTGTTTTGCTAGATCTAGTTTGATTAGTGTGTAGCAATTGGAGGTTGTGTTGAGAGCTTGTGAGGAGCTTTGTAAAATTATTGTTACATGATCTCCATGACATATAATATACAGATAGTTGGGGTTTTCAGCTTTAA
Source organism: Pinus albicaulis (assembly GCA_034641835.2). Lineage (NCBI taxonomy): Eukaryota > Viridiplantae > Streptophyta > Pinopsida > Pinales > Pinaceae > Pinus > Pinus albicaulis. Next base: position 147,762,134 of record CM076578.1, on the reverse strand, counting down.
GCTTTCCCATGAAATACTGTGTTCATATGTGTGATTGTTTATGGTTTTAATGTGTGCATGCAATTGATTTTATTTCCACATGTGATGATCAAAGGTAGAAGAGATTCTGTATTGTGCATGAAGATAAAATAGTGTGTGATCAGGAGAATCTCGGTGAATAATATATCATTTATTCAAATTTCTACAACTTCCTCCTTGCAAAAAAGGGGTTCATTCTCAAACTTCCTACAACCATCGGCCGCTTCATTGTTAACTCGAGGCATGCCCTCCCCATAGTGGAAAACCTGCTCAAGGGCATGGATTTAAGGCAAGGGAAAGATTTTCCCTATGATCTGAAAGGCACCATCTCAAATAAAAGGAAGAAGATTAAATCAACTGCTTATGCTCATGAAACTAGACCCTTCATCGAGTGGAGAGCTGATCTTGATACCTGGCCTTTGCTTTCACAGATGGAGACCGATTCATCTGTGACAGGGGAGAAAGGAGATACTACTTCGACATAAGAAATATGCAATAAATAGGTGGAAGAAGCTGGTGCTTTAGGAGGAGGCTCTACGCCTTCCAAAAGGTAGAGGACCAATGATGAAGGAAGTGTCGAAGATGAGCAGTCGCTGCAAAAAGAAACATTGTATGGTCAATCAGATAAGGGAAAAGCAGGTTTTGTGGTAAGACATGATGGCACATCATCTTCTGACTTCTCATAAGTTTCACAAGCTATCTCTGCAAGCAGGTCGAAGGCGGAAAGTGAAAGGAAGGTGAAAAACAGAGCTATCAGGGAAAAGTACCAGTCTGAATTAGAAGGATATGTGGACAAGTATCATACTAGGTTCTCAACTGAGATTGAGATGGACAAAGAAAAATTGGTATTGGCCATGACTGAAACAATATTAGACCCATAGGCTGGGACCACCAGCTATAGAGCTTTGGAGGTGGCAATAAACGTGTCACATGTCCCAGCAATTGACAAGTGCAATCTGTTTCAATGTTTTGGTGAATTGCTAAAAGACGAGGTTGTGAAGCTATCCCTCACTCTAAGGAAGCTACAAACCAAGCACAACCAAGTGCTTTACAACCTTAGAATGGAGAAGAATAATTCCCTTGCACTCTCAAACGACTTGCGCAATCTGCAAACTGTTGTGAAAGGCAAAGACAGTGGTAAAGCATACCCTCAGGCCCATGTCATCTTAGAGTTGCAAAAAAAGGTTGCAACTCTGAAACATCAGTTGAATATGCCTGGCTTTCAGCACGTACAAACGGCTGAGTTAACCCGGATAGAAAAGGATAAGGCCAATCTAGCAGACTCCCTTGCCAAGGAAATAGAAGAGAAGGTTAGAATCGTGGGCAAGATGGCTACCCTTCAGCTAAAGGTGGATGAATTACAGAAAAATTGGGATTCACATGTTTGCTCAACACCACCTTCGGAAGGTTCCAGCTCACTCTCAGAGTAGCTAACCTCGATGATGGCTAAACTCCAAGCGGCAGAAAAAAAGGTGCAAACGGCACGACAGAAGATCAATGAACTCGAGGGTCGCCTCAAAGATAATTCCAAGAAGGTAGTGGCTCTGCAGAAGGAAATAGAAGAAGGTAAATAGGAGAAATTACAGCAGGAGAAGACCATCCGAGACCTTACAAACTGGATGAAAGGAAATATCACCCTTCTGGATGCTTGACGCTTAATTTGGATGGATATTATTATGGAAGTAAAGAAGCGTTGGGCTTTCTTGACTCTCATTGAAGAAAAGAAGGTTGCAGTGCACTTATTTAGAAGAACTCTCCACGAAGGATATATTGATGCTTTAACTAAGGTTGAAAAATCCAAAAGGTATGTTACTCTCCTGAATGATTTGACTTCAGCAGAATTGGATAAATGAGGAATCAATAGCAGGTTCAAGGAGGCATCAGAATGTCAGAAGGTGATGGAAAAGGAAGTTGCGCGCAACCTAGCACTAGGCAGTTTGGAAAAGTTAGTGATAATCTTGGAACAGTTCGAGATAGATTGGACCGAACTAACTCTTGTCAGCCTCCCATCATGCTGGGAGCCTTCAAATACGGTCCTTCAATCATTATCAACATATGAGTCCCAGCTGACAGAAGTGATGAATCGAACTGACATACCGTTTGAGAAGATCGCTCGGCTTAAGGCTGAAACTATAATTGCAGTACTCAGCAAATAATTCTCTCTCCTTCATCAGGTGAGACAACGTTTACCTGCTCAGGTGAGCTATGCTGAACTGACTGAAATATATGTTCAGGCCGAAGCTTTCACTTCAATACCTGATCCTGTAGCCGACACTTGGCAGAGGTGCAATAATCATGCAAGTACGTCAGCCACCGCATCTGCTCCGTCTACCTCTAAGAAAGCCAACTCCTCTGCAACCACTGTACTACCTCCCTCAGCTACAGCCTCGACTCTGTCCCACCACTGAAATTGTTAACTCATGATTGGACCCACATGGCCTCTTGTTTTCTTTTTACTTTCAATATTCAAGTGAAATTCACATTTCACTCTTGTAATTTTCTTTTCAGTTAGATAGTTGTGTTATGTTCATTAGAAATGGCTACGAGCCTGATTTGTAAAATGATGGGAGTCGTTTCTACCCCATCATCAATTTTTTTGTTTTGATTAAGATCTGAAACTGCCTACAGGCATGCAGAAAATATATTTTCCCAAAATATATTTCCGCATATGATCATTGGAAATGTTATAAAAGGAGGAAGAAAAGACATCTACAGGGTTCCAGATTTTCTAAAGAACTCACTAGCTCAAGTACTCTGTATGCATATTGTCTAAATTTTGATAACTGATGTTGAAGATCCCATAGGGACTCAGTGATAAGAAGTTGTGTTGGATTGGGGATTCTAATCTAGGTGATTCACAGTTTGTAGTTCCTCTCTATATTGTTTAATACAAATGTTCATTTTACATATCTCCACATTTCTTATATCTATGCTTTGGAATGCGAGTGCTCCTATGTTTAAATGTGAATTTATCATTACTGATACTCATGTTTACTCAGCTACAATGCTTTAAATATAGCTCAGGCAGGATATTTTGTTTAATTTTCATCTCTTCCATCATTCCTCTAATATTGACTGCAATGGATCCTTATTCACGTATATGGATTCTTATCTTTGCATAGGCCCAGTATATATGGATTTCTGTCTTTGGATAAGTCCTTTTATGGTTAATATTCTACTACATTCTCTTTCACAGTCATCGCCTACATGTTAATTGATATCTGTGAGTCATTTTAGAAGTCGGCCCCCTCTACATCATTCTATCTTAAAGCTGTCAGATGCATTTAAGTATTGGATTTTATACTCAGTTGCTGCAGTTTCATAGTTATTGTGTTTAACTTTGGGGTCTTGGTTCCACCCATATTAAAACCATTCATCCAAGAGATTATAGCATGACAGCCTAGCCTTGTCAACTCTTATCAGTTGAGTCATATGCTCCTTGCAGTTAAGATGTCCTAGGCACTGGTCTTTATACAACTCAAGGCTGTCTCTAGGAGCTACAACATCTTTAATGATTCTTCTTTCACAACCTGTAGTGGAGAATGGGATGACAGAGGGGGGTACTGAGAAAGGGCAATGGTTATGGATCAATGCTGGGGAAGGGATATGACAGAAGATGATAGTGACCAGGATTGAACAGTCTAAAGGAGCCCTGTAATATAATTCGCAGAGTGCTGACAACTCTTCTTTGATGAACAAATGGGTCTTCGACAATGGTTTGTACAATTCACACTTTCTCCAAAAATACCTGCAAATTCAATGTAATATCCCCAAAAGGGAACAAGCAGCAATACTAAACAATACTGTTAAGAAATAACGCAATTCAGCAAAATAAAAGCAGGAGGTAAATATGGAGACTCAATAATGACATTTACATTAGCATATCATATTTATGTTAAATCCCATGAGTTATAGAACAGAAAATAGAAGACTTTACATGAAGAAATCCCTCAAATGAGGTGCTGCAAACATAGAATATGACTGAACAAGCTTGACAACGTTATTTTTATTGGTTGAAACAATAGTATATTACACTTTATATCTAGAGCAGATATATGTACAAAATACTAGATCTATATCAGATATGTACACTAGAAAGGCTCCTCTACAAACGCCCCTTGAGGTTTTGAGAAAAAAGTGAAGTACATGGTGCAGATCTGAGATCTAATGCAGCAGATATGCAGAATGATTTAAAATTTCTGAAGAAAATACATCAGTATTCAGATTAGATCTGAATGTAACATGGATTAGATCTGTAATCCACATATCACCACTGTGAAGGGAAAATTCCCAACACCGGAGATCTCTCTCCCAAAGTATTCCAAAACACCCTGCAATTTTCTCCTTACAAATAACGCAGTACTGGAAGATGGACTGCATTGTAGGCTCTAGAACATGGTTTGGCCTCAAGCCAAGATCTGAAAATGAGCTCCAATCATCCAATACTCTCTTGTCAGGGAAATAGAAGAGTCTCCCACTAAAAATAGGCACTAGAATGGCCTAGATCTGAGTAGATATAGCCTCCACTTGTTGCAGCTTACAAAGACAACCAAACCCTCAACAGGATTTGCATTGTAGTTGGAAGAAGAGCTTGGCCAAATTCCTGATAGTGGTCAAGAAATGCAAGACTCCTCCAAGAGCTTCTAAATGGAAGAGGTGGGTTTACCAATCAGGAACACCCAGTGCTAAATAGCACTATTCTCTGCTAAACATCCAAGAGAATAAGAAATGTCTAGACATACAATATCTTTAGAAATAATATGTTCATCAACAAACTTCCCTTGTTGTCCTTCTCTTCCTTTTATAAGATTGAGATCTTGCAAAACCCTAAACAATCTCAATGATTTAGTTTCTTTCACATGTGTAGCCTCCAACTAAAACTGCGTTGTTCATCAATGAGGATCACTTCTTCTAGACAACGCTGTTGATTTGGTCATGGTTGACCTAGTCAAATAGATCAATCCCTTTCACATATAAGGGTGTTTTATTAAGATAGCCCAGATTTATCTTTGTTCACATGTGGCATTGATTTATTCACTATTTCAGGAGTTTTTATTGTCCTCCTTTACACATTTATTCATGCAACAAGAAAATGAAACAAAATTGAATATTCCCATTGGCTTGGGGTAATTGTGAATATTAGAATCCTCCCCTCCAAATTTTTGCTTGTCCTCAAGCAACTTATATGGTGAGTGCTGCAACACTTCTCCTCCTCCATTGGTGACACCATCATGAATCAAGCTTCTCTCATAAGCCAAGTGTTTGCCAATCCAACCCTCCATGAATTGTTCCTCCATAGTCATCATGAGATGTACAAAGTCCATCCCACAAGGATTCAAGAACTCAAATGAAACAAACATGGCTGAACCAATACTCTCCCTGAAACATGTAGCATATGATACATAGAGAGTCTCCATCCCATGTGGTACATGCATGCCTCCCATCCTCCCTCCTATCATACCCATAAAAAGTACAACTATATCATCAAGATATGGAAGAAAAACTACATACAAGAAAACAGAATTTTGAACATGAGGAGGTGGGTCATAATCCCACATATGGTACCAGCACAATGCATTTCCTGCCTGCATCAGATCAAGGTGTGGTAAGTTTTTTCCCCTCCCACTTACTTGTTGCACACGTCATCTCACTATGGCTGAAAATGTGAGATATGTTTGGAGCTTTAGGAAAGCACCCATCATGAAAGAAAATCTCCCTTTGCACATCAAGGGAGTGGCCAAGTTTAGAAATTTTAGTGGCCCAATTTCTACCATGAGATTTACATGATACATTACCCCTTCTAGGAGTCATGGCCTGCATAAAAATGCTGAAAGTACATGTAAAATCAGAAAATAAAACTTGCTTTACTTGATCAGATCCTTCACCAACAATGTCTTTAATACACATGGAGTTGTGCATGGATCTTTCTCCTCTTTCAAAAGAAGGAAGAGATGACTGAAATAACTCTTGCATAGAGTCCCATGGCTGCCCCAACTCCACATAGTTCATGCATTATTGAAAATGATGATGTAGCTCCTCTTCCAAGCCTTCCCAATCAAAGCTTCTCATGATGATGTTGTAGATCCTCATGGAATGCATGTGGCTGAAACAGAACTCCTTCTATGCTCCTTGTAGTATCTTTTGTTTGAGCTTAGAAGCTCTAGACAATAAGATCCTATCATGATGATATATGACTCCTCATTGGACAAAGTAGCCATATTCATGCAACTGGTCATCAAGTATCAGACATGTGTGAAAATATTTGGAATAATCCACTAGCAGTTGGGATTTCCAATACAGATCTACACTTCTCAACAATGACAGCGCTGATGATGCATCAAAAGAAATGTTTGTCATGTTGCTAATCTCCTCCGTGACATCTCCTATGCCAAAGGTGTGTGTTGTAAGGCTGTTCCTTCCCTTCTTCTCCTCCCTCAGCGCAGACCTAGAAATGAGAGTGGGTGATGATGATAAGGGAAAAATATTTCCCTCCTCCATGAGCTTACCCAAGTCTCCCAGTGCTGTAGCTTTGTCTTCAAGTGCTCCAATTCCTCCTCGATCTAAGTTTGGAGCAACAAGTTGTGAGGTCTTCCCCACAAAATCTAAATCAGGTCACTTCCCAGGTGGTTTTCCACTAGATAGTAGTGTCCCATGCAGAAATCTCATGAACATAATAGATGGGACTGTAAAGTCCTTGCTTCCACTGCGCAAATTCATCTTTGTTTTTTGTGTGGAAGTGTTATGTGAGGGGTAAGTATTCATGCCTTTGATCATTTTAGATTCACCACTCTTCTTGTCCACCCATTCCATTTGCAAAGCCTCCCAATCAGTGGTGACTTTCCCCAATGTAATCAACCATTGAACACCCAAGATAACATTGGTGTCTGGTATGTCAACTACAAAGAAGTGATCCACCAAGGTGTAGGATCCCATGGTGACTGAAAGTGATGGGAAATAATGCATGCATTGCATTTTTCTATCTCCTGGGACCAAAATAGAGAATCCCTCAAAAGTATCAGTGGATATGGCCCTCCTTTGTACAAGATGGGCATCAATGAAGTTGTGGGTAGCCCCACTGTCAATCAATACAGAAACCCTCTGATTCATGATTGAACTTTGAACTCTTAGGGTCAAGTACTTAGGTACTCCTCTCAAATATGCAAGAGTTCCTCCAATAGGATCAAATGCTCCATTTCCATATCCTGATGGTGTTGGATCTCCCTCAATATTGTCAGTGTTGTGACACCCTCTTGGTTCATCATCTTCATCCTCCTCAAAATCTCAGAATACCTCTATGTAATGTGCTTTACCAGTAGCACATCTATGTCCAGGTACCCATGGTTCTTGGCAAGTGAAGCATAGCTTCTTTCTTATTAGATATCTCCGAACTTCAATATCAAGAGGCTTCTTGAATGAGCTCTCCTTGGAAGGAGCAACTTTCTCTTCCTTCCCTTTAGAAAGGAAAGAGGGCTTGTTCCGAAAGTTTGCCTTTGCTTTTGGCAAGGAATGTTGAAGGTATCTAGCCCTCTCAATGGCATCATGCAAGGTAGTGGGCTTAGTATATTTTACCAACCCATGAATAAGTTCATCTAGACCATCGATGAACATATACACCCTTCTTGCTGCAGACAAGTCAGGAACCGTAACAGATAATCTCAAAAATTCAGAAATATAAGACTTTGTATTACCTGATTGTTTCAACTTGGCAAGGTTCATGAAAGGTGCCTTTGTATATCTTCTATCAAATCTCTCCACCACTCTTCTAGTGAACTCGGAGTAATTAGTCACATTGGCATGGCCCAATGTAGACAAGCCATGGAACCACCAGTCATGTGCTTCACCCTCAAAGTGCAGCGCTGCAATCTTGATAGCTTCCATTTCAGGGACTTTGTTTAGCTGGAAGTAGATGTCAAGTTTTTATACCCATGCTTTGGTATAACACTTGGATGACCCATCAAAATTGGTTATAAATAATCCGTCCATAGAGTGATGTCGATCATGATTCTGAGTGAATCTGTTATCTCTATGTTGATGCCTTGGTCTTCTTTTGTCCTTGAGGTGACAGAACTATTGAAAACTAAAGTGATCATTGAATCTATGATTTTGAGATTCATATTCTTCAAATTAGTCTTCAAGGGATGCTTTTTCTTGTAACCCTTCATTTCCCACAGCCAAAACGGTAGGCATGGTGGAGCGTTGGGAAACTTGTGGCTGGTGCACTTGTCGATCATTCCAGTGGTGAGATATGCTAGAGCTTTCTCCAAGATAAAATATCTTAGGAGATTCTTTGATTATGTCCATTCTCATATCTTTGATCTCTCTAGAAAGACCTTGCATGACTTTTAGAAGGGGTTTTGCAAACTCCTTCCCTTCTTCATCACTTCCAGATTCAGGGGCTTTACCCTTGTCTTGATCATCATTGGTGTAATCAAATTTCTTTTGTCTTATTCTTAGGTACCTCTTCTCTCTATCAGTAAGAGGCTCATATTCTTATGAAGACATATTGTCTTTGGATCTTCAAGAAAGCACAAGCTGTGCCAAGATGATTTCTTTGATACCACTGTAATATCCCCAAATGGGAACAAGCAGCAATACTAAACAATACTGCTTAGAAATAATGCAGTTCAGAAAAATAAAAGAAGCAGGCCAATATGGAGGCTCAATAATGAAATTTACATCAGAAAATCAGAGTTATATTGAAGCCAATGAGTTCTACAACAAAAAAAAGAAGACTTTACATGAAGAAATCCCTCAAAATGAGGTGTTGCGACCATAGAATATGACTGGACAAGCTTGAAAAAATTATTTTTATTTGTTGAAACAGCAGTATATTACACTTCAGATCTAGAGCAGATCTATGTACAAAATATTAGATCTATATCAGATCTGTACACTAGAAAGGCTCCTCTACAAATACCCCTTGGGGTTTTGAGCAAAAAGTGAAGTACATGCAGTAGATCTCATATCTAATGCAGTAGATCCACAGAATGATTGAGAATTTCTGAAGAAAATACATCAGTATTCAAATCAGATATGAATGTAACATGGATTAGATCTATAATCCACAGATCACCATAGTGAAGGGAAGATTCCAAACACCAGAGATATCTCTCCCAAAGTATGCCAAAACACCCTGCACCTTTCTCCTTGCAAATAACGCAGTATTGGAAGATGGAATGTGATTTAAGCTCTAGAAATGGTTTGGCCTCAAGCCAAGATCTAAAAATGAGCTCCAATCATCCAATACTCTCTTTCTAGGGGGATAGAAGACTCTCCCATTGAAAAGAGGCACTAGAATGGCCTAGATCTAAGTAGATATAGCCTCCACTTACTGTAGTTTACAAAGAAAAACAAACCCTCAACAGGATCTGCGTTGTAGTTGGAAGAAGATCTTGGCCAAATGCCTAATAGTGGTCAAGAAATGCAAGACTCCTCCAAGAGCTTCTCAATTGAAGAGGTGGGATTCCCGATCAGGAACACACAGTGCTAAACAACACTATTATCTGATAAACAACCAAGAGAATAAGAAATGTCTAAATAGACAATATCTTCAGAAATAATATGTTCATCAACAACCTTCTCTTGTTGTCCTTCTCTTCCCTTTATAATATTTAGATCTTGCAAAACCCTAAACCATCTCAATTATTTAGCTTCTTTCACATGTGTAGCCTCTAGCTAAAACTGCGTTGTCCATCAATGAGGATCACTTCTTCTAGACAACATTGTTGATTTGGTCATGGTTGACCCAGTCAAATAGCTCAATCCCTTTCACACATAAGGGTTTTTTATTAAGATAGCCCAGAATTTATATTTTTTCACATGTGGAATTGATTTATTCACTGTTTCAGGAGTTTTTATTGTCCTCCTTTACACATAGATTCATGCAACAGGAAAATGAAACAAAATTGTATATTCCCATTAGCTTGGGCTAATTGGGAATATTACATTCAACTCCTGCAGCCGTTTGACAATAACCGATAGATTAAACTCTGCAATTATGCTGGAATTTTGCTTTAAAACAATGATGTGGTGGTGTGGATATGGTGGAAAGTTGTGGGAGGTTTAGCACAAAATTGACGTGTCAAGGAAAGTGGGTCCACCCGTAGCCTGCAGATCGCAGATTTTGTTATGTTTCGTGGGATGTAAATATTTAATTATGTGATTTACGATATGTGGGTGATATCACTCATTAGTTGTAAAACTTTCCTTGATAGGGTCATGCACGTCATTCACCAAATGGATGAGGTTTCCTAAGCCATTTCAATGTGATATATGAAATTTTTTGCATTTTTTAAGCCTATCTTAAGTTTAATGTTCAGCTCCATTCATGCCGCTTCAGTCAAATCAGTCCCATATCATGTCAATTGTCATTACCCATGCATTTAAATTCAAAAGTTCCAACCTGTCAGTTTTTTCAGAATTTCGTAGCGATTTACAAAGGAAATCCAAAGATTTCACTACGAAACTGCCAAATAATTTCGTATCGAATCTGTCAGCAGCCTAACTATCTTCGCTACGAAAATGTGTTTTTTCATCCAAGGTTGTCAGAGTTATGTGAGGTGTCATTTTATGATTAGAGGAGTAAAGGTGGAGTTCATTCAAGGTCGTTATGGTAAGTTTCAAATGTACACAATTGTGTTTTATGTAATCATGATCATTTTTGCTTGCATGTGCTATGATTAAAATCCGAACCGACAGTTAACCTTTTAAACCTCACCCTAAAACAACCTTGTGTCATATTATTATTTATCCTTGCATATGAGTCGATAAATTGAGAGTTTCTTCATCGATCCAAGCAGGTTGCTGTCAAATTCAAATTCTACAGGTGTCATCAACAAGCGAGGCAGTGAAGTCTATAAAGCATCAATGGTTGCAAGAAAGAAAACGAACAAGGGTGGCCATTTTCACAGGTATGAACCCATGGATTTTAACTTACTCAATGAAGACCCTATTGCTATGGAGGTTTTCACGAGGATTGGCTACTTGCAATTCTACCAGAGGATGCATGGTTTCTATAAACAAGTTTCAAAGGATTTTTCCACTAACTTTATAGGAACAACATCAAAGGTTGGGATTCTGAATCTCAGAGTGAGACCAGAGAACATATCATTAACTACAAGGATCCATAGAGGTGGTGAAGAGTGGTTTAAAGGTACAAAATTCACAATGCAGGATTGTAAGTATTTTCTCCAGCAAGAAAAAAATGAAGTTGATTTGAGCAATGCTATCCCTACGAGTTTTATGAAGGAGAATTATGCAAAACTACTGATGGTCATTAAAGAATATTTCACATGGTTTACTCATAGCATATCAGACTTCTTCTGCACTTTGTAGGTAAGAGATCACTTGACTTACCTTTCTATTTATACAAGAGTTTAGGTAAAATGTCAGATAAGGTTCAAGTCAAGACAAAAGGCAATGAGACATCTCTTTTCATCATGGTCTAATAAAATTGTTAGTGTTGGAAGAATTGAGAAGGATAAACAAAGATTGAACTTCTTTCTTATTTATGAGTGGTTATGAAATTGATGTCGTCACTCCAAAGAAAACCTTGAAACCTATAACTACTACATCAGTAGCTGCAACAGAAAAATTTGAATAAGAAGGTAGACAATGCCCTGCAGAACAAATGGACATAGGAGTAGAACCTCTACAAAAGACTGACACCACTCAAGAAACACTTGCAAAAAAAAAACATAAAGTCAGAAAACAAGGCAGTAAGAGGATAAATATAAGAAAAAAATTGGCCAAAGGGAATCTGGAGGATATAATTCATGCAATTGATATTAAAGAGTCACCACTAGTGCAAGCAGAAGATATTGAAGGTGATGAAAGAAAACTAAAAAAAGGTAAGATTGGTAAGAAATTAGATTTTGTAGGTGAAGATGGTGGCTTTATATTTCAACAAAGGAATTCAATGAATAGTTTTTCAAAGAAGGCCATGGAGAGAAAAAATATAGATAAAATCAGCGAAGTTGTACAACCAATAAGCATCATATATTTTTCTCCATCAGTAGAGGAAGAAGTGGTTATCAGGCAGAGAAAGGGCAATGAGAAAATAGTTGAAAAAATAGAAATAGAATCCGTCAAAGAACAATTGAAGGAAGAAGGTAAAGAGATATTAGATTTGAATACTGAGGCAGAAAAGCATAGGTCTGAGAAGGTTCGATTTGAACAAATGATGAAAAGATGGGAAGGCCAAATCTCAACTGTCTCAAAATCTATGGAAAATGCCAAAATATTGTTGAAGAGGACTCAAGCATTAAGAGGGGTGGTCAAACACACCAGGAATATGAACTTATACTTGCAAGCTAAAAATAGAGCATTAAAGGATCAAGTGGAAGACCTTTAGGAGTAGCTGGACTTGATTTAGAACAACAAATTTTGGTTTTTTAGGCAGTTTTGTAGCGTGCTTCAGGCTTGAAGCCAGAAAAATGCTACAAAATTTCTAAAGGTGCTATTTTACTTTGAAATTCAGTTTTCTAAAGGATTAAGGAGGGGGGTTGTTTGTTTTAAAGATATTTTGGCTTATTGAAGGTTCTTGACTAGCAAAGGTGGCAAGGAGTTAGCAGAAAAGGAAAAATTTCATACGCTATGAAACTTCCTAAACTTTTCTATTTCGTAGGGAGGGGTTTTTTGAAGATTTTTTAGGATTCCAATAGCACATGAGCATTTGGAGACATCCAACTTATCAGTGGTCCATCCCAGCATAGACTCGTTACTCAAAATAAGTGTCACACATCTAGCTCACCAATGATTAAAGTGGATATTATCCTTTCCTGAAAAGTAGGACTGTGTTTCCTAAATCTAGGGGGTACTTTAAATATCTTAGTGATGGTGAATTGTATCTCGAACATGTGATCTCTATTACGTAACTATTTAACTGTTAAGAAAACTGAATGTAATAAATAGGAAGCAAATTCCTATTAGGAGTGTGACTTATTAAAGTATAGTTGTCCTTTTTCCATTCCAAGAAAGTAGTTTCAGTTATTTTATTGTTGGAATCACGATTGTCGTTAGACCAAAACCTGTAGGCATTAGTCTCTGCTACAATCACCAGAGTTAGGATCCATGAGAGGCGGTTAGTCCATGCCGCGAAACACACAGGGAGCATTGAATCCAATGTCCAACAACTTCCCCCCCCCCGCCCCCCCCCAATGCGAGCCGGGTGAGTTTCGAACTCGAGACCTATCGCTATGATACAAATTATTGGAATCACAATTGTCGTTAGACCAAAAAATTCAGGCATTAGTCTCTGCTTCAATCGCCAGAGTTAGGTTCCATGAGAGGTGGTTAGTCCATGTCGCGAAACACATAGAGAGCATTGAACCCAATGTCCAATAGTTAGGTGTCAGAGTTGGAGTTCAAGGATGTAGCCAGCTAGGTAGATCATTTACATTGTAAAGAATGTCTATTTATAGATTGAACATCGAAGAGCAAAGGGTTGGATAATATTGCACAAAATTACTACTTGTATGCTTTTTCCATTATCAATAATATATAGTGACATTCTACTTCCAGACCTGATATTATAATAAGGTGTTTAATGTTTTGTTTCTCTATATATTTTATATCTAATCACTTGCAGTGAATTTTATCTCTAATTACTCATAATTCATGTTGTCATGCTCTGGCTTCCTTTAGGGGTTGAATTGTTGTGTTTTCCTTATGTTGTGTGTATGAATCATCCTTATTGAAAACCTCTATTTGCCTCAGCTTCCAAGTGAAGAATTACTTTCACTAAGTTCATTGATGTTGACTCCATAGCCCAATGGTAGAAAGCCTTCATTGGTCAACCTGTAATCAAACAAAACCAAGTCACAGCTCATAGACTTAGCCATTTAGTAGTATTTCTATTGAAAATCATAAATTCCCTTTGAGAGAGCCCTTTCAAACTGAAGAGGCTAATCTATAGTTAGCAGTGGTTTGAAAGAGTTACATTGAGTTGACTGATGAGCAACCTATGAAGATCAATGTGGTGATAACACCAAGAATGACATGGCAAGGTATAGGTGGGTATGCCCGCAGCACGTAGGTCACAGATTTTATTATGTGTTGCGGGATGTAAACTTTAAACTTTGTGATTTCCATATGTGCTCGGGTCCCACCCACTTCAAAAATCGCACTTCGAAGCTTTTGTAATGATCTTGGGTGCTTTATATTTTGGAACTTGCGATGTGCGCTATGCACTTAGGTCCCACCGCATCGCACATCGAACTTCTGCGGTTATGAAACTTACCTCCTGTGGTTGTCCTTTAAAGTTTGCGATTTGTGATTGCGATTGGGTCCCAGTTGACATTGCACATCACACTTCACGGTTTTAACATTTTAGCTTTGCAACTTATCTTTTGGAACTTGTGATGTGCATTGTGCACTCGGGTCCCATCACATCGCACATCACACTTCGTTGAATTTAACATTTACCCTTTGCACCTATCTTACAGAACTTTCGATTTTGGCCCACGCAACCAGATTAACTCTTTTTTTAGTTTCTAATGCCTTTGTGTTCAAATCATCAATATTTTGGAGGCGAATTTCAATAATGAGCGGGGATGGTTGACGTGGATGGGTTAGGACAGGTGATGTGAGGTGGATTCAAGGTATGATAGTTGAGGGAGTAAAAAGGAACTTAGGATAAGAGAAATAACAAAGGGGTGGAGTTAAAGGATATGCAATGCGGTCGGGGACTTAGGATAAAACCATACCATAAGGTCCCAAATTTGGTAGAAATCATCCCTTTTCAGAACTTTAGAGCAAAATTTGAACTCTTCAGTTTGATTTCTCTTTAGCTTGATTACATGAAACAATCAAGCAGTTTTTAGGCTACATATATATAGCATGAACTTTGCATTTCTCCTTTCTCAACAAATCTACCTACCCAATTTACAATTCCTTACATTTTTTCTCCTTTTAGGGTGCATTTAGACTTGCAGACCTTGACATCATTTTTCTTTTGGATTTGTAACCTATCACCTACCCCTTATTTCTCCTATTGCTTCAGATTAAGTTGTTGAACCAACATCATTTTCTACCTAACTACTGATAGGCCAAGATTAAACAGTTTTGAAAATCCTCATTCTCTAAGATATCAACAGAAAATTCAAAATTGTACAGTCATGCTTAAGATGTATGATTGAACAAACCTTTTTAAAAAGTAGTGGCATTTTGATTTGCAGTACTTTCAGAAATATTTATTTTATGTGTGGGGATTTCTTTCTCCTTTTTTTTTAATGCCCTCTTTTCTTCTTCTTCTTTTTTTTAATCTTTCTTTGGAAAATACTTCTGAATATTGAAATCTATGTACAATATGAAAATTTTTCCAAGAGGAAGTACACAGTCACCTTGTGATACTGTAAATTATAGGACTTTAATAGTGGCTCCAGCTGGGGATGACACTTATGTTTAGGGAAGTGTCAAGAACACCAAGACCAGTAGCCTTATATACTTCTCCTCTGCAACACTTTGACTGATCTCTCTTTTTCTTATCAAACTAGTCTTATGGTCTTCACTTCGGGCTTCAACCTTGTCCAACGGATTATTGGAAATTGTAAGGCTATGGTATTTACAATGATGAAAGTTTAATGTGATTTTTTAACAAAAATAATGTTTTAGCATCCTGCCATTGACAGGACCTTCAAACAGCTCTGTTCCATCCATTTCTTGCAAGAAAAATGCATTATCTCCTCTGAAATAATGAATAATGTATGGGCCTTTCCACAGGTTTTCAAACTTACCATGTTTACCTTTATCTTCTATTCTGGAATCCCATTTCAACACTTTATCCCCGATATTGAAATTATTTTCTTTTTCTCTTTTGTCAATAATCTTCTTCATATTTTCTTGCACCACCTTATTTTTGTTGTACACCTCTTATCTGGATTGTTGGAGCTGAATCATTTGGCATATTCTCCTTTGTACATCATTTTCTTCAGCCTACACCTCTTGAATGAGTTTCATCGATGTCACTCCTAAGGATGTTGGGAAAATTGCATCCATTCCATAGACTAACTAGTATGGTGACATGCCAATAGATTTCTTAGTTGTCAATCTACCAGCCCACAATGCATGCAGCAATTTGTTATGCCAAGATTTCTTATTGTCTTCCAGCAACTTCTTGATGATGTTTACCAGGCTCTTGTTGGAGGAATCATCTAGTCCATTACCTTGAGGGTAATAATCTATTGAATGCCCCAAAGAAATGTGATATCTATGGAAAAAGTATACTATCTTCTTGGAGTTAAAAGTAGCAACATTATCTGTAATGATTTTCCTAGGACAACCAAATCTACACACGATGTTGGATTCGAGGAATTTGATAATCACTGAGTCAGTAGCAGTTCTGGAAAGGATGGCCTCTATCCATTTGGTAAAATAGTCTGTAGTAGTAAGGATCCATTTATGCTAGGCCGAGGAGGAAGGGTGGATTTCTCCAATGAAGTCTAAACCCCATTGTTGGAAAGGAGATTTAAAATAGATTGGTTGCAAATGCAGAGGAAACAAATTCTCTTTCCCTAAAAAAATTGGCATTTATGATAGGTAGCTAGCATTTCATGGACATCTGGGAAGGGATTAGACAGTGGTTTTCTAGTAGAGATGGCCTTCACAATCCCCTTCATGAAATTCATGCATAATCCTATCTACATCCTCTTGAATCAAACATTTAAGCAATATTCCCCCAAAAAATCTTTCTAGTATAAAACCTTTTCTAGGATGCAGAATTTTACAACTTTCAATTTCAAGAATCTAGATTTTGTTTTGGACAAACTAGGAGGAAAATTTAAATAAAATAGAACATATAGTATATCTATGTACCAGGGAGAATTTAGGAATATTTCCTCAATAGGTGGAGTCGCCATCTCATCTTGTTCATCCAGTGAATGAATCATATTAATGTCTAGTGCTTGAAAAAAAATTTCAACCATAAATTTGGCTAATCCTTGTCCCTTGATCAGTTTGGTGGGGTTGATCTCTAAATCATACTCCAAGATGACAACAATCCACTTGCCTCTTTTTCCGTCAAGATCCTATGTTAGGATGTATTTGACAACTGTATTGGGCACAAATGTAATGATGTGTGAATGCAGAATGTAAACTCTGAAATCTTTCAATGCTTTGATCAGGGAAAAAGCTTTCTTTTCCATGATATTGTACTTCAAAGGTGAATCTCTTAAACCTTAGCTGAAAAATGCTATGGGCTACTCTTATCCCTCTTTATTTTTCTGTAGCAACACAACAACAATTGTGTGCACTGATGCAAAGGAGAAAATGATGAATTTTTTGCTGAAATCAAGGGTGATTAGAACCGGTGATGTAGTGAGTGCCTGCTTTACCAGGTCAAAGGATTGTTTAGCCTCTTTGGTCCACTTGACTCCTAAATCTCTTTTGAGCATGTTGCTGATATTCCTCAGGAGTTCTACAAGGTTTCATATAAACCTCCCCAAATAATTTATCTTTACAATGAAGGATTGCAGTTCCTTGATATTTTTGGGATAGTTAATTTGTAGTATACCCTCAATCTTGTTGGGGTCAATTTTGATCCCTTCTTCAAAAATGATGTGGCCTACAAGATTTCCTTCTTCAAGACCAAATAATGATTTCTTAGGATTCAGAGATAGACCAGACCTTCTGCACTTTTCAAAAACTCTTCTCGAATGGGCCAAATGTTCTTCGTCAATTTTTGAATATACTGTAATTTCATCAAGATATATCACAATGAAAATACCATTTTTTTCTGAAAAAGAAATATCCATTGCTCTTTGAAAAGTGGTACCAACATTTATTAATCCAAAGGGAATTTTTACATATACAAAGGTTCCCCAAGGAGTAGTAAAATTTGTTTTGTGTTGATCATCTGGATGCACTAGCACTTGATTGTACCCTAAAAAGTGATCTAGTAGAGAGATTATTTTGGAGTCCACTACCTTTTGCAATATGTGCTCCATCTTTGCTAAAGGGTAGTTGTCCTGAAGAGATTCCTTGTTTAGATTTCTGAAGTCAATGTAGAGCCTCATCTCACCTGTCTTCTTTCTTACAGGTACAATATTGGAAACCCATTCAGAGTATCTGATTGGGACTATTATCTTGGCATCATGCATTTTCTTTATCTCATTCTCAACCAGAGGCATTTGGAGAGCATTTATCCTGTGCATTTTCTGTTTGAAAGGCTTATGGTTCTCCTTGATTGGGATTTTGTGCTGGATAATATCCGTATCATAATATTTCAAGTGTTCATAACTCCAGGAAAACACATCAATAAACACTTTGAACAAAGAAATGTATTTATTCTTTATGGATGTTGGCAATGTATTTGATAACTTTACCATTTTGGGCTCCTGCTCATTGCCCAAATTACATTCCTCAATATTTTCTTCTGTAGATTCCATTTTTGGTTTCCTAGCCACATCATTGAAATCAAATAGTTCCTCCAGAGGGACAAGTCCTCTAGGCAAGATGTTGTCTCTGAATTACAGTACTTCGAATTCTTCTTTTTTTGGATATTCATGCATCTCTATCCTATGTAGATATTTATTTGCTGAAAAATTAATATCATAATTATGAGGAGGCTCCTCCCTGCACATATGTTCTTTAATGGGCTAGTCTTCTTCACAGTCTAGATCCAAATTGGAACCTTCAAACTCGCCCTTGGATTGCAGCCAATTCTCAATCTGTTTATCATCTCCAAAGACTTTCCAATATCTCATATTGTCAGGAACTGTTGGGTGATGTTTAACCTGCACTATATACTATTTGTTAGGATGAGGTAATTGACTAGTGTTGGCTGAAAATGCTAACCCATTAGCCAGGATATTCTAATTTATTGGAACCACAGCAAGGTCATATTATTCAAATGTTTTAAGGAGGTCAAGGTAAGCATTCCTCTATGCTATCAATCTGGGATGCTTGACTAGATATACTCCTTTGATTTTTTTAATGACCAGGTCAGAGTCCCCATGAATTGAGAGTCTTTTTGGAGTTGGTTACACAACATTTGGTATTAGAGCTTGGGATTCTAGGGTTTCGCTGCTCCAAACAGGTCATCGTGGCATTTTCGCTATAACTTTTTTTCTACGAAGTTTCAGAAGCTGAAATTTTTAGGGTGCGAAGCTGAAATCCTAAGGAATATTGTCTAAAACTTTTAGAGCTTGGTTCGCAATATTTTCAGAGATATCATCTGTGGAAGTTAGGTCTTGTTTCAAGCTCCTAAACAGGTCATCGTGGAATTTTCGCTATAAATATTTTTCTACGAAGGTTCAGAATCTGAAATTCGTATGGTGCGAAGCTGAAATCCTGAGAAAATTCATCAAAAATATTTAGAGCTTGGTTCGCAATATTTTTGTAGATATGATCTGTGGAAAGTAGTGCTTCTTCAGGCTCCTGAATTGCATCTCAAAGAGGTGATCGTGGGAAAAGTTCAATAACTCTCTCTCTGTGAAGTGGATTTGAGTGCCGTAAAAAGTGGTCGCAAGTACACGGACTTTAGTTTCTTGGCTATCAATTTCAGAGACAAAAGACGAAACAGTGACACGTGGCAAGTCCTACAAGTTTGCTCTACTGAACCAGTCCAGAATTAGGTCCTTGTGGGATATTGGACACAACTTTGTCTTGGGGAATCAAAATTAGATCAGACCTGTGGCATTTGAAAGAAGCTTCAAAGGGCTACTACAGGGCTGAATTTCAAATATTTAAGTTTTTCAATTATAGAGATAATTCAATTTCAATATCGAGCTCCTCAAAGCAAGTAAAAGGTATCAATATTGGATTTTAAAATGGCACCTAAAAATAATTCAACACCCATTAAGCCCTCAGAAATCTATACTATAATGCATGAAGTGGAAGAATTGCAGTATGAGATATCAAAATTACGGTACCAAGTGCAACAAATTTCGATCTTACGAAGAGCAACCGAAGCTGACATAGATGGTTTAAAAGAAGAAATGGAGGCTAAGTTGGATGGTTTGAAGGATAAAATAATAGCTAATATGGATGATAAATTAGTGGAAGATCACATCGAGCATCAACAACAAGTTCTCCAACTCTCAAAGGATAACCCAACTTTCGTGCAGAATCTAATGAAACAATAGGAAGATCAACGTGACATCAAAAGAAGTTATGAAGCAGTCATAGAAATAACAAATCAACAAGTACGATCAATTTCAGAGTATCTCGGTAAGTGGAAGAACTTTTCTGTAGAATATTTCACATGGGAGGATGAAAATTTTATACAGAAGCATCAAGAAATAATCAAGCGTTGAGGACAACACTTGTTTGAAGGAGAGGGGCATGTTAAGTCCCTATATTAATAGTATAGCCCCTTATTATGTTAGTGTAGCCCCCCTTATTGTTATTATTGTAACCCTGTAACCCCCATATTGTTATTATTGTGCCCTTAAATTATTATTGTTAGGTCGGCTAGGATTACATTGTGGCCCACTAGGATTACATTATGGCCCCATGAACTCCTATATATAGAAAGGAGGTTTTGTAAATTGTATCATCCAAGAATTGTTCATTCATGTAATGTATTGGAGGTTGCCCCCTCGAAGTGGCTTATTTCTAAGGCGTTGATATCTCATTTCTTCTATTTTTGGAGTTGGTTACACAACAGTAAACCCAAAAGGAGTGCCTCATATTCTACTATATTGTTGGTACACTGAAATTTTAGTTTTTAATAATGCCTTTATACATGGTTATCTTCAGTATTGCATACCCACACCCCTTCTCCTATTCCCGATTTGCCACAAGAACCATCAAAACTCATGTTCCAAAAAGGTTTAGGTTCAGACTTGTGTTGCATAATTTCCATTTGATCTGACTGTTCTCTCTTCTGGCCTTCTTCTACTCCAGCTATTTGTTCATCAATATTTTAATTATTATAAATAATAAATGAATCAAGGTAAGAATGAATAGAGTACAGGGAGTATTTATGAGGCTTTTATTGACTACTCACCATGTATTTCATTAGAGTCTCCCTATACAATCTCCTTTGTTGGCCAAAAACTAGTATGGTAGTATAATTCATATCCATTTGGAGGGTGCCTTGAAGCTTGGCTCCCCATGAGCGTGATAAAAGAATACCATATTTAGGAGGTGTTAGCACCTAATCTAGACCCCAAGCTGAAAAGGGAAAATCAGGGTAACAACTAAACCACGCTCAGCCTTATAGCTAGCCCTACAAGGACAGGAGAGGGCTCTCTCCGTAAAAATAGATATTCAATAAAACACAACATTGGACTGATATTAGGCTAGGTAAAATGATGGGAAAAGGATTTAATAAAATAAAATAATTTTAGGGATGTGCGGGATATAGAAGGGGCAGTTTGAAACAGGGGATTAAATCAGGACACAAGGTATTTCATGGGGCAATATAGGCAGGAAAATTAGCAATTAAAAAATAAATAAGGATGGGATGGAAAGACTGGTGAGCAGCTGAAAAGGGCACAATCATTGAATCCTTTTCAAACAGAAGACAAAATACATAATATGAATGATTTCCCAAGGTAGGGCATGAAAATGGATCCTACCTTTCTATCTTGAAAGCATTCAAAAGGAAATGTTTACGGATGAACGGAACATAAAAATTTACATATGAAACAAAGGAAAGAAACAAATGCTAAATCTCATACCACATGGATCCCATAAATCAGAGCTGCATCTCTTATTAATCCCTGTCAAACTGTACAATGGAGCGCAAAATGTTCTTCCACACTTTTCCCCTAGTGCTGAATTGCAGACTTCTTACCTCAGAACTTCTTTACAAATGATTTACAATTACAATAAATACACTGAAATGTGGGAACATAGATCCGTAGAAAAGGGAGCTGTTCTAACAGATGAAGAAATGAAATGCAATCATATAAATATTTCTAACAATCTTCCCCTAAAGAAGGAACAATATTACATTTGAGTGCTGACAGATTTCACAGTTTTCGCTGTTGCAAAATAAAATAGGCAATCAAATCCTATTTTCTCTGCTACTGTAGACATCTTTGTTTAATTTAAGCTCTTGGCCAGCCGACTGTTTCCTTTGCTTTCCGTTTGAATAAAACCAAATTTTTAATAAAAATACCTTTGAAATGAAACTTTGCCTTTAGTGAAGGGAAAATCGATTTTTTTGGATGAAAGGAGCGAAGGGAAGGAGGTGGGACCTGCATAGCAATCGGAATCGGACGGAAGCGGAGGTGAAATGTATATAAGATATGGTAATATGTTATGTGGCGGTGCCTTTGCAATGGGCGATTGAAAGCAAAACTTCTGATGTGATTTGGGGACATGGCCTTTGTAATAAAAAAAATGGAAAAATTTTAACTTTTACAAAGGAGAAGGGCTTTTGTAATCAATGGCAGAGGATTTAAATGGTGGGACAAGGGATTATATATCGCAATCGCATCGGAGATGGGGAGTGGGTTAAAGTGCTGAATATAAAATATGCGATGCGATCGGAAGATCAGAGGAGGGGCTATGATCAATTGCATCTGAGGGAGAGATGTGGCGATCCGGAGATTAGAGGAGGGGATGCGATTGATCTGATCGAGCACAAGACTTTGCGATGCGATCAGAATGGGAGGTGCGGTTGGATCGGGCGCAGAACTTTTGCGATACGATTGGATCGGGGGAGAGAAGGGAAGGGTTACGATTGCGACGGAAGGGGAAAGGATGGGGTTTTTATAATATGAAACTTAAACTTTTTTCTAAAGTTTAAGGGGTTATGGAAAGGGGTAGTGGTTTATAACGGCAAGGACTTTATAATATAAAAAATTTTATTATAAAGTTCTATGGCATGGAGGGGAAGTGGTTGATACATAAATCACATATTTATTTAAAAGCTTTATAATGTGATTTTATAATCAGAGGGGGGGGGGAAAGGATTATATTAAGGGAAGTATTAAACGTTAAACATAAAGTTTAAGGGAAAAATGGGAAATAGGGATTATTTGAAGATATAGGGAATTTTACTTCACTTAAGCATAAATTTTAATCCAGAAGTCAGTTTTAAGAGTGTAATATACCGTTGGAAAGCTCTTTCTGGGCTCTTTCTGATGGATCTACTTGGAAGATTATTTGGTGTTGAACATGCTATGAAAAACTCCTTTGAAGGCAGGATGATGACTTTGTGGAGATGGCAGCTTCTGAGTTGTGACTTATTACATCTGATGTCATAAAATTACATAATGAATGATAATAAAGGCAAGATATCATGTTTTCACCTCAAAACATGGTTTTTGGGTGAAAATTATATCAAACTAAATAAAATATCTCTCTGATCTTCCAAGTGCTATGACTTTGAGCTTGTTTGGCTTCCTCATGACCTTGCTGATATTTATTGACATTTGACCCACTAATTTGACCATGGTGAGACCCTAGAAACTAATGAGACCCATCCTATGACCTACTGATATGATTTTGAGAATGAAAGCGACTAATGACTAAAGACCATAGAGAGGAAAATTAGCAAGTACCTCATGAGGGAAAACTGATAAAAAATGACTACCATCAATGAATCCATGACCTAGCAGAATGGTGAAATTTATTTTTTATGAGACACCTAATATGCAAATGCAAAAGAGAAGTTTTGATCTCTGATGGCAGTATGACTAGACTAACACTAACATTGGCTTCAATGGGGATGGTAGCTCCTTGGAGGTGCCAAGAAAACTGTAGACCAAGTAGCCTTATCAATTGGGCATGGAGTCAAAAATACTGAAAACTGACACAAATGCAAACTGAATCTGACTCAAGACTAAGACTGAAACTGAAATGAAACCAAACCATACACATATCACCCAAGTTTTATAGCCTTCACCTCGAACCCCAAACTTGAATGACTGTGCATTTGAACTCTGATAAAAAAATAACATGGTATATACAATGTTGATGAGACAGATTCTGATCCCTATCTTCAACAATGGTAGTGCTTCAATAGCCTATTATTTAGTGCTCCACCCAGACAATCCTGGCCATCCATTTTCGAAAGCAAGAAGGCATTCTGTCCCCTGTATGTTGTAATTCTGTATGGTCCCTTCCAAAGGTTTTCAAACTTACAGTGCTTCCCTTTGTCTTCATTTCTTGCATCCCATTTCAACACTACATCATCCAGCTGAAACTTCTCTACTTTTGTCTTTTGATCATAAATATTTTTGATCTTCTCCTGCAAATGACTCGCTTTTTGTGACACTTCTTCTCTTGTTTGTTGAAGGTGGATCATCTGGTTGATCCTTCGCTGGTTGTCATCATCTTCACTACCAACTTCTTGTAACAATCTCATAACTAGAACTGTAAGAGAAGTAGGAAAGACAGCATCAGTACCATAAACCAGCTCAAAAGGTGACATACATATTGATTTTTTACTACTAACTCTGTCTGCCCACAGTTCGTTGATGAGATTTCGATGCAAATTTCTTTTGTTTGCCTCCAACATTTTCTTAATTATATTCATCAGCGATTTGTTCGATGACTCTGCTAGGCCATTGCCTTGTGGATAATACGTTGTTGAATGGCCAAGCATGATGTTGTATTTGTCACAAAAATAGACCATTTTCTTTGATCTGAACGCGGCTGCATTATCTGTCACAATTTTACATGGGCTGCCAAAACGAGATAAAATATTCGATTCAAGGAATTGAATAATTAGCGCGTCAGTCGCTTGCCTGGCAGGGATGGCCTCGATCCATTTCATAAAGTAATATGTCCCAGTCAATATCCATCGATGTTGTGCTGAGGACACGGGATGTATTTCTCCTATAAAATCGAGCCCCCACTGCTGAAAGGGCGCATTCAGTGAAACTGGTTTCAAAGGAAGTGGAAGCAATTTCTTCTTCCCTTGGAAAATTTGACATTCATAAAAATTCATCATTGCTTTATATAAATCAGAAAATAATGTGGGCCAATAATACCTAGCTCTCAATACCTTGTTGGTTGTAGTTTTCCAAAACAAGTGACCACCACAGTCACCTTTATGGAAATCGTGCATTACCTTCTGAGCTTCTTCTTCAACCAAACAGTTGAGCAGAACGCCTCCCGGATCCTTCCAATATAGAGCATTGTTTAAAATACAATACTTTGCAGATTTAAGCTTCAAAGATCTACCTTTACTCTTAGACATGCCTATAGGAGGTGACAAATGCTGAAGAACATAAACAATATCTAAATACCAAGGGGACTACAGAAAAATATCTGAAATGGGAACCAGCAAACCTTCATCTTCCTCTTCTGACATTGCTGTAATGAGGTTTATATCTAAAGCACTCAAATTTGATTGAGCCATCAATTTCGCCAAGCCTTGGCCTTTGATCAACTTTGTGGGCTTGATCTCCAGATCGTACTCCAACATAGCTGCTATCCATTTGCCTCTTCGCCCTTCTAGATCAGTTTTCATTAGCACATCCTTGACTGCTGCGTTGGGGACATATGCTATAGTATGTGAATGCAGAATATAGACCCTAAAATCCTTCAATGCCTTGACAAGAGCCAATGCATGTTTTTCAATAATATTATATCTTAAAGCAGCATCTCTAATAGTCCTACTGAAAAAGGCAATTGGCTTTTCTACTTCATCTCTCTTTTGCATTAAAACAACAGCCATAGTATGCTCGGATGCAAACGAAAATATGATAAAATCTTGAGTATAGTTGGGGCTAATCAAAACTAGGGCATTAGACAAAGAAAACTTTACCAAATTGAATGACTTGATAGCTTCTTCACTCCACTTAACAGTGTTGTCTTTCTTCAACATATTGGTCATTTCTCTCAAATGTTCAGCCAAGTTTGGTATAAATCTGCGCAAAAAATTCATCTTACCATTGAAGGCCTGAATCTCTTTCTTGTTCCGTGGAAGATCTATGAGCTGAATTGCCTCCACTCTAGGTGGATCAATGTGAATACCATCCTTCGAGATGATATGCCCGAGCAATTTTCCCTCATCCATGGAAAAAAGGCTCTTCTTGGGATTGAGATAAATCCCAAACTTTCTGCAACGCTGAAAAACCACTCTTAAATGGTGCAAATGCTCATCATCTGAACCTGAAAACACTGTCAAATCATCCAAATAAACAATAATAAAAACATCTTTTTCATTTTCAAAAGCAATTTCCATTGCACGCTGGAAGGTGGCTCCAGCGTTCTTCAGTCTGAAGGGCATCTTAGCATACTGGAAGGTTCCCCAGTGTGTTGTGAAGGCAGTTTTATCTTGGTCATTCTCATGCACCAAGATCTGGTTGTATCCTGAGTAGCCATCAAGTAGTGACATCCTAGGTGCTCCAACTACTCTTTGCAAAGTATGGTGCACTTTCGGCAGTGGGTAATTATCCTTTAAGGAAGCCTTATTCAAGTTCTAAAAATCAATACACAGTCTTATTTCTCCATTCTTCTTACGCACTGGAACCAAATTTGAAATCCAATCAGAAAATCTGATGGGAACTATGATACCTGCTTTGTACAACCTGTTTACCTCCTTTTCAATTGATGGCAGAAGCTTCAGATTGATTCTTCTCAGCTTTTGTCTGAATGGCTTTTGATCCGGCTTGATAGGAATGGTATGATGGATTATGTTCTTATCATACACTTTCAAATCTGAATAATCCCATGCAAATACATCAGAAAATTCAGAAAGAAATTTAACATACTTCTCCTTTACCTCAGGGGACAATGCCTTTGACAATTTGACAAACTTGGGCTAGTCAGCTGTTCCAATATTCACATCTTCAACTCCTTTCTTTGTGGGCACCAAGCTTGGTTTCTTTGCGACATCATCCTGATCAAAAATCTCCTCTAGAGGTATGCGACCTCTAGGAATTACATTATCCTTTAGCTGCAAAATATCCATCTGATTTGTTTCCATTTCCTGATCATCAACCTCATACTCACCTTCTATTGGAGTTTCTTTGAATTTTCCATCACCCTACAAAAATGCATTAATGTCATTATCATCCCAAAATACTTGCCAATACCTTAAATTGTTTGGAACAGCGGGCCTATGTTTGACATAGATCTCAAATGTATTGCTAGAGTTCATCAGAATCTTTAAGTTTCTTGCAGTAGTGGAAATTGAATCAGCAATGAGGTTCTGCATCCTGGGCACAGCCTTCAAAGTATACTTTGGGAATGTCTTCAAGATATCCAGAACTGCATTTCCGTATGCCTTCAATCTCGGATGTTTTGCTTGGTATTCTCCTTTCACCTGTTTGATTATCAATTCAGAGTCACCATACACAGAGATCCTTTTTGAATTCAACTTCTTCAAAATTTTGAGACCTGCAATCAAAGCCTCATATTCTACTTCATTGTTAGAGCAATCAAAATCTAACTTATAAGCACAAACTCTAACATTGCTGGGAATCTTCTCAGGCTGGAAAACAGGGCTCCTAATCCATATTCCAATAACAGCTCCATCCTTACCAAAAGCTCCATCAAAATCCATACTCCACAGGCCTTATTCTTCTTCTTGAAGATGCTGGAAATTTGTTTCTTTCTCTTCTTTATTGTCCTTTTGCTGCTGGTAGGCAGGAGGCTCAGAAGTGTTTGCTGCTTTATCCTTTTCTTTTTTAAGGACTTCTCTAAAATTCTCTAAAATCTCAGGTATTTCACCCACTTGTACCAACTGAACATTCTCATCATTTAAACCACCATCTGAATACAAGACAAAAGACTCTAAATCTGTATGGACAACATTAATGGGATGATTTACAGGCTTGTATTTGCTGGTAATCATATATTTCATTTTCTTTTCTCTATATAACTTTCTCAACTGGCCAAATACAGGGATAGTGGCATAAGAGAAGTCAAGCTGCATGGTTCCCTTAAGTTTTGCACCCCAAGACCTAGATAGAAGCATTCCAAACCTTGGTGGGACATCAACAACAACTACATCCATCAATACATTCTTTGTTGGATTCTGATCTAAAGACACTACCAAATATTTGATTAGACCAATACAGTGGACCCTAATTGAGTCAAAGGAATACAAATCATGATATTTTTGAGTGATATCAACACCTAGCTTCTCCATGACAGCTTTGGGCATCAAATTATGTGAGGCCCCAGAGTCTAACATAGCATTATGAAGGATAAACTCATGTACTTTAAGACTTAGGTAAAATGGAGGGACTTCATTTTCTTCAGATTCTTCTATGGTTGGACCGAAAATAAGTTCAGGGTAGTCATCTTCTACATTAACCATATCAGAAACAGAGTCTATTTGTAAGACTTTAGACACCTCAGTTTTATATGCACTATTCTTCACCAACTCTGTGAGGGGAATAGACACTTTTAACTTTGAAATTTCATTTTCTAAATTAAAGGAGGGAGATTTTTCTACCTCTTTAATGGGCGGGTCGTTCTTCTCTGTTTGCTCCTTTGTTGAGCTCTGTTGTTTCTTTTCATTTGTTGTATTAGTAACTACAGATGCTTTTCTAGAAGAAGGGTTGGCTGGCTCTTTTGAATTCTTCTGTGCATCGTTCTTCCTTTGGAGTTAGTTTCTCTTTTGAATGGGACTGATTGTAACCTATCTGTTCCTTAAAGAGTACTGCCTTTGCTGAGCCGACAGAGCGTTCATATACCCTCTCTAGTAATCATCGGAATCTTCTTCCAATGCTGTGTCATTGGCCAAAATGAAATTTTCATCCCTTTGGACATCTGGAGTCACCACTATGTATTCTTCATCTTCTGTGAGGAAAATTGGTGCACCATCAGCTGTGAAAAAGTGATTAGCCTCAATCACAGGATCATCATCATCTAAATCTGTCCCTTGCATGTACTTCTGATGCAATGGAGTTTTAATCTATTGCTGTGATGGCGCAGCCTGGTCTTGCGTTCTTTGTTCTCTCTGTTTAATTCTGAATTGCAGTTGCTGTCCTCTGAAATTTGGATTTCTTATTTGAGGCTCCGGTCTGTCTGCAATGATTAACCTATCAACCATTTTTTCTACTGTTCTGATCAGAGTGTCTGTTTTTCTGTCTGAAGCAGAGGCCTTCTCCTTTACGATGACTCTTTTCTCAGCTCTGTTTCGTGCTCTTTTAGCCAACAGATTAGCTTCAACGCTTACTGCTATCTTCTGCATGTCTTCAAGTGAAGACGGGTCTCTTTCATGCAGCTGATATGACATGTCGACATCAAAACCATTGGGAAATTTCAGCAATGCTAATCCCACAGGAGGTTTCAAGTTAGCTGGAATAGCATTATATACAGCATTGAATCTTAAAAAATAATCCTGCATGGTTTCACCCACATTTATTTTAATGTTCTCATACTCAGACAAAATTTGGAGTGGGTTCTTTTTTACCTCCCACTAGTCCAGGAACTGAGTGTGCAACTCCTGTAAAGTGTGAATTGAGCCTGGTGGTAAGGCTCTAAACCACTTTCAAAATTCACCTCCAAAGATTTGAACAAACAGCCTGATTGTTACATTCTTTGCTTCTACGTCATGTAAATCGAAAAATTCATTCATTTTATCAACATGATGCTGAGATATAGTGCTCTGAGTAGCATCAAAGATGGGGATTTTGCTTTGATAGTCAGCAGGCATGTCATTGAGGACCTGGGGTAAAACTAGGGGTGCATACCTGGCAGCCATAACTCTGGGTTGATTTACAACAGGATTTGTAGGATTTAAGGGAGGTGTTGATGGAGGAGATGATAAATGGGAATTGACTGTAGGGGATGCAGATGAACTAAGAGGAGGAAATGCAGATCCTGACAACTCTAAAGGCTCAGGAATATTTGTTTCAGTGATAGACTGAGGGGAATTCAAAGTGTAATCATCAATGGAGGAATTTTCTCTTTGGACTTCAATATCTAGAAGGAAGTCAAGATCTAAAACTGTATCATCAATGTCATTTTCAGACTTATTCCTAAATAAAGAAAGCTCAAAATTCTCGTCAAAGGAAAGGTCTTCTACAAAAAACCACTCACTGGGCCAAGTATAGGATCTGAAGACGGGTCTGGGGCTTAATGATCCTTCTTTTCTTCTGACAATTCTTGGGATAAGATTTCGATTTTCAAGCACAGGGGGAGGATTTGGATCTCGATTAGCCCTGGTGTATCTTCTTGAAGCTAGTGTGGTCGAATTTCTGTTTTACAAAATTTTATTTCTAGCCTAGCAAACTCTGAACATCATCATCCAAAAGTATAGAATTATCTGATGTATTGGGGCAATTTGCAAGTCAGATGTTACGTTTATAAAACTAGACCAGAGATTGACTGAAGCAACGTTTATCTACTTATGCACTTGCAAAGAAATGTTTAGTTCGAAGGCTACTTGGCATAACTTCAGGCTCCGTCTGTAGTTTATAAAACGAATAACACTAACAGACAAACAATCTTGAGCGTTCCCCAGTATGGTCGCCAGAGATGTTAGCACCTAATCTGGACCCCAGGCTGAAAAGGGAAAATCAAGGTAACAAATAAACCACGCTCAGCCTTGTAGCTATCCCTATAAGGATAGGAGAGGGCTCTCTCCATAACAACAGATATTCAATAAAACACAACAGTGGACTGATATTAGGCTAGGTAAAATGATGGGAAAAGGATTTAATAAAATAAATGAATTTCAGGGATGTGTGGGATATATAAGGGCAGTTTGAAACGGGGAATTGAATCAGGACACAGGGTATTTCATGGGGCAAGATAGGCAGGAAAATTAAAAATTAAAAATTAAATAAGGACGGGATGGAAAGACTGGTGAGGAGATGAAAAGGGCACGATCGATGAATCCTTTTCAAACAGAAGACAAAATACAGAATATGAATGATTTCCCAAGGCAGGGCATGAAAATGGATCCTACCTTTCTATCTTGAAAGCATTCAAAAGGAAATGTTTACGGATGAATGGAACATAAAAATTTACATATGAAACAAAGGAAAGAAACAAATGCTAAATCTCATACCACATGGATCCCACAAATCAGAGCTGCATCTCTTATTAATCCCTGTCAAACTGTACAATGGAGCGCAAAATGTTCTTCCACACTTTTCCCCTAGTGCTGAATTGCAAACTTCTTACCTCAGAACTTCTTTACAAATGATTTACAATTACAATAAATACACTGAAATGTGGGAACATAGATCCACAGAAAAAGGAGTTGTTCTAACAATTGAAGAACTAAAATACAATCATAGAAATATTTCTAACAATCTGCCCCTAAAGAAGGAACAATATTACATTTCATTGCTGGCAGATTTCATAGTTTTCGTTGTTGAAGAATAAAATAGGCAATTAGATCTGATTTTCTCTGCTGCTGTAGACATCTTTGTTTAATTTAATCTCTTGACCAGCCGACTGTTTCCTTTGCTTTCCGTTTGAATAAAACCAAATTTTTAATAAAAATACCTTTGAAATGAAACTTTGCCTTTAGTGAAGGGAAAATCAATTTTTTTGGATGAAGGGAGCGAAGGGAAGGAGGTGGGACCCGCATAGCAATCGGAATCGGACGGAAGCGAAGGTGAAACGTATATAAAATATGGAAATATGTTATGTGGCAGTGCCTTTGTAATGGGCGATTGAAACCAAAACTTCCGATGTCATTTGGGAACATGGCCCTTGTAATAAACAAAATGGACAAATTTTAACTTTTACAAAGGAGAAGGGCTTTTGTAATGAATGGTGGAGGATTTAAATGGTGGGACTGGGGATTATACATTGCAATCGCATCAGAGATGGGGAGCGGGTTAAAGTGTTGAATATAAAATGTGTGATGTGATCGGAAGATCGGAGGAGGGGCTGCGATCAATCACATCGGAGGGAGAGTTGTGGAAATCGAGAGATCGGAGGAGGAGTTGCGATTGATCGTATCGGGTGCAAGACTTTGCGATGTGATCAGAATGGGAGGTGCGATCGGATCGGGCGTAGAACTTTTGCAATGCGATCGGATCGAAGGGGAGAACGAAAGGTTTGCAATTGTGATGGAAGATGAAAGGACAGGGTTTTTATAATATGAAACTTAAACTTTGTTCTAAAGTTTAAGGGGTTATGGAAAGGGGAAGTGGTTTATAACGACGGGGACTTTATAATATAAAACTTTTTATTATAAAGTTCTATGGCATGGAGGGGAAGTGGTTGATACATAAATCACATATTTATTTAAAAGCTTTATAATGTGATTTTATAATCGGAGGGGGGGGGGGGGGAAGGATTATATTAAGGGAAGTATTAAATGTTAAACATAAAGTTTAAGGGAAAATTGGGAAATAGGGATTATTTGAAGATATAGGGAATTTTATTTCACTTAAGCATAAATTTCAATCCAGAAGTCAGTTTTAAGAGTGTAATATACCGTTGGAAATCTCTTTCTGGGCTCTTTCTCATGGATCTGCTTGGAAGATGATTTGGTGCTAAACATGCTGTGAGAAACCCCTCTGAAGGCAGGATGATGACTTTGTGGAGATGGCAGCTTCTGAGTTGTGACTTATTACTTCTGATGTCATAAAATTACATAATGAATGATAATAAAGGTAGATATCATGTTTTCACCTCAAAACATGGTTTTGGGGTGAAAATTACATCAAACTGAATAAAATATCTCTTTGATCTTCCAAGTGCTATGACTTTGAGCTTATTTGGCTTCCTCATGACCTTGCTGATATTTATTGACATTTGACCCACTAATTTGACCATGGTGAGACCCTAGAAACTAATGAGACCCATCCTATGACCTACTGATATGATTTTGAGAATGAAAGCGACTAATGACTAAAGACCATAGAGAGGAAAACAACAAGTACCTCATGAGGGAAAACTGATAAAAAATGACTACCATCAATGAATCCATGACCTAGCGGAATGGTGAAATTTATTTGGTATGAGACACCTAAAATGCAAATGTAAAAGAGCAGTTTTGATCTGTGATGGCAGTATGACTAGACTGACACTAATAAGAGGGATGTCAGCCACCACTATGTCCATCACTAGACTCTTGGCTGAGATCTGGGCTAAAGTAATACATATATATTTAATGAGGCCTAAACATTTAACTTTGCTGGAGTCAATTGAGTATATTTCTTTGTAGGTTCTAGTTATCTCCAGGCCAAGTCTCTCCATAATTTCCTTTGGCATGAGATTATGAGATGCACCTGAGTCTATCATGGCATTATGGAAGATTTTATCATTGACATTCAAACTGAGATAAAATGGGGGTACACCTCCCTCTTGGAATTTACCCTCTACTTCTGGCCCAAACAAAAGTCAGGTTTTTCATGATTTAGATTGACACTGTCAGTAATGTCTCCTACATTCAACACTTTTAGGACTTGGGACCTATATACATCTAGGCTCACCAATTAAGTGAGAGGGAGAAAGATTTTTATTTTGGAAATTTCATTCTCAATGTTGAATGGTGTCTGTGTTTTTGGCAGATTTGAATCATTCTTCTTAGGCACTATTTTTCCAGAAACTTCAGATTGTTGACTTGTATTAGGGATATCAGCTGGAAAAGTTTTTCTAGCTATGACCGTTGGTCTACTAGTGTTTCTTTCTAGATCATTATTTCAAGGGATTTTAGTAATTTTCTTTGCACTCTTTGTTGTTTTCTTGGGATCAGCTTCGAGGGCATTTTTAACATAGTTTTCAGAATTCCTTCTCTTGGAAATATCTAGTTTTTTCTTGCTTCAAAGGTTAGATTGTCTATGCACCTCCATGATGGAATTTTTGAACCCTTGTTTATAATATTCAGACTCTTCAAATTCTACTTCAGTTTGATTCAAAGAAAATAAATCTTGCTCTTCTTCGGTGAGGAAAACAATATCTTCATTATTAATTCCCATTAAATTAATTTTACTTTATTCTAGTTCTTCCACCACCCCCTCATCTTCATTAGCATAATTTTCTTGGAATGGAGGCCTAATTTGCTAGTTAGGTCCTCTTTGTTCTCTCTGTCTTATTTGAGGGGGGTTTCTTATAAAGTTTTGATTTCTATTTTGAGGAGCTGGTTGATTCTCCATAGGGAAAAATCTCTCATTCAGGTTGATTCTCTCCATCATCCTCTCCATGGCTCTAACCAGGTGTTGAAGAGGTAAATCCCCTCTGTGGACAGAGGAAATCCCTACTAGCCCAGACCGGGTCTAGCAACAATCGTCACACGCTATAGTGCAGGTTCCTAATTGCAAATAAACCAAATTGCGATGAAGGCTTACCTGGAATCCAACGCTGTCATTTGTAGAAGAGGTAGCGCTCCCGTTCCTCTGCTCCGGCAGATCACAGTCCTCACGCTTGTCGCGATCGAACACCTGCACACGCAAGAAACACAACAAACACAAGTGTAAAATCTAGTATATGCAATTATATGTCACTCAGAAAAGACATAACTCATTATAATAATAAAAAACAAGAGTGGAACCATAACCAATAGTTTCTTATCATTAATCAATCAAGGGAAAATACAACCATAGTTCTGACGATGAATTCTCCTTCAACGGGTCGCCAGCTAAACACGTCTCGATAAAGCCTGTCAAGGATGGGACAAGCCTCTCTCTTCGGATCTTGACGATAGTCTCCTTGCTTGGATTCGGCCTTAAGGGAATTATGAAGGCTCTTGTAGCATTAGGCTCTGAAAGCTCTTGGGAACTAGCTTGCAAAGGAAAAGAGCAAGCTTTTATAGATGGAGGAAGGGGAGTCGGGATCCCTATAATCATGGGATTGGCCCTATCCTCAAGGAAGCTTCCATGAGAGGTGGAAAACCACTTCCTCTACATGGAGATCCAGAGCCAAACCTCCCAACTCGAATTAGATACCAGTTTAGGAATTGGTTGGGATGAAACTTCCGCCATTTATTTTTAAAAAACAATCCTTAAAATGGCTAGCACAAGTGAAACTCTGAGACAAAGCACCAATTGGCGCGCCCTACTTGAAGGATTTCCCCCATTGGCGGGATTAGTGAACTGGACGCCCGCGCCAATGCAAAAATGGGTGTTTTTAGGGTTTTTCACAAGGATTTGTCTTCAGGGAAATGAAAGTACATGTTCAGGGGAATACCATGAAAGTGTTTTCAAGTTATGTCACTGCTCACAGGTCATGGAATAAGCCCTCCAATGTGCGGGACGGGGGATTGCAGGGATGGTGACAAATTGCTGTGTAACAGATGCCCCCTAAAGCATGAGGCCCGAGGGAGAGAGAAGGGTGAAATGATTTACGAGAACTTATCCAACTGAAAACACTGCTGTTGGAAAACCTGCGTAGAGAAGTACAACTGATATCTCAAATACATTATATATATGTGGTATGGGCGCAGCCATCCATAATAGAGTATACAATAATCCAGATCCACGGTATGGACGCAGCAATCCAGTAAGGATCGATAAATAGACTCAGGTATGGTCACAGCCATCTAGTAAATGAGTCATGTAACCAATCATAATAATCCACAAAATCGCAGCCTGGATTCCAACAGACAAAATCCAGGGTCTTGCGCTCCATCTCAACTCGAACAAAGTACAAATTCAAGCATGCGAATAAATGAGCTGAAGTCGAACATGCAAGAACATCGTCTGATTACCAGCCAATGATGAAAGCTGTTAACAGACACGAGAGGTACCACCAATAATGACAATGGTCCTCAAGGTATGATAGGTACAATCTACAACATGTGAATCAATGAGCTAGCGTCGAACACTCGTAGAATCACTCGATCGGAGGCCAATGATGAAAACCTCACGTCGAACATGAAGAACCTGCCATTGAGGCATGCAGGCTCCAAGGTACCAGAAGGGAGTCTCTAGATCAGCTTCCTGGATAATGAGCTGAAGTCGACAGGAAGTGACCTTGATCGAAGGTGGGCCATAGTGTTTCCCACATCATCGACACGAGACAGAGGAACATAATGTCTTTGTGAATTAGGATCAGATGAGAATTAGAGGGAGGTTGATACTTGCAGAGGTTAACTTCTCTTGAACTTATAACGGCACGACAGTGGATTTGGCAGTATTTGAAATCAAAAGATTAGAGGTCATGGTGACGAGGCAAAGAGCAGATGAGAGGTCAAAAGGGATTATCCAAACCCACGGAGGAAAGTGAAAACAAGATGAGATGTCGCCAACCCGACACGAATGTAGACAAGTGCCATGTTCAAGAGCGACATAATGTCGACACGACAATGATTCTGGTTCCATTTTTCCCCACCATTTCTGGTGAGTACCCCAATTATTATTGATAACAATCTTGAAGGGGATAGCATATGGTTGTACTATAAATCCGCCCTTCGGGCGAATCCATCCTATTACATTTATGAGCCTTAGGAAGGAGCAACTCGAATAACATCATTACGACTAAATCCGATGTCATCAGGGTTTAACGAGTCTGACAAAGGAAGAACTCGGCGTCTTTTCATGTTTAGAGAGTTTGAAAAGATAGCGCAAAAGTAAAATCCAATGGTCCCTTTTCATAAATAGTTCCTCAGACCCAAAAAGGTAGAAAATAATATCTGAGAAGACCTCCTAGTCGCGATAGGCTAGGGTATTCCTTTTTCGTAAATAATCTATCCCAGCCCGAAAAAGGGGTAAACGCATACTGGGTAGATGTTGTTTCGCAACCACTTTAACGAGATTGAAACGACAAGGGACTCGGCAATCTTTTCATGTTTAGAGAGTCAGAAAAGAGCTGAAAGATGACTCCAAAATGACTTTTTCGTGTATTTACCGAGTCCGAAAAAGTATAAAATACAACTCGTGTCACCGTTTAAGTTGCGTAAAAACCTGTTGCTGCACATAAAGGCAAGTGTAAAATCCATTTTTGACAAAATATATTAAAATATTAATAAAAAGTGACTTTTAAAACCTAATTAGATTTCAAAAAGTTATAAATAAGTCTCAAATGGTAAAAACAAATTACTTTTACTATTTACCTCACTTGGAGAGCAGCAGTGGTTCATTTTGTGTGCGATCTTCCGACGGTGATTGCGACTGATCTGGGCCACCATTGAGATCCTTATTTGTTCCAGGTAAGAGGCGCTTCCTTAAGCTCCATTTTGATTTATTTTTTATAGGTTTCCATTGCACATTAGATTTCTGTGGAAGATTTTTAAAATTTTAGGGCTCTGCCCATTGGCGCGGGTATCGGGCACGGACCCGCGCCAATGGCCTTTTGCATACAAAGGCGCCGCGCCAACTGGCGCGACTGTTAGGAAAACAGTCACGCCAATGGCGGAACTTAATTTTCCGCTTTAAATTTCCGATTTGTGAGCGATTCAAATGGATTTTCAAGCATGACAGAGATCTAATCAAGGGTTTTTGATCATGTTGATGCAGGCAACCAAGCAGAATGCTTATTGAATGGAAATAGAGGGAGCATGGGGAAGAGGATGAATTAGCTATGTAGAATGAAGCCTGTATGAATGCCCTCAAGAATTTTGGGCTTAAAAAATTCTTCCTTACGCCTTGCTTACGAGCTCAACATGAGCTTCTATAGTACCTGGTTAGTATTTGGGATGAAAATGAAGAGGTGTTCAAACTTCGGGATCAAGTGCTGGAACTTGAGGTTTCTGATGTATATTTCATAATCGGACTGTCGTGCAGAGGTCTTGTGCCCATCCTGACAGGAAGCAGACCATTTGGAGAGAGGATGGATCAAGTGATGGCGAGAGTGTGCCCAGGGGCATGACTGGGATCGGGAAGCGGGAAGGTGGATATCCACACTGTCCCTGACCTAGCACTCAGAGTAGTGCTACACACCATCACGCGAGCTGCGGGGTCACAAGCACCGCATGAAGAAACAAGGACCAACTCCTCCTAGCCGCTGAGTGTATGAATCCGACACTGTTTGATTGGGCTACTGCAGTGACAACAAATATAAAAAAGCAGCTCACAAGATGCAAGAAAGTCAAACTAAAGCAATTTGGCTACGGTTCCATCTTGGTATCGTTCATTTTGGAACAACTACCTATCTTTCAGGGCCAAGGGGCCATTGTTTCTGAGCCGGTACCAAGAGAGCCGAGGATGGCTCACTGGGCAGCACTTATGCCCAGGTCAGGAGGGGGCCAACAGATGTCCTGGAGGCCGGAGTTTTTTGGATGGTTACGGCGTCAGTTGATTGTGGTCAAGGATTAGCCCTATGCTGGGACCGATTTCACCGGAAACCTAGATCTCCCACTTCCGGAGGGGGATGACTGGGACGAGGAGTTGGGTATGACTCTCTTTTTGAATTTTTATGTTTTATGATTTTTTTTTTTGGTAATACATGTCCGTTCTAATAACAGTTTTATGTGTATTCAGATGTGGGCCCAGAGAGACCTGCCGGTATGTCTCCTATTGCACGGAGAGCTCATCCCGTAGCTGACCCTGAGGCAGAGGGTGTCGAGGGAGGAGAACTGATTCAGAATCTTGAGGGCATTTCCTGGGGGATTCCTGATTACGCTCGGCTGGCAGATGTTCCACTAGCATACCAGAGACATACGGTGGGAGTGCCTAGTCACCTCCACCGTCTTCTGAGATGCCTAGTGCGCGCGGTGACTTGTTATCATGAGCACCATTCAGATTAGACACCTAGGGCTTTTTATCATGCATATTTTTTGAGAGACATGTCGTCTCCGGATGTATTAAGACGATCATGTATATTTTGATTTTATGTGATGCACACTTATGTAAACATTTCGATACCTATATCTATATATCTATTTCTGGATGGATCTTTACATGTGATGATGTTTTTACAAGTTGCACAAATGTCTATCTAGAACCATGTTAGCTACTGCATCTGTTAGTGTATTCATATGTCTGGGTATATGTTGATATGTGATATAATCAAAATTTATTTCCAGTAAATGAATACGTAGATACAGACATAAAATGGATGGGTTTCTTACTGAATAATGACCATTAAGCTGTGACACTACAAGTTGTGAGTCTAGATATACAAGTAATTCACGGATACCAAGGTTTATAGCCTCGATTAATAATTCTAACACAGCACTATATTCCGCGATATTATTTGTAGCAGGCCCCAGACATACACCTTGCAGGTTGACCAACTCACCAGCAGGATTGTAGATTACCCAGGCTGCCGAAGACAGATTCCTGGTACTGTGGGAGGCACCATCTGCGAAACCGACAAACGGAGTAATGGACATCTGTACAATCAGGAAGTCCCAATCAGCAAAAAGATGCTTACATCACACACCACACCACACATGCACACAAATGAATATACACACCTATGTACACACACCACACCAAAAATGACTCAAGCGTAGTATTTCTTAAGGTATAGCCCATTCCTGGGCTGCGCCAACGGAACTCCTTCATAATCGATGAGCTCATAAGCCCCATTTTTCAATACTCGTTTTACTATATAGGGTCCATGCCACATGTGTTGGAACTTACCGGCCCCAAGTTTGTCATGCGCTTGATCGTATAAGAGGACGAGGTCCCCTTCGACAAAGGAACATGGAGAGACTAATTGATCGAAATGAGCTTTGACCCACTTCTTTTGTGCTTCAATGACTAAAGCAGCCAAGCGACGGGTTTCATCCAGCCGTTCCAAATACAAGAGATGCTCTTCCTCAGGAGAAGTGTCAGGCAAAATTTACACAGCTAATTTTAAAGAAGGAACTTCGCACTCAACCGGAAGAGTTGCTTCCAGACCGTACACCAATTGGAATGGTGTGAATCCGGTCGCATTCTTTGCTAACATTCGGTAGGCCCAAAGAGCTGAGAACAGTTGGAGATGCCAATTGGGTTTATGAATACCAACTGTCCGTTGAAGCATTGTGACCAAAACTTTGTTCACAGCCTCAACCTGGCCATTTTCCTGGGGGTAATATGGCGTTGAGCTATCGTGTCGTAAGCCCAATCTCGATGTCAGCTCGGCCATCATGTAATCTCGAAAGTGAGTGCCATGATCGGTAACGATGGCCTGAGGGACCCCGAAACGTGCAATAATATGGTTGAAGATAAATTGGGCAGCTATCTTACCATCGGCGACTAGTGTAGGTATCGCTTCGGCCCACTTAGTAAAGTAGTCGACAACGATGATTATATATGCATGCCCCTCGGCCGAATGAGGGTTACACGACATAAAATATACGCCCCATTTTACAAAAGGGCCAATGGTAATTACAAGGTGCAGAGGGGGAGGTGGCGCGCGCATCTTGTGCTGAAAAACCTGGCACGCATGACATTTACGGACTACAACAATACAGTCTTTGAAGATTGACGGCCAGAAATAACCCGCATGCAGAATCTTCTGGGCGGTGGCATATCCAGACATGTGACTGCCACAGGTGCCACTGGTACAGTCATTCAAGACTCTTTTAGCCTCTTCCAGTGTCAAGCACCGGCGGAGCACCGAATCTACTCCAACCCGGTATAAAGTATCTCCTACAATGCGGTAGGGTTGAGACTGATGTCGAATCCGACGTCGGGCATCTTTGGTCAACTCTGACCGGAACGTTGACGTTTGAAGATACAAAATAATATCGCCATACCAGGGATCGCTAGTACTGATAAGGAAGAGGGTTTCATTTGGAATATGTTCTTTGGAGTGAGATGGGGTGGAGTCTGTCGGAAGGGAACAAATGAGATCTACAAAAACCAGTGATTTGGTCGACTTAGCAGTAGTGAACTCTAGGTCAAACTCATAAAGGATAATGATCCATTTGGATATTTTCCTCCAAGTAATTTTCGAGATAAAATATACATCATGGGGTTGCAATCCGAAACCACGGTTACGGTACGCAGCAAGATGTAGTGGCGAAAACGTTGCACAGCGTGCACTGCAGCCAGTGCCAGTTTCTCGACGTGAGCGTAAGGCGTTTCTGTATCGAGAAGATTTAGTGACAGATAATAAACAACGTGTTCATTGCCATCATCATCATCCTACACCAAAACCATAGCTATGGTGCTAAACGCGGCGGCCAAATATAGAGTGAAATCATGGTGATAGTTTGGAGGCCGAAGCAACGGAGCATTAACAAGTAACGTCTTAAGCTTCAAAAAGGAATGTTGAGCAATATCGTCCCAATGAAAGGGAACGTTTTTCTTCAAAAGACACGTGAATCCTTTAGCCACTTCCGCGTATTTTGGTATAAAGCGTCGTAGGAACTTAGCCTTTCCTTGCAGACTCTGCAATTGGTGTAACGAAGAGGGTGATGGGAGATTGATAATGGCCTCGAACTTTAGGTGATCGAGGCGAATTCCATCCTTGGAGACTATGAACCCCAAAAGACGGCCAGAATCCATGCAAAAGACGCATTTATGAGGTTTGAGCTGGATATTATAACGTCTTCAGTGAAGGAAAATCTCGCGGAGGTGTTCGGGATGGTCCTCTCGCCGAGCTGAGTGAGCTGGAAAATTGTCCAGATAAGGCTGAACGATATGGCGTATGTCATGGAACGCATAAGACATAGCACGTTGGAAAGTAGCTCCAGCATTCTTCAAGCCAAACGGGAGCTTTTTATAAGCAAAGGTCCCCCACGGACAGATGAATGCAGTCTTGTGTTAATCAGCAGGTAGAATATTTATCTGATTATACCCGAAAAAGTCGTCCATCAAGGAATAAATCTCACTCCCAGCACATTCGTCAATGATTTGATCTATGAAAGGAGTGGGGTAGTTTTCCTTCGGACAAGGCCGATTAATATCACGGTAATCAACACAGACTCTTATAGTACCCTGTTTCTTATCTACAGGGACAATATTTGAGACCCATTTTGTGAGGGGAATCGGGTAAATGAATCCCGCGTTCAGAATTTTTTCAACTTCTGCTTTAATGGTAGTAGCTTTTCGAGGGTGCACTGGGCATATGCGTTGGTGCACGGGTTTCGCACTAGGATAGGTAGGAATCTCGTGCACTACTATGCTAGGATCAATCCCAGGCATTTCCTCATAGGACCAACCGAACATGTCTCTGAATTCTCGGAAAAGATCAGTATAAACTCGTATCTCCTCAGGAGAACAAGTTACTCCCACATGTATGTTTTCAACTATCCCCAGTTTAACGGAGATGTCAATCGGAATGGTTTGAGTAATGTTGCTCAGGTTCCCCTCTGAAAGGACCTCATGTGTCAATATAGGCGTCTGGAGAGGTGGAGTGGGAACCTGAGATGCAAAACGCTCTAGACAATCTGACATTGCCCCCAAGCTAGGCATGAAGGAGGAACGATGATGAGTATTACTCCAAGGTAGCTCCTCAAGAGACATTGTTTCAACAATGGCTTCATCAGAAGAGAAAATCTCTTTAAGAGGATCAGGCGAGTCGGCCTTGCCGAGCCAGGGGGATTGAGAATAGATATCTAAAGCCATGCTCGAGGGAGCATGTTGAGGAGGGGGAGGATCAGATGCAGCTATGATTTCACAGTAATTAATCTCTACTGGAGTTAAGGGCATTGATTCTCCAAAATCAGTCACCTGCTCAGGTGAAGGGATGATCCACGGGTCGTCAGACCTAGAGATCATATTAACTTGAGCGGTGTGCAGTGGTGGTGCGGGAAAAATACCCATGAGGACGGGGTCCTTGAAGAGACCGGGTCCTACATTGTTGAGGGGATTTGGGATCTTATCCATGTAAGGAACGTTGTTCTCGGAGGTAGAGGTGAAGAAAGAAAACTGATCCACAGTAATGATTTTTCCCTCATGAGGGAACTTAAGAAGTCGAAAGAGGGTGGATGGCACGCATAGCATGGCATGAGTCCAACTGCGGCCGAGAAACATGTTGTAGTTAAGCTTGGCATCAACCACTTCTACTTCTAAGTTGACTGTCTTCCCTTGTAAGGTAATCGGCAAACTCTCGAGAACACCCAGGGGTTTCGATTCCCGACCATCGAATGCCTCTAAGGCATTAGGAGATGATGAAAGAGCCGAAGAGCCAATGGCCTTCCAGCAAGTGGACGACATGACACAGGTAGAAGCACCTTCATCCACAACGGCCCTATGGATGTTAAGACCGTTGATCCTGACTTGAATAACAAGAGCGATCTGATGTGGAAGTCAGGGGGTAAAATTTTCTAAGTCGAATGCGAGAAGATTAGAAT
The DNA here is from genome assembly GCA_034641835.2 of Pinus albicaulis. Lineage (NCBI taxonomy): Eukaryota > Viridiplantae > Streptophyta > Pinopsida > Pinales > Pinaceae > Pinus > Pinus albicaulis. The sequence continues at coordinate 147,719,179 of CM076578.1, read as the reverse complement.
TAGTGGGATCAATTCCACCGATTGCAGACAAAATAGCTTTCCGCTGTGATGGGAAACTTTGAATAACTTCCAATGCAGACATAGCAGAAGGTGCTTGTGCCAGATCCTCAACAATATTGTAGTGCTGAGCGACACGGGCATTTGGGTTGTAGGAAGATCTTCATAGAACACCTTTAGGAGGTGGCCTCACAACAGGTTCATAAGTAGGCTTCTCAATTTCCAATGGACCGGAGTCTGGTGGGGGAGGTGGACCATCCACAACTTCCTTCCCAGTTGCCTGGCGCGATCCATTATAATCCTTCGAACGCATAGCAATGGAGATAGGTGCAGCACCATTCATCATAAAGACCTGGGACCCAAATGGTGCAGATGGTGAGGGTTGCTCAACCATCTGGGTCTGCTGAGACGGGAACGGTTCTTTAAGAACTTCCGTAGTCCCTTTGGAGCCTTTGAGAAGTTGACTAATTTCAGATCGTCGTGGACAATCTTTGGTATAATGATCTCCTTCACAAATGAGGTAGGGGTACTTCGGTTTGCCTTGGGAACCGTCCTCAGTACGAGGTTTAGTGGATTCTGGCTTTGGGGCGTCAGATTTTGATTTGCCTTTGCCCTTCTTCTTTCCTTTGGAGGTATTTTCCGTAGGATTGGCCTGAATGGCTTTGACCTCTGCAGTTTTTCCAGAATCTGGAGGGGCGGGAAGAGCAGGATTATTGGAAGAATTAGCCTTCTGCTTCTTGTTCGAAGACTTTCGAGAGTTTTGAGATATGGAACCAATAACACCATCCACTTCTGGGGTAGGTGGAGCTTTAGAGGTTTCTGGGCATGGAGCATCAGTCAAAATATCATAAAGCATGCCAGACTGAGAGTATACTAGATCAAGATACTAGGCACATGCTATGGCTTGTTCTTCAGTCACACATTCCCCCATAGCAATATCTTGGGTGATTTTGTTAACGAAGGACGTGGTGAACCAGTTAGTTATCAGCTGATCAGGTATATCAAACTTGATCAGTCTACGACGACGTCGCCACTCATGAATGTGATCAGAAATGTGGGTGGCTTTATCCTGCTTCAAGGAAGTCAGGAGATGCGTCCCGGCCTCATAGCGGACTGGTAACTGGAAGTGAGTCAGAAAAGCCATGGCTAACGTATTGAAATCTTGAAAGATGCCACGGGGTAATTTAATATACCACTTAGTGACAGTGCCAGTAAGAGTGAGCTAGAAGAGACGTAGATGAATTGAATCATCCACCCAAGAATTGGACGAACACCAAAGATGGTAAGTCATTACGTGAGCTTGGGGGTCCTCTCCAGCTTTACCCTCAAATTTTGGGCAGTCGCAGGGTACTTTGGTCGGAATCAGAGGATAATAAGGATTGTGCAGAATCGGATCATTGGTTAATTTAGAAACATCCGGTAACTCCAAGGTAGCCAGGAACGACAATTGCGGATTGAACAGCATGCCAGGCCCTCGATAAGGACCTGTACCTGTACTCCACGCTGGTTGAGAATATCCCTGCCCCCATGGGTTCTGTCCCATAGGATTCTGACCGTAAGGGGTATAGGGTGTATAACCAGTTTGATTTGGTTGCTGGTAACCAGTGTACGGGGCTTGATAACCAGAGTATGGAGCTTGATTATACGTCGGCCCCGTTTGAGCAGTATTTGGATTTGGCTGCTGAGTATAGGTGTAGCCGGGTTGTTGAGAGTAATAGTTAGAACCTTGGGGCTGACTATAATTCTGTCGGTATTGACCATGAGAATAATAACCGCCTTGAGGTTGAGTGGGCTACTGATAGGTGGGACCCTGCTGAGCTTGATAATTAGGGTGTAGCGGTTGATTTGGCTGCGGAATTGAATAAGTCGGCTGTTGGGCAGGGTTGACAGGATGTGTAGGCTACCTTGGTTGGACAGGCTGACCTGGCTGAACGGGCTGCCCTAGTTGACCAGGTTGACCCAGTTAAACCGGTTGTGTCGGTTGTGCAGGTTGACCTGGTTGTTGAGGAGCACCAGGTTGTATCGGATGGATCGGTTGGCCTGGTGGAGGAACACCAAGTTGTGTCAGATGGGCCAGTTGGCCTGGTGGAGGGATGCCAGGTTGTGCCGGATGAGCCGGTTGGCCTGGTGGTGGAATGGAGCCAGGTGGTGGCTGGTAACCGGTTTGACCTGGAGCAGGACCACAAGATGATCCTGGCTGATGCGCAACGTTTGGACCAAGAGGATACTGAGGTTGCATGGGTTGGGAAGGTTGGACTTGCCCCCCAGGACCATATACCGGCCTAGGTTGGCACCCCGGTTGACTTGTGAGTCCTTGAGGTTGCCCAGGTGGGACTCTAGGAAGAGGTTGCACGAGTTGACCTGAAGGGTTGTAATACTATCCTTGTGGACCATATAATGGCCCTTGCTGGCCCGCAGGGTAACCCTGCGGGTCATAAGGATAGGCAGGCTGGCCCGCAGGCTGTCCTTGCGGGTTATAAGGCTGCCCAGCCTAGTTATAAGGTAAACTCTGAGCATGAAGATGAGCCTCTGGAGCAGGTAAACGTAAAATTTTCTCGTACTCATCGTATTGATATGGAAAAGCATACACAGGTGTACCATCCTGTGCATAGTGTGAGAAATATGAGCGGTTGAGATCTTGAGAGGATTGTCCGACCTCGGGGTTCGGTTGTTGTAGGGACAACTGATACTCCTCAGGAGATATTTTCTCCAGCATAGAAGATGCTATATAGACGTCTTCGGGAAGGGATGTGGTCCTTACAGACTGAGGTGTAACAGCGGGTGTAGATGCGGCCACACAGATAGTGGGCCTGACGGGTACATAAGTGACCTGAGGGGATGACGTAATGGGAGTCTTAGGAGACATCCCCAATGAAGGAATGATCGTCCTCGTAGAAGGATCTGATACCCCCATGGAGGCAGCGGCGAAAATAATCTGACCTAAAGATATATACCCTCCTGGTAGTGAGGGACCGGGCGAAGACATAACAGATGGTTCAGGTTTGTCATCCGAGAATAACCTCCTGGTAACTTCTGGGAATAACTGGTAATCTTCACCAGACGTGGGGATTTCCTCGCTAGCAGAATTACTGGATTCACTCATATTCAAACCTGCCGCTAGATCTCGTAATAGACGGCGAGGACTAGGAGGAATAACATCAGCTATAAAAGGTGAACCCGATGTAAGAGGAGGGAAATCTTCCCCTACTCTAAATCCAGACCAAGGGTCGGATAAGGGCCAATTGAACTCAACTGGTCCTCGAAAGGGAAGCTCAGACAGAACCGGTCCCCCATCAGGAAACTCGGAAACGATGGGCTGCTGAGGTTCAGCAGAGGATTAAGAAACCTCTGATGAATCGTCTGTATATGGACTACCAGTAGACGAAACTGAGGGTTCCGCCACTGTGGTAGTAATGACAAGAGAAAAATATCAAACACACACACAGGCTGAAAAAGAGTCAAGACACACAATCAAACGGCCAACAAGTAAAATCTAACAGGGCAGTGTGATCGTGGGTGATTTATTTTACCACATTGAAACTTAGAAACTTCACCGTTTCATGTTTTAAGAGTCGAGAAAAGGATGAAAGGTGACTCTATCTCTTTTAGTTTTGAAGCAAGCGTGAAGGGACAAGCGCTTGGTGATCCTTTCAAATTTAAGGAGTTAGAAAAGATCAAATGACTACTCAGGAATACTAGGCAAAGGGTGTACCAAATAACCATGAACTGCAATATACACCTTGGTTTCAAAATGAAAGAGAAATCAACCAAGGACTTAACGTACGTGCAGGAAATCTCCCCGAATGTTGTGTCTGGTGTATCATGGGTATAGGGCGGCAGACTCGACTTCCTATGGATAAAGGATAGAAAGCTAGTGGGGTCTCCCTTTATATACGCGACGGTACGGGGAGTACAAGTCCGTACTAGTGCTGTCTAAAGCCAAGAGGCGAATGACAGCTACTAGGTTTAAAGATGCCAGAACACGTCTCTAGCCTAGACCTCTAAATGTTGCGTTAATGTTTCAATGCTGCCTTAATGTAAATTGAGTAAATTTTAATGTTTATCTTCAATTACGCTTCAGTTTTCAGGCCCTAGCGAGTGTTATATCTAAAAATCTCCTAAATGCAAACTATATGCCATAGTGTATCATTTCATTTGATGAAAGCTAATTACGAGAGAGTTAAGAGCTTTTCACACAAAAACAAAATGACCAGAAGACAACTAGTGATATCTCTAATGCAGTGAATTAATGGAAACTAAAAAATTTTCTTTCAAAGTTACTAATCACTAATAACACCGAAAAGATTTAATTCGCACTAACTAATCAAAAGCAAAAGAGATTTTTTTTTTTGTATTTTCAATGTTTAATTGAAAAGTGCACTAAACAAAATGAAAACTAATGAAAAGAGAAATTCGAGAAACAATAATGAAAGAGCAAAAACAAACAAGTTTCACTCAATGAAAACACACAATCAGATCTCAAATCGACCAAAAGTCCCTCAAAAGCAAGAGAATCCCAAAGACTCAAATGAACCATGTAATCTAGGCCCAAAACGAGACAAAGCGGAATTCAAGTGAAGAAGACACAATCACTCAAATAACGTAATAAAAATGATAAACAACCACCGAACGAATGCAAAGAAGAAATCACAAGGTTGACTAAACAGATAGAAACCAGAAACTCCCAAGGGAGGCTCAAGACACAAGAGCACCTAGGTGCCCTAGGGCTAGAATGTGAAATCGATGGAAACGGGCAAACAACCAAAGGATGAAGGTCACAGTCAGTCAAACAAGGCTCCAGAACACTCAAGCAGTCGAAAAAACAAGACCAAACACACAGATCAATCTCAGGAAGCTCAGAACAGAGCAAACCCTAGTACCTCATAGGATTGGCGCGAATGTGAGGCTAAAACTAGCGCCCGAATAGAATTGGCGCGGGTGATACACAAGCAACCTTCGCCAATGGGCGCGACTGTCAGGCTGAAAAGCGCGCCAGTCGAGTTTACTATTGAAAAATAAAAAAGAGCAATCCTAGAAGCATACCAGTGATGATCAAGCCAACCAAAAGCTAAAAAAAAGCTAAACACACAGAAAGAGCCAGCCCAAAGAGCTGATCAAGCAAGCAAGGCCAAGAATTGACAGAAAAGACAAGATAATACTCCAAGTCCTTCAGTTCATAAACTAAACCGAAGATTGACTGAACCAGCTTTGATCTACTTCACAATTGCAGAGCAAGAGCGTTTCGAAGGCTATCTGGATAACTTCAGGCTCCGTCTATAGTTTACAAAAGCAAACAACAAGTTGATTCCCCAGTGGAGTTGCCAATTTGTTGTAGAGGTAAATCCCCTCTACGGACAGAGGCGATCCCTACTAGCCCAGACCAGGTCTAGCAACAATCATCACATGCTATAGTGTAGGTTCCTAATTGCAAATAAACCAACTTGCGATGAAGGCTTACCTGGAATCTAACGCTGTCGTTTGTAGAAGAGGTAGCGCTCCTGTTCCTCCGCTCCGGCAGATCACAATCCTCACGCTTGTTGCGATCGAACATCTGCACATGCAAGAAACACAACAAACACAAGCGTAAAATCCAGTATATGCAATTATATGTCAGTCAGAAAAGACATAACTCATTATCATAATCAACAACAAGAGTGGAACCATAACCAATAGTCGCTTATCATTAATCAATCAAAAGAAAATACAACCATAGTTCTGACGCTAAATTCTCCTTCGGCGGGTCGTCAGCTAAACACGTCTTGATAAAGCCTGTCAAGGATGGGACAAGCCTCTCTCTTTGGATCTTGACGATAGTCTCCTTGCTTGGATTTGGCCTTAAGGGAATTATGAAGGCTCTTGCAACATTAGGCTCTGAAAGCTCTTGGGAACTAGCTTGCAAAGGAAAAGAGCAAGCTTTTATAGATGGAGGAAGGGGAGTTGGGATCCCTATAATCATGGGATTGGCCCTATCCTCAGGGAAGCGTCCATGAGAGGTGGCAAACCACTTCCTCTACATGGAGATCCGGAGCCAAACCTCCCAACTCGAATTAGATACCAGTTTAGGAATTGGTTGGGACGAAACTTCCACCATTTATTTTTAAAAAACACTCCTTAAAATGTCTGGCGCTAGTGCGACTCTGAGACAGAGCGCCAATTGGCGCGCCCTATTTGAAGGATTTCCCCCATTGGCACGAGTAGTGAATTGGACACCCGCGCCAATGCAAAAAGGGGTGTTTTTAGGGTTTTTCACAAGGAGTTGTCTTCAGGGCAATGAAAGTACATGTTCAGGGGAATACCATGAAAGTGTTTTCAAGTTATGTCACAACTCACAGGTCACGGAATAAGCCCTCCAATGTGCAGGACGGGGGATTGCAGGGACGGTGACAAATTGTTGTGTAACACCAGGCTATCAATCTTAGCATCAGATGTGGAGGGTGGAGGCTCTTTCTTGATAATGACTCTCTTCTCATTTCTCATTCTAGCCCTTTTTGCAATCATATCTGCTTCCACACTTACTGCACCCCTCTACATGTCTTCTAATGTTGGAGGATCTCTTTCTCTCAGCTAGTAAGCCATATATGGGCAGAAACCATCTGAAAATGTCATTAGGGCTAAACCTTGTGGGGGTTTCATGTGAGGAGGGAGGGTGTTGTATACACTATTGAACCTGGTACAATAATCTTGGACACTCTCTCCAACATTTCTCTTGATTTTATCATATTCTAACAAGATTTGGAGAGGATTATTCTTGATTTCCCATTTATTGATGAACAACTGGTGAAGGGCAGGGAGGTCATGTATACTATTTCGGGTCAAGCCTTTAAAATACTTTCTTGCTTATCCCCTCGAGCTTTGGGCAAACATCCTCAACTTAATAGTTTCATCATATATCTCTTGATAGTCAAAATAGTCATTCATTTTATCCACATGTTGTTGAGCAGTTGCAGGACCACTGTCATCAAACAGTGGGATTTTGGACTGATAATCTTGTGGAAAAGGTGCCAAAGGTTGAGGTAGCACCAATGGAGCATACCAAGTTTCCATGATTGGTCGTGGGGGAACCCAAGGGGGATTAATAAGAGGAGGCTTGACCAAGAGAGGTGGAGGGTTAAGTGGAGGAAGGTGGACAGTCGGTGTATGAGTGGAGGTTTGGGCACTCTGGTGAGAAAGGTTCAAGGAAATGGTAGGAGCTACAGATACACTTGAGAGATTTGAATGAGGATGAGAAGACTTGGAAATAACAAAAGGAATTGCTGCAGTCAGAGTAGATAATTCTACAGACTACTGAAGATAGGCATCATCAATAACTGAGGTGAGCTCTATTACTAGACCTTAAAGGGAGTCAAAGTGTTGGAGAAGATGAGAGTCAGTTTGATTGGAGATAGAGGCTTTCCCAATAGGACTCTGCTGTAAAATGGATGGTTCAAAAATTGTCTGGGCTATTCAATTCTAATATTTTGTCCTGAATAAGCTTTTCTCAAAGTGTAAGTTGAATTGGATACCCTGCAAGGTTGCAAGGTTTTCAGGCAAGGAACTTTATTTGTGAAGAGCCTTGCTAATAGTTGGATTCTCAGATCTGGGAGTTTTCCTTAGGATTTTCTCTGGATTGTCAGCTATTGCAGGGAGATTTGGGTCAGGATGGGATCTGGTAAAGATTCTTTTGGAAGCCATAATTGAGACCCAAGGCATAAAGAGGTTGAATATTTTTACAAAAACATATTTGTAGAGAATACTTAAATCACATAGTAATTCGACTGGGGTTTTTGAGTTCTGATGAAATACTAAGATTTTCAATAACTCCCCAGTATGGTCGCCATTATTTTATGGCTTTGTAATTTTTAATATTGGAAAGAAAAAACGACAGAGGACAACATCAAACCACTTTGGAGTCTAGGACCTAACCTTCCTAGACTCAGAGAGGGCTCTCTCAATTTTTGCGATTTATCTTGATAATTATAAGTGCTTATATTAGGCTAGTTACAGTGATGGTAGTATTGGTTGTTTTTGATTGATTGGGTTGGTTGGATGGGTAGGTCTGCATGGACTATTCCATTGGATTGTGGAGTCAAAAGGTTGGAATGGCGCATCAACATTCAAGAGCATTACAGTGCAATATAACTGTGCTAAATGGATCTTTAGAGCTGTATGAATTATGAGGTGAAAGAAAAGGTAAGTTTAAGTAGTGAAAAAAGAGCAGTTAAGAATTATTCAATCAGAATTCAGCAGAAAAACATTGAGATTGTAAATGCAGACAAAATTAAGGTGCTCCGACAGAAAATATTAATCTAAAATTTCTTATTTAAAATTAGATGAACAGATGCACAACAGGGAAAACAACGGAAACATTTAAAATAGAGAAATACCACATCACCATTTTAACACAGTTCTAGAATCCTTTAAATGGTCTTTAATTATTGATGTCCAGCTCCAAAATTATAGTGCTCCAATATAGTAGTTCTTATAATGCAGGGCCTAACAATACCTGACCCTTCATAATGGAAATTCAAGCAGTATTTAACTAAAAATTAAGTCGGTTTCCCTAATCTACTTTGGAAAAACTCATTAGTTACAAACAAACTAAAATTATACAAGTGTGGCCATGCAAGGCCCGAACAAAGAAAATATCTAACAAAATAACTTGTAGAATTATTGTTGGTAGCTCTTCAAGAATGAAAAACTCAGGTTGCTCTTCATGAATCCAAAAAGTGGCTTGGAGGCAGCTCATATGGTTGTGAAGAGGCAACGATGGGTGGCTCTGATATCTGGCACTTCTTTTGGGCCGCTTCTGCTGGATCATTAAAGATGATGCGATTCTTGCATTTCTAATCAATCGATGGTTGTGCAGAAGTGTTCACCATGCTTTTTAAATATTGGTACATACACAGTTTGTTCCACTCTTTTTTGCTAGGAATTATTGTGCCTATGACCTTTCGATACACTTCATCCACCTCTGTGTATTTTTTGAATGTGGGCTTTTTGGAACAGGGTCTCCTAAAGCTGTGAATTTTGTCCATTTTTGTATAATTTTTTTTAATATTTAGTCTAACGCAGGGGTTTTGGGGTGGGTCAAAGCCCCTAATGCATTGTAATAGGTCAAGGGTAGACCAAGAGTCTGGAGACCATGGTTTTCAGGCCATTGGATGCGTAGTCTAAATCGGTATAAATAGATGAACCTTTTTGAGTCATAGGCAGAAAAGAATTGGGATTGATGTTAAGCACGAATTGCTAGATCTGTTTTTGAGTTTTTGGAAGGACTCTGGCTGGTTGTGTGTGCAAAGCTCCTCAGTCTTGTTGTGTGTGGACCCTACTGCCTGTGTGCGCAGGAGGTATTTTGGGATTGTAAGGAGATTCTGGTATTAATATATATGCAAAGTGCTGTTGATATCAGATGTGATCTGGATCTGTTCTGTTATAATTTATGTGAACTTGGGTTGTATGATTAAGCTGTAAAAGTATCTGTTTAATAGCTGCGAAAGTATCCTTGTTTCTGTTATATGAATCTATGATCTATTAATTGCAGTTGTACTGATAGATTGGTACTACGCTCGTGGATGCGAAGGTAATCCTTAGATCTAAGCTCTGTGATATAAGTATGAAACTATATATGTTAAATGTGAAGCCTGATAAGTGGGGAACGCAGCTCTGCTTGACTTCCCTACTCTCTCTCTCTGGGTGCAGAAACCTGGTTCCAGCACCCTCCCATACTACTTCGGGTGAGACTTTAGCCTGCGCAAGCAGGTCACTGCCGAAAGGGCCAGTAGTATAAGGGATTGTTGGCAAACCTTAAACCTTCGAACCTATGTTAGGAACCCTTGAGCCAACAAATGGTTCCCTTGTAGGGACCGAGAGAATTTTGAGAGAGAGATCGGGTAATGCCAAGAACACATTGGAGACCTGAGAAGAAAGAGATCGACGAGTGGTTTGAAAATAAAATTCAGGAATTCATAGTAAGAGAGAATCGCAGTACAAAGCTAACCACAAAGGGGTGGAAGAATAAGTACATATTCACAGAGATCTACGAGATTTTCTTTGTGACATTTGCGATTGAGCTTCAGGAGTGGCTCGCAAGGCTAGTATATTTCCAGAAGTGTTGGAAGGGTGAACGGGTCACACAGTGGACCCCAGAGCTGATTTGGCAGTTAGAAAAGACTAATAACACCATCACTGACATGGTAGATCACTAGGTGGACAGTGCTATAGGATGGTTTATCACAGAATTTGCAATTGATTAATTGGTGTCCTACTCTGAAGTGGAATGAAGGTTCTTCAAGGGTTTCCGTGGTAAGTTTCTAAAAACTCTACCACTAATGATTAAGATCTTATTGTGCGAAAAGAGCATTTTGTGTAGTCATACATAGTGAATGAGCTCCGATCAAAGTGAGGGTATGACGTGCAGTGGTAAATACTACAAAATAAATCAAGAAGGAGATCGATCTATCTATAGTCTAGTAAGAAACTCTGCTGCACATAGTTGTCCATCTACGCCACCTTCGAACCCTTATAGGGGTAAGAGCTCACCACCACCATCGCCAGAAGATGATATGGCCTCGCACATGAAGCTACCCACATTCAAAGGCATAGGATATGAAGATATGGATCGGTTCTGGTTTTTCGCAGGATCGGTATGGACTGCGCAGAATGTAGCTAGTGATGCGGTGAAAAGAGCACAACTATCCCTTTCCTTTGAGGGAAGAGCCTTGGATTGGTATATGGAATACATCAACTAGCATGCAAATGCAACCATTGAAGAGATTAAAAATTTCTTGAAACAATAGTTCAAGAAGCCCAAGTCCTACACTGAGATAGTGAACAATTTGAAAGATTTCAAGCAAGGATCGTCTGAGTCCATATGGGAGGCTAACCAATGATTACAGAAGGTAATTAGAGAAGGATTATTCCTATATTATGATAGGCATCACATGGAGTGGTTCATTTCTATGCTACTTCACCACCTACGCATGCCAATGGGACATCAAGCCATTGAATCATAGGAGAAGGCCTTAGAAATTGCAATGAAGCTAGAAGCTATGCCAAGAGATGATACCAAGTTAGGAGTATAGAAAATACAAGGCCAGCTAGAGGCAATGCACATGGAGATCCAGAATCTGTGGAAGCAGCAAGGAATAGAGGCTAGCCCTAAAAGATGGTGCATACGATGCAGGATGAATGGACACACCAAGGATAATTGTCCTCTGCTAGAAGACTACATACAAGTTGGGGGACCCAGTCTGTTGCATCCTAGGGAAGCTGTAGGACCAAGTGGACTGGTGCTTTGGTGTGATGATTGTCATGTTGCTAGGCTGAACAATACCAACCACTGCCATTGCCTTACCACATATGTCCCAGAAATAAAGAAGCAATGGTGCAGGTTCTGTAGATCTGTAGGCCATGATGAACAGAACTGTCAGACATATGATTTGATGATAGATCAAGGAAATATATATAGGGTACAGTCAGATCCGTCCTCACCAAGATCCCACTTGAGCATAGGTGGATCCCCATCTAGGGGCAGGGGAGGAGGCTGGGGTGGAAGCACAAGTAGGGGGAGAGGACAACTGATTTTCTATAACTGTGGAGAAATAGGGCACTTTTCAAATGGTTTAACGAACCCTGCGAGACAATATTGTAGATACTGTAGACAGCTAGATCATGTGATTGAAGATTTCCCAATTCTGGTAGCCAAGATGGAGGAGAAGCAGTAGACACCTATGAAAAATGTACAAAGGGTCAAGGTGGAACCCTGAGATGGAGGACCAAGTGTTAATGTTACAACACGCAGCGATATGGCCACCGGAGGAGCTGCAGAGAAAAATGAAGCGGAGCCTCTCATCCGAAAAACAACCAGTAAACAAGAAGATTTGGAATTACAGAAGGAAAAGGAAACCTTTTTCGCAGCTCGCCAAGACTTTGTAAAGGCTGACGCACCCATTCCTCAAGCCCATGCAAACCTCAAAGCAGATGATGAGGTTAAACCATTCCTGTAGGCATGTATGAACCTGCTGCCTAACCAAAGGGCTGTGGAGAACCTCCAAGCCTTGATAGATAGATGCGCAGAAAAGAGAACCCCAACTATGGAAATTAAGGATGTGCACAAACTATATAACTATAAGAGATGCACTGGTAGGGAGATGCAGTTGACTGCGCAGATTGGTGATTACAAGGTGGATAAGGTTATTATAGACTTGGGATCAGATGTGAACGTACTACCTAAACAGACTTGGCAGTGAATGGGAGAACCTAAGTTGGAATGGTCCACTATCTAGCTGCACATGGCCAACTAGTAAAATATCATCTCGTTAGGAAGACTATAAAAAATTTTGGTAGATATCGCAAGAGTTAAGGTTCGGTCTGACTTTAAAGTCATTCAAATTGTAGAAGATGCAGACCCTTACCCAGCACTCCTAGGATTAGACTGAGCCATTGATATGGGTGGTATTATCAATTTGAAGAAGAGAAGCATGGTGTTTGAAAGTGAAGGAACACGGGTGATTGTAGCACTAAACCTTGCAGAAGGAGAAAGGTATACAGAGCTAGTGCATGAGGAAGAAGAGGTGGATCACATCTATAAGTTAACTGTGAGGGATGAAGACTGGATAAATCCTACGACCGATGGTGTGCTTTGCTAGGAAATGGATAGCGAATGCTTTTCCGACTCCATCGAAGAAATGGAAAATTGGAAAAACCGGTTGCATGATGTCTCTATGCTGCGCTCCCTAGAAATCACCAGGGACTTCCGTTGCATATCCTTCGAGGTAAGAGAACTACCCTACTTTGATGGTTCCAGTAGTGTAAAATTTTTTTTTCGAACATTCAAAGCTAAGGTTCCTAGAGAACGGAGGCTATGGGCCCTTAATCTAGCTATGCGCGCAACTCCTGCAAGATGGTGGAACAAAAATAAGGAGGCGTTCCAGTACTAGGAGGAATTTCGGGACATGATGATCCTATGATTCGAGCCTCCGGTTTAGGTGCACGTCAAGATGTTCCTTGGCCCAGGGGACCCTCGTGAACACTTGTTTGCTTGGATGGAGAAGTGGTATGACCGAACTATGGAGGAATGGGTTCACTTGTTTATTCATGCATTGGGATCAATCCCTACTACGTGGTACTTGGATGTAGAGCTACGACAAGGCATCCGCCATTGGGAAACTTTGAAGGATGAATTCATAGGTACCTTTGGACTAACAGGGGGTTTGGAGGCACTTGATGAAGCTCTGCAGGATATAGATAAATTCGTGTTTGGTGAATATAGCTCCTCTGCAGCATTTGGGGTACCGACGTGGGAAACGCAGATACAGGATATTGTCAATTTTCACAATATTACTATAGAAGAATGCGATGAGGATCCGCACAATGTCTCTATCCCAGAATCAGAGGGGGAGTGCGCAGTTGTGGGACCTCCACTGCAAACTGTGGATGTGACAAAGCCTCTGAAACTGTACGAAGTCAACATTGGCATGGTAAAGCAGCCTAAGTTGGCTAAAGTTGGGGACTACTGGGATGATGACACTACAAGCAAGGTGGTTGAATTTCTCATAGAATGTAAAGACTTATTCTCGACCAAGTTTTCAGAGCTCAAAGGGATCACAGGGGACATAGGGGTTATGCACATCACTCTAAAACCAGATGCGCACCCTATAGAGTAGCAGCCTTATCGGCTGAACCCTAAGTATAAACAGAAGGTTAAGGAGGAAATCAATAAAATGCTTGCCACAGGTATTATCGAGCTGGTCAAGCAGTCAGATTGGGTAAGTCCGATGGTGGTTCAGGAAAAGAAAGCAAAGGGAGAAATTTGAATCTGTGTGGACTTACACAAGTTAAATGATGCCTACGTACACGACCCCTTTCCGACGCCATTCTCTGATGAGATCCTGGATAGCGTAGGAGGCCAGGAAGAATACTCATTCACTGAGGGGTTCTCATGATACCATTAGATTAGAATCGCACTAGAATATCACAACAAAACTACATTTTCCACTGAATGGGGATCTTTCCAGTATACTGTCATGCCGTTTGGACTCAATAATGCCCCTGCTATCTTCTCATAGGTATTTGTTGCAGTGTTCAAGGAATTCATCCACAAATTTCTAGAGGTGTACTTCGATGATTGGATTGTATTTGGCTTAGTAAAGACGCACATTTCCAACCTGTGCATGATGTTGGACATCAGTTGGAAACACCAGATTTCCCTGAATATCAAGAAATGTATCTTCTGCATACCCTTTGGAATCTTGCTCAGCCATATAGTTTGCCGAAAAGGGTTGATGGTGGACCCTATGAAAGTTGTATTTATCATTAATATGGCAGTGCCTACAACTGAGAAACAACTACATTCAATCCTTGTACATACGGGCTACTACAGAAAATTCATTCAGGGATATGCACTAATCACAACATCTCTAGAAAAGTTGGTTAAGAAGGATGTTTCATTCTTTTGGGATGACGAGTGCCAAAAGGGCTTTCAGCTACTCAAGGAAAAGATGGTATCCGCACCTTTTCTTATTTTTCCCAATTGGGCAAAGGTATTTCATGTTCATGTTGTTGCTTTAGGAATTTCCGTGGGAGTGGTCCTTACACAGCCTGGAGCCGAAGACATTGATCACCGAATCACATTTTCTAGTCGGAAATACATGGGCGCGGAGCGCAATTATGCCACCACGGAGAGGGAAGGGTTGGTCATGGTCTATGCACTACAGAAGTATCAACACTATTTGTTAGGAGGGCACTTCAAACTGTTCACAGATCATTCAGATTTAAAGTACCTAGTGAATAAGACTGTGTTGGGGGGGGGGGGAATATGCCGATGGCTTTTGCTTTTCTAGGAATACAAATTTGAGATCATTGTCAGGCCAGGGAAATTGAATGTCGAGCCGGATCACTTGTCTCAAATTGAGAGTGGTGAGGAACCAACCAACATGAAGGAAGGGCTGCCTGACGCATAGCTATTTTCTATTAACTTGGTTGATGCGCACTTTGCTGACATCGTTCAATTCCTGACTACGGCATGGCACCTATGGAGTATTCGGTGCAACAAAAGAAGGAGCTGGTAGCCCGCGCTACGGATTTTACCAGCATCACAGGACATTTGTATAATATGGGCACAGATGAATTGTTGCGCAGGTATGTCCTAGAGCATGAACAGCCTGATATCCTAGAAGAAGCCCATGATGGGGTAGCAGGAGGTCACTATGTAGGGAAAGCAACGACACAGAAGATCTTAAGAGCCGGCCTATGGTGGCCTACCCTACATATTGACTCTCATGACTATTATAAAGCCTACGATACATTCCAGCAGACAAGAAGGCCATTGCGTAGAGATGAAATGCCCCTTCAATCGTAGATGGCCCTGCAAGGCTTTGACAAATGGGCCATTGATTTTGTGGGAACTATTAACCCACCTGGGAAGAAGACAGGTGCGTGTTACATTATAAATGCTACCGACTATGTGACTAGATGGGCCGAGGCACAAGTAGTGAAGGATTGCACTATAGATATCGCTGTGCACTTCATCTTTGAGCAGATTCTTACTAGATTTGCATGTCCAAAAATCTTGATGAGCAATAGAGGTACGCACTTTGTCAATGAAACCATACAGGCCTTAACGGAAGAATTTCGGATCCATCATGCGAAAATCACTATGTATCATCCTCAGGAAAACAATGCATTTGATGTTTTTAATAAGTTCTTGGAGCATGCACTGATTAAGGTTTGTAATGTCGATCGCAGTGATTGGGACGTGCGTATTCCGTCTATTCTATGGGCTTACCAAACCACTTGTAAAAATTTGACGGGGAAGACACCGTTTAGGATGGTTTATGGTAAGGATGCTATTATGCCCATGGAATATATTGTTCCTAGTCTGCACATCATAGCCCTTAAAAACATGGCAGAGTCCGATGTTATGGAGGAGTGGTTAGCACAACTTGTGGCTTTGGAGGAAGACCGTTTCATCGCCAATCACCATCAGCAGGTATAGAAGGCACGCGATAAGGCCTAGCACGATCGACACATTTGTTAAAAAACCTTTGCGAAGGGTGACTTAGTCCTTCTCTATGATAGTTAGTTTATGAAACACCCTGGGAAGTTCTGACAGCACTAGCTTGGGCCCTATACAGTTAAGGAAATCACAGATGGTGGAGCTGTGCAATTAGCCAACCTACACGGCGATATGCTACCCAACTACATCAATGGTAGTCACCTCAAACCATATCGGATCAAATGATGATATGGCCGGAGTAGCTGTATGAAGTGGGCTAGCCCCACCAAGGAAGGTAAGCATCGTAGGTACCATGCTTCGTGTAGCAGGAAGCTGCAAGATTGGAAGCCCAGGGATGTGTTCCAGTGACATGTAATTAAATTTGGAAGGAATAGACTCAAAATGTAGTAGTTGCACTGGGAGCGCAGGAGGTATGCTCAAAGCTGTAATATCCCCAATTAGGGAAATGCTACAACAATGAGAATATCTCAATATATTCTAAAGTTGGAGACTCGGTAATATGAAAACACAATAATGGAGTAGCAATGACACTCAACTCATAAAAACGTGAGAAATATCCATAGCCATCTTATTGAATAATAGCAGGAAGAAATGAATAAAGGATCTTGAGGAAAAACGTTACGCAAGATAGGAAATGCTCAGCCTCAAGAAACAAGTACAAGAATCATGATAAAACATTGCTACACAAGTGTGCCCAAGCTATGAAAGCACAATTTTATAAGAGCAACTACATGTTACATATGTCAAATACATGGATATACAAATATATGGCCCAATACAACATTGGGAGTGAAAGTCTCAGCTCCCAAAGACTACCTCCTATCAATCCTGGAAGGATTGGCTATGAAATGCAAAATCTGCAAAATGTCGAAGTTGTTGGGTAGCAGCAGCAACTCAAGAACTGGAAATAAGTGGAGAAGACTGAAGATGCTGCAATCAATGACAAGATCTCCTCCAATGGATCTCTAGAGTGAAATGTTGATCCTCTCACCTAAGATCTCACCCTCCAAACATATCTACAAAGCCCCACAACTATTGCTCACCAAAATTAACACAGTCTCTGAAGAAAACTGCGCTGTAGGGGTATGGGAATGATTTGGATTGATGCCAAGATCTAAAATAAGTGTTGAAACCTTCTTCGCCAGCTTCCCAAAGGAATGGAGACTCCCTCTTCTGAAAATCAGCTCCGGAAATGGTGTTGAGGTCCTCCACTGCAACACCCACCAACATTGCGTTATACTTGAGCACAAATAATGCAGTAATTGAAAGGAGTAGCTTTGGCCTTGAACCAAGAAATGTGGAGAATGAAGAAAAATCCCTCAAGAGACCTCTCAAGAAGGAGAAGGAATCCTAAATAGGAATTTCCCTGACAACTCTTGCTAAACAGCAAAGAATGCACAATGTCTGAATAGACAATGAGATCAATAATCCAAAACATGAGAAACAATGGTTGCCTTGCCCTCCTTTTAAACAAGTGAAGGTACCCTCTCCATGGGTCCCACTCCTTTTTAGGGTTTCCTCCACCAAATAACCCTATCCCCATTCATACTGCGCTATTTCTCTAAGTGTTCTCCACCTCTTATCCCAGCGCTATTGACTTGGTCAAACTTGACCTTCTCCACTTGCAAATAATCCTGTTCACACATGAAGGTGTGAAAACCAGCTCCAATGATGATCCCCTTTCATACTATGAGGGATTTTGTTGAGATTTTCATTATGCATGGGCCTCCTTACCCATTTATTCTCCTCCGAGGTGAAATCATCAAAAATTAATATTCCAAATTATTGTAGGAAAATTTTGGAATATTACAGTCCTACCCTCCCAAATGTTGCTTATCCTTAAGCAACTGCAAGGACAGAACTGGAAAGCCTCCTCTCAAGGAATGGATTCTATGATGTGTTGAGGAAAATCTTCCTCATGTGGATCCTCCATCCCCCAAGCAATCATCCATGCAAAATGAGTTACCTCCCAACATGGCAACTCCTGAAAGTCATCTTCCACCTCTGGCTCTGGCAATGTAGGTGGGCTGAAAATCTGATCCTAGTAGAAAAAATAGGCTACCCCATGTTTTCCTCCTCTCCACTTACGATAAGTGTAGAGTGTATGCTGATCCTGGACTGCAATGACATTTCCCTCAAATGGCAGGATCGAGATTAGACCTCTAAGGATATCTCCTATAACGTTATGAAACATGTTGGCCCAAATCATCTCATATGTGATGAGTTGGAAGTCATCATCATATGGCATCACATTCCTCATATGGCTCACCTCGTAAGGAAACAAATGAGCTTCTGTAGTGGCCATACCATCTCCCGTGGTCCCTCTAGAACATGTAGTGCCAAGTGTGTGGGAGTTCTCTCCCTCCAAGGACACATTCACCCAATGTGTCTCTCCTCCAATCATGCACCCAAGACAAGCTTTAGCAATATCAACCAAGGGAACCATAAGGAGAATCATGTTGGCTGCCATGTGTAGTAAAGGAGAAGGAAAATGGTCCCTCAAATGTAGCCAACGTAGTTTGACTCTGCACTACCATAGAAAATAAAATGATGGGTGGCCTCCCTACCATTTGCTTGCTGCCCCAAACTCTTCACAAGTCTGGAGAAAGTGGATGATGTAATGTGCAAAGTGAGTATGTTCTCCATGATAAATCTCCTCCCCATATCCACTTAGGGAGTGATCATCCATAATGGCCTTATGTAGACCACCAAATCTAGAAGGAAGAATATCCCTCCTTTGAGCAAATCCCTGCACATATATGGTTAAGAGATGCATATATATATAGATAAATAACTGTGCAAGTCAACAATAATCTTACCATATGTTTTTCCCATATAAATGGAGTGGCTCATAGATGAGTATCCCCTCATCCTCAAAGGGAAAAGAGTTGACTGGGCTAACTCCTCCATCTTCTCATGATCCATGGAGTGCCTCCTCAAGTTCTTCAAGTGGTTCCTCCCACAAGAAGGAAATAAATGTAATGTGGCATTCATGGTTTGCCCATGGTTCCTCCTGAAATGTACAACATGTATAGTAGGGAGAATCATGCTCCCCATGGGCATCTTCAGTCTCAAGCCTACTCTCCAATCAAAGCTTCCCATCAACATAAGGATACCAGCAACACATGGAAGCAAAAACAAATAGGAACAAGTTGTCGCATGAAAACCGGAAAGTGGATCAAGGTCCCATACAAGGAACCAGCACAGTGCATCCCTTGGCTACATCAAATCAAAAAAAAACAAGTGCTTTTCCAACCACATATTTTCTTCCACAATCATTTTACAAAATATAAGCATGAAGGTACAAAAGGGTGTCAATGGTGCACACCAAAAGTCATGTGGCTTTCGCCACAAACCACCAATGAGATAGCCAATATTAATGCTACAAATGGCTTCAAGTACATCCTTATACAATGTGCAAGAAGGAATAATCCTCCTTGGTAGAATATGCTGCTCATAAAAAGACAAGAAGTACAAAACGTAAGGTGAAGTTGTACATCCTCCATTATGTACTCGAAGACTTGAGCTGAAATGGCTCAACTGAAAATGCTCCCTTACTCCCAATGAGTAGGAAGGTAGCTGTGACATTCTAACCATCATAATCTAGGCTCTGCATCTCTCCATATGATGAAATATGTCTTGCTGAATGCCCTCCCAAATGAACTCATCTGCCAAGGCAAGATATGCATCAAAATGCATGGAAAATAAGTCCTCATGTGTTGCATACAGCAACTTCTCCTTGAGACTAGAATCTCTAGTCAAGAAGACTCTGCCACGTGAATAGATGACCATATCATCCACCATACACTCATCATCTCCATCCGGGTCATCGAGAATCATGCATGCACTGAGATCCTTGGAGTACTCTACTAAGAGTTGAGATCTCCAATAAGGATCAATCCTTCTAAGAGATAGAGCTAGTGATCTGACATGTGAAGCTCTCCTCCTGCTGCTGTCTGCTACTTTGACATCCCCCATGCCAAATTTCTCCCCCAAACTCTTCACCTCTCCAAAATCTAGGAGAGGTGTATCCAAAGACAAGACGTCTTTCATCAATGATAGATCTGGTGGCCTCCCTGGTGGAATGCCTCTATGCAGTGAGACATCAATGTCAAGAGTGGACTGTACATATGATTAGGAAACCTTGCCCTTTCTCTCACAATGCAATATATTTTGCCTCCTGTTTGCACTAGCTCTCTAAAATATGGAAGGGTGTGTGCCTCTCATCACATGATGATGCTCTTCCTCCCTTCCTCCTCCTTCTAGATGCAATGCTACACAATCATGCTGCTCACTGATTGTCTTAGAACTCCATGTATGAGATCCTGGGGACTTCCTTGCAAAGATGCAAGAATCCCTCTAGTGGGAGCAAGAGCTCCTCCTTCCTCTGCATGAGGTGCTAGATCAACTCTAGAAATGACAGCATTGTTGCCCTTAGCCTCCTTAACATCAGTGGGCAACCCTGCAATGATTGGATCCTCTTTTGGAAAATGGATCTCTTTGCCTCCTTGTGCCAAAATAGAAGATGAAGGTCTTGCCTCCAAAAAAGTATAATGTAAGATATCAACCTTCTTCATGGTTCTCCGGAATGATTTTGAGTCTTTGGTTTCCTCCATCACATGCAAGGGTTTTGTTTTTTTAGATGTGTTTGTTTCCTCCACATGTGTTTTAGAATTCCTCCTACCAAATCTTTTCATCAAAGTTCTAATGAACAGTACATAGGAAGAAGTATTTTCATTCTTCAAAGTAAAAGACTCAAATAACCACCATGAATGGACCTTACCTCCCAAGTCTAGCGCTGCTACTCTGATGGCTTCATCTTCGGAAATCTGATGCTGCTGCAGAAAGGTGTCTAGCTCTTCCACCCAAGTCCTGGCTTAACAAGTAGGGGAACCATCAAAGAAAGATAGAAGAAATCCATCCATATTATGTTGCTTTCTCCTCCTCACCTCGACCTTGCAAAACTCTGGAAAGGTGACATGAGCTCTAAACTTCTGAGTTTGAGACTCATACTCATGCAAGAACCCACTAAGAGTTCCTCTCTTCGCCATTCCTCCTTCTTCTTTCTTCCTTATGGAAAAATTGGCCATGTGATAGTGCTGTACATCATAGGGTGTGACTGCATGCTCACATTCCCTACAAAAATGTCTAGAGTTTGGCTCAGCTTCAAACCCACTTGGAGATCCTGTACATATCTCCCTCATCTTTTGAAATTCTTCATGAATGCTCTATATAGATTTTGGAAGAAGCTTTTTGAGCCTCTCTTCCTTTTTCTCTCCACTTAATGGAGGCTTCATCTTCTCTCTCCTTGATAGAATAATGGCTGAGATCCACAGGCTGAGCCAAGATTATTCTCTGATACCACTGTAATATCCCCAGTTAGGGAAATGCTACAACAATGAGAATATCTCAAGATATTCTAAAGTTGGAGACTCAGCAATATGCAACACAATAATGGAGTAGCAGTGACACTCAACTCATAAAAATGTGAGAAATATCCATAGCCATCTTATTGAATAATAGCAGCAAGAAATGAATACAAGATCTTGAGGAAAAAGGTTACTCAAGATAGGCAATGCTTAGCCTCAAGAAACAAGTACAAGAATCATGATAAAACACTGCTACACATGTGTGCCCAAGCTATGACAACACCATTTTATAAGAGAAACTGCATGCTACATATGTCAAATACATGGATATACAAATATATGTCCCAATACAACATTGGGAGTGAAAGTTTCAGCTCCCAAAAACTACCTCCTATCAATCTTGGAAGGATTGGCTATGAAATGCAAAATCTGCAAAATGCCAGAGTTGCTGGATAGAAGAAGCAACTCAAGAATTGGAAATAAGTGGAGAAGACTGAAGATGCTGCAATCAATGACAAGATCTCCTCCAATGGATCTCTAGAGTGAAAGGTTGATCCTCTCACCTAGGATCTCACCCTCCAAACATATTTGCAAAGCCCCACAGCTATTGATCACCAAAAATAATGCAGTCTCTGAAGCAAAATTCATTGTAGGGGTATGGGAATGAGTTGGCCTGATGCGAAGTGCTGAAACCTTCCTCACCAGCTTCCCAAGGGAATGGAGACTCCCTCCTCTGAAAATCAGCTCCAGAAATGGTGTTGAGGTCCTCCATTGCAACACCCAGCAACACTGCGTTATACTTGAGCACAAATAACATAGTAATTGAAAGGAGTATCTTTGGCCTTGAGCCAAGAAATGTGGAGAATGAAGAAAAATCCCTCAAGAGGCCTCTCAAGAAGGAGAAGGAATCCTAAACAGGAATTCCCCCGAAAACTCTTGCTAAACAACAAAGAATTCACAATGTCTGAATAGAAAATGAGATCAATAATCCAAAACATGAGAAACAATGGTTGCCTTGCCCTCCTTTTAAACAAGTGAAGGTCCCCTCTCCATGGGTCCCACTCATTTTTAGGGTTTCCTCCACCAAATAACCCTCTCCCCATTCATACTGCGTTGTTTTTCTAAGTGTTCTCCACCTCTTATCCCAGCATTGTTGACTTGGTCAAACTTGACCTTGTCCACTTGCAAATAACCCTGTTCACACATGAGGGTGTGAAAACCAGCTCCAATGATGATCCCCTTTCATACTATGAGGGATTTTATTGATATTTTCATTATGCATGGGCCTCCTTACCCATTTATTCTCCTCCTAGGTGAAATCAACAAAAATTAATATTCCAAATTATTGTAGGAAAATTTTGGAATATTAAAAAAACGCAGGGGTGTGCTGGGAATGCAGGGGTACGCTGAGTGCACCCAGGGTGCGAAGACTAGCCATTGGAACAGTCAAATCGCGTAAAAATAAAAAATTGTTGTTGGATGGAGTGGTTGGCCGACAATTAATGAGGCAATTTCTAGAGATTTTTTACCGTTTACTTGATGGTAAGTTCCACGTAAAGTTTACCCTACTGTTGGGCACTCGCCAAAGCTATAAAACAGGTGGGCTAGATCAGACAGGGGTTTCATATCGCTAGAATAGCTTGTACTTGGCATATTTGTCCTTGCTGAATTTTTGCTGTATGAATTTATGTGCCTATAGCGTATCTTTCATGTTTGAGCAACCTACTCCATCTGACAGTAGCAATCATGAGTTTGTCTTTCGCGCCAGAATGACGGCCATGAA
Source organism: Pinus albicaulis (assembly GCA_034641835.2). Lineage (NCBI taxonomy): Eukaryota > Viridiplantae > Streptophyta > Pinopsida > Pinales > Pinaceae > Pinus > Pinus albicaulis. The sequence goes on along the minus strand of CM076578.1, from coordinate 147,696,036 downwards.
TCCTACTGAACCTTTGGAACCAGTGACCTTGGTGGAATAAGGAACTGAGGAAGTGGTGGAGATTGAGTCTGAGGCTGAAGAAGTTCTCTCCATGCCCATCACAAATAAAGGAAAGGAAAAAGCAGAAGGATCAGGGAAACCCTTGAAACCTGAGAAATGGGTTTGGGGGAAGCCCTGTACATCCTTGTGGAACATAAAATCCATGAAGGTGACGCCCCAGGTGCGTGCTGCTCCGGAGGAGGCCCAGCCTGCCTGCCCGATCAACTGGTTACCTCCCTTCGTCTAGCTTCACATAACCTCGACGCACACGCTGAAGAACCTCGATGGCTTGATCATTTATTTTGAAATTCTGATGACCCCGGGAAGGTCCCTGCCATTGGTGAACCTGTTGGGAAGCTTCACGAGATCAAATTTGATGATCACGACTTGGCCAGTTTGGAGGCCTTCCTTGATCTGGTGCCTAAATTATACCTTGACATGATTCAGGTAGAAAATGGGATCAAAATTTTTCCTCAGCGCTAGGTGTGTGGATTGGCCAGGTCTGGGCTCCTGAACTTGCTAAGGATGCCACACTTTGGTCACTACAATGTCACGGACCAACTAGCCCGACAGTTGCTCTCCCTAATTCATGATGGCTACCTGTGGATCTAGGATGGGATCCCCATCAATGCTACGCTGGTTCATAAAATTACTAGCCTTCCCATGCACATACCAAACCCTTGGGAACATGTGGGTAAAAAGTATGAGGTGGAAACTGTTAAGTATGTGCACAAAACCTACCATGTGGAGTGCAATACTCGGGGTTTTCTAATTAAGTCCGTCAGTGACCAAGGTACGCAGTTGGGCACGATGTTGTTGGCATGTAAAATGATGATAAATTGTCAGGTCACCTCTGTCCCAACCTACATAATTCAGTTAGTAGGCCAATGCAGGAAAGGGGTATGTTTTCACTGGGCCCAGTATTTGTGTGATGAGTTTTTTTACTAATGTCCACAAGTCCCAGGAGTAGGGCCGCACCTTTTTTTATTCCTAGTTACTGTTCCTCATACCGTTGGTTGCCTAGGAAGCCCTTGTGGAGTCAGTCATCCCTGAGCTTACCCTGGACATGTGCGAAGGGGCTCGCTATGTGCACTTATGGGATTCTAAGGATCTGCAACGCCTCAAGGACAACCAAGTTTTCTGGGTCCTCTTTCAGAGTAGCTTGGTCGTAGCCATTAACTCCCAACCACAGTCTTCCCCTATCTTGTATGACATATAGAAGGGAATTACGGCATTCCAGACCACTATGCACAATGTCTAGCTCAAAGCACATAAGGATAAAGCCTAGACTTCGCTCCCTTATATGGCGGCGGATGACGAAATTGACAATATCATTGCGCTCTGGCCTCCTAACTGGAAGATCGGCTTCCAAACTAGCACAAAGGGTGTCAAAGGAACCATCACATCAAAACTCACCCCCCTGTCATCATCAAGGATACCAAAGGTGCGACCAAGAGCACTGGGAAGGACACGAGCGCCTAAGCACAAAAGGGTGTGCAGCAGAAGTAGACCACGGAGAAGGACGCTGAAGTAGAGACTCAACTCAATTCACCGCCAAACCTGGGTATAGAAGGCTTGAATGCGGGAGGACCTTCCTCCCCTCGAGGCATGAAGCGAACAAGCGAGCCTATCAAGGGACCCCAGAAGAAGAAGTGCTCGCAGTGGGCAAAACGAGATGAGATAGTCACGCTGACCGATGAGGACCTCGAACAAATCACTAATGCAGTCACTCTGGCCGCGGAGGATAGATGGGTAGCCTTAGAGGAACAACAAAAAGTTGCGATTGACACAATCCATGATGAGCTCTGTGTGCTACAGTTGAAGACTGACACATTTCAGACCCGCATGACCCAGGGACGCATGCCCTCAACCACCAGCAGTGTAGCGCTAGTTACAAATGAAAGATGACTTTGTTCTCTCCCTGGCGTAGCCCTTGTGATCAGTCCACCCGACTTGGGAATGCAAGTCTAGGCCAGCATAGAAGTTCAGATAAATTTAGCCAGGCTACCTCATGAGGCCTTGCAGGGTCTCCACACCACTTTATATTAGGAAATTCACCATCGAGACCAACAAGTGCACCAATAGCTCGGAGTGGCTAAACAGACAATTGATGTAAAGAACGCTAAAGTGTGCCTTGCCACCGCGAAGCAAATAGAGCTCGAAAATATGATTCACCAACTCCGCGCAAATGTTACCCCAAAAATCCTGGACATAGCTACCCCTCAGGCTAAGTTTGAAAGGCTGGTCGCAGCACTGAAGGCCTCTAGGGCAGAAGTTCAATTGGTCAAGACACGGATGGAGCAGCAGATCGCCGATCTGCTGGCTAAGTTGCAGCTCGAAACACCTCTGGAGGTACGGGCCCAAAAAACTGCGCTAGTCACCGTGGCTACGAATGCCATTATAGGGAAAATTATGTAGGGTGCCCAATTATTAGAAACAACCATGCAACTATGGACCAAGGTCCAGTGTGACCCGATCGTGTGAGGCATCAACCAAGACCTACAGTAGAAAGAAGAGGAGTTGGAGATGTTAGAAGCCACCCTACCCACTTTAGTTCTTGCTTAGTGTTTGACATGCCTGCACACCAGTCGCGCCCTCCAAGCTGATTTTGATGAACTTCGGTAGAAAAAGAAGGTCCTTGGCGACCGCCTAAAGCCTTGGGCTGCTGAGGCCCTTAAGCTTTCACAAGATATCGATATCGCAGTTAAGCAGCTAAACTTGACTCTAGAGAGCGTCACCACGGTGATGGAAGGCTCGATTTCAGTAAATTTGGTCAACATTGCACAGAATGGTGCTGCCCAAAGTGAAGGTGTGCTGCCCCCATTAGCCGAGGTGATCAAATTGTCACAGGCTATAATATTCCAAAACTAGCATACAGCTAATTGGAATATTTATTTTTGTTGTTTGCACTTGGGAGATGAATAAATGGGTAAGGAGGCCAATACATTTCAGAAATGGGAATAAAATCCCTCTTAATGTGAAAAGGGATCATAAAAATAACCAGATCTAGCACTCTCATGTGTGAAAAGGGGAATTTGCATGTGGACAAAGTCAAGTTTGACCAAGTCAATAGCTTAAATGTAGGAGGAGTGGATCAGCAATAAAAATAGCTCAATATGAAGGAGATTCAGCCTAGACAACTATATGTGAGCTGGATTGAAGACCCTTAGGTGTGAAAAGGGCCGAAGCAGGTTGAAGAGGTCAACCTTGACCAAATCAAATAGTGCAGTTTAGAGGAGTGGCTCTAAGGAAGGTACAACGCAGTTTTGGAGGGAGATTGTTTGTGTGATGGTGGAAACCATATTGAGTGGGAACCAAGGTGAGAAGGCTCACTTAGTTTATAACTAAGAGGCTAGCAGCCATTTGAGGTTAGCTTATGAATTATATTTTTATGTCTGCTTAGACTTTTTCTCTCTTTAGTTGTTTAGCTAAGATTGCCGGTGTTGTTTGGCACTAAGGTATTCCTGTTCAGGAAATCCTTCTGTTCTCTTTGAGAAGATATTGGGAGAGACCTGATCTATCATTCCACATATATGGCATTGGTTCCAAGCTTCAGTCATCAGTTTCAACGTAGTTCCTGCAGGAGGTTGTGTTGAGTTGCAAGGTGTTGTAGTGGAGGGTTGAGAAACCCACTTCTGAGTTGGTTTTGCATAGGAGGGAGGTTTCCCTCTATTGGAGGATCAGTTTGGAGGGTTCTTGGGCTGATTTCAGATCTTTGGCAGTAGGCCAATACATTTCCATCACCTACAGCATTATTCCATTATGGAATTGTGTTATTTCTGGAGGGTAGTTTCATCAGTGTCTTTTGTGGCTCTTTCGGGGAGTTTTCCTGTGATTGGAGGGTTGATTCTTCCATGGGGGAAGAAATTTGATCAGATCTGCATAATATCTACATTCTTACAGCCTTATACACTCATGTACTTTATTTTTCAGTGTTTATTCAGTCTTTTTTCTGAAGGTCACCATTTGTATTTGGGTGTATGCCTAGAAACCCTTTCGGGGTTCTTTAGTTTTTGTAATGAGGAGACTAGATATTTTTTCTTGAGCCATATTATTTAATATAATCTCAGATATATTTGTCTCTACTATTTATGTGTACAAGCCCTCATTAGACTGCACATTCTCTTTTATGCAGTAATTTTTGTGTTGCAGTGTTTGGGGTTTTAGCCTTTTTTAGCTATCCTAGGTGTGGGAGGTCTATTTAACCCACCTAGTTTTATTTGTTTCATCTCTATTATTGGATTTAGGTTTTATATTGACTGATATAAGGGATCCAAGAGTTTATTTTGTTATTTATAGCATATATTTCTGAAAATACATTTTTTATGCATGCATGGTTGAGCAGTCCCTATTTGGGGATATTACAGTGGTATCAGAGCAAGATCTTTGGCTCAGATTGTAGAATTCAAGACAAAATGCTATAAGAAGAAGGGAATATCAAAATTATGAAGAAAATGAGCTTGGTCTCATCATTTTTCAGATCCACGAAAGGCCTCTCCAAGGAGGTTAAGCAAGAAGAAGAAAAGAGGAGCAGTGAAAATTCTATAGAGTTTCAAGACGAAGATGATCCATGCACTTCCTATGATCAAAAGAGGAAACCAGTGCTACAGAGTGCTCCAAAGCATTGGAGCATACCCTTCCCTTTTGAATAGAAGGACAAGTTGCAGAAATATGGAGGACACTTCGATCACAAGATTCTAAGTGAGTACCTTGTTGAGTACAAATCTCAACCCAGAGCCTTCAAGGAGACTCTACCTTTCCCTCAGTTCATTCAATTGGAGGATGAAAGAAGACCTTGTAGCCAAGGGAGGATCAAGGGCAATAGGTTCCAATTGTATACTTTTGATGGGTCATCTACAGTAAGGGTTTGGGCACGGAAACTAGATGCATTCTTCCTACTACATCCAGTGGTAGAAAGAGAGGATGTAGAGATTGCAGCACTGCACCTTGAGGGTGAAGCCAACATCTGGTGGTTCATCCATTTGAGCCATGCAAAGGTGGCTACTTTTACTGAGTTTACTCAAAGGTTGATTGGAAAATTTGGTGAAGACAAATCAGAGGAGAAGCCCTCACCACCATTGGAGGAGACTTGTACCAACACTGTCACAACAATGGAGGAACAACCCTCAACATCATAAGTTGGAGGAGCCAACACATTGGGGGAACAAACTCCTACAGCCATGCAAAGGGTTCCCAAGTTCCATCAAGGTATGACTAAATTTCCACTTTCTATTATTACAGCAAATCTTTTAGAAGGTTGTGGAAATCTACCTTTGCATGACCAAGGGTCAACACATATTGCTGATTTGGAGCAGCAGGATGGCACTGCATTGTGCAACCTTGATTTGATCAAGGAAGGGATGAAACATCATCCTAATGGGCCACTATTGGGCTGCACACCACACTTGGGGTTGGGGTGTGAATTCTTGGAGGATGGGATGAACTTTTTCCCAAACAAACTTATGCAAAACCATATGTTCGTCTTGGAGTTGGGACATCAGACAGCCAAAACACCATGGAGGAGATTTATAGCACTGTCAAGAGGTAGCAGTGAGGAGGTTTTGCCTTCATCTCACTTGGATCCTTATGGATTCAAGATGATCATTGGTGTGAGATCTTTTCTAGGAGATCTCCAAGGAGTTGTATTCCAACATCCCATGGAATGCAAGAAGAAAAATCTGATTTGGGAGAATGGTAGTCTTCATTGGAAGGGTACCAAGGTTGATCAAGATGGGAGGCACCCACATTGGGATGAATGGGGCTGGATGGAGAGCAAGAAGCTAGTAATATACTTGCAAATATATGACACCAGGCAGCAGGAGGCTTCTCTACGTTGGATACTCTTGAAAGAGTTTGGCCATCATGGGACATATCCTTTTCCCAAGGGTATGTGGGTGGAAGGAACTTGGCAGGATACTTGAATCATTGGGCAACAAGGAGTGTGGATGAATTAAGATGATGTGATCATTATATCTTCACCACATGATTTGCATGATGGAGGTATGAGGAGGCAACAAAAACGTTTGTTTCTTTGGAGGACCTTGAGAGTGCAAGGGCAGATTTTCTCTCACACTTTGCATGATGTTGCAGGACTAGGAGATGGCACTATCATGGTGCAAAGGCGCTACTCCTTAGCCTTGAATGATCTGGAAGTACTTCCACTTTGAAAGAAACTTCTTGTATGTGGTAGCATTATGGGAGGAGTCTTTAAAAATGAGCATGTCAAAGAATAGAGTTATGAGTTGGAAGGAGCCTATTTGCATAGGCCAATAGCACTGTCACTTTGGAGCATGGAATTATTGATGGAGTGTCACGAGGATCACTTCACATTTGACGCACTTGGTGGACAAGGAGGAGGTGAGAATGATGGAGTAGTGGATGGATTCATCTATTACTGTGATATGTTCTTCTTGACTTGGATTTCAAAGCATAAGAAGGAGGATCTTCATGCAGCATATGGTTCATTCCTCTTCATAGGAGTATGACATACCACTATGGAGGACTTATTTATGGATCCTATCATCATATTACTTTAATTACATGGTAAGAAATTTGTTTTTTCATTTATTGATTGTCCAACACAATATTTGCATGCTCTTACCATTTCTTTGCAATGCATTGCTCCACAAAGGGGCAAGCTTTTCTTTGGGCTGCATGGACCATTTTTGGCCAGCTATTATGATGGAGATAGCCATCTATTGTATGAATTTGGGCAAGTGTTTGGTTACTTCTTGTATGCTCAGTTGATACATTCAGCCATTTACTATTTGCTAGTAGATGTGATGACTTACACAGCTAGCCATTTGTCAAGAAACAACTTGCCTTGCTATTTTCTGAAGTTGCAGTGGGGAAGACTGCGCTGTGACCACTGGGGAAACTGTTGGTACCTTCCAGCACCACATGAAACCTTCAGTATTTCCTTCATTTTTATGCTAATCATGATCCCATTTGCTTATGTTGTTCTTGCTTTTATGTGGAGCATGATTGGGGGAGAAACACATTGGGTTGATGTGTTCTTTGGGAAGGAGGATTCCCACACTTTTTGCATTACATGTTCTAAGGGGAGAATGGGAGGAGATATGGCCACCACAGAAAAATATTTGTTTCTTTATGAGGAGGGCCATGAGATGGATGGGATGCCATGTGGTGGTGATTTCTTATCCATCATATATGAGATGGTTTGGGCCATCTTGATTCACAACGTTGGGGGAGGGATCCTTGGAGATCTAGTTTCCTTCTTGCCACTTGAGGGCAACATTATTGCAGCCCAAGATCAGTAAATTATCTACACTTATCCTAATTGGAGAGGAGGACAGTGTGGGGTAGGCTAATTTTTCTACCATGTTCAGATTTTCATCCCACCTACTTTGCAGGAGCTCAAGGTCGAGGAGGATTTTCAAGAGTTGCCATGTTGGGAGGTAACTCATTTTGTATGGATGATAGCTTGGGGAAGGGAGATTCATACAAGGATGGTAGGTCCCAATATATATCAGACCTCATGCCTCAAGAAGGCCTTTAGACCACCCATTGTTGCCTCCATTGATACTTTACTTTTACATGATGATAGTTATTTGGGATGTTCACCAAAAGCTAGCTTTCTTACTTGGGAGGGGCAACTTGGAGATATATTGATGAGGCAACACCTTGATCCTTGGAGGATTTTATCTTATGAGGATACTATAGGGGAAGAAGATGAGGCTCTTCAGTTATATCCTTGTAGTTGCTTGAGGACAAGCAACATTTGGGAGGGGAGGACTATAATATTCCAAAATTAGCATACAACTAATTGGAATATTGATTTTTGCTGTTTGCACTTATGAGATGAATAAATGGGTAAGGAGGCCCATAAATTTTAGAAATGGGAATAAATCCCTCTTGATGTGAAAAGGGATCATAAAAATAACTGGATCTATCACTCTCATGTGTTAAAAGGGGCATTTGCATGTGGAGAAAGTAAAGTTTGACCAAGTCAACAACATAAATGTAGGAGGAGTGGATCAACAATAAAAATAGCTCAATATGAATGAGGTTAAGCCTAGAAAAATATATGTGAGCTGGATTAAAGACCCTTAGGTGTGAAAAGGGCTGAAGCAGGTTAAAGAGGTCAACCTTGACCAAATCAAACAACACAGTTTAGAGGAGTGGCTCTAATGAAGGTACAACACAATTTTGGAGGGAGATTGTTTGTGTGATGGTGGAAACCCTATTGAGTGGGACCCAAGGTAAAAAGGCTCACTTAGTTTATAAGGAAGAGGATGGTAGCCATTTTAGGTTAGCTTATGAATTATATTTTTATGTCTGCTTAGACTTGTGCTCTCTTTAGCTATTTAGCTAAGATTGCCGGTGTTGTTTAGCACTTAGGTATTCCTGTTTAGAAATTCCTTCTCTTCCCTTTGAGTAGCTCTTGGGAGAGACCCGATATATCATTCCACACATTTGGAATTGGTGCCAAGCGTCAGTCTTTAGTTTCAGCATATTTTCTGCAGGAATTTGTGTTGAGTTGCAAGGTGTTGCAGTGGAGGGCTGAGAAACCCACTTCTGAGTTGGTTTTGCATAGGAAGGAGGTTTCCTTCTATTGGAGGATTATTTTGGAGGGTTCTTGGGCTTATTTCAGATCTTTGGCAATAGGCCAACACATTTCCATCACCTACAGCATTATTCCATTCTAGAATTGCATTATTTCTGAGGGCAGTTTCAACAGTCTTTTGTGGCCCTTTCGGGGAGTCTTCTAGTGATTGGAGGGTTGATTCTTCCATGGGGGAAGACCTTTGATCAGATCTGAATCATATCTACACTCTTATAGAGTTATAAACTCCTGTACTTTAGTTTTCAGTGACTATTTATTCTTTTTGCTGAAGGTCACCATTTGTATTTGGGTGTATGCCTAGAAACCCTTTCCGGGTTCTCTAGATTTTGTAATGAGGAGACTAGATCTCTGTTCTTGAGCCATATTATTTAATATAATATCATATCTATTTGTCTCTGCTATTTATTTGTACAAATCCTCATTAGACTGCGCAGTCTCTTTTATGCAGTAATTTCTGTGTTGCAATGTTTGGGGTTTTAGCCTTTTTTAGCTATCCTAGGTGTGGGAGGTCTGTTTAACTCACCTAGTTTGATTTGTTTAAGCTCTATTCTTGGATTCAGGTTGTATATTGACTGATCTAAGGGATACAAGAGTTTATTTGGCTATTTATAGCATAAATTTCCGAAAATATGTTTTTTATGCATGCATGGTTGAGCAATCCCTATTTGGGGATATTACACAGGCGTAGGTGGAGACCCCACCATCATAGTGACTCGAAATGAGTCACAATATTGTGTTGGGGGACTGTAGGAACAGGGTCTCCTAAAGCTGTGAATTTTGTCCATTTTTGTATATTTTTTGTAATATTTAGTCTAACACAGGGGTTTTGGGGTGGGTCAAAGCCCCTAATGCATTGTAACGGGTCAAGGGTAAACCAAGAGTCTAAAAACAACGGTTTGTGAACCACTAGATGCGTAGACTAAATCGGTATAAATAGATGAACCTTTTTGAGTCATAGGTAGAAAAGAATCGGGATTGATGTTAAGCACAAATTGTTAGATCTGTTGTTGGGTTTTTGGAAGCACTCCTGCTGGCTGTGTGTGCGGAGCTCCTCAGTCTTGCTGTGTGCGGACCCTGCCGGCTATGTGTGTAGGTAGTATTTTGGGATTCTAAGGAGATCTTGGTATTAATATATATGCGAAGTACTATTGATATTTGATGTGATCTGGATCTGTTCTGTTATAATTTATGTGAACTTGGGTTGTATGATTAAGCTGTGAAAGTATCCTTGTTTATGTTATATGAATCTATGATCTATTAATTACTACTGTACTGATAGATTGGTACTACGGACATGGATGCGAAGGTTATCCTTAGATCTGAGCTCTATGATATAAGTTTGAAACTAGATCTGTTAAATTTGAAGCCTGATAAGTGGGGAACATAGCTCTTCTTGACTTACCTACTCTCTCTTTGGGTGCAGAAACTTGGTTACAGCACTCTCCCATATTGCTTTGGGTGAGACTTTCGCCTATGCAAGCAGGTCACTGCCGAAAGGGCCAGTAGTATAGGGGTTTGTTGGAAAACCTTAAACCTGTGAACCTGGGCCAGGACCCCTCAAGCCAACATGGCCTGGTGAGGAAAACATGCTGCATCTCATGTTGAATAAACATATCATTGCTCAAGAGATCCTAGAGAACTTTCGCGGTCACTTTTCCTTTGATGCTGGTGAATTTGGTGGCATCGTTAGCTGTTTCTCTGAGTTTGGTCATATAATCTCCCCTTTGGACTAGCTTGTTATTAATTGCATATAGTGAGGGAAACCCTTTTGCCACCAGGGGTTTAATCTTGTTCAGGAATCTGCTAAGGGCCATGCCCAGCTGATGACACTTCTCCTCCAATTGTCTTAATAAATTCCTCTTAGTGAGGACCTTTTTCACTTCTGATATGGCTGTTGTTCTATCTTGTACATCCAACTCTTAAAGATCATATATGGTTTTGGAGTTCAGGAATTTTATGATTTTAGAGGCTGTGATTAGCATGTTTCCTAATTCCTAATTTTCTTTTTCAATGGCCACTGCACATTTTTCCACCAACTCTTTCTGTTCAAAAATGATATGGATGGAGTGCCAAATTTCATCCACTGAATTTATGATACTACCCCAAATTATCAAATTCATTTGGCCTAAAATGCTGTTGTGCAAAAATTCCTTCTCTGCCTTCTCCAATCTCTCAATTTTCTTTCCATCTATCCCATGTGCAGTTTCAGACTTGGCCTTTTGATATTTCAGGATGCAAATATGTGCTTCCAATTTTTGGAACTCTTGTGAATGCAGGGTCATAATTTCCATGGCCTTTGACAACTGGTCTATCCCACTAGATGCTATAGCAGTTGTGGGAACAGCTGATGAAATTGTTGAAATGGGGACAACTTCCACTGGGATGAGTGCCACTCGAGCTGCTTCTTATTTTTCCTTCAGTAGTTTCTCTATCTCGTTTTCCATCGATTTGGGTAGACTGTTCCCCAACTAACTTCAATATCTCTGATTTATGTGACTCATCTTCCTCAATGCCTTTGGCCAAGGAGTATTTTGTTGTTGGCATCTTGAGTTGTTTCCTGAGGGCTACTATGTCAGCATTATTCCTTTTCAAAACCTCCTCCATAGCTTGATCATTGGCTAGGTCATGACCCAACTTCATTATTAAATCTTGTAAAGACTTGATCCTTGAGTCTTTAGCCATGAAAAATATCTTTTCTATCTTGAGTTGTGATTGAGCATTAGATAAGGATACCTACAGCTTTGACAAGATCATAGCAGTACTTGTAAAGGTGGAGGCCACCATCTCTCCAGTCTGCTTGTGTAATTCCATTTGGTCAATTGGATGGATGTCCTTGGCATTAAATTCGAATGATGCCTTCTCGTAATCTCCTGCTCCTTGGGGTCGTGGACCAAGGCTTCTAAAAATTCCATCCGCAACTTTCCCTTCTCAGTGTCAAAACTAGACAGTAGCCTACTTTTTTAAATTAGGGTTTACTTCCAGAATTGATTGTATGTGTTAGTCTTCAGCACCTCATTTCTCAATTTTATTTCCTTAATGTGTCATAAACTGATTTTTCTTGGCCTTCTATGGGAGGTCTAGAAGTAGATGTCTGCAAGGCCTGATGCTGCAGAGACATTGTGGCTGTAGATGTAGGGGAGGCCATTGTCTGACCACCCGCTGGATATGGTCCAGGGGTGTCTACAATATGAAATATTTTTTGTGGCCTTGATTCTCCTCCTTGATCAACATCCATATGAACTTGGGCCCTCTTCATATATATTAGTTTGAATTCTTTACTAGAGGTATCAGTCACTGAAGGTGACTGATCCTCTCTTGGCCTTTTTCTCCTTATCTGTTTCTCTTTCTCTTTCCCCTTGTCTTCTTTTCCTTCTGCATTCTTCCTTTCTTGTGGTGTTGGGTTCTGGACGCCTGGAGTGGAGAACACTTGTTCTTCCTCTTCTTGGAGGGTGTTGGTCACCCATTATGTTTGATTTGAATACTACTCAATTGAATGTATGTGTGTGTGAACATAGGGTGTGGATCTATTTTCCACCCTTTTCCTGGAGATAATCCCTACGGGGTCATAATACCAAGTGAAACTGTGGCTGAAACCCATCTCTTTCAGTATCTTTTCTACCTCCTCTCTTGGTGATCTACTATTACAGATGAAAGGCCCAATTTGAGTCTTGATCTTGAACTAAGCCTTGTTCTTTGCAGAAACAAAGTGGATCTCATTTGCATGTATCATTTGCCTTATGTATTCTAGTACAAATACCCTCATAGAGAGGAAGTTTGGAAATTTGTAAGGGGCAAGATCACTTCCATAGACTCAAATCTCTGTGTAGTTTTGGTACAAGTACCAATATGATTTATTCACTTGCTCTGTTAGTTGCATGGTTTTCCTAATTTCTTCATTTATCCTGGGCTCTGCTGCATTGCTGAGTGTGTTGATGGCTGGGTGCAGAAACAAATCCACAAAATCCTTGTAGTAAAATCCTTTTGATCTTTTAATAGTAGGGTGGTCCATAAAATGAACGATTGAGGCTCATCATCTTCATTTACCTTGGTCATCTGAAATTGAAACCTTCTAGACTAGAAATGGACAAACATATATATAAACATAGAGGAATATTTGAAAACCTCCTCTGTATTAAACTTTAAAAAATGTTCATGAATGGCCTCAAAAAGAAACTTAGCATAGTTGAACAAGATCGTGGGCATAACATCTAGTGAAAGAGTGGATGAAAAACCTATCACAACTTCATCTACCCACTAATCATTGTGATAACCCAACAAATAAGATAAAACAAACACAATGTGCTTGGTCCTATCAGAAAAGATAGTTGAGGGATAAGGAGGGTTCTCTATAGGCATTGGGGTATCAGGGGCCATGGAAAGTTGCAAAGTTTTGGCTCTGTTGGCAGGTTCAAGCTTCTAATAACATTCTATGAGGGCTTCATACAAGAAAGGGACCACTTGTTTAGGAGTGGGGGCCTGCATCATCTACTAGATGGATTGGTCATTGATGGAGAACAGGATTTATCCTCTTGGGGTGACTATATTGATCCTCTGGTTAATGTCATAACATCTTCGACACTTCCTCATGAACTTTGGGCAGCTATGGCTTTTTGGAAAGATGTAATGAGGTAGCTGGGTCTCCCATAGGTTAATCTCATCAGCTCCTTCAAGAAATTTGTCTTCAAGCCAGTAATAGACATCTAAATAATAGGAGTCTAACTCTGTCTCATGGATTTTATAGTATCTGTCTACTAGAGCCAAGTGATCCAAGTCCACTTGTGGGTAGACCATAGGATTAAAAGGTTGTTGATCTAGCTTTGGAGGCATCTCTTCAATGATTATTGTTTGACAACCTGCATTGGAGAATGGGATGACAGAGGGGGCAAGAAAGAAAAGGAAATGGTTGTGGATCTGTGTTGGGGAAGGGATATGATAGAAGGGGATAGTGACCAATATTGGACAGTATAAAGGAGCCCTATAATCTGGTTTAGAGAGTGCTGAAAAATATTCTTTAATGAACAAATGGATCTTTGGAAGAAGTTTGAAAAATTCACACTTTCTCCAAAAATACCTGCAAATTCAACTCTTGTAGAAGTTTGAAAATAACCGACAGAGTAAACTTTGCAGTTATGTTAGAATTTGGCTTTAAAAGAGTGATGTGGTGGTGTGGATATGGTAGAGAGTTACGGGAGGTTTAGCACAGATTTGACGTGTCAAAGAAAGTGGGTTCACCCATAGTCCGTAGATTGTAGATCTTATTATGCACTGCAGGATGTAAATATTTAATTCTATGATTTACGATATGCGGGAATGATGTGGCAAGGTACAGGTGGGTCCACCCATAGCCTGCACGTCACAAATTTTATGATGTGCCAAGGGATGTAAACTTTAAACTTTGTGATTTGCGATATGCGCTCGAGTCCCACGAGCTTTGCAAATCACACTTTAGAGCTTTTGTTATGATCTTGTGCGCTTTATCTTTTGTAACTTGGGATGTGTGTTGTGCGCTCAGGTCCCATCACATCGTACATCGCACTTCAGTGGTTACAAAACTTACCTCCCATGATTTTCCTTTAAAGCTTACGATTTTCGATTGCTAGCAGATCCCACCTGATATCGCACATCGCACTTCACGGTTTTAACATTTTACCTTCTCAACTTATATTTTGGAACTTGCGATGTGCGTTGTGCACTCGGGTCCCACTGCATCGCACATCGCACTTCGATAAATTTAACTTTTAGCCTTTGTGCCTATCTTGTAGAACTTGTGATTTGGGCCCATGCTACTGGACTTTAACTCTTTTTTTAGTTTCTAATGCCTTTGTGTTCATATCATTGATATTCCAGAGGGGTACTTCAATAATGAGCGGGGATGGTTAACGTGGATGGGTCGGGAAAGGTGATGTGAGGTGGAGTTAGGGTATGAGAGTCAAGAGAGTAAAATTAACTTAGGATAAGAGAAATAACAAAGGGGCCGGGTTAAAGGATATGCAATGTGGTCGAGTACTTAGGATAAAACCATACCATAAGGTCCCAAATTTGGAAAACATCATCCCTTTTCAGACCTTTAGAGCAAAATTTGAACTCTTAAGTTTGATTTCTCTTCAGTTTGATTACAGGAAACAACGAGGTAGTTTTTAGGTTGTATATTTATCGCAAGAAATTTTCATTTCTCCTTTCTCAACAAATCTACCTACCCAATTTACAATTCCTTACAATTTTTCTCCTTTTAGGGTGCATTTAGGCTTGCAGACCCTGACATCATTTTTCTTTTGGATTTCTGACCTATCACCTATTCCTTATTTCTCCTATTGGTTCAGATTAAGCTATTGAACGAATGTCAGTTTCTACCTACCTATTGATAAGCCAATATTTGAACAGTTTGGAAAATCCTCATTCTCTAACCTATCAGCAGA
Organism: Pinus albicaulis; assembly: GCA_034641835.2. Lineage (NCBI taxonomy): Eukaryota > Viridiplantae > Streptophyta > Pinopsida > Pinales > Pinaceae > Pinus > Pinus albicaulis. The sequence continues at coordinate 147,680,994 of CM076578.1, read as the reverse complement.
AAATTCAAAAATTGTACAATCATGCTTAAGTTGTATGATTGAACAAACCTTTCTAAAAAGTAGTGGCATTTTGATTTGCAGCACTTCCAGAAATATTTATCTTTTGTGTGGGGCTTTGTTTTTCCTTTTTTTTTTTAATGCCCTCTTTCATTCTTCTTTTGTTTCTTTTTATCTTTCTTTGGAAAAGACTTTTGAATATTGAAATCTATGTACAATATGAAAAAATTGCCAAGAGGAAGTACATAGTCACCTTTTGATACTATAAATTATAGGACTCTAACATTAAGAAAGCACAGTTGGCCACTCCATTCCAAGATCGCGCGTTGAATTTGTACATAAGGTATGTAGTGACAAATATAATGTAACTATTGATAATATGAAGGCGGCACTAAAATACCAATTAAATAGGCTGAAATCGTTTACGTAATGTGTAATTGAGTTGAACGAGATTCACCAAGAATTGAACAAATCTGCATGTGATGCAGATCAAAGGTTGAAGTGCACTATTAGAGATGGATAATTTACTATTGATGACACCGAACATAAAGAACAATTTATTGCCATGTTGTTACTACATCTTCACCAACCCTTGAGTCAGCAGAATATTTCCATGAAGTTGTAGAGATTTCCATGAAGCTAGAAGCTTCACCGGTACCCTCTGTGTAGATCGAGAGTCAGTAGATCCAAGGCCAGTTGCAAGAAATTCACTTAGAAATATAGAGTTTGTGCAAATATGAGGGAAAGGAGGCATGCATAGATGTTTGGTGTATATGATACAAAGTTTTCAGGCATCATAAGGATCAATTCCTTGTATTCAATGATTATCTGCAGGGTGGAGGACCATGCCTGCTGAAGAGTGCAAATGAACCAAGTGGGACTCCTATGTTATGGTGCGTAATTTTTCAAGCTATGGGTATGCATACAATAGACTGTTGTCCGCAGATTGGAAAATATATGCCTGAGCTTAAGCAACATTTTTTCAATTTTTCCTCATCGCTGATACATGACGAAAAACACTCTCACAGCTTCGATTTGATGATTGATCGAGCTGGCCTATATAGAATTCACGTTGAACCAACCTCACCATAAACCCCCATGTGGGCGTGGTGGATTTCAAACTAGAGGATGAGGAAGAGGAGGAGGAGCTGGTCAAGGAAGGGGATAGCTCATCTACTACAAATGTGGAGATGCACGTCATTATGTGCATGAATTTCCAAATCTAGCACGAAAGTATTGTAGGTATTGTAGATAATTTGATCATGATATTGAATATTTTCTTGTTCTGATTACAAATATGAAGGAAATGAAAACGAAGACTCCTACTCAAAACATTCATATGGTAAGAGTGGAGCTACGAGATGAAGAGCCAAGTGTGAATGTTATCACTAGAAGTGGTGTAGCCACTAGTGAAGACAACGGGAAGAAGCCTCAAACTGATCCCTGGAACCGAAAAGCACCTAAAAAAAATAAAGTATTCAACCTAAAGAGCAAAAAAGAAACCTTTGTAGAAGCTAAAAATGTGTTCGTGGAAGCGAGCACCTCAAAATCAAGCAAACCTATGGATGTGTTCAGAGTAGATGAAGAAATAAAGTCCTTCCTACATGCTTGTATCAAACTATTGTGCAATAAGAAGGCAATTGAGAAACTCCAAGCATTGATAGACAGATGCGCGGAGAAAGAAAAGTCCTAGATGGAGGAGAAGGATGTTGATAAGATCTATAAGAATAAAAGAAGAAATGGACGAGAGATGCACTTGACTACTTAGATTTGTGCATATGAGATGGATCAGGTCATTCTGGATCTAGGATCTGATGTGAATATTTTACCAAAGAAGACTTGGCAACGAACGGGAGAATCTAATTTGGAATTGTCTACTACTTAGTTGTGCATGGAAAATTAGCAAAATATTATTCCATTAGGAAGACACTCATAGGGTGTAGTATGTATTCAAGGAGTAAATTTCCTTGTCGATTTTGAAGTTTTACAGATTTTGGATGACACTGATCCCTATCATGCATTGTTGGGTTTATATTGGGATATTGATATGGATGGCATCATCAATATTAGGAGGAGAAGTATGCTATTTGAGAATAATGGAACCAGATTTGTGGTTCCCATAGATCCTACAGAAGGTGAAAGATATACAGAGTCGGTGCACACAGATGATAATGTCGATCATATCTATAAGCTGATTGCACGAGATGAAGATTAGATCAACCCAACAGTCGAAGGAAGAATTAAGTAGGAGAAGGATAGTTCTTGATTTTCAAATTCAGATGAAGCACTAGCGAACTGGAAGATTTGGTTGCATGAAGTATCTACGATGTGCTACAATCGTGTGACAAGAGATCTTTGGTGCATATCCTCAGAGGTACGAGAATTGGATTATTATGATAGTCTGACTAACGGTAACATGTTTTTAGGAGAACTTGAAAAACTGTTCCAAAAGCACAAAGATTCCATGCACTTGATATAGCACTGCACTCAACCCTAGCATGCTACCGGGAGACGCACAAGGGAAATTTGGGTAATTTGGAAGAATGCACTTGTATGATACGTCTACAATTTGAGCGTCCAAATACCAGAATAGAAGAGACATATTCCTGTAAAAGGTGATCCACACAAACATCTGGCTAAATGGACTAAGGCATGGGTCATAGAGCTGAGACCATAATGGTTGCATATATTCATCCACACTTTGGGGAAGGTGCCTACGGACTGGTACCTGGAAACTGGGCTACGACGAGGAACCAATGAATGGACTACGTTGATAGAAAAATTTATCTTGACCTTTAGTTTTGAAAGTGGGATTTATTTCTTGGGTAAAGCACTATAGGATATTCATGAGGTCATATTTGATACCACAAAACCGAAGGTGGAGTGAACCTTGCTAGCATGGGATGTGCAGATGAAGAACATTGTCAATTTTCGAAATCTGTCAATTGAAGATAATGAGGAAGATGAAAGGAACATTACAATACATGAATCTAAAGGACAATGTGCAGTTGCTCGACCTACAATTGAGTCACTCGATGTAACCAAGCCTATGAATATTTGGAAGATCAACATTGGCTCAGAGGAAAAACTGAAATTAGAAAATATTGGGGATTACTAGGACGATGATACAGTGGGAAAGGTCATCTAGCACTTAACTGAATATCATGACCTATTTCCTACAAAATTTTCCTGAGTTGAAAGGGACAATAGGAGATCTTGGGGTGATGAATATCATCTTGAAATCGGATGCGCAACCTATGAAGCAGCCCCTGTATTGGCTGAATCCAAAATATAAGCAGAAATTCAAAGAGGAATTGGAGAAAATGGTTGCTATAGGAATCATAGAACTAGTGGAGGAATCTAATTGGGTAAGTATTATGGTGGTGCAGGGAAAGAAAACCAAGGGAGAAATAAGGATTTCTGTAGATATGCAAAAATTGAATGATGCTTCCATACATGACATGTTCCCGACTCCATTTTCTAATGAGATCCTGGAAAATCTAGGAGGACATGATGTTGATCAGCAGTTGTCACTGATGGCAACCTAAGCAGCACCAGGGGCTAACCCAATATTGCATGGGAATTTTTACCTACCAAATTAATATATTCTATGTCAATAATGCTTTTTATGGTTTCTACTTGTCGAGATGTTTCCATTGATATATGGCATGGCATGTAATTCTTCACGGTTTGAGAGATATTCATGTTTGAAGTTTGTACCCCCAGTTAGTGGGCTAAAACCCCATGGGGTTGGGGCATGGGTCATTGAAAAGTCATAATTAATATTTTTATGCTCCTAAAATCCCTCCCACATTCACTTGTTGAAGCCCCTATCAACCTAAGAATTTATATAAATTGTGATCTTCATTTCCTCCTTAGGCAAGGGATTTCGCCATCTGAAACAAGTTATCGTAGAATTTCTGCTCTAAATTTTTTTCTATGAAGGTTCAGAAGCTGAAATTTTTATGCGGAGAAGCCAAAATCCCGAGGAAACAACTGTAAAAATTTTAGATAAAGGTGCGCAATATTTGTGGAGATATGATCTGTGGAAGTCAGGGTTTTTGCAGGCTCCTGAAATTCATCTCAAAGGAGTGACCTTGGTAAATTATTCATAACTCTCTCTCTAAGTATTGGATTGGAATTCCATAAAAAGTGATGGATAGTGCACAGTCTGTACTTTTCACTCTATCAATTTCAGAGCCAAATGAAGAAACAAGACAAGTGGCACGCCGTACAAGTGTGCTCTGCTGAAACAGTCCATAATTAGGGCATTGTGAGAGATTGGGTATAAATCTCTCTTGAAGAATCAAAATTGGGTCAGACCTATGGCATTGGAAATATGACGCAGAGAACTACTATAGGACCGAAAATCAGATATTTAGGATCTGAAATAACAGAGATACACCAGATTCAATATCGAGTTCCTAGAAGGCGAGAAAAAGCTAGATCATGTGTTTTCAAGGGTTGCAAAGGACCAGACTTCCTATAGCAGCAAAGCAAAGCAAGGTGCAGCAGAGGGTAGCATGACAAGAGCAGCAACCAAGGTGCATAAAAATAGCAAGAAGTTCATCATATGAAGTCTTCAAGTGGGTAGCATTGCATAAAATCATTGTAAAGGTATCATGGTACTTAATCATTGTAAATACATTATTGTGTACTAGTGTCTATCTGCCAAGGGTTGAAGAGGCAGTGTTGGGAGGTCTAGGATTATCATTAGGTGGTTGTGTCAAAGTTGGGGTTATGGTATAGTATATCTTCTTCTTCTGCATCATTCTATATCATTGTAAAGTGGACCATTTTCCCCTGTACAAGAGTCCATTCATCTTTTATTCTTTTATAGGGTGGTAGGGTGGTGCTAGGGTGAGTTGTAGCTCATTGGGTGTTGGGGCATTCGTTCAGTTGACTACTGAAGAATCTCAGGCATTGGAGTGTCCATCCAATGGGAGCTGGAGAAGAATGATTTTCTAGATTCTAGGAAGTTGGAGCTTTATTTTCAATTGGAGTTGAATATTAAAGAATTATTAGAAAAGGATTAGGTGGTTTTTGTCCCGGAGTGGGTTTCCACCTTAAAAAATCTGTGCATTTGTGTTCCTCTTGTTTGCGGCTATCATTGTACAAACACTGATAATAATTGAAGATTAACTAATGCTCTAATTGAAAGGAATATTGATTCACCCCCCCTCTCAGTATCTCCAACAATTGATATCAGAGCTTGGTTCCTTCAATAGCAGTTTAACTGCTGGAAGGAGGTCATGGAGCATACCAAGAATGGTGTACCTCTATTCAATGAAAATAATTATGCACTTTGGAAAGGAAGAATGGAGGTCTATCTCTTGGCGCAAGGTTGTGAAGTATGGGACACTGTTCAAAATGGATTTACATCAACCGCAGATGAAAAAGGTAAGATGAATTTGGTAAATGATGCAAAAGCAAAGAATATTATTATCAATGGAATTATTGAATCTGCTTATCATAAGGTGTTGGGTTGTAAAACCGCCAAAAATGTGTGGGAAAAGTTTGAGAATATATATGTAGGTGACTCAAATGTCAAAGAAGCAAAGCTTCAAATCTATAGAGCAAAATTTGAGCAACTCAGAATGAAAGAAGATTGCAACATTGCTACATACTTCCAATACGTTGATGAAATAACCAATACTCTGGAAGGATTGGGAGAGCCAGTTGACGAGAAGACTATTATACGGAAGATTCTTAGAACGTTACCGGGGAGATTCAACCCAAAGGTATCGGTCTTAGAATATAGTGCAAATCTGGACAAACTCAACAAGGAAGAATTACATGGAGTTCTCATAGCATATGAAATGAGACTTGATGAAGAAAAGGGTACTTCAAATCTAGAAACTGCGTTCGTTGCATCTAAGAAAACCAATAAGGACAAACAACCTTCAATTCAAATGACATGCGCCTGCAAGTGTGAAGAAAAGGGAGATGATGGAGAAGGTATTTCAGATGAAGAATATGCTTACTTTATGAGAAAACTAAAACCTGGTAAGGGAAAATTCAAAGGTAAACTTCCATTGATATGTTTCGGTTCTAGTGAGGTTGGGCATTTCGTAGCAAAATGTCCGAACAAAAGTGATGGAAACTCAAAAGGAAAGAAAGGCTTTAAGAAATTCAACAAGCAAGGCAAAAAGAAAGGATCCAAAAGGAACTTTCTCTCTAAAGAAGATATCTCATCATCTGATGAAGAAAGTGACAGCAAAGAAGAAGCCAATGAGAAAGCATTGTTTATGGCCAAGAATAATAAACAAGAAGTATCAAATAATGAAGAAGAAGGGTTGACCATAGAACAATTTTATGAGGAGGCAATCAAGCTTATAAAAGAGCTCAATGCTGAGAAGATCCGTTACAATACTCTTGAAGAAAAATTTCAAGGTCTAAAAATTGAGGTTGAAGAACACAAATGTATTGAAGAATCACTTCAAAAGAAGTTGGAAGAAAGAAACCAAGAAAGGGAAGCATTAGAAGCCGAAGTAGTCTCGGTGTGTAAGGAAGTGAAGAAGGGAAAAAATTTCCAAAACTGTGCCAACAGCTCAAGGGCATTGGAAGAAATCATCAACAATCAACAATCCTACAATGACAGAACTGGCCTCAGTTCCAAAGAAGAAGAAGCAGGACTTTCTACAACAAAATACAATGAACCTATGAGATCTAACATACATGTATACTTCATTGGACAAGATTCTCAAGCACATCCTTGGAAGATGATTCCTCGACGAAGATTTTCATCCAGGTACCAACATATTTTTCATGGCTATTATTATTCATGTGGAAAATTTGTTCATAAAGCTGTAGAATGTCACACATACCCTAAGAACCAATACAATTCCAAGAGATTCTTCAAATATGAACCTCCCAGGGCTCAACGAAACATCAATAGATTTGAACATTTAAGAAATAATATGGAATGTTACAAATGTCAGAACTTTGGACACATAGCCAGAGACTGCAGACTTGAAATCCTCCAGAAGAATCTTCAAAGCCACAGAATGAATGAACAAGGAAGAAGAAGAAGACTGATAATTGTGCTCTCGCTCTCAAGGCTAAAAAAAAATAAAGATGTGTGGTATGTTGATAGCAGTTGCTCAACGCATATGACTGGAGATAGAAGGAAATTTGGATCACTGAAAGAGAAGAAGGATGGAACCATATCCTTTGGAAATGATGGATCTTCAAATGTTATAGGATCAGGTACCGTCACTCTCGGAAGCAAAGATGTTATAGCTAGGAATGTTCTATTGGTCGAAAACATGACTCATAATCTGCTCAGTGTTGGACAAATGTGTGATCAAGGACACACAATGCTATTCAACTCCACAAAATGTGAAATCAGGAAAGGCAGGTATGGTAAAATTGTGGCTACAACAAGTTGAGCTCCAAATGACATATATGTTCTGGATGAAGCAACTAAAGAATGTATACTAGCTAAAGAAGATGAAAGCTGGTTATGGCACAAAAAAATGGGTCACATAAACTTTGAAAATCTTGTCAGGATAAGCAAAAAGGAAGTAGTATGAGAAATGCCAAAAATCTCAAAACCTTCCAACACATTATGTGAGGCATGTTGGCATGGAAAGCAGACAAAAATCCAATTTAAAACAAAAGAACACTTTGCATCACATCCATTGGAATTGATACATACTGATCTATGTGGTCCTGTGAGAACAAAAGGCTTAGACGGAGAATTATATTTCATGTTAATGATATATGACTATACCAGGATAACAACCATCAGTTTCCTAAAGAAAAAATCTGAAGCATTTGAGTGTTTTAAGATCTACAAGGAGTTGGTTGAAAATGAAACTAGTTTGAAAATAAAGTGTTTAAGATCAGATAATGCTGGAGAATTCACTTCCAAATTATTTCAGCAATACTATGACGAAAATGGAATAAAAAGGAAATTTTCAACAGCACGAACACCTCAACAAAATGGAGTTGCTGAAAGAAAGAACATAACCATACAGGAAATGGGTAGAACAACATTGAAGGACTCAAAATTTGATGAAAAATTCTGGGTTCAAGCAATTGATACGGCAGTCTTCATTATCAACCAAAGTCTTCTAAGAAATAATTGCAACAAGACTCCATATGAATTATGGAAATGAAAACCAGCTAATGTAAAATATTTCAGAATCTTCGGAAGAAAATGTTATATCAAAAGAGAAGATCAAAATTTGAGTAAGTTTGAATCACATGTTGATGAAGGTATCTTTGTTGGTTACTCACGTAAAGGAAAGGCCTATAAATGTTATAATATAAGACGAAAACAGATAGTGGAGAGCATAAATTTTACTTTTGACAAAGATGGTGTTCTAGCGAGTAATGATGAGGATCTAGAATCTTTGAAACTTGAGATAGAGTATGAAAAAGGCACAGATAAAATTGTAGAACAAGAAGCAACTATCAAAGAGGAAGAAGTAAACAATGATCATCGAGATATACCAGAATAACAACAAGAAGCTCCTCCAAGGAGAACAAAAGAGTGGATTCAAACCATCCATCAAATCAAATCAATGGTGACATAAATGAAGGTCGACAGCTTCATTCATCACAACAAGCTCATGTTGCTTTTCTAGCAACCTTTGATCCTAGTAGTTTTGACGAAGCCAGCCAGAATGAACATTGGATAGTAGCTATGAATGAATAATTGGATCAAATTGAGAAGAATAACACCTGGGAATTAGTTCCATGACCAAAAGATAAAAATATCATTGGGACTAAATGGGTGTTTAGGAACAAATTGAATGAAGATGGGTAGGTTACTAGAAACAAAGAAAGATTGGTTTACAAAGGCTATGCACAAGTGGAAGGAATTGATTTCGACAAAACATTTGCACTAGTTGCCAGAATGGAAGCCATCTGAATGTTTCTCACCTATGCATGTTCAAGAAAAATAAAAGTCTACCAAATGGATGTTAAGTTAGCATTTCTGAATGGAGAATTAGAAGAATATGTTTACATCAAACAACTTGAAGGTTTTCTACTATCACAAAAAGAAGACTATATATACAGGTTAAAGAAGGCTCTATATGGTCTCAAGCAGGCTCCCAGAGCATGGTATGCTCGTCTTGACGGATATCTAAGTCAACGAGGGTTCAAGAAAGGTACGATTGATAGCAATATTTATGTACAAATAGATAAAGATAATTTAACAATCGTTGAGGTATATGTGGATGATATAATATTTGGTAGCAATGATGATTGACTAAGTAAGAACTTTTCTACAAATATGCAAAGTGAGTTCGAGATTTCTTTACTTGGTGAGCTGACATACTTCTTAGGGCTTCAAATATCTCAGCAAGAGAAAGGAATATTTATATGTCAAGCCAAGTACATCAAGGAAATGCTTAAGAAATTCAAAATGGAAGATTGCAAACTCGTCCTTACTCCGATGGTAACAGGTTGCAAATTGAGCATAGACGACTCATCTAAGGATGTGGATCAGAGGTTGTACAGATCTATGATTGGTAGTCTTCTATATGTAACAGCCTCTCGGCCATATGTTATGCAAGCAGTTGGACAAGTAGCAAGATTCCAAGAAGCACCAAAAGAATCACATATTATTGTCGTCAAAAGAATTCTTCGATATCTAAAGGGCACAGAAGAATATGGCTTGTGGTATCCCAAGGGTAAAAATCTCATTATTCAAGCCTTTACAGATGCAGATTGGGCAGGAAGCATTGATGATCGTAAGAGTACTAGTGGAGCAGCATTCTATCTAGGTGGTTGTCTTGTATCATGGTTGAGCAAAAAGCAAACTTCAATCTCGTTATCTACAGCGGAAGCAGAATACATTGCAGCAACATCATGTTGTACTCAAGTCCTTTGGATGAAACAAACTTTGCAAGATCTTCAAGTACAATTCAATGAGCCTATTCCCATATTCTGTGACAACACTAGTGCCATCAGCATCTCCAAGAATCCTGTCATGCATTCAAAAACAAAACACATTCCGATCAAATATCATTTTGTTAGAGAACAAGTCGCTGAAAATAATATCAAACTTGAGTATGTTTGTACAAAAGAAAAAATTGTTGATATCTTCACTAAACCTTTACCTCATGAAGCATTTGAATATCTTCATCAAAATCTTGGGATTCTCTCAAGTTCTCATTAGATTACAGGTCTGCAGGACGGTTGTGTGTCAGTGGGAGTGGAAGTGTGTGCAAGTATGCAGGATGGTTGTGTTTCAGGGGGAGTTACCCTTTTCCATTGATGTCAAAGGGGGAGAGAATGTTTTAGGAATAGGTGTCATGATTGCAGGGGGAGTACTTGTGTTGCCATCAATGCCAAAGGGGGAGATTGTTGATTAGCGGTTGTCATTGATGTCAACCCAAGCAGCACCAGGGGCTAACCCAAAATTGAATGGGAATTTTGACCTACCAAATTAATATATTCTGGGTCAATATTGCTTTTTATGGTTTCTACTTGTCGAGATGTTTCCGTTGATATATGGCACGCCATGTAATTCTTCACGGTTTGAGAGATATTCATGTTTGAAGTTTGTACCCCCAGTTAGTGGGCTAAAACTCCATGGGGTTGGGGCATGGGTCATTGAAAAGTCATAATTAATATTTTTTATGCTTCTAAAATCCCTCCCACGTTCACTTGTTGAAGCCCCTCTCAACCTAAGCATTTATATAAATTGTGATCTTCATTTCCTCCTTAGGCAAGGGATTTCGCCATCTGAAATAGGTCATCGTGGCATTTGCGCTCTAAATTTTTTTCTACAAAGATTCAGAAGTGGAAATTTTTATGAGGCGAAGCTCAAATCTTGAGGAAGCTTCTATAAAAATTTCAGATCAAGGTGCGCAATATTTTTGGAGATATGATCTGTGGAATTTAGGGTTTGTGCAAGCTCCTGAAATTCATCTCAAAGAAGTGACCTTGGTAAATTTGTCATAACTCTTTCTTTGAGTATCAGATTAAAATTTTGTAAATAGTAGTGGATAGTTCATAGTATGTAATTTTCTCTCTATCAATTTCAGAGCCAAATGAAGAAACAATGACACGTGACACGCCGTACAAGTGTGCTCTGTTGAAACAGTCCATAATTAGGGCATTGTGAGAGATTGGGTATAACTCTCTCTTGAAGAATCAAAATTGGATCAGACCTATGGCATTGGAAAGAAGACTCAGCGGAATACTACAGGACCAGAAATTAGATATTGAGGATTTGAAATAATAGAGATACACTAGATTCAATATCGAGCTCCTAGAAGGCAAAAAGAAACTAGATCATGTGTTGTCAAGGGTTGCGAAGGACTAGAGTTTCTACGGAAGCAAAGCAAAGCAAGGTGAAGCAGAGGGTAGCATGACAAGAGAAGCAACCAGGGTGCATAACAGCAGCAAGAATTTCATCATATGAAGTCTTCAAGTTTTATGAATGAAACTATTGAAGCTCTAACTGTAGAATTGCAGATAAATCATCGAAAGAGTACTCCATATCACCGCCTGGAGAATGGGGCGATCGAAGCTTTTAATAAGAAAAATGAGTCTATGCTCATTAAGATCTACAATTCTAATCAAAATGATTGGGATGTGTGCATACCTGTGTTTATTTGGGGATACAGAACCACATGCAAGAAGCTGATAGGGAAGACACCATTCAGGATGGTGTATGGGCAGGAAGTTGTTATGCTAATGGAGTATATTGTACCAAGTTTGCGCATTGCAGCATTCAATAATACGACAGAGCACAATATTATGGATGAACGATATTTTCATTTGGTTGCGCTGGAATAGTATTGATTCATAGTAGGTTTCCATCAGCATGTGCAGAAGGCACGCGAAAAGGCTTGGAATGATAGGCACATTAGAAAAAAAGTCTTTAAGGAAGAGGATTTTGTTTTTTTATATGAAAACAAGTTTGCACACCACTCAGGGAAGTTCAAAATGCATTGGCTTAGACCATATGTTGTCAAGGAAATCATAGACAAAGGTGTGGTACACGTGCCCACTTTAAGCGGAGAATACCTTCCTAGGTATGTCAATGGAAGTCGATTGAATCCATATAGGGATGACCCTCTCCATGCACGCGCCAAATGAATATATGGACAGAAATATGGATTTGCGCAATGAGAATGGCAGATGCATAGAAATGTTTGATGCACGCGTAGTAGCTGTGCAGGAAGGTTAAGTAGGTCACAAAGGTGCCTGAATATAGCCATTGGAACGGTAAATATGGACAAGACAACCTTCTTACTATTTGGAGGAGCGGCTAAATTTCATTTAATGAAGAGATTATGCCAGATTTGGAGCCTTTTAACATTTATGGGGCTACATTAATGAACATAATACCGTTTAAGGCATGCCTATGCTATAAATACGACTGTTGAGGTATAAAAGGTATCTTTTTAACACCTATTTATCTCACATTAATTATCAATCCAGGAACGACTTTTTGTTTCAAGAGTGTACTCTGTTTGAGACTGCAATTGAATCTAAGAGTAATGCCTTGTAATATGTAGTACAGTGTTCTAAATACAAGAGTAAATGGATGCTTGGAAAAGAAATCTAATTACAATAACATGAACTCAAATGCTTTTAAAATATGTCTATTCACTCAACAACCATCAATCGAGGATACAGTAGCAATAACTCATTCCTCTAGAAATTGATGCAATTGAAATCAAACTGAAACAAGACAATCAATCTGGGAACATGGAAGCAATAACCAATATTCTCTATAGTTGACAGTCCTACGTTAAAGCAATTAAGGAGAAATAGCAATTGAACTAAAGCTTCTATTGAAAGTAAACTAAGAAAACTCTTTAAAACCAAACTCTTTTCCAATCTGTAAACTAATGAATTGGAAATGAACAACACACTGAAATCGAATAGTAATGTAAATGAATAACCAACTGAAACTAGAAGAATCGAACAACAAATATTAACTAATGGGATTGAACAACAAAACTCTATTAAACAGCAAACCCTATTGAACAGCAAATTGACTAGCGAAGCTTTGTATCTGCAATCTGAAATGAACAGCAGTCAAACGAAACAACAAATGGAATGGAACATCAAATGCTGAACAGCGAAGCTTAACAAGATAAGTAATTCAAGGATTAAGATTCTTGTTAAATTGAGAAGGAACGGCAACGCAATCCATTATAATAAAACAGTAAACTATTAAGCATGGAATTATGAATTAATTAAGATAGAACCAATATCACTTCCGCGAATCCATGGACGATCTAAGTAAGGCAATATGCTGTCTGAATTAACCCACACTGTAAGAAATAAGATTTAGATCACACGATAATGAAATAACTCATAAACAGAACGCGTAATACATAAAGACAGTAAGATGATAAACAACTAATGAAATGAACTCACAGTAACATGGATGTATCAAATCGATCACACGCTGCAAGAATCAGAAATATAACACAGAGGAGTAGTTCACGCTTCCAGGGGTCAGGCCCTTAACCACCAGCAGGGACTGCTCAAGCTACTTCAGATGATGCGAATGGAACAAAAACTTCAATTAATCATTAAACTGGAGCAACATTACAATGGAATCGTGTTTTTCAATAACACAGCTTTTGATTAAGTTTACAATTCACAAAAGCAACAACCCCCCCCCTCTCTTTTACAAACGTCTCCTTTTATAACCAAAGAGAGGAGAAATTAAATAGTAAATAGGATCTCTCATAACAAAATTGGATTGTTCCTAACCAATTGATCAACAAGAAAATATATTTCCATCCATCTTTCAACAAGAGCAAGTCGAATTTGGATTTGCCGCTGAGATAATTTGGAGGACGGCCGCAACAGCAAATCTGAGAAAATTGTGCTCAAAGAACCTTGTGTTTCTCTCAATACAGGCCAAATTTGGGCAAACCATTCTTTAATAAAGTTAATTTGGTCCGTTCTGGAAAAAACTCACATTCTAGATTTTCCAGATTCTTCTTCATTTGCCCAGAATCTCAACCACAAAACTGTCACTTTTTATTCCAGCGAATTTCTGAGTTGGAATATTTAATGATGATTTGGAGATCAAATCTGCAATCTGGAAAATATCTTGGAGGCTAAAATGGTGAGTGTTGGTACAAAATATATTAATAAACCATTGATAAAATTATGCATAATAATTATCCATTTATTAAAAATAAAGGATAAGAAATAATATTCATCCATAAGAGCATAAATCATTATAAAATGGATTTATATGATAAATTATAATAAATGACATGATAAAGAGGAGTAAAAATGGATGAAATAAGTGTTAAAAACTTTTCGTATTCACGACCCAACATACCCCCAAACTAAATATATTGCATGTCCTCATGCAACCCAGAACTGAATATATTGCATGTCCTCATGCAACCCAAAGATAAAACCCATGTGTTAACCAAGCAAAGAAAATTGTTCATCCCAACTCATGAAATGGATGGAACAAATGAATTTTTCCTCAAATAATAAATATTCAATTTTAGCAATCTTGATAAAGGCATAACAATTTTTACAGTTGACGTTCAACTATATGAAGTTGCAGAAAAATGTGACATAAGTAACAACAAACTTCATTAGTCATTTTCTCAAAAATCAGATCATTTTGATACACGGATCATGAGATATAAACAAAATGGTTGTAGGTGATAGTGCATAATTTTCAAAATTTTATGAACTAATTTAGCGTGAAATTATCTAGGTTTGTGTATTTTAATGATACCTCTTTGTTATCCAGAAATCACAAGAATTCAGTTCATAGTTTTAAAGATATATGCAAATCAATTTCTACACTGTGTAAAAATAAAATTGTATGCCTTAAACGAGAAATAGAGTAGAAAATATCCATTATGTGTAGAAATCCCCCCCCCAAACTGAAGAATTAGCATGTCCTCATGCGATGCTAGAAAACAAAGAGAGGTGGTTGCTACAATCTGTTGAAATCGATGCTTGGTATAAAACAACATGGAATAAGGGAGGTGTTGAGAATGAATAAGAATATCAATGGATGATAAAGAATATTACTGACATGGTCTTAAGAAAGAAATGAAGGAAATCAACACTCCCCCAAACTGAAAGATGACACGTGTCTAAAAAAATTGGAAAGTGGTAAAGGTGTGGAATGAAAGATGATAAATAATGCTCAATGAAATTCTCCTAAATTCATAATAAATTAGAAAATTATGCTATTTTACCTCAAGTGTTACCTCCGAAAAAATGTGGAATGACACGTAGGGACTAGCCTTTGTTGAAGCTGATGTAGGCTGCGCGGATATTGAAAGTGATGCAAAAGGTGGAAGCCATGCAAGCACATCATGTCTGAAGAATTGTGCGCGTTCGTGAGCCTTTGCTGTTAGTTGCAATAGTGTGGTCGTGCTGCGAATAGAATTTCCCCCCATATTTGTTGTTCTCCTGTAAACAAATCACAATTCTGTATGCAATTTTCTTGAATCAATAGTGTTAATTTTGAAGAGTAACAGATAAGATGTATGCAAAAAGTTCAATCAGAAAAATTTCTATAGAAATATTGTGGCAAATCGGCAGATAGAAGAGCAGTGAACTGTACAACAATTGTACAGCATGGAAATGCATACATACTTATGATATGATCAAAAAATTATCACATTACTGAAATCAATGCATATTTTGAAATCGTGAGTAGATATGGAAATGTTTATGTAATGATTCGAAAATAAGGGAAAAGGACAACTGATGTGAAAAAAGTACTTATGTCGTCATTATCCACATAAACCATTATGATCGATTTATAAATAAATTTCATGCATAAGAGGTTCTGAAAAAAAGTTTTAGGAGCATACTCTCATTTGATATTAGATAAAGATATAAGAAAAGGGTTTATCATTACTATTTATTTGTGAAAAATATGACTCCAATACCATCAGCAGAACTCTGTTGCCCATAGGTGTCTATAACCTGGACAAAGTTGCTTTCTTACCCTTGGAACCATTATCCTTTATTTATGCCTAGGGAAGTGCTGTGTGATGTCATGATGGAGGCCACTGTGCTGGCTTGGGAACCAGATGAATCACAATGCCATTCACCAGGAAGGAGTGAAAGGTGAGCAGGTCGGCTCGTGATGAGACCTCCTGTTCCAAGGACTTTTTATTTTTCTGAGTTGTCCATTGGATCATATCCCTAGTGTGGTTTCCATAATGGGAATGCCACTTCACTGCTCCCTTATGATCATGGTAAGCTGGCTCTTGATGAGACCCCCTATCCTCCACCTGGCATATCATAGAATTGTTAGTAATCATATAGGGATTTTTCTTTTCCTTTTTCTTTACATATAGCACTTCCCTACTTATATATAGAAGATGGCTCAACACTCCTTAAGAGTAGGGATGGTGGAAGAAGTCTGAACATCTCAATAGAGAAAGTATGCCCTTATTCTTATTCAATAAATAAAAATCAAAGAGAGTTATGAAAATTTAGGGAAGAACCAACATGATAAAGATAATCGATCATATTAATTTTAGTGAAAATAAAGACAGCAAAGGGATATAGATGGTTGTGTCCTTTCGTTTTTCTTATCACTACAAAAAATTTCTTAAAAATAACAATTTCTCTTGATTAGCTAATTCCAGTAACCTCTAATTTGTGTATCCTTGCATGAATTGTATGTTTTCTTTTCAAAGAGTCATGAAAAATTCACAAAAAATCCTATAAATGTTGTTGAAAAACAAGAAAAATGCATTCAAAAAATGTTGTTCCTTTGGAAGGGAATAGAAAAAATAAACGGTGAAAACTGTTGTTCCTTTGGAAAAGAACAACAAAAACGCTCGCAACAATACTACTGTTCCTTTCGAAAGGAAGGACAAAAGTGCTATTCCTTTGGAAAGGAACAACAAAAACACTCACAACAATACTGTTGTTCCTTTCGAAAGGAACAGCAAAAGTGTTGTTCCTTTGGAAAGGAACAACAAAAAATCACAGCAAGAAAAGTAAGAACGGTTCAAGAAAATTTCTATATAAAAAAATAAGCAAAGTAAAAGAAAACAAACTTTATGTACAGGTTTCAAGAATTTTTTTTTTTTTTTTTACAGAATTGGTGCTGCTCAAGAATTGCCTTTTGTAACTGAAACTTGCATGGTGGGGTCTTTATTGCAAATGGAACAAAAAATACAATTTGGAGGGATCAACACCTGAAACACAAAAACATAAAAGAAATCAGAAAAGAAACAACACTTGATTAAGTTACAACAGCTATGATGTTATTTCCTAAGGGAATATCAATCTATTAATGGAAAAAAATGATCTTTTTTAAAAATGTTTTGATAGTAGTGGCATGAATCTTCAAATGGAAACGAATTCTTCATTTCTTCTGTTATGATTCCATTAGGTAGTGAACTGGATGAAATGCCCTTGTTTTACTAAAATTTCTTTCAAGAATCGCTCGTCCATAAATTGACCTTCTTTGTTCCGCTAAGACCTGCAAAAAATGAGTGTCTACCTGCAATAAAACATTAAATTATGGAGAAAGAGAGGTGATCGAGCTCCCCTAATCCAAGAATTATGCAAAAAACTAACAAGTAGTTACTCTGTAGAACAAATCCATGGACAAAGTAAAATTAATTTATTACCTACGGGAGAGCAATGGCCAATCATGCTAACCTGTAGTGTTTCAATCATAACTTCTTTGCTTTTCGTCGGATTTGAGTGATTCAAAAGCCAAATGAGAGCTAATTAAAAGTTGTATCTCAAATAGAAATATGTTTTAAAAATTCAATGCTATGATATGTCAAATTTGCTTAGAAAAACCTGCATAATAGAGTCATTTTCGATTTTCCAGCTTAGACCAACAGTTGATATTTCAAGCATACATTTTTCGTTTGATGGTGGATTGAACCGATTTGAATTGGATATTAAAGTATATTAATTTATTTATATCCAATAGAAACATGTTTTTAAGACAAGAAGAATTGATTGGTTAAATACGCTAGGGGACAGCGGAGAAAACAGAGTTTCAAGAGTGCTCATTTATGATAGGTAATCAGTATTTTGGTCATAAATTCCTCATACGATATCAAAATTGAGTGATTAAAATTTCGTTGTAAACTAGATTCATAGAGGAATATACCACAGAATCAGGTTTTAAAAATATAGTCATTTAGGTCTCTCAAAACGGATTGTCCCAACTCTGTTCTTGAGCTGTCTACTAGACACCCTATCAATGTTTTGGTTCTAACTTTTTCATTTCAAATCCAAATGGAGTGATTAAAATTGGGTTGGAAAGTAGAAATCAAGGGATACTTAGGATAGAAACATGTTTTAAATATATTCAATTTTGGTCCCTCAAAACATGACTGTCCCAACTTTGTTTTCAGAAATTTCATCAAGCCCACAAGCCAAAAAAAGATATTCAAACAATTTTTCCATATTGATGGTAAAAATGAATATAAGTGTTTGTATAATTTTTATTTGCAATATAATTCATCTAAATACACAAATAAATTAGAATATTTATCATCAATGTTGATTTCCACAGCGTGTTGCAACAAAAAAACAACTATTTTTACAAAAATAAAAAAAATGTGTTTGTTTTATTTTCTTATTTATTTTATTTTCTCCATTATCCTACTCTTCTTTGAGAATCGAATATGTTTATGTATAAGAGTATTTCCAGTGGAACCATTTTAGAAATAAGGCCTCTAGTATGTACATACCCAAATTTGAAAAATCCATGTTGATAAAAATTAGGGTATGAGAAGCCAACTTCCCTTGAAAAGATGATGCCAAAAATTGTTGAAGCATGGAGCGATGTTGCAAACAAATGATGGAGTGAAACCAATCTTCAATGTATCCCTTACTTTATTGATTTCCCATAGCCATCGTATCATGAAGTTCTTGAGCTTTTAAAATGGTTTGTTGGTGCAAACTAGAAGAAACCTCATTTTCTTTCATAACTTCTACAATTTTTGGATTCGATACATTTTGAGTCTCAATATAAGTTTTCTCCAATAGTGCATGTGAGATAGAATGGGTGGGAAGGGTGGCTAAATTTTGCATTTCAACACTGTAAGCATGTGGTACTGGGTTATTATGGTGAGGGTGTGGAATGAGTTGAGCAGGAAATTGTGTAGGGAATGGAGCCTCTTGATGATGTAGTTGATTGTGTTGAGTGGATGATTTTGATAGGCAAGCAAGGTGTTGTGGAAGAACTGGAAGATGTGTTTGTGTTACAAGATGAGGGAGAGTAGTCATACAATCATAAGATGAACCATGCCAAAATTGTAGACAAGATTGGTAGTGGTTATATTGAGATTGGCATGGCTACCCTAACATATGAGTATTTCGTAACGAATTATGCAAGTAAGAGAATGGAGAGGAATTGTTTTGAACCATACTTGTAGGCCATGATTTCCATGATTTTGACCTTGTTGCAGCTTCCCCATCTCTTTGGTATGCTACTTCCATCCTAGATAAGAAAGAACAACTATCTATGGGATGCTCCTTTCGATTATGAGGGAAAAACACTTCATCAATTTTTTTTATTTTCCTGAACCTGCAAAACATTCAATTGTGAAATTAGAGAGCTAATAAGATCATATTTAAAATTTTCAAATAAAACCTTGATTTCAGCTCTTATGTCTCTTGTTCTTATAGTAAATTTGGAAAAGAAAGAAGAAACTTTTTTAGAATTCTTACCAACCTTAGAAATTCCTCTTGAATGCCTTATGCATAACTCACAAACATTGTCATATGGTAACTGAAAAACATCACCTTTTCCTATCAGATTTAAGAGTTCTAAAAATTCATCTTTGATTCCTTTAAGAAGGAGTGTTTTCAAGATCTCTTTTTCCAAATGCTTATGCTTTGATTTTTGAAGGTTATATCGAAATCGCTCTACATAGTCCTCCAAGCTTTCATCTTCCCCTTGTATCATACTGAAAATATCTTCATTGGATTTGCAGTAGTCTTGGTACTTATTCAAGAATATGTTCTTCATGTCCTCCCATGTTTAACTGCAGTTCCCACCTAGGCTCATGAACGATCGGAGAGCTGCTCCTTTTAGAGTAAGAGGAAACACTTTCAATTTTTCATCATTAGTACAATAATCATATCCTCTACAAAGTATTTCAAACTCAAATAAGAATGTATCTAGATCTTCATTTGTCAAACCATGAAAATTTGGTAGAGACAATGGGGGAATTATGTGCATTTGTGTCACTCCTCCTAGATCTTTGATAGGGAATTCAAAAGTTGCAATGTGAGCCATTTCTTACCATAATAGAAGATGTTTTTCATGTGTTTCTTTGAGGATCCTCCTTAAAATGTTCCTGTCAATTGGTTAGTGAAATGGGTGGTGCTTACATCACCACTTGAGTGGAATTAAAAGATTTTTTTAAAATTATACCTCTAAAATTAAAAAAAAACGCAAGCATTCATTTCTACCTTAAGCTTTCACTCAATTCTGCTGTGAAGCGGGCCAGTGAACAAGTGTGTTCCTTGCTCGGTGCGCAGGTTCTTACCTTCCATCTTTAATACCCAATTCTTCCCAAGCAGAAAAAAATTAAATATGCATCACTCTTTCTAAATGGAATACACTCTCCCCGGCAACGGCGCCAAAATGTTGAGGTATAAAAGGTATCTTTTTAACACCTATTTATCTCACATTAATTATCAATACAGGAACAAATTTTTGTTTCAAGAGTGTACTCTGTTTGAGACTACAATTGAATCTAAGAGTAATGCCTTGTAATATGTAGTACATTGTTCTAAATACAAGAGTAAATGGATGCTTGGAAAAGAAATCTAATTACAATAACATGAAATCAAATGCTTTTAAAATCTATCTATTCACTCAACAACCATCAATCGAGGATACAGTAGCAATAACTAATTCCTCTAGAAATTGATGCAATTGAAATCAAACTGAAACAAGACAATTAATCTGGGAACATGGAATCAATAACCAATATTCTCTATAGTTGATAGTCCTACGTTAAAGCAATTAAGGAGAAATGGAAATTGAACTAAAGCTGCTATTGAAAGTAAACTAAGAAAACTCTTTAAAGCCAAACTCTTTTGCAATCTGTAAACTAATGAATTGGAAATGAACAACACACTAAAATCGAACAGCAATGTAAATGAATAATCAACTGAAACTAGAAGAATCGAACAGAAAATATTAACTAATGGGATTGAACAATAAAACTCTATTAAACAGAAAATCCTATTGAACAACAAACTGAATAGTGAAGCTTTGTATCTGCACTCTAAAATGAACAGTAGTCAAATGAAACAGCAAATGGAATGAAACATCAAATGCCGAACAGTGAAGCGTAACACGATAAGTAATTCTAGGATTAAGATTCTTGTTAAATTGGGAAGGAACAGCAACACAATCCATTATAATAAAACAGTAAATTATTAAGAATGGAATTATGAATTAATTAAGATAGAACCAATATCACTTCCGTGAATCCATGGACAATCTAAGTAAGGCAATATGCTGTCTCAATTAACCCACGCTGTAAGAAATAATATTCAGATCACACGATAATGAAATAACTCATAAACAGAACGCGTAATACATAAAGATAGTACGATGATAAACAACTAATGAAATGAACTCACAGTAGCATGCATGTATCAAATCGATCACACGCTGCAAGAATCGGAAATATAACACAGAAGAGCAGTTCACGCTGCTAGGGTTCGGGCCCTTAACCACCAGTAGGGACTGCTCAAGCTACTTCAGATGATGCGAATGGAACAACAACTTCAATTAATCATTAAACTGGAGCAGCATTACAATGGAATCGTGTTTTTCAATAACACAACTTTTGATTAAGTTTACAATTCACAAAAGCAACTACCCCCCTCTTTTTTACAAACGTCTCCTTTTATAACCAAAGAGAGGAGAAATTAAATAGTAAATAGGATCTATCATAACAAAATTGGACTATTCCTAGCCAATTGATCAACAAGAAAATATATTTCCATCCATCTTTCAACAAGAGCAAGTCGAATTTGGATTTGCAGCTGAGATAATTTGGAGGACGGCCACAACAGCAAATCTGAGAAAATTATGCGCAAATAACATTTTTTTTCTCTCAATACAAGCCTAAGTTGGGCAAACCATTCTTTTTTTTAATTAATTTGGTCCGTTCTGGACAAAACCCATGTTCCAGATTTTCCAGATTCTTCTTCATTTGCCCAGAATCGCAACCGTAAAACTGTCACTTCTTATTCCAGCAAATTTCTGAGTTGGAATATTTGATGATGATTTGGAGATCAAATCTGCAATCTAGCAAATATCTTGGAGGCTAAAATCGTGAGTGTTGGTACAAAATATATTAATAAACCATCATTGATAAAATTATGCATAATAATCATCCATTTATTAAAAATAAAGGAAAAGTAATAATATTCATCCATAAGAGCATAAATCATTATAAAATAGATTTATATGATAAATTATAATAAATGACATGATAAAGAAGAGTAAAAATGGATGAAATAAGTGTTAAAAAATGGTCGTATTCACGACCCAACAATGACCAAAGGGATCACATTAGCTCCCTTTTCCTTCTATACTATTTTTGTGAGTTGTGCTCTCTGAGTTTTCAATATTGTCCTAAGATTATGTATGGCCTTGATCCTCTTTGAGGATGAGATGTGCCGCCAAGGTTTGATTCCACCAAGAATGTCTGCCATCAAGCCTACCCCTTCTGCGATGCTAGATGGAGAGACCCTTGTGCAGGCTGCTGAGACCCTTGCACCAATCCAAACTAAGAAGAGATAGTCCTCAAGGTCCCGAACGTCACCCCGTCAGAAGAACCCAAATTCGCGCTCCACTGCTGCAAAGCACTAGAAGAATCCCATGGAAAACTTACCAAAAATTATAATGGAGAAAGATGTTGTAGAAGTTGTTGACCCCATCTCGTAGTTTCCTACGTATGTCATGTCGCGTAAAGCCTCTGTGAAGGTCCGCAAATATCTAGAAAAATTATGATCATACATTAATATGTCGTTGCTTCTAGAGAATTTACTTGTTGAAAGTGATATGTTCGCCAAAATTCCATTGTTAAAGATGGAGGACTGGGACCTGGCGGACCAGGAGAAATTCTCGGAGCTCGCTATTAGTATGAATCTTAATTGCAAGTGTACGAAAAAAGACCACTTTAGTTGTCCATAGCAAACAACCCTAATAGGAAAGATGGTTGCCAATAACTTTAGATCTGCAATTAGTTGATCAAGATAAATGCTGCAAAAATCTAGATCTATGCATCAAAAGACATTAAGCAGTAAATAAAACAAGATTTAATTCATGCATCCAATAGACAAGACAAGAATATGTTGAATGAATTTTATATTAAGGGCACCTGGGAGGAAAACATAGAAGGATGTTACAAATTCTCCTCAATGGGATGGGTTCTTGTAAGTCCTCAACACTTCAGATCTAAAATTCCTCTCTATCGATGGTGTAGAAAACCCAGACAAAGAAGGAACTCAAAGGGAGCTCACAAGAAAAAGGATAGAAAATATGACAATGATGGTGGATGAAATTCGGACCAAAAGTATAGATCCAAAGTGATCTTAGGAAACAAAAGGTGATGAATGAATCGAAAAACCCTTCTATTTATAACAAAATATTGAGTTAGTCTAGATATTGGTACATAATTAAAATATTATTAACCAAATCAAGATCCAAATTTTATGGAATATTTTATTATTTTTGTTGGAGGGAAAAGGAATTTGACTTGGGTCAAATCCCTTTATTTGTAAATAATAAATAAAATTATTTATTTATCATTTTAAGGATGTGGTTGAGTAATAATTAAATAAATAATGATTTATTTAACTATTTATGAGTGATTTAGTCAAATTTAACAAGGAATATTATTTAAATAAGGTTTAAATAATTATTCCTAGAAAATAATAAGATAAAAAATAATTTATCTAATTAAATTTCCTATTTTGGGTTAAATATGACCAAGAATATTAATTAAAACGTTGTTTAACTAATTATTCCTTGAGGAAAATCAAACAAATGTGGATTTATTTAATATTTCCTAATGGGGTTTCTTGTTTATACCATAAATAACTTAATAAAGGTGTTTTACTAAGTTATTTTTCATAGTGAAAGCAATTTTACTTAGGGTAAAATTGGTCTTACATGGTGTAATTAGGTCCATCTAATAATAACATATTAGATGGCCAAAAAATGGTGTAACACTCACACCCAGTATGTACTTAGAACTGGTCACCTATGAAGGTGGGGTGATCAAGGTAGATCCAAAGCCTTGGGCATTGGGCCTACAAAATTCTGGCTTGCTGAACCTATTATAGATTCCACACTTTGGGCACAGCCCCATTAATGATGTATGTGTGCACCAGCTACTTTCCGTGGTGCACGATGACTATTTGTGGCTCAGAGAGCGCATTCCAATTGATGCCGATATGATACATTGCATCATCAACCTGCCTAGTCAGGGGGCAGATCCTGTGGTGGCCTTTGGAGGAAAAGTCCAGGAGAGGAAAGTTGCATACAAAGTCAGGAACTACTATAAGGTATCATGCAACAGTAAGGGATTCCTTGTCAGGGAAATTAATGACCCCGTAGTGAAATTTGGCACGATCATCCTCGCCTGCAAGATGATGAGGATGTGTCAGCCAAAGGAAGCCCCAACCCAATTCATTGCTTTAGCTAGGAAATGTGAGAAGGGCATAAAATATAACTGGTCTCATTACCTATGAACAGAGTTACTAGAGAATGTGCATGAGGTGCAGGAGGAGGGGAACCATTTTTACTATGCCTGGTTGTTACTCCTGATTGTGCTCATCGGCTAGAAGACACCTCAAGATAAACAATTCCTAAATATTGAACCAGAAATATGCGAAGCCACGCGCTACACAACCCTTTACAGTTTGAAGATCCCAACCAGAGTCACAGAAAATAAGTAATTTTGGGTTCTTTTTAACTCTGCATTGTTCCAATCCATCCAATCGAATCCAAGGTTATCACTTACCTTGTAAGAGTAGTATAAGTGGATTGTAACCTTCAAATCAACATTCCATAATATACATATCTGTGTGAAGTGAGTTGTGGAAGGTATCTGGTATGACTTACCTTACTTGGTCACAGAGGATGACCTGGTGCGCGTCGCGACAGAATAGCCGCCTGCCTGGTTAGAGTCGTGCACAACTAGGGTTGCCTCTTTATCAGTATTGAAGACTCTGACTAAGCTAAGAACTACCAAAGATATGAAGTAGAAAGGAAAGGACATAGAAGTTGAACCTAAGCCTACAACAATAGGAGACAACATAGACTTGGAGAAGGAAGCAGAAAAATATGTTGAACGAACTAAGGGTCCTAACACATAGACTGTGAAGGGCACTAAGCGCAGTTCTCAGGTCGTAGGAGGTCCATGCAAGAAGATGAAGGGATCCAAATTGGGAGGCAAAGAGGACCTCACGCTCATAGATGATGATTTCACTGAGATAAAGAACATTATTAAGTTGTCCACGGAGGATATTTGGACAGACATGGAAGTGCGGTATAAATATGTGCTCGAGGGAGTACAATCGGGTATCCAGGAGTTCAAAATGAAAGCAAGCCAGATACAAGTGAGCATGCAACAAGTGAGCCAGCTGCAATCGAGTGTGACAACTTCCAACATGGGGCAACCGAGTGTGCAACCCATCAGCATGGTGCTTCCAGCACCTAGGGATAGCCACCTCCTTAAAATCACTGCACCAACCATCATAGTGGAGCCACCTACTTTGTGCGCTTCCCTCAGAGCCTGAGGAGATATCAGCATCAACCTGGCAGTGATGCGAGGTTGGAAGCTCCATGCCATCCATAGCATGATAGTAGATGAATTACAGTATCGGGAGGCTCCTGCCTTCCATGTTGTAAATGAGTCTCAACAATGAGCAGTGGTGCTACAATAGAAAACACAGACAACAGAAGACACATGTCGTGATGCACTAGAGGCCATCATCGATCAAGTGCATGGTGACCTGCCAGAGGGCACTATCCCTGCATCAACCACACCAAAAAAAAAATTATAGGGCCTAGCCGCTGTGCTCAGGGCATCGCACATAAATTCAGACCATCTGACTAGAGTTCCAACAAAAAATCATCGAGCTACAGATGAAGCTCCAACCTCAGACACCCTCACAGGGCAAAGCGCAGTGCACAACATAGGCAAAGGCTGCCACAAACAGTGTAGTAGCTGCAGTGATAGAATGTGGACTATTATTGGATGAATACATGGGCGTTTGGACAACTATTCAAAATGACCTGATGGTATAGCGACTGAGAAATGAGTTGCGCATTAAAGAGTAGAAGTTCACTGAAATTAGGATGGTGGCGACAACATTAGTAACACCACAAAGACTTTCCTGATTGCATGAAGGCAAGGTCATACATACAAAAATTGAAGACTTGTGCTACCGAGAGCATATATTGGAAACAAGGATGCAACCTTGGGCTGAGGAAGCCCTGCATCTCTCGCATAATCTTCATGGTGCCCTTAAGAGCCTCCAACAAACACAACGAAACATCAATTTGGCAGCTGAGGGGCTGATGACAGCAAAATTGGTTGATGAAGCGTAGAGTGCTATCGTGAAGAGCGTTGAATTTATCTTGCCACTTCATAGCTCTGTCAAAGCTCTAGAAGCGAATATGAAGGTGACCACCCTGTAGTGACTCGGGATGAGTCAAGAGTTTGTGTTGGGGACCTATTGGAGCGGGGTCTCATGGGGTGCATTTTTTGGTAATTTTATATAATTTTTGTTGAACGAGTTGTGTGCAAAGAGTCAAATGGGCTTTGGGGGTGGGTCAAAGTCCCTTAATCATTCTAATGGTCTTAAAGGGAAACCCATGAGTCTCAAATGATGGTATGTGCACGTCTATATAGTATAAATATGTAAGGATCGAGTTGAGTAGAATAAGTCTTATGTTGATGATGTATGTTTGTTGTTAATGTTTTGATCTAAGTCTGGTTTTTGGGTAGGAAGGCTCTTGTTGGTTGTGTGCACAGAAGGATTGAATTTACTGGTGTAATATCCCAAATGGGAAAATGATAGTAATACAAGCAATGATAGACTAAAATTACAACAATAAGGAAAACACCATTAAAATACAAAATTGGGAGCCACAATCACTACTGAGCCATTTTATTAATATGCTGGGAAAGAGTACAAATGAGGTGCTGAAAATATTGCACCTAGGCTTTCTCAAAGCAGGCTGAAGGACAACTCAAACCCAAAAAAAAAATCCTACCGGAAACTACTATGCATGGCTCAATGAGTGCGTTGCTTTGCCTAGAAATGTTGTTGCTTGCTGATTTCAGACTGTTTGTTGGCCTAGCTCCCTTTCTCACACAATTCTAGGAATTTGGGAAGGTGATCCTTGCCCGAAACCTAAAAAAACCCAGAAATGGTTTCCTCTAATTACAACCTTCAAAATATGGCACTTTTTCCCCTAGCGCAGCCTCCAGCAGCTAGCTAAGTAGGGGCTGCATAAATAAACTGATCTTCTGCTCAAAAAATTCTAGGATTTTAACCATGGACTCTACTCAAGAAACCTAGAAAAAACCCAAAAAGGTTTCGTCCTAGTTTTGACTTCGGAAAATTGGCCCTCTTAGGCTTGGCTCACCCAACTGCTAGGAAATTTGAAATCCTAGCTAGAATTGATGGTAGATGTCTCCAAAATTATGCCAAAATCCTTGGTAAGAGGTGGCTAGCCTCCCCTCCAAATCCTTCAGCTGAACTCCTCTTCCCTCCCACAATTCTGACACGTCCTCTACACTGTACTATGCAGTCTTTGTTTCCTCTACGCAGTCCTGAAGGGATTACACTCTCTGTTGCCTTTACGCAGTCCTGAAGGGACTATGCACTCCTATTTTTGCTATTATTTGAATCCCTCGCCAAAGGGTGGAACTCCTCTACTTAGCGAGCACTCGAAGTCCCCCGAGGATGAGGTTGGCATCTTCGCTCGAAGACACATGTGTGCTAAAAAACACTACAGACTTAGCTAAACAGCTCAAGCGTGCTCTAGTCAAAATGACAAGAATAAATTTTCTGAATGAAATAAGGATCTCTATGGCTTCCCTCATCCCATTTTTATTCTTGTGAAAGCCTAACAATCCTTGAAACCCTAACAATCTCTTGGGTCCACATGAGCTGTGGTCTCCACTTGGCCCCTCGAGCTCCACATAAGCTACGATGTCCACTTGGCCTCTTGGACCCACATGAGCTGCAATGTCCAGTTTAACTCTAAGAAAGTGGTTTTATTCTAAATTTTGGGTTTATGGGTCCCTTCGCCCCTTTATTGTCCTACTAAACTTTATAAAAGAAAAATTGGAAAAAAATTTATACAAGTCGATTTGGGGATCATCCCAAAACACATATCATTATTAATTAGGGTCTATCATACTCTAAATTGGTTTCTACATGCCCTAAACAAGTAATCACATTGATGATCTTCCTTCATTAAAGTTTCATTTCTTAGATTCTAGTTGAAGTGCCCTATCAAGCCACCAATGCACCCGTAGACAACATAACTGCTTTGTAGAGGATATACTCCCATGAAAGGTTGTGTTGCAGAGGATCTAGGCCCACTTTGGAGTGTGTTGGTCGACTGGGAGGGAATTTTTCATTGGATTCCAGGAATCTCACTGACTTCCAATGACTTCTAGAAGTTGTTCCAGCTCTCACCTCATCTGATCTTCTCGAATTTGGAACCCATGAAGTCATTAAAAGTATTATCCTCCTATTCCCATGAACAAGGAAACCCCTTCATCCATTTTTATGAAATCCATTCAATGATTCATTTATTTCAAACTCCCTTCATCTACTTATAAATAGAGCACTGAACATAGTGCACAAGGGAGCAAGAATTTGTGTTAAGTAGAGTTATGCTAGTGATATATCAGCTCTTGAAGGTGTTGTGCATGTACTGTTATGATGTTGGATTGTTAATGTTGGATGTGATGAGGATGGGACTCAAGTTGGATGAGTGACAATGAATCGATCAACTAGTTGTAATCTTCCTTCTACTTCATAATAAAGACATTTGTTCCTTTCCTAGTGAACATGTCAATGATGTTATATGTGTATTAATTACTTTAATCGATTCATTTTGTTTAATTTGAATAGATCATATTGTCGTTATGTTGTTTTTATATTAGGTTTTCCATGGCGAGTATCAATCAATAGAGTTAAGTTGGATTGAGAATGATGAAAGTGACGAAAGGAGGTGAGGGAAAGCGAACATATTACAAGTTCGTTTATTCACTTTAAGGAAACGGTCAAATATTTTTCTTTCTGTTGTTCTAAGTGAACCACCCACTTAGGGAAAGAATACTTATCCACAGGTTTGTATTTCCGTAAAAAAAATTGGCGACCACACTGGGGATCGACCGATCATCCCTCGTGGTTTTTTCCTTGTCCATCAACATCTAGTAGACTTTACCAACTTATTTTTAGTCATTTGAATATATCTTAGAAAAATTAGTTTGATTACTTTATTTTTCAGAGAGTCCTCTGGCACCAAAGCACTGTTGGTCTTGACACAGTGCTCTGCATAGCACTGTTGGCTTAGGGACAGCGCTCTCCAATGCACTATCTCCCACTCAGGGGTCCATTTCCCCTATGACTAGCCAAAATCTATCTATTTTGTCTTTTGCCAATTCATGTTAGTGTTTTCTTGTTGAAGTTTTGAGTTACTGAATACCTCTAGATACCAATTTTCTTGTACTCTTCTTGCCTCACTTTGGATTTGTTTGATCAATGTTTCTTTGTGTTTTCTTTACCATTGTGAATAGTTCCAAAGCTAAATTTTACATTTAATCAATTCATTTTTTTCGAAAACAGGAATTGTTGTTTCTTTCTTCGTTCGTCTTGAAGGTTTTGAGTGATTTTTTGTGCATTAGTTTCTTTTTCGTTCATATAAACTTAAAGGAAACTAAAAATAAAAACATGCATTTGCATTTAGGGATTGTGAGTGCTACTTGAGGAATAGTTTAGGGAAAATTTGCATTTAGATGTGATCATTGATGATTGAAAGTTATATGATTTCTCTATCCCTGCTAGCTAGTATTTCATTGTCGAAATTCAATTCGAAACGAATGCTTATCATTGGAATTGCATTCTAGGAATTTTCAATACATCTTGTGGTGAACCTGAAAGACAAACTGATAATCAAGGCCAACGTAAAATTTACTTGAATTTACCCAAGGAAGCATTGTAACATGATAACATTTATAGGTCTTGGTAAGAATACGTGTTATGACATCGTTAAACATATCATCTGTCATTAATTGTCTGCGATACATTCAGAGTGTGGTACCTCATTCTACATATGTAAGTATATCAGAGCTTGTCCACGTACTTTCGGGTATATCGGGCGGTGTTCTAGTACAAAAATTATAAGGGGATGCTCTCACTGTGTGGTTTTGCATTAGACAACACTAATACGAATTGGGCTTCCATGTACCTTCAAGTATATTTGGGAGGAAAAATTTAGGTTGCTTACAATCCATAGGTAACCAAGTCGACTTCCTTGTACTTGTGTTACACTGAACACAACATTCGGGGAGATTTACTACACATATAATAAGCCCTTCATTTACTGAGGCAGTGTATTGCAGTTCACAGTTTCTTGCTAAACCTTTTGCCTAGTATCACCCTCTTTTTTTGTATAAAATAAATCAGCAATCGTGGAAGAATATCAACCCATTCCCCATGATTCGCATAGGAAAATGAATAAACCTCTGTTACCACCAAAAGCTACTCCTAGTAGATGAAGATGGCCTTGCCCTACCAATTATGGTACCTCTAGAACTCTTGGTACTACATCATCTGATATACCAGAGACATCTGATCCTTTGACTACCAAGTCTCAAGTCATTTCGACTGATCCCGGTTTATTTGATACTGTTGAGATGAAAATTTCATAGTTACCCGAGGATAGTGAAATTCAATCCAGTGAAACTGTGAATCCTGAACCCAAACTTATTCAACTGGAAGTCGATCTAGTAGTTGATCCCCAAGTCGAACAACAAGAAGTTGTTCCGCTGCAACCATTTGATCCTCAACCATCCATAACCATCGAGTCTTCCTCTTTACCACCGACTTTACCGTTTGAAATTTATCTCTATAATATTCCGAGTTAGCCATGAGCTAGTTGGAATATTAAATTTTTTTTTGATGCTTTGTTTTATGAATAAGATGACCATTGGAGGTCCACAATTCTCCTTAATAATGAATAAACCAATGAAAATGTGAAAAGGATATATCTTGGCAGCTTAATTGAGCACCTTTAGGTGTGAAAAGTGGTTGGAACACCTTGACTTGGTCAACTTTGACCAAATCAATACCGCTATCATGGAGGAGTGGCCATAAATGAAAGACAGCGTAGTTTTAGATGGAGATGCTTTGCATGGAAGTAGTGCCATTATTGGATGGGGCTTAGGGTTTGGAAGCTCATATCTTATAAAAGGAAGAGGATGGCAGCCATATTGATTATGTTATTGTATTTGATATTTTTGAAAATATGATCTGTTTAGACATATATCTCTCTCTAGTTCCTTAGCTGAGTGTTGTTTAGCACTGGGTATTCCTGATTGGGAATCCCACCTCTTCCATTGAGGAGCTCTTGCAGGAGTCCTGTACTACATTTTCCACTTTCAGGCTTAAGGCGAAGCTTCATATTTCATTTACATCATAGATCCTGTTCAGGGTTGAGTTTTTTTGCAAGTTACAACGGTGGAGACCATCTTTCGGTCACCTCATTACTTATTTTCAGTGGAGAAGGATTCCTTTCCATTGGGAGGACAGTAAGGAAGGCCCTTGTGCTTATTTTCATATCTTGGCTTCAGGCCATTGATTTATTTGCCCCTATAGTGCAGTTTATTTCCAGATCTCTATTATTTTTTGGGAGGAGTTGCAGGGTGGTTTTGGCACACCATTTGGAGAGAAGGTTTGCTAGTGAAGGGGATATTACTTTCATCTAGGAGATCTATTGGAGGAGGCTACATTATTTTTTATATCAGATCAGCCACACTTTCCAAATCTTCATATTGCAGTGAATCTTCAGCCATAGGGCTTTGATTCAAATCTTGTACATGGTGTTTTGTTGAAAACCCTTAAGGGATTCTTCAAAGGAGGTTGTATAGTGCTTAGATATGTATTAGATCTATCTTTTGAGGCATATATCAGCCCTAGATCTTTTGTATAATCATTTTCTGTAGCAGTGCCTTTTAAACAACACTATATTAGTCTTCTAGGTCTTTATATATAGTAGTAGCACCTCTTTTGAGGGATTTTTCCCATTGGAGGCTTGTTATTTCTTATTATACATCTTATGGCCCATTTCTTATGCATATTTTTCTACTTTCATAATAAATGAAAGGTCTACATATTGGCCTCTTTATTTTATATGATGTTTAACACTATTGTTCCAGCATTTTGCACTATATTCCTGCAAAATGCTAAGATTGGGGATTACTGGGATGACGATATTGTTGGAAAAGTCACGGAACTTCTCACGGACTACTAGGACCTATTTCCTACGAAATTGTCATAACTCAAGGGTATTACAGGGGACCTAGGGGTCATGTGAATCACGTTGAAACTAGATTCACGCACTATCAAGCAGCAACCTTATTGATTGAACCCCAAGTATAAGCAGAAATTCAGGTAAGAAATTGAGAAAATGCTAGCCACAGGTATCATCGAACTGGTATAATAGTCAGATTGGGTAGGCCCTATGGTGGTCCAAGAGAAAAATACTAAAGGAGAAATAAAAATCTTTTTCGACCTACGCAAGTTGAATGATGCATGCGTGCATGATCCCTTCCATACTCCATTTTCTGGTGAAATCCTCGATAGTGTGGGAGTGCAGCACGCATACTCATTCACTGATGAGTTTTTAGGCTACCATCAGATCAAGATCACACCAGAAGTTCACAGAAAAACTACGTTCGCCACTAAATGGGGACCCTTCTAGTACAATGTCATGTCGTTTGGGCTCAAAAATGCCCCTACCATCTTTTCGTGGGTAGTGGTCGCAGTATTCAAGGAGTTCATCCACAAGTTCTTGGAGGTATACTTTGATGATTGGACACTATTTAGATTGGTAGAGAAGCACGTCTCGAACCTACGCATGATGTTGGACACCTGTAGAAAACACCAGACTTCCCTAAATATTAAGAAGTGCATATTCTGTGTACCTTTAGGGATCTTGTCAGGCCACATAGTCTGTCGGCAGGGACTGATGGCTGACCCCGCCAAGGTAGTAGTTATCATTAACTTAGCAGTCCCTACAACTGAGAAATAGTTGTGCTCCATCCTCAAGCACACAGGCTACTATAGGAAGTTTATTCAAGGGTACGCACTAATCATGACACCCATGGAGAAGTTGCTAAAGAAGGATGTTTCATTTTTTTGGGATGCGGAGTGTCAAAAGAGTTTTGAGATACTCAATGAAAAGATGGTCTCTTCACCTTTCCGCATATTTCTTGACTGGGTGAAGGTTTTCCATGTCCATGTATATGCTTCAAGGATTTCCCTGGGAGTTGTCCTTACGTAGCCCGGGGAGGGGGACATTGACCACCAGGTTGCGTTTGCTAGTAGAGAAATCTCTAGTGTGGAGCATAACTACTCCACTACTGAACGCGAGGGGCTGGACATGGTGTATGCCCTGTAGAAATATCAGCATTATCTACTGGGAGGGAACTTCAAGATGTTCACGGATCACTCAGATTTGAAGTACCTAGTAAATAAGCCTATGTTGGGGGGAAGATTTGTTGATGGTTACTGCTATTCCAAGAATATGATTTTGAGATCATTGTGAAGCCATGGAAACTAAATGTTGGACCAGACCACTTGTTCTAAATCGAGAGTGGTGAAGAACCAACCAACCTAGAGGAAGGATTTCTTGATGCACAGTTATTTTCTATTAAGGTGGTTCATTAGCACTTTTCCTATATTATTCAATTCTTAACTACGGGGATGGCACCTGCAGAATATTCAGTACAAGAGTTGGTAACCCGCACAGCTAACTTTACCATAATCACGGGCAACTTGTATAATATGGGAGCTAATGACGTACTGCGAAGATACGCTCTGGAACAGGAAAGACAAGCCATTTTAGTAGAATCCCACAGAGGCATAGTAGGAGGTCACTGTGCAGGAAAATCGATGGCGCAGAAGATCTTAAGAGCTGGCATGTGGTGGTCCACACCGCATAGTGACGCTTACGACTATTGCAAAGCCTACGACACATGCCAAAGGATAGGAAGACCATCGCGTAGGGAATAAATTCCCTTACAGCCATAGATGGCCCTACAGGTGTTCAAGAAATGGGAAATAGACTTCGTTGGGCCCATCAACTCACCAGGTAAGAAGACATGCGCCCGCTACATCATCACTGTGACTGATTATGTAACCAGATGGGCAGAAGCGCAAGATGTGAAGGATTTTACTACAGATACCACTGCGCACTTCATTTTTGAGCATATTCTAACCAGGTTTGGTTGTCCAAAGATCTTGATGAGCGATAGAGGTACACACTTCATTAATTACACAATACAAGCTTTGATTGAATAATTTCGAATCCAGCATGCCAAAAGTACCCCATATCACCCGCAAGAAAATGGAATGGTAGAAGCTTTTTATAAAATTTTGGAACAGGCACTTACCAAGGTCTGTAATGTCGATCGAAGCAATTGGAATGTGCACATCTCGTTGGTCCTTTAGGCCTATTGGAACACGTACAAGAAATTGACTGGGAAAACACCGTTTCGGATGGTTTATGGAAAGGAGGACATTATGCCCATGGATTATATGGTTCCTAGCTTGTGCATCATAGCTTTTATGAACATGGAAAAGCTCGATTTCATGGAGGAATGCTTAGCGCAGCTAGTCGCCTTGGAAGAAGACCGATTCATTGCTAACTTTCATCAGCAAGTTTAGAAGGCCCAGGAAAAAGCCTGGCACGATAGGCATATCTGGCAGAAGTCGTTTCAAGAAGATGAGCTAGTATTACTATATGACATCTAGTTTGTGTGCCACCTAGGAAAATTTTTCCAACATTAGGTGGGACCTTACATCGTAATAGAAATTATGAATGGCGATGTAGTGAAATTGGATATGCTGCGCAAGGACCCCCTGCCCGGATATGTTAATGGCAGCCATCTCAAACCATACCGGACCAAATCGACGCAGAGAAAATGACTATATGGCGAGAGTAGTTGTATTAGGATGGATACGCGCAGGCAAGAGGAAAAACGCAAGCATGCCTGTTATATGCGCAGGGGTCGACTGCAGGTTAGGAAACCCTAGGAGGTGCGCTGGGAGTGTAGGGGTCGACCGCAGGTCAGGAAGCCTGGGGAGGTGTGCTAGGAGTGTACGGGTAATACACAATTGTGAAAACTGGCTATTGGAAGAGTACTCCTGGGTAAAAATTTAAATTTACTGTTGGAAGGAGTGGGAAGTAGGCAATTAATGCGGCGATTTTCGAAGATTTTTTACCATTTCCTTGATGGTAAGTTTCAACTAAGTTTCATCTGACCGTTTTTCACTCTTCCATGCTATAAATGGAGGAGGGTAGCTCAGAATTAGGTTTCCCATATCCTGAAAATCTTGTGCCTTGCAAATTTCCATAACTGTTGTGCTCTATTCATGTTTGGGCATGCTACCCCCTCTGATAGTAGCAACCTTGAGTTCATCTTCCGAGAGAGAATGACTGCGACCAATCCCGCTGAATCATCATAGACCATGGCCTCTATTGAGAGAGCATCTGATGAAGTATTGGAGGTCACCCCTAAAGTCGAAGAGGTCTTGCCCACACCACCCAAGGGGAAGTAGGTGGAGAAAAAGAAGAATAAGGGGAAAGGCTAGGAGCAAGGACAGGGGAGGGCTACAAAATGGGTTCGGGGGAAGCCATGCACCTCACCTAGGAATGTGCAATCTCCCAGAACGATGCCTAAGGTACGTTTTCCCAACCCGGTGAAGCAGACTCTGTCTACTCAGGAAGAAGCTTGGCTTGCTGCCCCAATCACATTGATACCACCCTATGTTCGGCCCCGAAGGCCCTCAGTGCACATGCCCAAGAACCTCAAAGGTCTGCTCTCCTATCTGCAGATGCTGTTAATTTTGGGCGAAGTCCCCATAATTGGAGAAGAATTTGGTAAGCTCTACTCAATTAAGTTTGACGATCATGACCTTGCCAACCTCGAGGCCTTCCCAGAATTGGCACCTGAGTTGTATCTCAAATGAGTACTCGAGGAAAATGTGCTAAGGGTAATAAAAATGTCATGGGTGCATCGGTTAGAAGGATCTAGATTACCAAATTTGTTGCGGATACCTCACTTTGTCCGATACAATGTAACCGACCAAGTTGTGCGACAACTGCTAGCCCTGATCCATGATGGTAGCTTCTAGATCCAGGACCGCATTCCCATCAACGCAGATCTAATTCATCGCATTACTGGTCTCCCCATGGAGGGGGTGAATCCATGGAGCGCGTCAGCAAGAAGTACGAGCAATAGATGGCCAGCAAGGTGCAAGAAGACTACCATGTCGAGCGAAATACCAGAGGGTTCATAATAAACACCATTAATGACCCTGGAGTGTGCATGGGTACCCTACTGCTAGCTTGTAAAATGATGTGCAAGTGTCAGGCCATGACTATACCCGCCTATGTGATTCAGCTTGCTGGCTTCTGCGAAAAGGGGGTCTGCTTTAACTGGTCGTAATTCTTTTGCAATGAGTTTCTGGAAAACGTGCCTGAGGCCTAAGATCATGGGAGGGTGTTTTGTTACTCTTGGATGCTACTCATAATTGCATTGGTTGCATGAGAAGCCCTAGAAGGATCGGTCCTCCCTAAGCTTGAACTGGACATGTGTGAAGGGGCACGATATGCAAACTTATGGGATTCAAAGGATGAGCAGCGTATTAAGGAAAACAAAGTATTTTGGGTATTGTTTCAGAGTGCGCTCGTAGCAGTAATTCACTCTTGGCCATGCTTGTCACCGATGGTCTATGAAAGATATAAGAGCATTGAAGCATTCCAAGTGATGATGCACAACATGAAGATTTAGGGCCATAAGGATCCAGCTTGGATGTCGCTGCCTTACATGGTCACCAATGAGGAAATCGACCAGCTAATCGCCACTTGGCCACTGCAATGGAAACTGGGATTCAAATCTATCACGACTGACACTATTGGTACAAGAGCAGTCCCGAAGACCCCCACCCCACCTGATATAGCCAATAATTTGGAAGGTTGTAGCCCAGAAGGCACTACCAGGACGAAGGTTCCCCCAGATACAACGCAGGGTGTGGAGCAGGAATCATAGCAGGACATGGAAACTAAGGGTCTGGATGCATAGGGTGTTGGTTCTCCACATGACATGAAACGCACTGTCGAATCTCTTAAGGGATAGAGAACAAAACGACAGGCTATGAGGCTCGGTAGGGAGACTGAGGTGACCTTAACTGAGGAAGATCTGGAGAAATTCGTAGATGCGGTCACCCTCACTTCAGAAGACAGATGGCTTGCCTTGGAAGAGCAGCAGAAGGCTCTAGTTACTGCATTACAGTGTGAGCTCTAGGCTCTTTAGCTCAAGGCCGATACCCTGTAGACGAGCATGGTAAAAGTGAGGTTTCCTCCAACAACCACCACTGAGTTTATCTCCACAACTGAGAGCCACCTCTACTCCCTGCTAGGTGTAGCAATCACTCTGAGTTCGCCTGCCTTATGTGCACAAGTCTAGGCCTACGCAGAAGTACATCTAGAGTTGGCCCAGCTTCCGCATGAGCTGCTACAGGTTCTCCATACATCTCTCTTTGAGGAAATCTAACACAGAGACCACTTGGTGCAGCAGGAGCTAAGTATAGTGGAGTAAATTTTTTATAAAAGACTACCAAGGCATCTAGGTACAGGCCACGTGCATCCTTTCCACCATACAACAAACCGAGTTGGAGTGTTTGATTAGCAAACTCTGCACAGATGTGACTGAAGACATCCCGGTCTCCGCCAACCCCAGACCAAGATTGAGGGAATTGTCACAGCCCTGAAAGCTTCTCATATCGAGATCTAGAATGTTAAGGCCAAGATGGAACAACAGATTGCTGTGTTACAAGCCAAGTTGCAGCCAGAAACTCCTCCTGAGGTATGTGCCCAGAGAGTTGCGTTGGTCACAGAAGCTACGAACACCATTAAAACTCAGATTGTGTAGGGCGCCGA
The DNA here is from genome assembly GCA_034641835.2 of Pinus albicaulis. Lineage (NCBI taxonomy): Eukaryota > Viridiplantae > Streptophyta > Pinopsida > Pinales > Pinaceae > Pinus > Pinus albicaulis. Next base: position 147,642,791 of record CM076578.1, on the reverse strand, counting down.
ATTGCTTGAGACAACTATGCAACTATGGTCTAAGGTGTAGTGCGACCCTCTCCTACGTGAAATTACCCAAGAACTGCACCAGAAGGAAGAAGAATTCGAGCAAATGGCTACAATGCCCACTCTAATCCCAGTTCAAAGCCTTGCACATCTGCGAGCCAGCCATGCGCTTAGAGATGGCCTGGAAGGGCTTCGCCACAAGAAGAAGGTTCTTTGTGACCACCTCAAGCCATGGGCCAATGAAGCCCTCAAGAAATCTTAGGACTTGGATGTTGTGGTCAAACAGCTGAATCAAACCCTAGAAAGTGTCACCGCTACCACAGATGGCCCGACTTTGTAGATGTTGGTGGACATTGCGCAGAATGTTGTCGTGCAAAGCGAAGGAGTGTTTCCCCCTCTGGTCAATTCCATTAAGCAACTCTAGGAAAAGATTCAAACCCCACGGCCGTTGTGACTTGAGAGGAGTCACAAGATTGTGTTGGGGGCTTGTTGGAACAGGGTCCCCTAGCTGTGCTTTGATATTTTCCAACGCTGCGTTTTTTATATATTTTTGTAGTAATTAGTCTTGTGCAGGGGCTTTGGAGCGGGTCAAAGTCCCCCAATGTATTGTAATGGGTCAAAGGGTAGACCTAGATTCCGCAAACAATGGTTTGCGGACCACAAGATAGCGTAGGATATGACTATATAAATAGATAGATAGTTTGAGTCTAGAAGTAAGTAAGATTGATGCTATGTATGAACTGTTGAGATCTATTTTTGGTAGTTTTGGGTAAGGACTCCTACTACTTGTGTGCACAGATATCCTCAGTCCTGTTGTGTGCGTACCCCGCTGGCTGTGTGCGCGGGCTGTGACTTGGGTTTGTAACTTGGTTTTGGATTTTAATGAACACGGAATCTATTGAAGTATCTCTATGCTATCTGAACTGGTTGTGTTTATTACTGAAGTACCTCTGCATTATTTGAATAAGCTGCGATTGTATCTATAATATATGAATTAGCTGTGATTTTGTTAATATGTGGTGATAATTGCTGATGTGCACGTGGATGCGAAGGTGTTGTTGAGATCTGCTCAATAATAGTAGCTTTGTTTATGCTTACATGTTGTTCTAATGTTAAGGGCTCTGTAATAAGCTTGTTTATGTGCGAACCTGATAGAACTCAAAAAGATCTTCCTTAATTACCTACTCTCTCCCAGGGTGCAAAAACCTGGTTCCAACACCCACCCATACTGCTTCAGGTGAGACTTTAGCCTGCGAAAGTAGGTCATTGTCGAAAGGGCCAGTAGTATAAGGGTTTGTTGGCAAACTTTAAATCCAAAATTGGGTCAAGACCCCTCAAGCTAGAAACTATCTTATCTTGATCATCAGTGTGTAATAACACTTGATTGTAACCAGAAAAACCATCTAACAAAGATATCCTACTAGAAGCCACTAGAACCCACTACCCTTTGCAATATGTGATCAATTTTTGGTAAAGGGTAATTATCCTTGAGAGATACTTTATTAAGATTTCTAAATTCAATACAGAGCCTAATTTCTCATGTTTTCTTCCTATTTGGGATGATATTGGAAACCAATTTGGAGTAAGAGAGTGGTACTATGATTTTTGATTCATACATCTTTTTAATTTCTTTCTCAACTAAAGGCATCGAAATAGGATTTATTCTTCGCAATTTCTGTCAGAATAGTTTTGGATTTTCTTTAATTGGAATATTATGTTGAATGATGTTGGTATCATAAGACTTCAAATCCTCATAGCTCCATGCAAACACATCAATAAATTATTTTAACAGGGCTATATATCTCCTTTTTGTAATAATAGGCAGAGATTTAGACAATTTTATGATTTTGGGATTCTGTTCAGTGCCTATATTACATTCCTCAATATTTTCTCCAATTGGTTCCATTTTAAATTCTTGGCCACATCATTAAAGTCAAATAATTCCTCTAAAGGGACCAGCCCTCTAGGTATATTATTGTCTTTGAGTTGGAGTATTTCAAATTCTTGTTTTTCCAGACCTTCTTGATTTTCTCTTTTAAGTACAATTTTGTTATTTTAAATATTTACATTGTATTTACATCTAAATCAACAGTTTCTAGAGCAACAGTTTGTTTTTCCTTAGTACTTTGTTCATTAGTAAGATTGTCTTACTCACAATCCATGTCTATACTGATGTCTTCAAATTCATCTTTAGATTGTAGGAAGCTTTCGATTTTTTTATCACTGCCAAAAGCTTGCCAGCACCTCATGTTATTTGGCACAGAAGGACAATGTTTGACCTCAATTTCATATTCATCAAAAGTTCTCAAGAAATCAAGTACAACATTTCTATAAGCTCTTAATCTAGGATGTTTTGCTGCATATAGTCCTTTAACTTTTTTTTATGACCAAATCAGAGTCACCATAATGTTGTTTGTGCACTGAAAATTTAATTTGTATGAATGACCCTGTGAACTTTTGTTTCCTACATTATACACCTAAATTCCTGCCCCTGAGCTAGCTTTGCCACATGAGCCATCAAAACTCACGTTCCAAAGAGGTTCATTTGCTGGATCTAGTTGTTCTGTTTGTATTTGGCTGTCATTATTTTCTGTGGAATCATTTTCTCTATGGGAGACTTGTGAATCAATGGTTCCATCATTATACAAAATGAAAGAATCAAGGTTAGTGTGAACAAAGTAGAGAGGATAATTGTGAGGTTTCTCTTGGCTACTTACCATGTACTTCATTAATGTCTCCCTATATAGTCTTCTTGGTTGACCAATGATGCAGGAGCATGAGGCCTTGAGAGAAAAGAACTTCATTTTTATTCCAAAAATACAAAAAAAATTTACAAGCAAAGGAGTGGGTTCCTTTAGCTGGCAATTTACAGTTTCAGTAGATAGGGATTTAACTATTATTCAAGGTTTTGGATTTCTTGTAATTTATTCAATGTATTTAATTTAGTGGATATTTTTAGGGAGAATATCGGCTAGAGAGATTTTAGCTAAAAAATTAGACAATCCAACCCTTTGAATCGGATCTGAATGGTTGTGCAACAATATATGTATGTAAGTTAAATGTATCGAAAGGGGGATTTTGGCTGTAGAAGGACTGAATGATAGAAATTGATATTTCTTTGTATCACTGAGTAATCTGTGCATAAATGTCAAATCCCGAAGGTATTATTTTCCTTTGAAATCTTACCGAGGTTTTTTGATTCCAATTTAATCTCTGTTTATTTGAATTCTCTATGTGTTAACTTATATTTTAGCGTATTATAAACTAGATTTGTATTCAGAAATAAAGGCATGTGTGAGATCCCCTTTTATTTCAATTCAAGTGAATTTTTGGAGGCATCGAAATCCCATGAGCCATCGCAAACAAATTTTTTACCTGTAACAACTAGAACTCTGTTAGTGCCTCGATCCATAACTTTGTTTTCACAATATTCAGGAATAACTTATTAGAATGTCAAATTTGGCAGAGATGACGAAATCGGATAGCAGTAGTGCATAAGGAGTCTAGAGGAGACACAACCATGCAATCTCTGATATGACGGTTATCGCAATTTAAGATGTGTAAGAATTAACATTTCAATTGGACCTGAAATTCTATCAAGCGAAGTTTTAAAATCCGGAATTTGTAACCGTCTATTTGCTTGGTGATCTGACATATATTGCACAGAAATATGTGCACTCTTTAACTCATCTAGTGGATGCGATAATATCGTGACCGTCCATTAGCTTGGTGATCTAATGGTTTTCACATAAATAGATGCACATGGGTTAGTTCCATTTATGGATGCGATAATTTTATGGTAAATGTTTTAACATGGTCCAGTTTCGCCACTAAGTAAAAAGTAATTGAAATATTACGTTTACCAGTTTTGAATTGTGGTTCCACCATTTATGAAAAGGTATGAACTGGGTTTTAATGCATTTTGAGTTTGGTGTAACAAAATTTGGAGGTTGATAACTGATACTTCAAAGAAAAATCGAGGAGAAGTTCCACCCGATGTTGAAGCAATAGTTTCGAAATTTGAAATCTTATTATTAACACCTGCATCCAGCCCACCATGAGTGGTATTAGAGCAACCTTTAGACACTGAGGATGATCTCAAAGATCAGGAAAATAAATTCGACATGGCTTACAAAGTTGGAAGAGGAGGTGGTGCTGGTCGAAGAAGAGGAAGACCAGTTGCGAATGTTGAAGTGTTGGAAGTTATGCAACAAATGAAAGCTAGATTATAAGTAGTGGAAATGGGAAATCAAAGAGATGGAGATGTTGGGGATGTCAGTGAGCCTAAAGGTGAATCTGTAGAAGAGGGAGAACCTACAGAAGTTACTCCTGAAATGATATTTTTTAAATCATTGTTGGGATCCACATCTAAACCCAGACATAAAGTTTTGGTTTTTACAGGAGGCTTAAACCCAGAGGAATTGATAGATTGGGTTAATGAAATGGATAATTTCTTTAATTATGAAGAAATAAAATAAGGAAAAAGAGTTAAGTTTGTTGTCACAAAATTGAAAGGACATGCGGCACTTTGGTGAGATGGAGTGCAGGAAGAAAGAAGGAGAATTGGTAAGCAGCCAATAAAGAATTGGAACAGGATGGTGGAAAATTTGAGAGGTAATTTTTTGCCAAGTGATTATCAAATTTCATTATTTAGACAGATGAAAAACCTTAGATAGAGGTCAATGACAGTAAAATAATATACAGAGGAATTTTACAAAGTAAGCATAAGAGCAGGACAAATTCAAGATACATCAAAGAAGATTGCAATATATATGAATGGTCTCAGAATGGAGATCCAATATGAAATAAGTATGTTGTCTCCTAAAAAATTAGAAGAGGCTTATCAAATGGCCTTGAAGGCTGAAGAAAAAATCATGAGGAAGAAATCTGCCAGAGGTAGGGGTACTTTCCAAGGAAGAGGAAGTCAAGGCGGTAGAGGAAGATCTACAACACCTAGAGAAGGAGCTAGCTGCAGCTCAAGTCAGCATACACCCGCAAAAGGTGATGCAAGTGGCAGAAGGATTTTTTCTAGAGGAAGAGGAGGCAGAGGCAGAGGAAGAGAAATCAGATGTTATAGATGTAATAAGCTTGGACAGAGAGCTTATGAATGTCCAGAGAATGTGGGGACAAATTATAGAAATGTAATTGTTGCTCAAAGTGAAAAGGAAGCATAAAAGGTTCTAGAAGAAGAGAATATACTAGAGAAAGGAGAATATTTGGTAGTGAACAAAGTTCTATTAAAACCAATGAAGGAAGTTGTTGAACCAACACAAAGAAAGACTTTGTTTAGAACCGTGTACAAAGTTCAAGGAAAATGTTGTCAAATGGTAATTGATAGTGGCAGTACTAATAATTTGGTCTCTATAGAAGTGGTGGAGAAATTGAAATTAAAGAAAAAGAAACATCCAACACCCTACAAGGTGTCATGGCTCTAGAAAGGACATCAGCTATTAGTGAATGAACAGTGTGAAGTGGAATTCCAGTTGGGCAGCTACAAAGACAATATTATGTGTGATGTGATGTGTATGGATGTATATCACATATTGATGGGTAGACCTTGGTAGTATGACAAAGGAGCTATGCATGATGGTAAAAAGAACAAATACAAGTTTAGTAAAGATGGTGTCAATCATACATTGTTGCCTATAGAAGAAGAAGATGCATCAATAAGACCTGATCCGAAAGCTTTATTACTGAGTGGAAAAGAATATATACAACAGATTGAAGATGATGAGGTAAACTTTTCATTAATTTACAAACCCAAGGTAGTAATTACTTCCACTAAAATTTCTGATTTACCAATTGAAATTCAAGAGATGCTGGAAAATTACTGTGATATCATTGTAGATGATTTGCCTGATGAATTACCACCTATTAGAAAGATCAGCCATCATACAGATTTGATTCCAACAGAAAATTTTCCAAATAAAGCAGCATACATGATGACTCCGATAGAAAATGAAGAAATCAGGAAGCAAGTGCAGGATTTGTTAGATAAAGGACTAATCAGAGAGAGTTTGATTTTGTGTGCAGTGCCAACAGTGTTGAGTCCAAAAAAAAGATGGAGGTTGGAGAATATGCACTGACTCAAGAGAAATCAACAATATAACAATCAGATATATATTTCCTTTACCTAAAATGGAAGATTTGATGGATTGTTTGAGTGGGGCAAGATGTTTTACAAAATTGGGTTTTAAGAGTGGCTATACTCAAATTAGGATAAGGGAAGGAGATGAATGGAAGAAAACTTTTAAAACAAATGAAGGATTGTATGAATGGATGGTAATGTCATTTGGATTATCAAATGCTCCTAGTACATTTATGAGGCCTATGAATGAAGTACTGAAGGAATTTATTGGTAAATTTGTAATAGTATATCTGGATGATATATTAATTTACAACAAATCTGAAGAAGAACAAATGAGACATCTGAATTATGTCTTAAGAAAGTTACATCAAGAAAATTTGCTAGTAAATTTTAAAAAGTGTTCATTAATAAAAGAAGAAATGATATATTTAGGCTTTGTTGTTTCTGTTGATGGATAGAAAATGGATCCAGAAAAGATAAAGGCAATCATAGAATGGATTTCTCCTGAGTGTTTTTGAGGTAAGAAGCTTCCAAGGTCTTGCTAGTTTTTATAGAAAATTCATAAGGAATTTTAGTAAGATCAATGCTCCTATTTTTGACACTATAAAGAATGATAGACAACCATTTATATGGACTGATGAAGAAGAGAAAAAATTCCAGTTGTTGAAACGAAAGATAACAGAAAAGCCCATCTTAATTTTTCCTGATTTTAACAAACCGTTTCAAGTGAAATGTGATGCCAGTGGAGAAGCTATTGGAGCTGTGTTAAGTCAAGAAGATAAACCTATAGCTTATTTTGGTGAAAACCTGAATGAGACAAGAAGGAAATATTCTTCTTATGACAAGAAATTTTATGCAGTTGTGCAGTCATTAAGGAAGTGGAGACATTATTTGATGTCTAAAGAGTTTGTGCTTTATTCAAACAATCATGCATTGCAATGCATTATGCAATAGCCAAAACAAAATCAGAAACATTAAAAATGCGTAGAATATCTTCAAAGTTTCAATTTTGTATTGAAACATATAAATGGCCAAGCAAACAAAGTAGCAAATGCGTTAAGTAGAAAAAGCATTTAGTTCAAGAAAGTCAAATTCAAGTGTTGGGTTTTGATTTTCTTAAAGAATTGTATAAGACAGATTTGGATTTTAAAGAGGCATTTGAAGCACACAATAATCCTATTTTGTTGGAAAAAAGTAAATGGCTGGACTTTTTCTTGCAAGAAGGTTTGATATTTAAAAGAAATCGGTTGTGCATACCAATTTGTTCTATGAGAGAAAATTTAATTAAGGAGAAACATAGTGGTGGACATGGTGGGCATTTTGGTGCAGTCAAAACTTATGAACAACTGAGTCATTTTTATTTTTGGCCGAAGATGATATCTGAAGTGGAGAATTATGTGAGAAATTGTAAACTTTGTCAGTATGCGAAAGGAAGGAGTCAAAACACAGGTTTGTTTGTTCCATTACCTATTCTAGATAGACCTTGGGATATGGTAAGTATGGATTTTATTTTAGGTTTACCTAAAACACAGAGAGGGAATGATGCAATTTATGTTGTAGTTGATATATTTTCTAAAATGGAACATTTTATTCCATGTTATAAAACCAGTGATGCTACTCATGTTGCTAATTTGTTTTTCAAAGAGATTGTAAGGTTGCATGGGTTACCTAAAAGCATTATGTAATATTCACAAATTTTCACTTGATATTTGGAATATTAGAGTTCTTAACTTTCTTAATGAATTAAGTAAATAAAAAGGTGGAGGGACCCATAATCCTCAATATGAATAAATATCCACTTTTGTGTGTGAATGTGCGTAAACTAAGCCTAGATCTACATAATGAGGTAGTTGAGCAACTACTAATGGGAATGAAATTGGATATCCTATCTCATTTGTGAGATAGATCATGGAGGTTGACACAGTCAACTAAGATCTTGAATAGGTCAAACAGGAGATCCTAAAGCATTCATGATAAGACAATGGAGGAAGTTGTGCAATTAATCCACACATGATGGAGAGCATGTACATTGCACCTAGACATGATGGATGACTTGACTAGACAACGCAATCAAGTGTGGGGATCTTGTCCACATGCACAACGCAGTTTAGATGAGGGCCAAGGCATGGGAAGGCTCAAACTCTATATAATGAACATGAAGGCAAGAATGAAGACATGCCAGAGTTTATTGATGTTGTGGATCTGTTTAGATCCAGAATAGTCATGTGACATTCCATTTCTTTCTTGGGTTGTTTAGAAAAGATTGCAAGTGTTGTTTAGCACAGGGTGTTCCTAGTCGGGAATCCCACCTCTTTCTTAGAGTAGCTCTGGAAAGAGTATTTTACTTCATTCTATATCATGCATTGGCACCATATATCTTTTTCGTACCTTCTGTATAACATTCATATTCAAAAATTGTAGATTTCCGAAGATCAGTTTGGAAGGTGGAGGTCGTCTTCAGTATTTTAGCTGGAGGATTGGTGAAGGTTTATTCCTATCACCTTGGGCTTAAAGATCAGCATTCCCAAAGCTTCATATCAGACCTGGCATCAGGAAAAAAATTATTGACCTCCTAGCAGCAGTAATACCTTCAGGAATTACGTTGTCCATCTTGCAGATCCAAAAAGGAGGAAGGAAGTTGCTATAATTTCAGCTAGTAATCCTGTGAGGGATCATCCCCTCACCTTGCCATCAGTGTTTCCATCAAACTTGAGTTTATTGCAGCATTTTTCATTAGGCAGAAAGCCTCTCTTTCCCTCATAACACAGTTTCTATTGGCAGTTGTATTGTAGCAGCTGTAATAATCATTGGAGGATTGAGAAGTTAGATCTAGAGCTTCTAGCTTGTAGATCTGAAGGAGGGATCAGCCCTTCAAGCTTAGATCTAATATTGTGACATATTTCAGCCATCTATTTGTCAGATCTAGTTTTAGATCTATAATTCCCAGTAGATCAAGGATCAAATCCTAGGAGGGTGATTTTCCAAAGTTGTAGATCTGGAAAATCCTTTTTGGGTTATCTTGGGAATCCATCACATTGGCCAGATATTGAATCTTGGTATCATGAGAGCTCCAGATTTCAGTAGATCTGCATTTTACTTTTCAGCCTATAGTCATATATTCATATTTTTTTGAAGGAACAATGGAGTATTTTCTTCAGTGGCTCTCCAGTTACGCAGTGCCTATTGTGGCATGTTTTCAGGGTGATTCTAGGCCATCTCTTTGGCTAGATCTACTCATATTTTGTACATTTTGTAACTGAATCTTCTCCAATATAATAAAATGGCTTAGCTTCTCTGTAAATTCTGATGTTGTTTTAAGATTTATTGTTTACCTTGTTGCAATTCTCATATTGTGTTTCAGTATTACTGCATTCTCCCTTTTTGGATATTACAGTGGTATCGGAGCATGATATTTGGCTCAGCTTGTGGACACTTCATCTTTTACATCAAAATAATAAGCAAATATATGAGATCTATCATGGACGATGATAATTCTACCACTCCTCCCTCTAGATCCAGGTAAGATCTCTCCAAAGAGGTCAATCCAATGAAGAAGGAAAGACAGAAAGAAGATCCAAGAAGAAGATGTGATGAGGAAGGTCCAAGCACTTCCTATCAGCAAAGAAGAAAACCATAGAATCCTAGATCTCCTCATATATCGACTATGCCCACTTTCTTTTGAGAAGGTGAAAGGTATAGAAATGAAGAAAGGAATGAACCTGAGACTCATGAGACCCTCAGTCTATATCTTGAATAGTACAAAGCACAGTCTAGAGCATTCAAGGAGAATCTAACTCTCCAAAAATTCTTCAAAATCAAAGAAGAAAGAGGATCCTATAGAAGCAATAGAAGAAAGAGGCATAATAGATTCTATTTGCCTACATTTGATGGATCTTCCTCAAGCATTGTTAAGGCTTGGAGAAGAGAGTTAGATGCATTTTTTTGGCTACATCCTGTAGCTGAAGAAGAGGCTGTCCAAATTGCAACACTTCATATTTTAGGTGAGGCCAATGATTAGTGGTTTGGTCACATGGATCATGCAAAGGTGACTAAATATTCATATTTCTTTCACAAGTTAAGGAAGGAATTTGATGTGAGAAAACCATAGATGTGTCACAAAGTGACATTTCCTAAGGAGGAAGATGTTAATCTTGTCACTCTGGACAAAATGTCACTATATTCACCTGCAGATGCAAAAGTACTTGCATATGGAGAAAAGACACTTGCAAATTTGCAAGATAGTCTTGAGCTTTTAACACATAGAGTCCCATGCATGTTCAGGAGATGCATGAGAAAGAGGAGGAATATTCCAGCGCCGGTACACTTGGAGAAAAGAAGCCAACACTTTTACCAGCATTTTGAGACACTATTATCCCAATTGGAGGAACTCTTATCTTCTGGAAAGAGATTCCCACACATCAGTTGATCCAAGGTATGCATAAAATTTCATCACATATTATTTTAGTAAATCGTATTGAAACTTATGAGGACATGCCATCAGGGCCAATGCATAACCAAGGGTTAAAACACAATACTGATTTGAAGGGGAAACATATCACAATGCAGAGGACCACTAATCTAATCAAGGAGGAGATTAAGAACTATCCCATTTCATAATTGTTGAGCTACATTCAACCCTTTGATTTGAAGTGTAGAGTTTCAGAAAATTGGATGGAAATGATCCTATGTACAATAATTGGTTGTAGGATTAGTATTGTACCTTGTTTTGAGACAGCACATGTATTACCATGCATATCTACAACACTCTCACTTAGTAGCTGTGAAAATGAAGAGGCCCCATCATTCTTGGAGCATTTTGAAGGTAGCTTCACTCATGAAGAAATGAAGGTAAAGATGACAAATGGTAGACATCTTGAGATGAGGAATCTTTTTCCCTTCCAAGATGACCCTTTCTCAATGAGCATCTCATAGCTCAAAGTGAAACGTTTACCTGCAACAGATCCAAAACTTCTTTGGTTTTGGAGGGCCTTTGGTGAAAAGAGAATCTCATTGACTGATCTCAATGGAGGTGCACTTCAACATTTCATGAAGTGAAAAGTTCTTCAGTAGTTTCAGGAGGATGGTATTCTACAAAGGGAGGATACCATGATTATGCAGCGCATCATTCATCATCCACATTCGGATGAACAAGTGAGGATGATAAGCAAAGGGTTGCATGACCACTTGCAGATTTATGACATGGGCCAGGAAGCTTGGTTATGTTGGTTTCCTTTGGGAGATTTTTGTCACTACCCAAAGGCTCCTATTTCTTTGATCCATGCCTTGAAAAACAATTATGAGATGAAGAAGGAGGCATGGTTGTGCTGGCTTCTCTTGGGTGAGTATGGTTACCACCCAATAGCTCATATTTTTCTGATTCATGCCTTGTGTATCAATGATAAAATGCAGCAAAATAATGCATGTTCATTTTGGTTTCCCTTGAGAGAGTTTGGCCACCACTTGACATCTCCTATGTCTATGTGTTTTGTATTGGGTGAAGCTTGGCATGATGCTCTCATGATGTGCATTGATGGTGTTTATTTTTATTGGGTTGATGTGACATTCCACATGTCAATTAGTATGTTTTTTCTCCATGATGCACATGAGGAAGAGAGAAAGCAACAAGATCTCTTGTTGCTTTGGTTTCTTTTGGGGGAGTTTGGCTTGTCCATCTTACATGGAGGAGATGGAGGATGTCAGCAAAGGGCCTTACTTCAGTGGTTACTATTAGGAGAATATGGTTTGACATCATTGTCTACCCATATAACTCCTTTTCTTCTTCTTTTTCATAACTTTGGGATGATGTTTGGATCCAACAAGGCCAACAGGGCTAAGGATGAGAGCATATCAATGCTCAATCAAATTCATAAAGCATGGGATAAAGAGATGTATTGTGAGATGGAGCTTTTCCCTTGTGGGAAGAACCACTTTATTTTATGTATCTCATGTATTAATGATGATGTTGGACATAATATGGTTGTCACTTGGAACTTTATGGTGGAAGGAGGACATCCAACCATGCAGTGGGAAGTCATTTTATATATTTTTGAAAGATAACTTTGGAACCAAACATGCATAACACATTACAGCAAATGGAGGAAGCCTTCCTTATGTGGATGCCATTTGGAGGGGAATATATGGTTATCATCTACTTTTGGAGTTGCTTGAGGACAAGCAACATTTTGTTGGGGGGGACTGTAATATTCCCAAATTTTCACTTGATATAGTTCTTAACTTTCTTAATGAATTAAGTAAATCAAAGGGTGGAGGGACACATAATCCTCAATATGAATAAATATCCACTTTTGTGTGTGAATGTGGGTAAACTAAGCCTAGATCTACATAATGAGGTAGTTGAGCAACTACTAATGGGAATGAAATTGGATACCCTATCTCATTTATGAGATAGATCATGGAGGTTGACCTAGTCAACTAGGATCTTGAAGAGGTCAAACAGGAGATCATCAAGCATTCATGATAATATGATGGAGGAAGTTGTGAAATTAATGCACACATGATGGAGAGGGTGTACATTGCACCTAGACATGATGGATGACTTGACTAGACAACAGAGTCAAGCATGGGGATCTTGTCCACATGCACAATGCAGTTTAGATGAGGGCCAAGGCATGGGAAGGCTCAAACTCTATATAATGAATATTAAGGCAAGAATGAAGACATGTTGGAGTTTATTGATGTTGTGGATCTGTTTAGATCCAGAATTGTCATGTGACATTCCATTGCTTTCTTGGGTTGTTTAGCAAATATTGAAAGTGTTGTTTAGCACAGGGTGTTCCTAGTCGGGAATCCCACCTCTTTCTTAGAGTAGCTCTGGAAAGAGTATTGTACTTCATTCTATATCAGGCATTGGTAACATATATCTTTTCCTACCTTCTGTATAACACTCATATTGAAAAATTGCATATCTATGAAGATCAGTTTGGAAGGTGGAGGTTGTCTTCAGTATTTCAACTAGAGGATTGGTGAAGGTTTATTCCTATCACCTTGGGCTTAAAGATCAACATTCCCAGAGCTTCATATCAGATCTGGCATCAGGCCAAAAGCTATTTTCCTCCTAGTAGCAGTAATACCTGCAATAATTACGTTGTCCATATTGCAGATCCAAAAAGGAGGAAGGAAGTTGCTAGCATTTCAACTAGTAATCCTATGAGGGATCATCCCCTGACCTTGCCATCAATGTTTCCATTAGTCTGGAGTTTATTGCAGCATTTTTTAGTAGGAAAAAGGCCTCTCTTTCCCTCACAGCATAGTTTCTATTGGCAGATGTGTTGCGGCAGCTGTAATCATTATTGGAGGATTGAGAAGTTAGATCTAGAGCTTCTAGCTTGTCGTTCTGAAGGAGGGATCAACCCTTCCATCTTAGATATGATCTTGTGACATATTTTAGTGATCTATTTGTCAGATCTAGCTTCATATATATAATTCCTAGTAGATCAAGGATCAAATCTTAGGAGGGTGATTTTCCAAAGTTGTAGATCTGGAAAATCCTTTTTGGGTTATCTTGGGAATCCATCACATTGGCCAGATCTTGAATCTTGGTATCATGAGAACTCCATATTTCAATAGATCTTCATTTTCCTTTTCAGCCTACATTCATGTATTCATATTTTGCTGAAGGAACAACACAATATTTGCTTCAGTGGCTCTCCAGTTATGCAGTGTCTATTGTGGCATGTTTTCAGGGTGATTCTAGGCTATCTCTTTGGCTATATCTACTCATATTTTGTACATTTTTTAACTTAATATTCTCCAATATAATAAATGGCTCAACTTCTATGTAAATTTTGAGGTTGTTTTAAGATTTATTGTTAACCTTGCTACAGTTCTCATATTGTGTTTCAGTATTACTGCATTCTTCCTTTTGGGATATTACACATTCTCTCTGATAGGGAAACTAGATTTGTTGGTCATTTTTGGGGGACATTGTAGAAAAAGCTTGGTACTAAACTAAGTTTCAGCTCAGATTATCACCCTCAGACTGATGGAAAAACTGAGGTGGTGAACAAAAGCTTAGGTAATCTTTTGAGAAACCTTGCAGCTAAACATCCTAAACAGTGGGATCAGATTTTGGCACAAGCTGAATATACTTATAATGACTCTCCTAATGTAATACTCCCTAATGGAAAATGTAGCAATATCAAACAATTACGCAAAGAAATAACACAAATCATCTAAGTAAGAGTAGGAGGCCAATATGGAGGCTCTTAATTTATATTTATATCAGCAAAATATATGTACAAGAGAGCCCATGAGATGTACAATAGAAAATAGAAGACTTTTATAGAAGAAAATCCTCAAAAAGAGGTGTTGCAACCATGTATAAAGACTGAAAAGATCCTGACAGTGTTATTTTATTGGTTGCAACTATTGTAGATTACACTTCAGATATAGATTAGATCTTTGTATAGAAAGTTAGATCTATATCAGATCCATACACTAGCTAGGCTCTTCTTCAATTCCCCCTTGGGGTTTTCAGCAAAAGATGAAGAACAAGGAGAAGATCTGAGATCTAATGTTCCATATCTGCAGAAATATTCAGAAATTCTGTGACATACAGATCTGATCTAAAATATGAAATATGAAGATCTCCTCCAATTGATCTCAAATGTGAAGGGAATATCCCCCAACACATGAAATCCAATCCTCCAAAATGTGTGCCAAAATACCCTGCAACAACACCACACAAATAACGCAGTTCTGGAAGCAAGACTGTGATGTAGGCTCTAGAACTTGTTTGGCCTGATGCCAAGATCTAAAAATGTAGCTCTAATGATCCAATACTCTCTTGCCAATGGTATAGAATACTTCCCCATTGAAAAGGAGCACTAGAATGGCTTAGATATGAGTAGATCTAGCCTCCACTTGCTGCAGCTTTCAAAGAAAACCAAACCCTCAACAGGATCTGTATTGTAGCTGGAAGAAGAAGCTTAGCCTTCAACCAGATAGTGGAAAATAAATGCAATGCTCTTCCAAGAGGCCTCTCAAGGAAACATGTGGGATTCCTGATCAGGAACACCCAGTGCTAAACAACACTATTCTCTACTAAACATCAAGGAGAATGAGATGTCTAAATAGACAATATACTCTGAAAATAAAATACCATCAACAACATTCTCATGCTACCATCCTCTTCCTTTTATAAGTTTGAGAGCTTGCAAAACCCTAAACCATCTCAATGGAATAGCTCCTTTCACATGAACCACCTCCAACTAAAACTACGTTGTGCCTCATTGATGGCCATTCCTCCAAGACAACGTTGTTGATTTGGTCATCGTTGACCCAGTCAAAAGATTCAGCCCCTTTCACACCTAAGGGTGCCTATTTGAGTAGCCCATATTTAGCCTTGTTCACATGTGGCATTGGTTTATTTACTATTTTAGGAGTTTTATGATCCTCCTTTACACATTTATTCATCAAACAGAAAAATAAAACAAAAATGAATATTCCCATTAGCTTGGTATAATTGGGAATATTATAGTCCTCCCCTCCAAAATGTTGCTTGTCCTCAAGCAACTGATAAGGTGAGTGTTGTAACTCTTCTACTCCCCCATTGGTGACACCATAATCATGTGTTAAGCTTCCTCTATAAGCTAAGTGTTCACCAATCCAACCCCCTTATGCCAAACTTCTCATGAGATGTAAATAGTCCATCCCATAAGGAGTCAATCACTCAAATGAAACAAACATGGCTGAACCAATGTTCTCCTTGAAACATGTACCATAATATACATAGAGTGTCTCCATCCCATGTGGTAAGTACATGCCTCCCATCCTCCCTCCATACATCCCCATAAAAATTACAAGTATATCATCACTATATGGAAGTAAAATTACATACATACAAACAGAAAATTGAGCATGTGGATGTGGGTCGTAGTCCCACATGTGGTACCAGCACAGTGCATCTCTTGGCTGCATCAGATTAAGGTATGGTAAGTGGTTTTCCCACCACTTACTTTTTTCCCATGTTATCTCACTATGGCTGAAAGTGTGAGATATGTTTGGTGCTTTAGGAAAGCACTCATCATGATATAAAATCTCCCTTTGCTCATCAAGGGAGTGGAAAAATTCAGAAATTTGTGTGGCCCATTGTTGGCCATGAGATCTACAAGATGTATTATTCCTCCATGGAGCCATGGCATGCATAAACATGGTGAAATAATGTATACAATCAAAAAATAAAACATGATTTACATGATCAGATTTTTCACCAACAATACTCCTCATACAAATGGAGTGGTGCATGGATCTATCTCCCGTCTCAAAGGAAGGAAGATATGGCTGAAATAACTCCCTCATAGAGTCATGTTGCTGCTCCAACTCCACATAGTTCATGCATTCTTTAAAATGCTGATGTAGTTCTTCTTTCAAGCCTTCCCAATCAAATCTCCTCATGATGATGTTGTAGATCTTCATGGAATACATGTGGCTGAAACATAACTCTTTATAAGCTCTTTGTAGTAACTTCTCCTTGAGCTTGGAGGCTCTACACAAGAAGATCCTACCATGATGATAGATGAATCCTTCTTGGACTAAATAGCCCTCTTCATGAAGCTGGTCATCAAGTATCATACAAGTGTGAAGATATTTGGTATAATCCACCAACAATTGGGATTTCCAATATAGATCTAAACTGCTCAACAATGACAGCATTGATGGTGTATCAAAAAAAATATTTGTCATGTTGCTACTCTTCTCCTTTACATATCCCATGCCAGAGGTATGTTTTTGGAGGCAATTCCTTCCATTCTTCTCCTCCCACAGTGTAGAACTAGAAATGAGAGTGGGTGATGATGATAAGGGAAGAAGATCTCCCTCCTTCTTGAGCTTACAAAAAACTCCCAGCGTTGTAGCTTTGTTTCCTAGTGCTCCAATCCCTCCTGGATCTAGGCTTGGAGCAGCATGTTGTGAGGTATTCCCCACAAAATCTAAATCAGGTGGCCTCCCAAGTGGTTTTCCACTAGATAAGAGTGTCCCATGCAAAAATCTCATGAACATGATAGATGGGACTGTAAAGTCCCTGCTTCAACAACGCAAATCCATCTCTAATTTTTGTGTGGAAGTGGTATGTGAGGGGTATGTATGCATGCCTTTGATCATTTGAGATTAAACACTCTTATTATTGTCCACCCATTCCATTTGTAAAGCCTCCCAATCAATGGTGACTTTCCCCAATGTAATAAACCATTGAACACCCAAAATCACATTGGTGTCCGGTATGTCAACCACAAAGAAGTGATCAACCAAGGTGTAAGTACCCATGGTGACTGAAAGTGATGGGACATAACGCATGCACTAAATTTTTCTATGTCCTGGGACCAAAACAGATAATCCCTCAAAAGTATCAGTGGGTATTTCCCTCCTTTGTACAAGATGAGCATCAATGAAGTTGTGGGTGGCCCCACTATCAATCAATACAGAAACCTTCTCAATATTGAATCTTGAACTCTTAAGTTCAAGTACTTAGGTACTCCTCTCAAAGATGCAAGAGTCCCTCCAGTAGGAGCAAATGCTCCATTCCCATCTCCTGATGATGTTGGATCTCCTCCAGTAGTGTCAGCACTGTGACCTATTCTTGGTTCATCTTCTTCTTCCTCCTCAATATCTGAGAAGACCTCTATGTAATTTGTTTTTCCAGTAGCACATCTATGTCTAGGTGCCCATGATTCTTGGCAAGTGAAGCATATATTCTTCTTCCTTAGATCTCTCCGGACTTCATCATCAAGAGGCTTCTTATATGAGCTCTCCTTTGAAGGAGAAGCTTTCTCTTCCTTTCCGTTAGAAGGAAAAGAGGGCTTATGTTGAAAGTTTTCCTTTGCTTTTAGCAAGGCATATTGAAGGTCTCTAGCCCTCTCAATGGCATCATGTGGAGTAGTGGGCTTGGTAGACTTTACCAACCCATGAAGAGGTTCATCTAAACCATCTATGAACATGTACACCCTTCTTGCTGCAAACAAATCAGGAACCATAACAGATAATCTTAAAAATTTAGAAATGTAATACTCTGTATTACCTTATTGTTTTAACTTTTCAAGGCTCATGAATGGTGCATATAGATCTCTTTTGTCAAATATTTCCACCAGCCTTCTATTGAACTCTAAATAAGCAGTCACATTGGCATGACCCAATGTAGACAAGCCATGGAACCACCAATCATGTGCTTCACCTTCAAAGTGCAGCGCTGCAATCTTGATAGCTTCCATCTCTAGAACCTTGTTCAACTAAAAGTAGATGTCAAGTTTTTCTACCCATGCTTTGGCAGAACACTTGGATGACCCATCAAAATTGGGTAAAAATAATCTGCCCATAGAGTGACGTCGATCATGATTCTGAGTGAATCCATTATCTCTATGCTGATGCCTTGGTCTTCTTTTGTCCTTCAGGTGACAAAACTCTTGAAAACTCAAGTGATCTTTGAAAATCTAATTTTGTGTAATATTCTAAATCTAGAATAGCTCAGCAAGCCTGCTGAAATAACGCACTTATGAGAATTATGTGCATATAAATGAGTTTGCATCTCCTGTATCCCTTAGATCAGCTCATCTAAGATCTAAATCCAAAAGGAGAGAAAAAAAAAATCAAATTAGGTGGGTTAAACATATCTCCCACAAACTAGTCTAGCTGAAAATCACCCAAAGAGAGGGGCTGCAACTATATGCAACAGAATGCTTCAGAAATAGCGTAGATCCACTGAAAAAAAGTAGTAGGCTGATATGGAGGTTCATAAATCAGTATTATAACAGAAAATCAGATGTACTTTACAGCCCATACATTATACAAGAGAAAGAATGAGATTATACAGGAAAAATCCTCAGAAATGAGGTGCTACAACCATAAGAAAAGACTACATAACCATGACAGTGTTATTTTTAGGGGTTGAAGCAGAATTTTATTAATCCTCGGATCTAGAGCAGATATGTACATAAAAATTTAAATCTAATACAAATTTGTGTACAAGAAATGTTGATCTATACATTCCCCTTGGGGTTTTGTGCAAAACATGAAGCATAGAGAGTAGATCTGAGATCTAAAGTTGTAGATCTGCAGAATGATTCAGAAATTTTTTAATAATGAAATGGAACAGCAGATCAGATCTGAAACATACATGGATTGGATGGCCAATCCATGGATCACCATAGTGATAGGAAGATTCCTAACACTGGAGATCTCTCCTCGAAAATGTAGACAAAACAGCTTGCAACTTCTCCTTTGGAAATAACACAGTCCAAGGAGAGAAACTGCGTTGTAGCCTCTGAGAATGCTTTGGCCTGATGCCAAGGTCTAGATCTGAAGCACAATCAGCTAATGCACTCTTCCAGGAGGTTAAAAGACAAACTCACTGAGAAGAGCCACTAGTATAGACTAGATCTGAGCAGATCTAGTGTCTCCCACTGTTGCAACTCACAAGGACAACCCAACCCTCAATAGGATCAACACTGTAGATGTAAGGTGAAGTTTGGCCCAAGCCTGATAGTGGAC
Organism: Pinus albicaulis; assembly: GCA_034641835.2. Lineage (NCBI taxonomy): Eukaryota > Viridiplantae > Streptophyta > Pinopsida > Pinales > Pinaceae > Pinus > Pinus albicaulis. The sequence continues at coordinate 147,623,206 of CM076578.1, read as the reverse complement.
AAGATAGCACAAGTCTCCTCCAAGAGCTACTCAAGGAAGGAGGTGGGATTCCTGAACAAGAAGACCCAACAAGGGATGTCTGAGCAGACAATACCTTCAGAAAATAATAACATCAACAACCCTCCCTTGTTTCTCTCCTCCTCCTTTTATAAGATTGAAGTCTTGTCAAAACCCTAAACCACTTCATTAGTTTAGCCTCTTTCACATGTAAAACCTCCTTCTAGAATTGTGTTGTCCCTTCAAGAGGTTCAATGCATCTAGAATGCGCTGTAGATATGGTCATGGTTGACTTGGTCAAGTGATCAACCTCTTCCACACTCAAGGTGTCCTCATTTTAACTGGTTAGCTTGATTTGCATTCACATTGCATTGTCTTTATTCAGGATCCACTCTTTGAGAATAAATGTTGTTGACTTGGTCAAACTTGATCTTGTCCACATAGTTTAGACATGGTTCACACATGTGGATGCTATATTTAGTTATTTCATGATCCCTTTTCACACTATGAGGGATTTTTATTCATACTTGAGCAAATTATGAGCCTCCTTGCCCAATTATTCATCCATCTAGATTTCAAAAGAAAAATTAATATTCATGTTAGTTGCAAGCTAATTTAGGAATATTACATTTTGAGACTCATATTCTTCAAAATAGTCTTCAAAGGATGCTTGCTCTTGAAACCCTTCATTTCCCACAGCCAAAAAGGTAGGCATGGTAGAGCGTTGGGGAATTTGTGGTTGATGCACTGGTTCATCATTCCAGTGGTGAGACATGCCAAAGCTTTCTCCAAGATGAAATCTCTTAGGAGATTCTTTGATTCTTTCCAATCTCATCTCTTTGATCTCTCTAGAAAGATCTTGCATGGCTCTCAAAAGGATCTTTGAAAATTCCTTTCCTTCTTCATCACTTCCAGATTCAGGGGCTTTAACCTTGTCTCTATCATCATTTTTGTAATCAAATATCTTTTGTCTTATTTTTAGATACCTCTTCTCTCTGTCAGTAAGAGGCTCTTCTTCTTCTTAAGACATGTTGGCTTCTTACAGGTTGTGCCAAGATGATTTCTCTGATACCACTGTAATATTCCCTAATGGGAAATGCAATAATATTAAAAAATTATGCCGAGAAATAACACAGATCATTTAAGTAAGAGCAGGAGGCCAATACAGGAGGCTCTTAATTTATATTAATATCAGCAAAATATATGCACAAGAGAGCCCATGAGATGTACAACAGAATATAGAAGACTTTTATAGAAGCAAATCCTCAAAAAGAGGTGTTGCAACCATGTATAAAGACTGAAAAGAGCTTGACAGCGTTATTTTATTGGCTACAACTGCTGTAGATTACACTTCATATCTAGAGCAGATATTTTTATAAAAAGTTAGATCTATATCGGATCCGTACACTAGATAGGTTCTTCTTCAATTCCCCCTTGGGGTTTTCAACAAAATATGAAGTACAAGGAGTATATATGAGATCTAATGCTGCAGATCTATAGAAATATTCAAAAAATCTGTGACATATGGATCTGATCTGAAATATGCAATATGAAGATCTCCTCCAATGGATCTCAAATGTGAAGGGCAGATCCCCAACACATGAAAGGCAATCCTCCAAAATGTGTTCCAAAAGACCCTGCAACAACACCCATACAAATAACGCAGTTCTAGAAGCAAGACTGTGATGTAGGCTCTAGAACATGTTTTGCCTGATGCCAAGATATGAAAATGTAGCTCCAATGATCCAATATTCTCTTGCCAATGGGATTGAAGACTTCCCCACTGAAAAGGAGCACTAGAATGGCCTAGATCTTAGTAGATCTAGTCTCCACTTGTTGCAGCTTTTAAAGAAAACCAAACCCTCAACATGATCTAGGTTGTAGTTGGAAGAAGAAGCTTGGCCTTCAGCTAGACAGTGGACAAGAAATGCAATGCTCTTCCAAGAGGCCTCTCAAGGAAAGAGGTGGTATTCCCGATCAGGAACACCAAGTGCTAAACAACACTATTCTCTGCTAAACATCAAGGAGAATGAGATATGTCTAAATGGACAATATAATCTGAAAATAAAATACCATCAACAACCTTCTCATGTTGCCATCCTCTTCCTTTTATAATTTTGAGAGCTTTCAAAACCATAAACCATCTCAATGGAATAGCTCCTTCCACATGAACGACCTCCAACTAAAACTGCGTTGTACCTCATTGATGGCCACTCCTCCAAGACAACATTGTTGATTTGGTCATGGTTGACCTAGTCAAAAGATTCAGTCCCTTTCACACCTAAGGATGCTTATTTAAGCAGCCCAGATTTAGCCTTGTTCACATGTGGCATTGATTTATTTACTATTTTAGGAGTTTTATGATCCTCCTTTACACATTTATTCATGAAACGTAAAAATAAAACAAAAATGAATATTCCCATTAGCTTTGGCTAATTGGGAATATTACACGTAACAGGAGCACAGGGCAGAGTCCATTCCATGTAGTTTATGGAATGCACCCAAGAGGAGTGTATGAAATAAGAAATTTGGGAAAAGGAGAAATGAGAAGTGCTAAAGGCGAAGATTTTGCTTCAGAAATTCAAGCAATACATGACCAGGTAAAATAGTAGTTACAGGAAAGTAACATCAAATACAAAAGCAAAGAAGATTTGAAGAAGAGAGAAGTTAACTTTATGGTTGGATATTTGGTTCTAGCACACCTGCGGAAGGAAATATTTCCAAAAAGGGCATATATAAGTTGAAATTTAAGAAAATTGGACCATGCAGAGTATTGAGAAATTTTCTGCAAACACATATGAAATTGAATTACCCCCTGACATTGGAATATCTCCAATTTTTAATGTTGCTAATTTGTACAGGTATGAAGGCAAAGACATAGATGATATAACTGAAGGCAAATAAGAGATTGATTGGTTGAAACAGTTACCCACAACAAAGACATTGCAACCAAAGAAGATTTTAGAAAAAATATTGTTTAAGAATACAAGAGGACGAGAGTATTTTCATTATTTGGTCAAGTGGAAAGATCAACCAATTGTAGAGGCTACTTGGATGAAAGAAACCATGCTATAAAAATTTGGTAGTTATGTAGGGAAGCTCATGGACAGGATCCCATGAAGAATTTTGTCCTTAGGAGTCTGATGCATGAGCATGAGGCCTTGAGAGAAAAGGACTTCATTTTTATTCCAAAAATACAAAAAAAAGTTTACAAGAAAAGGAGTTGGTTCCTTTATCTGGAAAATTACATTTTGAGTAGATATGGATTTGGATTGCCTGTAATTGATTCAATGTATTTAGTTTACTGGATATATTTAGGTAGAATATTGGCTAGAGAGATTTTACCTAAAAAATTAGACAATCCGACCCTTTGAATCAGATCTGAATGGTTGTGCAACAATATATGTATGTAAGTCAAATGTATCGAAAGGGATATTTTGGCTGTAGAAGAATTGAATGATATAAATTGATATTTCTTTGTATCACTGACTAATCTGTGCATAAATGTCAAATCGTAGAGGTATTATTTTCCTTCGAAATACTATTGAGGTTGTTTGATTCCAGTTTGATCTATGTTTAATTGAATTCTCTATGTCTTATTTATATTTGAGCTTATTATAAACTGGATTCGTATTCAACGATAAAGGCATGTGTGAGATTTCCTTTTATTGCAATTCGAGCGAATTTGTGGAGGCATCAAAATCCCATGAGCCATCACAAATAGATTTTTTACCTATAATAACTAGAACTCTGTTAGTGCCTCGATCCGTCAGTTTGTTTTCGAAATGAGTCATGAATAATTTATCAGAATGTCAAATCTTGCGGAGATGAGGAAATCAGATAGCAGTAGTGTGTAAGGAGTTTAGTGGAGACACAACCATCCGATCTTTGATCTGACGGTTATCGCAATTTAAACTGTGTGGGACTTAAAATTTCAATTGGACCCGAAATTCTATCAAGCAGAGTTTTAAAATCTAGAATTTGTAACCGTCTATTTGGTTGGTGATCCGATGGATATCGCACAGAAATATGTGCACTCTTTAACTCAGCTAGCGGATGCGATAATATCGTGATCGTCCATCCTCTTGGTGATCCAATGGTTTTCACATAAATATATGTGCATGGGTTAGTTCCATTTATGGATGTGATAATTTTATGCTAAAGGTTTTAATATGGTCTGGTTTCATCACTAAGTCAAAAATAAGTGAAATATTACGTTTACCAGCTTTGAATTGTGGTTCTGCCATTTATGAAAAGGTATGAATTGGGTTTTAATGCATTTTGAGTTTGGTGTAACAAAATTTGGAGGTTGATGACTGATACTCCAAATAAAACCGAGAAGAAGTTCCACCCGATGTTGAAGCAATAGTTTCAAAATTTGAAAGCTTATCATTAACACCTGCATCCATCCCATCAACCAAACATCGGAATTGTAGCATATGTCATGTCCAATTACAGGGTCCCTTGTAATTTTTCTCCACATGAGTGAGGTAAGAGCATTCCATATTTAGGGGGAATGTCAGCTACATCAATGTCCATCACTAAAATCTTTTCATGTATCTGAGCTAGATTCACACAAAGATCTTATATCAGACCTAGGCACCTAACTTTACTACAGTCAAAAGAGTATAAATCTTTGTAATGTATAGTGATTTCAAGGCCAAGTTTCTCCATGAAATCCTTTGGCATAAGTTTGTGTGATGCACTTGAATCCAACACGGCGTTGTGAATATTGTTTAAATGAATGTTTAAACTGACATAAACAGGAGGGAAACCTACTTCCTGGGGTTTTCCATCAACTTATAGCCCAAACAAAATTTCAAGTTGGTCATCATTTAAATTCACAGTATCTGTAACCTCCCCTATATTTAAAACTTTCAGGACCTAAGATCTGTAGACATTTTTGTTCATTCATTCAGTGAGAGGGATAGAAATCTTCACCTTTGCAAGTTCACTCTCAATACTGAATGGTGTTTGTGTTTTCAGTGGTTTTGACAAAGAAATTCCTTTAGCCACTATCCTTTGGGTAACTTCAGTTTGTTTTCTTGTACCAGTGATATCTGTTGGAAATACTGAGAGGGGAGGTGAATCATTATTCCTTTCAATTAGAGCATTAGTTAATCTTCAATTATTATCAGTGTTTGTACAATGATAGAAACAAACAAAAGGAACACAAATGCACACAGTTTTTAAGGTGGAAACCCACATCGGGACAAAAACCACCTAATGCTTTTCTAGTAATTCTTTAATGTTCAACTCCAATTGAAAATAAAGCTCCAACTTCCTAGAATCTAGAAAAGCATTATTCTCTAGCTCCCACTGGATGGACACTCCAACACCCGAGATTCTTTAGTAGTCAATTGAATGGATGCCCCAACACCCAATGAGCTACAACTCACCCTAGCACCAACCTACCACCCTATAGAAGAATAAAAGAAGAATGGACTCCCATACCAGGGAAAATGGCCCACTTTACAATGATATAGAATGATGTAGAAGAAGAAGATATACTAGACCATAACCCCAACTTTGACACAACAACCTAATGATGATCCTAGACCACCTGACACTGCCTCTTCAACTCTTGGCAGATAGACACTAGTACAATTTGTACAATAATGTATTTACAATGACTAAGTACAATGATACCTTTACAATGATTGTATGCAGTGCTGCCCACTTAAAGACTTCATGTGATGAAATTATTTTTGCTGTTCTACACCTTGGCTACTACTCTTGTCATGCTACCCTCTATTGCACCTTGCTTTTCTTTGCTTCCCTAGAAAGTCTGGTCCTTTGCAGCCCTTGACAACACATGATCTAGCTTTTTCTTTGCCTTCTAGGAGCTCGATATTGAATCTGGTGTATCTCTGTTATTTCAGACCCCCAATATCTGATTTTTGGTCATGTAGTAGTCCTATGAGTTTTCTTTCCAATGCCATAGGTCTGACCCAATTTGGATTCTTCAAGGGAGAGTTATACTCAATATCTCACAATGCTAATTATGTATTGTTTCAGCAGAGCGAACTTGTACGACGTGCCACGTGTCACTTTTTCTTCATTTAGCTCTAAAATTCATAGAGAAAAAACTAAAGTCTATGAGCTATCTACCACTTTTTATGTAGTTCCAATCCGATACTCAGAGAGAGAGTTATGACGATGTTACCAAGGTCACTTCTTTCAGATGAATTTCAGGAGCCTGCCAAAACACTGACTTCCACAGATCATATCTCTGAAAATATTGTGCACCTTGATTTGAAATTTTCACAGCAGCTTCCTCAGGATTTTGGCTTTGTCTCATAAACATTTCAGCTTCTGAACCTTCATAGAAACAAATTTAGAGTTAAAATTTCGTGATGACATATTTCAGATGACGAAATCCCTTTCATAAGGAGGAAATGAGGATCACAATTTATATAAATGCTTAGGTTGACAGGGGCTTCAACAAGTGAATGTGGGAGGGATTTTAGGAGCTTAAAAAATATTAATTATTACTTTTCAATGACCCATGCCACAACCCCATGGGGTTTTAGCCCACTAATTGGGGGTACAAACTTCAAACATGAATATCTCTCAAACCGTGAATAATTACGTGGTGTGCCATATATCAACAAAAACATCTCGACAAGTAGAAACCATCAAAAGCATTATTGACCCAGAATATATTAATTTGGTAGGTAAAAATTCCCATGCAATATTGGGTTAGTCCCTGGTGCTACATGGTTTGACATCAATGACAACCGTTGATCAATAATCTCCCCCTTTGGCATTGATGGCAACACAAGTACTCCACCTACAATCATGACACCTCTTCCTACAACATTCTCTCCCCCTTTGACATCAATGGCAAAGGGTAACTCCCCCTGACACACAACCATCCTGTGGACCTGTACACACTTCCACTCCCCCTTTATATTCTGAATAATGAAAATCTAATGAGAACTTGGGAGAATCCCAAGCTTATAGTGAAGATATTCCAATGCTTCATGAGTACTCTCACGATCATCAACACTTCCTGACCAATCTGCATCTGTAAAGGAATGAATATTGAGATTGTTACCCTTGGGATACCACAAGCCATATTCTATTGTTCCCTTTAGATATTGAAGAATTATTTTGATGGTAATCATATGTGATTCTTTTGGTGCTGCTTGGAATCTTGCTACTTGTCCAATTGCTTGCACAACATCTGGCTGGGAGGCTGTTACATATAGAAGGCTACCAATCATAGATCTATACAACCTTTGATCCACATTCTTAGATGAGTCATCTATGCTCAATTTTCAACCTGTTACCATTGGAGTAAGGATGGGTTTGCAATCTTCCATTTTAAATTTCTTGAGCATTTCCTTGAAGTACTTGGCTTGACATATAAATATTCCTTTCTCCTACTAAGATATTTGAAGCCCTAAGAAGTATGTCAGCTCACCAAGTAAAGACATCTCAAAATCACTTTTCACCTTTGTAGCAAACTTCTTACTTAGTCGATCATCATTGCTACCAAATATCATATCATCCTCTTTAGCTATTAGACATGCTTTAGTTGCTTCATCCAGAACATATATGTCGTTTGGGGCTCGACTTGCTATAGCCACAATTTCACCATACATGCCTTTCCTGATTTCACATTTTGTGGAGTTGAATAGTATTTTGTGTCCTTGATCACACATTTGTCCAACACTGAGCAGATTGTGATTCATGTTTTCAAGCAATACAACATTCTTGGCTAGAGCATCTTTGCTTCCGAGAGTGACAGTACCTGATCCTATAACATTTGAACATCCATCATTTCCAAAGGAAATTCTTCCATCCTTCTTCTCTTTCAGAGATACAAATTTATTTCTATCTCTACTCATATGCATTGAGCAACCGCTATCAACATACCACACATATTTGTTGTTTTGAGCCTTGAGAGTGAGAGCACAATTATCAGTCTTCTTCTTCTTCCATGTTCGTTCGTTCTGTGGCTTCGAAGATTCTTCTGGAGGATTTTTAAGTCTGCAGTCTTTCGCTATGTGTCCAAAGTTTCAACATTTGTAACATTCAATATTATTTCTTAAATGTTCAACTCTATTGATGTTTCGCTGAGCCCTGGGAGGTTCATATTTGATAGATCTCCTAAAATTGTATTCGTTCCTAGGGTACGTGCAACATTCTACAGCTTTATGACCAAATTTTCCACATGAATAACAGTAGCCATAAAAACTATGTTGGTACCTGGATGGAAATTTTCATCGAGGAATTGTCTTCCAAGACTGTTCTTGTGAATCTTGTCCAATGAAAGTCTACATGCATGTCAGATCTCATAGGTTCATTGTATTTTGTTCTAGAAGGTCCTGCTTCTTCTTCTTTGTAACCGATGCCAGTTCTGTCGTTGTAAGATCGTTGATTGTTGATGAGTTCTTCCAATGCCCTTGAGCTGTTGGCATAGTTTTGGATAGTTTTTCCTTTCTTCACTTCCTCACGCAACGAGACTACTTCGGCTTCTAATTCTTCCCTTTCTTGGTTATTTTCTTCCAACTTCTTTTGAAGTGACTCTTCAATGCATTTGTGTTCTTCAACTTCAATTTTGAGACCTTGAACTTGTTCTTCAAGAGTATTGGAACGGAGCTTTTCCGCCTTGAGATATTTTATAAGCTTGATTGCTTCCTCTTAAAATTCTTCTAGGGTCAATCCTTCTTCTTCGTTATTTGATACTTCTTGTTTATTGTGCTGGGGTTTATTGTGCTTGGCTATAAACAATACTCTCTCATTGGCTTCTTCTTTGTTGTCATTTTCTTCATCGGATGATGAGCTATCTTCTTTAGAGAGAAAGTTCCTTCTGGATCCCTTCTTTTTGCCTTGCTTGTTGAATTTCTGAAAGCATTTCTTTCCTTTTGAGTTTCCATCACTTTTGTTTGGACATTTTGCTACGAAATGCCCAACCTCACCACAACTAAAACATATCAATGGAAGTTTACCTTTTAATTTTCCCTCACCAATTTTTAGTTTTCTCGTAAAGTAAGCATATTCTTCATCTAAAATACCTTCTCCGTCATATCCCTTTTCTTCACACTTGCAGGTGCATGTCATTTCAATTGAAGGTTTTTTGTCCTTATTGGATTTCTTAGATGCAACGAAAACAGTTTCTAGATTTGAAGTACCCTCTTCTTCATCAAGTCTCATTTCATATGCTATGAGAACTCCATGTAATTCCTCTTTGCTGAGTTTGTCCATATTTGCACTGTATTCTAAGACCGATACCTTTGGGTTGAATCTCCCTGGTAACATTCTAAGAATCTTCTGTATAATAGTCTTCTCGTCAACTAGCTCTCTCAATCCTTCTAGAGTATTGGTTATTTCATCAACGTATTGGAAGTATGCAGCAATGTTGCAATCTTCTTTCATTCTGAGTTGCTCAAATTTTGCTCTATAGATTTGAAGCTTTGATTATTTGAAATTTGAGTCACCTGCATATATATTCTCAAGCATGCCCATACATTTTTGGCAGTTTTACAACCCAACACCTTATGATAAGAAGATTCAATAAGTCCACTGATAATAATATTCTTTACTTTTGCATCATTTGCCAAATTATTCTTACCTTGTTCATCTGCGGTTGATGTAAATCCATTTTGAACAGTGTCCCATACTTCATAACCTTGCGCCAAGAGATACACCTCCATTCTTCCTTTCCAAAGTGCATAACTATTTTCATCGAACAGAGGTACACCATTTTTGGTATGCTCCATGACCTCCTTCCAGCTATTAAACTTCTATTGAAGGAACCAAGCTCTGATACCAACTATTGAAAATACTGAGGGGGGGGTGAATCAGTATTCCTTTCAATTAGAGCATTAGTTAATCTTCAATTATTATCAGTGCTTGTACAATTATAGAAACAAACAAAAGGAACACAAATGCACACATTTTTTAAGGTGGAAACCCACTCCGGGACAAAAACCACCTAATGCTTTTCTAGTAATTCTTTAATATTCAATTCCAATTGAAAATAAAGCTCCAACTTCCTAGAATCTAGAAAAGAATTATTCTCCAGCTCCCACTGGATGGACGCTCCAATGCCCAAGATTCTTCAGTAGTCAACTGAATGGATGCCCCAACACCCAATGAGCTACAACTCACCCTACCACCACCCTACCACCCTATAGAAGAATAAAAGAAGAATGGAATCCCATACCAGGGAAAATGGTCCACTTTACAATTATATAGAATGATGTAGAAGAAGAAGATATACTAGACCATAACCCCAACTTTGACACAACAACCTAATGATGATCCTAGACCACTTGACACTACCTCTTCAACTCTTGGCAGATAGACACTAGTACAATTTGTACAATAATGTATTTACAATGACTAAGTACAATGATACCCTTACAATGATTGTATGCAGTGCTGCCCACTTGAAGACTTCATGTGATGAACTTCTTGCTGCTGTTCTACACCTTGGTTTCTTCTCTTGTCATGCTACCCTATGTTGCACCTTAATTTACTTTTCTTCCCTACAAAGTATGGTCCTTTGCAGCCCTTGACAACACATGATCTAGCTTTTTCTTTGCCTTCTAGGAGCTCTATATTGAATCTGGTGTATCTCTATTATTTAAGATCCCCAATATTTGATTTTAGGTCGTGTAGTAGTCCTCTGAGTTTTATTTCCAATGCCACAGGTCTGACCCAATTTGGATTCTTCAAGAGAGAGTTATACCCAATATCTCACAATGCCCTAATTATGGACTGTTTCAGCAGAGCTAAATTGTACAGCATGCCATGTGTCACTATTTCTTCATTTGGCTCTAAAATTGACAGAGCGAAAACTATAATCTATGAGCTATCTGCACACTTTTTACATAATTCTAATCCGATACTTAGAGAGAGAGTTATGAAAATTTTCCCAAGGCCACTTCTTTCAGATGAATTTCAGGAGCCTGCAAAAACACTAAATTCCACAGATCATATCTCCGAAAATATTGTGCACCTTGATCTGAAATTTTCACAACCGCTTCCTCAGGATTTCGACTTCGTCTCATAAAAATTTCAGCTTCTGAACCTTTGTAGAAACAAAGTTAGAGCGAAAATTCCATGATGACCTATTTCAGATGACGAAATCCCTTTCATAAGGAGGAAATGAGGATCACAATTTATATAAATGCTTAGGTTGAGAGGGGCTTCAACAAGTGAATGTGGGAGGGATTTTAGGAGCTTAAAAAATATTAATTATGAATTTTCAATGACCCATGCCACAACCCCATGGGGTTTTAGCCCACTAACTGGGGGTACAAACTTCAAACATGAATATCTCTCAAACCGTGAAGAATTACGTGGCCGGCCACACATCAATGGAAATATCTCGACAAGTAGAAACCATAAAAAGCATTATTGACCCAAAATACATTAATTTGGTAGGTAAAAATTTCCATGAAATATTGGGTTAGGCCCTGGTGCTTCTTGGTTTGACATCAATGACAACCTTTGATCAACAATATCTGTCTAAGAATTTTTGGCAGGAATATCCACTCCTTTCTTGGCAATGTTTTCTGTGTTTTTATTTTCTGGGTTATTTTCATTTTTCTTGATGTTTTCTGTTTTTTTTCTTGACTTCAGATTCAGATACTTTCTTGGCATAATTTTCTGAATTCTTTTTATTAGAATTATCTATTTTTTTCTTGCTTCTTAAGTTGTATTGTCTGTGGACCTCCATAATGGCATTCTCAAAACCCAGTCTGTAATTATCAGATTCTTCGAATTCAAGTTCAGCTTGGGTTACTGAAAACAAATCTTTTTCTTCTTCAGTGAGAAAAATAGAATCATATTCATTAATCCCCATCAAATTAATATGATTTTCCTCGACTTCCCCCACTATTCCTTCATCTTCATCAGCATAGTTTTCTTGAAAAGGAGGCCTAATCTACTGATCAAGACCTCTTCTCTCTCTCTGTCTAACCTGTGGAGTGTTTCTTCTTGGGTTCTGATTTTTGTTTTGGGGTGCCCATTGATTTTCTCTGGGTATTTCTCTTTCATTCAGACTATTCCTCTCCATCATCCTTTCCATTGTCCTTACCAAATTTCCAAATTTGGCATCAGATGTAGAGGCTATAGGTTCTTCTCTTATTGTGACTCTCCTCTCAGTCTTCATCCTAGCCCTTTTAGCTAATAAATTAGCTTCTACACTCACAACATATTCTTGCATTTCCTCTAAAGTTGATGAGTCTCTTTCCCTAAGCTAATAGGCCATGTATGGATCAAATCCATCCGGGAATTTAAGCAGAACTATCCCTTGGGGTGTTTTCATATTATTAGGGAGTGTGTTGTATAGGTTTTTAAATCTAGTACAATAGTCTTTCACACTCTCTTCTGGAGATCTCTTAATAGTTTCGTATTCTGATAAAATCTACATTGGATTTTTCTTGACTTCCCATTTGTTTATAAATGTTTGGTGAAAAGTAAGGAGATCATGAATGCTATTAACAGTTAAAAATTTAAACCATTTTATGACTTCACCTCCTAAACTCTAGGAAAGCATTCTCAATTTGACACTGGCATTATCAATTTCTTGCAGGTCAAAACAATCATTCATTTTATCTATGTGTTGCTGGGCAGTCACAGGACCAATGCTATCAAATTGTGAGATCTTAGATTGGTAATCCTGGGGCATAGGACCTCAAGGAACTAGTAGCACCAATGGGGCATATCTGTCTTCCATGATTGGTGGAGGTGGTGGAGGGAGATGAATGGTAGGAAAAGTTGGATGGGTAGAGGTATGAAATATGGATGGATCAAAAACTGTAAGGTTTGTCCAGTTCTGAGATTTGGTTCTGAAGAGACCTTATTCAAACTGCAAATCAAATTGAATGTCTTGAAAAGTGACAAAGTTATTAGGTAAGGAGCTAGACCTGTAAAGAATTATGTCACTAGTTTAACTGTCTGTTCTAGAAGTTTCCCTCAAGATCTTCACATGATTGTCTACAATAGGATGGGGATTTGGATTGCCATCCTTTAGTTTAAAATCACAGGAAAAATGATTATTGAAGGCTGAAAGAAACCAATCTTTAGAATAAATTTGTATCATACAATGATTTTAACTGGGGTTTTCTAAATTCGGATGAAAATTGAAAATTTTCAGTTACATCCCCAGTATGGCCGCCACTATGGTATAACTCTATAGTTTATAATATTGGTGAGACTAAATTATCAAGAGAAACATCAAAACCACTTGAATCCTAGGATCTAGCCCTCCTAGACTCAGAGAGGGATCTCTCTATATAAGATTTAGATTTGTTTTGAGCTTTTTGATATTAGGCTAGTTAGATTAATGTGAGAGTTGTTTTTGTTTGATTTTTCGTGGTTGGATTTAAGGGGGTTCCTTTAAACATTTTCCATTCAACTATGGAGTTGAAATAGGCTGGGTATAGACATCAAATTCTAGAAAGAATGTAAGGAAAGCTTGCTGTGGATACTAGTGTTTATCACTAAGTGGAATTATGAGCTGGAGAAAACGTTCTTGGTAATTACTTAAGAGAAACTAAGAATTCTTAAATCATACATTAGAAGAAAACATTAAAATTGTAATGGCAATCAGAATTAAGGTACTTTAAACAGTAAATCTTAATCTAACTTTCTTGTTTTACAATTAGAATTTTAAATGGTGCACATGAAAAGACTACAGTGGGAAAACATTAAACATGAATAAGGAAAAAAATCACCAGGACAACACAACACATGAATCTCACAGACTGATCTCTTTATTGATGCTCCAACTTGAAAAATTACAAATACTTGCAATGAAAAGCACTTACAAAACCAGGGTCCAACGCCTAATACTGGGTAGAGTGCTATATTTAAAATATTTTCAACCAATCGCCATTGTCAGAAGGGAAATTGGTTCGTTTAGTAGAAAATAACTGAAATTTGGCCTGTGCATCTCATGCAAGGACACATTGTGGCTGCCTTTAATAGATGTTTAAACTCACTATGAAACTATCATTCATGGTAACGACCTTTTTAATAGATTTCTAAAGTCATTATAAAAGCTGTTATTCATTGTTGTAGCGGTCTGCTATGCTGGCGAATTCGACACTACTGAGCTATTCAGATACACTAGATCCATTGACATAGATAATCCATTGAACTGTTTGTTTTGTCCTCATGCTGAGTTGTCATCCTCCCTGGATTCCACATAAAGTTTTCCATTTCTCTTGAGTCAGAATCTTAGTTCTATTCAACCTTCTGTATACTTCAACGGTCTTAGTGTACTTCACAAATGTAGGCCTCAACTGAAAGATGTTCTTAATTTCATGTTGTATGAAGAAATCATTGCCGATAACTTCGTAAAATGCTTTTCGAGTCATAGTGTTCTTCATATTTTTAATCTTGGATGTGTCCTTTGAAATATATGTGAGCATTTTTACATAAACAGTCCTAGGCATCAATTTATCATTGATAACAAATAAGGAGGGAAATCCCCTTTTGTTTAGTGGCTCGATCCCATTGAAAAACCTACTCACTCCAATCTCCAGCTGATGGCATCTTTCCTCTAGCTGTGTAACCAGACTCTTCTTGCTCAACGCCATTTTTACATCCAGTATGGTGGCCTTTTTTTTTGCTACTTGCAGTTGTTCCAATTCATGACTGCTTTTAGAATTCAAGAATCTGATGATATTGTTAGCAGTTTGGGGCTTGTCCCCAAGTTCATTATTTGTTTTCTCAATGGAAACTTTCACTAAATAAATTAAATCCCTCTGTTAAAAACTCATTTGAATTGATGGTTGTATATCATTCATGGATTCAATTATATCTAACCAAATACTTTTCTTAAATCTTCCTACCATGCTTCTAATGGAGGATTCATGAAGGGACTTCTGCAAACCTTCATTTAGCTTTTTAATGATCTATAACTCTGAGTGATGTGCTGAATATTTCCTTTAAACTACTCTTGTAGGTGACTGAGTTGATCTTGCAGCTTTTTAATTTCTACTGTCTGTAAGGACGTGTTCTCCATGGCTTTAGCTAACTACTTAGTTCCTTCACCTGGTGTACCTGTTGTTGTTGTAGGTGCTGGAATCACTTTAAGAGGGACTGCCTGCAGTGGAATCATGGCCTTAGATGCTTCTTTCGCTGCTTCCTTAACTGCATCTCTTATTTCTTTCTGCCTTTCTTTTATCATTTTCTCCATCTCACTCTCCATTTTCTAAATCTTTTGTGTTTGTTCGACAATCAATTACAACATTTTTGTCTTTTGTGTTTCAATTGCTTCTATCTCCTTGGTCATAGGGTCTTCTATCACTGGCATTTTAATTTGCCTCCTCAAAGTAGCTATATCTGCATTCTTCTTCCTCAAAAGTGTTTTCGCCACTGCTACGTTTGATGGATTTTACCCGAGTTGCATCACTAAATCCTCCAGAGATTTAATCCTCGAGTCTTTGGCCATGGAGGAGATCTTTCCCACCTTCAACTGTGATTGTGTGTTGGACAATGTCACTTGCAGTTTCGAGAGACTCATTTTTGTACTAGTTAGTGTGGAGGAGATCATTTCTCTTATATTCTTGTGCATCTCCATTTGGTCTATTAGATGAATTTTCTTTGTGTCAAACTCAAAAGAGGTCTTCTTGTAGTCTGTTGCACCGATGAGGAATTTGTGCTTCTAAGAAGGCCATATTCATTCTCCCCTTTTCAGAGTCAAATGCTGAAGGAAGCCTGTTTGGGAGATGCTTTTTTAGTACAAAACTTGATTATATATGTTGGTATTAAGAACCTCATTCCTTTTTTTTTATTTCTTTGAATGTATCAAAGATATCTTCCTCATTTTGTCCTGCAGTGGATGTAGGAATCTGCACATTCTGCTGTTGGAAAGGCACAATGGTAGAGGACGTTGAGAAAAATATTTGGCCACCTGCTAGAGATGAACTTGGTGAATCTATGATTGTGATGACAGTTTGTTGGTCCTTCTCACTGCCCTGGTCAATGTCCATGCATATTCTGGCCCTATTCCTATATTTCATTTTGAATTCTTTAGTGGATTAATCAATATCCATGTCTTTTTTATCCTCCCTGGTCCTCTTGCTTCATATATCCTTTTCCAGCTCCTTTCCTTTTTCATCGTGAACTCCTACAATTGTCCTTTCTTATGGAGTTGGTGTTTGAATTCCTGAAGTAGAGATGACCTGCTCTTCTGCCTCCTGGAGTGTTTCTGCTATCTGTTCTTCTTGGTTCATGTACTTTTATATCTCCAATCTGTGGGTATGAATGTAGTGTTGAGATTCAACAAGATGATGAGCTTAGTGAAAAGAGTCGCCTTCACTAAGTGGGCCCACGGGCTATTTTTGGCGCCAAGTCTATTTTTAGACTATGTCTATTTTTAGACATGATGATCATATTTCAAAAGTTGCAGGATGCGATTTGTGGATGGTTGGTCAAGTTGGAAAAATAGGTGAAATTATATTTTTAGAATATTGGGCGAAGTCTATTTATAGATCGTCAATCTAAAAATAGATGCATGTCGATTATTATTAGCTCTTAATAATAATCATACTCTAAACAACCACTTATTCTCTTGGAGCACTTTGTTTCAGTGCACAGATGTGGCACATCAGTGGACTGATGGAATTACACAATTCCCAATGGTTTACTGGAGCTAATGCATGGAGGACTCAGTTAGAACTCAAGTGGAAAAGTTATGACATAGTTGGAAGAAGTAGTTATGGAGTTGTATTTAGTTTAACTCAGTTAGACTCAGTTGAGCTAGTTGTATCTAGTTTAACTAAATGATACACTAGTGAAAGTGGAGTGAATTAATTATTTAATTAATTCACAAATAATAACTCATTAATCAACTGAACAATACAGCACTTAACTACAGTGCATGGCAGTTTCAGTGGAGATATAGGTGAAAAGTCAAGATAGACTATCTGTTGTGACTATAGTGATGCATTGATTGCATCACACACACATTGGAGTTGCCAATGAGGATTTAAAAGTCAAGGCAAGAGTAATTCAAATTCATTCTGAGGTATTCTTCAGCAGGGATTGTGCAGTGGAGGCAGGCTAGCAGGAGGCAGAGATCGGTGCATGGATTTGCAAGATTGGTCTTGATTAGTGTATGACGATTGTACTGTAATAAGAGGTTGATAAGCTTTGCATGAGGATTGTCATATGATTCCATGATACATAATATATAGATGGGGTTTTCAGCTTCAGGCTTTCCCGGTTGAAAACTATGTTATGTGCGATTGATTATTTTTGTTTATGCTTCACATGTGTGTGCAATTAATTTTTCTGCAAAAGATTAACAAGTGGAATTGATTCAGTATTTTTCATAAAGTTAAATAGTGTGAGATAGTGTGAATTAAGGACATATGCATGCTTAGTGCATGTGATTTCTACATGGTATCAGAGCATTGTTGATTAAATATTGCAATTGTGAAGTGAGTTTGTGCTGGTGGACAATTCGAATTTGCTACAGAAGATTCTTGGTGCAGAAGTTGAGTATACATTGAAATGTATTTCAATGGGTTGCGATTGGAGTATGCCCTTGATGGGAGCTCAAATTAAATAGCCTGGAAGGACAGGATGGAGGTAGTTCTGGAGGATAATGGACTAAAGGAGTTCATCGATAGTGATGTTCCTAAGCCGGGATCTAGCGATGATGCATTACTTGACGCATGGCAAAAGAAGACAGCAAAGACGAGGAGAATTATGTTGGAAGGTGTGAAGGACCATATTGTGTCCAACCTTCATGGGAAATCCACTCCATTCTTAATGTGGAAGGCTTTGACAGACTTGTTCCAAAGCATAAGTAACCAGAGGAAGTTGGCGCTTACAGACAAGCTCAGAAAAATAAAAATGTGAGAAGGGCAACAGCATTCCAAATACCTCATGAAGTTTTTCCACTGCAAGGATGAACTGGGAAGTGTGGGGGTTATTGTTTATGAAGAAGACTTGGTGAGCTTGGCTCTCCTTGGGCTTCTGAAGAGTTAGCATAGCTACAAAGACTGTCAATGGACGAGAGAAACTACTGGGATGGGAGCGACTTTGGTCGGGTCTTGTGCAGGAGGAGATAAGGCGGGGTACCAGGGATGGATCATCATCTAAGAATGAAGATGAACAGAATTTTGCTTCAGCTACCAAAGAAAGGAAAGGGAAGGAGAAGAAATATCCTTCAAAATCTGATGCTAAAGGCAAGAAGCAAGATTTGTCAAAAGTGAAGTGTTTTCACTGTCACGAACATGGACATTTCGCCACTAACTATCCACAAAAGAAGAAGAACAAGAAGGTTGCTAGATTTGCAGCTGGAGAGGCCTTAGCCTCGCAATTTGAGCTTGATTTCTCCTTGATTTCTTGCTTGGTTTCAAGCTGTATGGGATCAGTGTGGTATCTTGATAGTGGTGCGTCTTTCCATATGATAGGAGACAAGGAGTTGGTTAGTGACTTGGAGCAGAAGGACCTCCAGAAGCATATAGAGATGGGCGACGATGGTCAATGCAGTGCGACTAGCATTGGGACCATTACTTTTGAGAGGGAGTCTGGTAATCCATTCGTATTGAAGAATGTCATGCATGTTCTAGGTCTGAACAAGAACATGGTCTCGGTCACAATGCTGGAAGACAAAGGTTATGATGTTGTTTTCAGTGAGGGAAAAGCCTTCCTTTGACATAAAACAACAGGTCAAACCAAGAAAATAGGGGTTCGAATTAAGAATCTCTACAAGCTAGAGGTAGATGGCTGCACTGCAATGGTGGGCAAAGCGGAATAAGTGGTGAGCCAGGATGAGGGAAAATTATGGCACACGAGATTGGGCCATCTTCACCATGGCGCTTTGAAGATTTTGCAGCAAATTTCTACTGAACCTCCAAAGGGTACTCTTGCGCAGTCAGATCAGTGCAAGGGATGTACTATGGGTAAGTTTGTGAAGACCACCTTTCATGAGAAGGAGAACCGTGCTTCGGTGATCCTGGAGAGAATTCACACGGACGTGTGTGGACCTTTCTCGGTTGCTTCAACAGAAAAACACAGGTATTATGTTATATTTTTTGATGACCATTCTCGTACATGCTGGATATTCTTCATGTAGAAGAAGAGTGAAACGTTCTCAAAGTTCTATGAGTTCAAGGCATTGGTGGAGAAGGAGTCGGGGAAGCAAGTGAAAGCTCTATGGAGCGATAATGGTGGTGAATACATCTCGGGCGAATTCAAAGACTTCTGTAGCAAATAAGGAATTCGAAGAGAACTCATAGTGCCTCATAACCCACAGCAGAATGGGGTCGCGGAGAGGAAGAACATAACAATCGTGGGTGCTACACGAGTGATGCTGCATGACCAAGGCCTATCGATGCACTTGTGGGCGGAAGCATGCAATACTACGGTTTATGTGAAAAATCGTTGTCCTCATAGAGTACTTGGCATGAGTACACCCAAAGAAGCTTTTACTGGTAAGAAGCCTGATATTTCTCATTTGAATATTTTTGGCTCACCTGTTTACATTCGTGTGATAAAGGACGCCAGGAAGAAGCTGGAGCCGACTGCTGAATTTGGGATATTTGTGGGGTACACAGAAACACCCCATAATTATCGTGTGTATTTTCCAAAGAGTAGGATGATTATTGTGCGACGGGATATAAAATTCAATGAGGTGAAAGCCATGAAGTTGTCGCTTGAGAGGGAGCTACACTTGCATGCAGAGGAGGAACTTCTTGTTCCCAAAGATGAGCCTCTAGATTTGGATCAGCCACAGGAGGAGATTCATGGAGTGGAGGAGTCCACTCATGTAGAACCAAACATCAGCCAAGGCAGAGAGCGTACCATAGAAGCTGAGAGACGAAATCTTGATGTGGTACAGAATGTATGAGTTCCTACATCACAGCGGAGATAGAGACAGTCACCTGACCGATTTACTGGATACCTGGCTCTTATGAGCAAGGTATCATGACAGAGCCATCTTCTTTTGAAGAATCAGTGCAAGAGCCCACATGGGTAGATGCCATGGTGGAGGAGTATGACTCCATAGTCAGAAACAGTTCTTGGGAGATTGTTCCAAGGCCGGTGGGAAAATCAGTTGTAGGATCAAGATGGATCTACAAGGTAAAGCAAGCTGCTGATGGGAGCGTCGAGAAGTATAAGGTAAGATTTTTTGCCTAGGGCTTCTCACATATCGAGGGGATTGACTATGAAGAAACCTTTGCACCTGTCACATGATATTCTTCCATACCGACCATCCTTGCTCTCTCAGCGCAGATGGGTTGGCACATTCATCAGATGGATGTGAAGACTACATTCCTTAATGGGATCATTGAGGAAGAGGTGTACCTTGAGCAACCTGAAGGATTTGAGATCTTCAGCAGCGAGTCGCATGTGTGCAGACTCAAAATAGTGCTGTATGGGCTGAAACAAGCACCACGTGCTTGGTACACTCGGATCAACATCTATTTCACTGGACTTGGCTTCACCAAGAGTGAGGCAGATGAAAACCTGTACCAGATTGTGGTGGAGGGTAAGCTTTTAATCATTGTACTTTATGTTGATGATTTAATACTAAAAAGTGATGAGCAGTTGATACACTCATGCAAGGTAGATCTTGCAAAGGAATTTGAGATGAAGGATTTGGGCCTCCTTCATTATTTCCTTGGATTGGAAATATGGCAGTGGGAAGGTGAACTGTTTGTGTCTCAAGGAAAGTACGCCCAAGAGATACTGGAGAAGTTTCACATGCAAGGCTGCAAGCCTATCGACACTCCTCTTCCAGGAAATTGGAAGAAAGAGGATGCTACATCGGCAGAGGTAGTGGATGCCACTGTTTATCGACAGTTGGTGGTTTCGCTCATGTATTTAGTCAATACAAGACCGAACATATGCTATGCAGTGAACCAACTTTCACAAGCGATGGTTAAGCCTACCAAGCTCTTTTGGAAGGCAGGCAATCATGTCCTGAGATATCTCAGGGGCACATCTGAGTATGGTTTATGGTATAGACAGACAGATGAGGTGAAGTTGCATGGCTTCACGGATGCAAATTGGGTAGGAAGCCCAACAGACAGAAAGAGCACATCAGGAGAGATTTTCAGTATCGGATCTACGACATTTTCTTGGTACAGTAGGAAACAAATATCGGTGGAACTCAGTTCAGTGGAAGAGGAATACATGGTAGCAAGTCAAGCTTCATGTGAGGCTATCTGGATGAGGAAGATTCTGGTTGGTTTGTTCGATTCACATTTATATCCCACAGTGATACATTGTGATAATAAGAGTTGCATTAAACTCTTGGTTAATCCTGTGTTTCATGAGATATCTAAACATTTTGATATATGGTATCATCATATTAGAGATTATGTGCAGTGGAAGATCATGCTGCTTCAGTACATTCCTACAGAGGATCAGGATGCAGATATTCTGATGAAGGCGCTCACCAGGAGAAAATTCAAATACCATAGAGGCAGGATCAGGGTGAAGGATAATCCCTATCTTGTTGAGAGGGAGTGTTGAGATTCAACAATATGATGAGTTTAGTGAAAAGAGTCACCTTCACTAAGTGGGGCCACAGGCTATTTTTGGCACAAGTCTATTTTTAGACTATGTCTATTTTTAGACATGATGATCATATTTCAAAAGTTACAGGATTCTATTTGTAGATGGTTGGTCAAGTTGGAAAAACAGATGAAATTCTATTTTTATAATATTGGGCGAAGTCTATTTATAGACCGTCAATCTAAAAATAGATGCATGTCGATTATTATTAGCTCTTAATAATAATCAGACTCTGAACAACAAATTATTCTCTTGGAGCACTTTGTTTCAGTGCACAGATGTGGCACATCAGTGGATTGAGGGAATTACGCAATTCCCAAGGGCTTACCGGAGCTAATGCATGGAGGACCCGCTAGAACTCAAGGGTGAGGTTATGATATAGTTGGAAGAAGTAGTTATGGAGTTGTATTTAGTTTAACTCGCTTAGACTCAGTTGAGCTTAGTTGTATCTAGCTCAATCGAATGATACACTAGTGAGAGTGGAGTGAATTAATTAGTTAATTAATTCACAAATAATAACTCATTAATCAACTAAACAATACAGCAGTTAACTATAGTGCATGTCCATTTCAGTGGAGACCCAGTGGACAGATAGGTGAAAGGGCAAGATATACTATCTGTTGTGACTATAGTGATGCATTGATTGCATCACACACACATTGGAGTTGCCAATGAGGATTGCGCAGTCAAGGCAAGAGTAATTTGAATTCATTCTGAGGTATTCTTCAGCAGGGATTGCGCAGTGGAGGCAGGCTAGCAGGAGGCAGAGATCGGTGCATGGATTTGCAAGATTGGTCCTAATTAGTGTATGATGATTGTACTGTACTGAGAGGTTGATAAGCTTTGTATGAGGATTGTCATATGATTCCATGATACATAATATATAGTTGGGGTTTTTAGCTTCAGGCTTTCCTGGTTAAAAATTGTGTTATGTGCGATTGACTACTTTTTTTTATGCTTCACATGTGTGTGCAATTAATTTTTCTACAAAAGATTAACAAGTGGAATTGATTCAATATTTTGCATAAAGTTAAATAGTGTGAGAGCAGGTAAATCAAGGACATATGAATGCTTAGTGCATATAATTTCTACATGTAGGGTGTGGACTTGTTCTCCACCCTCTTCTTGGAGATGATACCCTTTAGATCATAGGACCAAGTGAAGTTATGTGTGAAATTCATCTCCTTTAACATTTTATCTGCTTCATCCCCTCCTGCTTCGTTGTTGCAAATAAATGGACCAAATTGGGATTTGATTCTGAATTGTGACTTCTTCTTGGCAGAGACAAAATGCATCTGATATGGATGTATCATTTTTCTGATATATTCAAGTGCAAAAATTCTCATAGAGAGATACTTGGGTAGTTTATGGGGGGCCAATTCACTGCCATAAACCCTGATCTTTATGTAGTTTTGGTAAAGGTGCCAATATGTTGTTCTAATCTTCTCTATCAATTGCATCACCTTCTTTATTTTCTTAGTAATCCTTGGCTCTGCACTACTCCTGAGTGCACTTATTTCTGGATGAATAAACAAGTCTATAAAGATCTTGTAGGAGTAATTCTTTTGCTCCTTCATCAATAATGTAGTCCAGAAAATCATTGATTGGGGCTAAGAATGATCATTCAGATTCATTATCTCAAACTGAAACCTGCTAGATTGGAAATAAAAAAACATGTACACCAACACAGAAGTGTATTTGAAAACCTCTTTTGTTTAAAACTTAAGGAACTGTTCATGAATTGCATCTGCAAGGAACTGTGCATAGTTGAACATAATTTTGGGGTGAACATCTGAGGAAATAATAGACAAGAAACCAATCATGGTTTCATCTACCCACTGATCATTCTAATACCCTAATAAGTAAGTTAAAACAATGATAATGTGTTTATTCATATTAAGGAATATGGATGAAGGGTATGGGGGATTTGTGGTAGGTATTGGGGCAGCTGTGGCCAAGAATAATTCTAAGGTTTTTTCCCTACTAGCAAAGTCAAGATTCTGGTATAATTCTCTCAGGGCTTCATGTGAAAAGGGAATGGAATTCTCAACAATGGGGGAATACATCATTTCTTGAATGGTTTGGGCACTAATGGAAAATAGTTTGCAAGGTTCACTATGGCTCTCTAGTTAATGTCATATCATGATTGACATTTTTTGATCATCTCTGGGTAGTTATGAGTTCTGGGAAAGATGAGATAAGGAAATTTGGTCTCCTAAAGGCCTATATCATATACTTCTTGAAGGAATTTTTCCTCAAGTCAGCAATAGACATCAAACAAGTTGAATTCAGACTATGTCTCGTGGATCTTGTAATCTCTGTCAACTAGGGGTGTGTGATCTAAATCTACCTGAGGATAGACCATGGGATTGAAATGTTTTTGGTTTTCCTTGAGAGGCATGATTTTTCTTCTGTATCTTCTTTCTATACCTGAAATGAAGAATGGGATGCAAGAAAAAGTGAGTAGAAAAGGGAAAATGATATAGATCAGCACTAGGGAAGGGAAATAATAGAAGGGGAAGCATGAATAGAGCTGAAGAACTGATAAGAGTCCATAACATGAGTTGTTGTGATTTAATAAGTTTATTTTGATGAACAACGGATTCTCTTCAACAAGGATTGACTATTTCTTCCTGTGAATCAAATACCTGCAATTTTAACATTATGAGCAAAGAAAAATCTGCTTCTGGTGTGAATTCAGGTTTTAACATGTAATTGGGGGATGACCGTTGAGTTGGCATGGGTCCATTGGATAACGACTCGACCATTTATGGCGTAACGGGCTGCTGGAGGGAAGATATGTGATAGGGCGGAGTGGACAGATGATGGTGGATGTGGCGCAACAGCATTACCAACAGTCAAACGGATGTGACGGTTTGGTTGACGGTGGAAACTGCTTTTTGGAGGGGGTCTAAGGTGGTCGATGGTATCGGCAGGGGGTGGGGGTGTGCAAACTATTCTAGGCATGACACGTAGTAGGAATGGCGGTATGGGATACTGCCCATTTTGAACCCCCCCCTTGCCCATTGTTATAGTTTGAAGGGTGAGGGGGGGGCCAAAAAGGGTTGAGGAGCGTCAGACATGAAGTGATGAGCGGGGATTTTGGGAAAGCTATGGGATGGTTAGTCGTGGATGTGACGTCGTGATGGGATGGTGGGGTCTGAAAATATGTATGTCGGAGAGTAGTATAAACTTTAGCATAAAATAAAATGCAAGAGTTTTGATGTTAGAACCAAGGGAATATTAATACTTTGGAACTTAAGATAAACTTTAAACATAAAATGTGCCCAAATGACTTGGAACATAAATTAGTTCCAAACTATAGAATATGATTCCTTTTTCAAACCTTTGAGTGCAAACACTCTCTATTTTGATTTTCTCCTTGTAACATAGGAAAATATATTTTTGATGTTCTACTTTGTAGAATAAATTTCATATTTTCCTTCCATTTTTCCTCCTAGAAATCTACCTACCCAAAGCTACTCATCTAACTTTTTTTCTTCTTTTTCAGGTTGAATTTGGACTAGAAAACCCTTCAATCAATTTTCTTTGGAATCTATATCCTAACACCTATCCTTATTTCAGCCATTGGCTCAGTTTAAATTGTTGAGCCAATTTCATTCTCTATCTATCTATTGATAAGCCAAGATTAGGGAGTTTGGAATATCTTTATTGTCTAACCTATCAACAAAAATTGAAAATTGTCCAATCATGATTAAAATGTATGGCTGGACAAAGTTACCTATTGTATAGTGGAATTTGAACTTGCACCACTTTATTTCTTTTTGGGGTTTTCCTTCTTTTTTCTCTTTTTCTCTTTTTTATACCCTCTTTTATTTCTTTCCATGTTTTTTTTATTTGAAATCATTTGAATTTTGAAAATCCTTTCAATAATGAAAACTTTGCAAGAAATGTGAACTATCCAATCACCTTGAGATCCTATAATTTATAGGGTACTAACATGGACTGGAAATAACTTAATAAACTATGGTTTATTAAATTATTTCTTAGTGAAAGAAATTTTACTATGGTAAAATTGGTCTTACATGGTGTATTTCGATCCATCTAATTATACATGGTTATATGACCAAAAATTGGTGTAAAAGAGAAATAAACCAACTCATATCTCAATGATCAATCAAACGAATCAGAAAACCAAACTGTAAAAGGGAAGGCAAAGAGGCCATAGCTCCGTAGTGGAATCACCAATTTTGTTGTGAATACAATCCCCTCTACAAACAGAGGCAATCTCTCGAGCCCTAAAGTGGGTTTAGAAACATATGCGACTATCTAATGGATGATTTCTTAGTAAATATTCAAAGCAGGATGAGAAAGGGGAAATGACCTACCTCTTCTTGATACTATAATAAACATGTTATCACCCAAAAAAAATGAAAACATCATTTTCCAAGGTTAGATAGATTCATGTGTCAAAAGTTAGGTAGTAGGATTCATTTTTATGCTTGGTCAAGGGAAATATTAAATTTTTCTTGTTTTAGGTTAACCTAAGGTCTAAACTCACTCATTTTAAACTCCATCATGTCACAACATTCATCATTTTTTGACTGATTTCATTTTCCAAAGTTTTTTGTACCGAAAGTGCTAAATTAGCCAAGAAACCATAGTTTCGTAGCGAAATACATTGTGAAAAGTCACTTTTCACTACGAAACCGCTGATAGTTTCATAGCGAAAAAATTCAAATTTACACTAGGAATGCTACAAAAGTGTGGTTTCCTATTTGTCTTGTCAGTCTAGCTATTAGGTGTCAGAAATCGTTGGGAGAGGGTAATTTAGATGCTTTTCGAGTCATGGAGAGATACAATCAAGGTACATGCTCAGGTCTGCAGTCATCATGGCTATTTTAGGTAATGCATGAGTCATCATTGAGTCATGATAAGACATCAAAACTTCAAATCCTTTCCTAATTTATTCATTCTCATTTCTCATTCCTCCTTGCATAATATTTGAGCTCTAGAGAGTTGTACTAAGCCAAAGCTGTGGCTGGTTATTTTTAAAGGTTTACTTTGAACATCATAGAGCGAGGCTACATATTCATCAAGTGAGGCTGAACATCATCAAGCGAGGTTGTGCAAATCTCAGAGAAACCATGGCAGAGAAAATAAGGGAAAAAAATGGTGGTCAATGCCTGAGATATGAACCTACAGACATGAATTTGATCAATGAAGACCCAAAAATAGTAGAAGCTTTCAGAATAGTAGGTTGCCTACACTTTTGTGAGAAATTATAAGGCTGTCATACACAGGTGTCCAAGGCGTTTTCTTTGAATTTCAATGGAACAACCACTAAAGTGGGAACGCTCAAATTTTCCATCACACCAGAGGTTATTTTTGCTGCTATAGAGATTCCAAGAGGTCAAGAGAACTAGTTCAAAGGTTTCAAGTTTAACATGGAGCAGTGCAAAGAGTTCATGAAGCTTGAGCATACTAAAATGGACCTCACCAATGCTATTCCAAGAAATTACATAAAAGACAACTATTCAAAATTGTTGCTCATCATCCAAAAGTACTTTACTTGTGAAGGGAGGTACCACAAAGTCTATTCATAGCATTTCAAATTACTTCAGCACTTTACTGGTAAGAATTCCATTGATCTGCCTTTCTATTTGCATAGAAGTTTGTCAAAAATGGAAGATAAGGTCCAAGAAAAGTCTGAGGGGAGTGAGACTTCTTTATTTCATCATGGTTTAATGAAATTATTGGTATTAGATGAACTTCAAAGGTTAGGGAGAGATTGGTCCTCATTCTTGTTTGTCAGTGGTTTTGAGTTGGATGCTCTTACTCCTTAAAGAACTCCTAAACCTAGGAGAATTCCATCACCATTAGCAGCAGATCAAAGCCAACCATTGGTAGCAGAACCAAGTGAGCCTGCAAGAGTAGAACCATGTGAGAAAATTATGAAGGAGCAAGATCAAATGCAGAATCTTCACACACCAAATGTCCCACCTGGAAAACAGAAGTCCAAGGTGGTCAAACCTATAAAACATAAACAAACTATTAGTAAACAAGGAACCAAAAGGATGACTAGGAGCAAAACAGTGGTTTTAGAAGAGAAGACAGTGGTTGTAGAAGAGAAAGCAGAAGCTAAGGGAAATCTAGAAGCTATTTTACATGCCATTGACATAGAGAAAACTCCTATTGTTCAAGCTAATTTTATTGAGGAAGGTGGGCAGAAGTTAAAGAAGGCTAAATCTACAAAGAAATTAGAATTTGAGGGAGAAGATGCAGGTTTCATGTTTCAAGCAAGAAAGCCTATGACAAGGCATGCTAGGAAACTATTAGAGAGAAATAAAGAAGTTCAACTGCCCACTGACACAGCTCATCCACCTCAATAGATTATTTACCTTTCATCACCTCCAGAGAAGGATACAGTCAACAAATCAAAGAAGGGAAAAGAGAAGGTGATGGAAAAAACAGAGTTGTAGCTCCTTGAAGAAAAATTGAAACTAGCCAACCATGAAATTACTGTCATGAAAAGAGAAGCAAGGAAACACAGTGTTGAGAAAATTCAATTTGAAAAGATGAAGTCAGTTTGGGAAGAACAGGTTGACACTGTTTCTAAAAATTTGGATAATACACATCAGTTTATCGAATGGACAATTCCAGCAAGGAAAGAGGCCAAACATCTCAGGAGGATGAACACACATCTGAATGCTACCAACAGAATACTTAAAGACTAGCTTAAGGACCTTCAAGAGCAACTTGAATTAATCCATGATGAATTACAAAACAAAGGCATTAAAATGATAGTGATTGAAGAGCCAATAGCTCAACCAATTGCAAATGAGGAAGAAATGCCTCAATGAGCATAAGGCGAGTTGGTTTATGGTTGTTTAAGGTTAATAACAGGATTAGAGACAATATTTTGGCACTTAGAGTGTTCAATTTTCAAATTTACATAAAAAACTGCATTTTCAGCACTTTTCAGCAGTTTCGTAGCGTGCTTGGGCTTGAAGGGTAGCAAAACGCTACGAAACCATTGTAGCTTCTCTTTTGACTTTTTGAACCAGTTTTGGATGAAATAAAGAAGTGGAATTGGTGTGGGAGATGTGTATAATGATGGTGAACACTATGCCAAAGGAAATAATCAAGAATTTTGAGGTTAAAGGCATGTTTTGCAGTGCTATGAAAGTATGCCACGAAACTACCTTACTTTTGTAGCATGTTGTATTTCAGCCCTTTTAGCAGGTTTTGGAGCATCTTTGGACATATGGAGATTTTTGAAGGATTAAAGACCATGACAAGAAATTAATTATAAATCAAGGACCATGAATTGAAGATAAACTGATAGCCAAAGTATTCATGGAAGAAGAAGACTTTTTGCCTAAAAAATAGGGTTTTCGTTTCCTAGTTTTGAGGAGGTCAGTTAAGTGGTCATAAAGTGATGAATCCCATCACCTAAATTCGAAAATGTGAAAGAATATCTATCAAAGAATGTAATTGTTTCAATAGATAAGGTTGTTAAAGGAAATAATGAGTAGTTTGAGTCCTATTAGGAAAAGGACTGTCAAGTAGGATAGGTGTTTGTTTGTCATCAAGTTGATGTTTTATGGTTATGAAAGGTGTCATTAGGCAAAAATTCGATGAATCTAGCCAGGAGGAAGATCATCTCATTATGTAACAAGTCTATTAAAGGCCATTGCATCGAATTGGTCAAGGGATGGAGATTTTTGGCAAAATTTCAGCTTATTGTAAATTGATTGTTTCAGCAATACAGAGATTTATTACTTGACCAACCTGAGATTCTAAATGAGTTTTTAGTGCTTGCCTACCTTATCTATACCTTTTAAGTATCTCATTTACAGTGGTTTTCATTTATAATACTCAAAATTCATTCATGCAATGCTTTGATTTCCTTTATACATTAATTGACTGTGTATTTTCCTATTTCATGTGTGTGTGTCCTACTACTAAAAAATCTTACCTGCCTCAGCTTCCATGTCAAGTGAACTCACTGAATCACTGAAAATGTTGACTCCATAAGCCCAATGTTTACATACTGATATTATTTTCAACCTACACTCATCATAAGAAATTTATTTCCTAAATAGAGTTAGCCATCTACATCTTTATTCAATATCATTAACCCTTGAGAGAGCCCTCTCAGACTGAGGAGGTTAAGCCTCAGTCACAAGATTGGTTTGAAAAAATTACATGAGATTGTTTAATTAGCAGCCTATTAGAACCAATTTTGTGATAACACAACCCTTCAATGGAGGCCTTGATCCAAAATCCTTCAGGCTCGATGCTTGCTACTGGTGGCATTATAATACCTAAAGGATATCAAGAGAAAACACCAAATGTGATCTAATAAAAAGCATACATTGAACATCGACTACCTAAGAGATCAAGGAGCATTATGCTACTTGTATGGATATAAAAACAAATATAGAAAGTAAAACACCAAATTTATTATTGATAATATAAAATAGGAATCTTACAACCGTGGCCTTGATGTTGTAGGCCTCCCTTTGTTGGAGTTTGAGTCCAAACTGAGGCTCTTCAAGTGATCCTTCTCCTGAATGGAAATTTAGGCACTAACACAACATATGAATATGAAGGATTAATGATCAGACTAGCCCAACAATGACCAAGCAGTATTGGTGATATGGGGATCAATTTATAGGAATGGAGAGGGAGTTATGAGCACATAAAAGGTGGAAGGCCCACTTCTTAAGGGATAATCCCCTATTGGTAAGATCAAGAGCTCCAAATGAGAGAGCTCGACCCTATCTCCACTGAACAATTTCCATCTCGTCATCCTAGAAACTTCTAGAGGTCAAAGCTTCTCCTCCATTTGAGGAAACACTGCCAGAAAAGGTTCAACAAATTTTTTCAATTAGAAGAGCGCTAACAGTGCTAGGCTTGAACACTTAACCTGCCATCAACTTGGGTAGATAACTAGCGAAAAGCACTAACCCAGAAGATTAGGGTTTGGGCTAAGCTTCTTCAAAACTTCTTTAAGGAAAATTTCTTTTAGCCTTGAAAGGATATCACAATTTATTTTTTAAGGTGGATATATTTCACAGTATTCATCACATGGAACTTCAAGATAGGTGTAACATTCCAAAATGGAAAAGACAGGAATATAGAACATTTAGAACATTCCAAATAAAGAAAAACAAAAATATAGCTAAAATATGGAAAATGTCGGAAATATGTTGCAACTAAAAATTACATCAAGACATTATAACTATGAGCAGAAACAAATGAGTCATATCATTATAAAAAACATCAAATATAGAGTACACAGTGCTCCCAATAAGATGCACTCAAGCCAAGAAGAAGTGGTTGAAATAAACTAACGAAAACTAGCACTCTAAATGTTGTGCTTCTACTGCTGCTGCTGTTGGAAACTACAGCTACTGTGAATAAGAACCATGTGTGGGAGGCTTCTAGAGTTCTCATAAATTTCTGGGATTTTAACCACAAACTGTACTCAGAAAACCCATAATTGGTGGCTAGATTTTAACTTTGGATTTTCAATCCTTTTTGGGTTGCCAACTGCACTCCTACTGGCTGACTTACGCAATCCTCCTGGGTAACTACTGAGATAGGGCTGAATTTATGATCTAACTGATGCAATAGCACCCAATCAGCTCAATAAATGAAGGGTTGATCCCTTCTCTATATTCTCAAGCTAGAAACTTGAGATCTGGCTCCTCCTTCCTCGGCTCCAGTTGCAGCTGCAAACTGCACATCTACTGGAATGGAATGCAATGTCAAGGATGCTGAAATTGTAGCCTATTACTAGATGATGAAATATAGATAAATTCTGATAGGGATAATCTCCCCAAAGTGATGGAAATACCCCTCACAGGATTCAAAGTTGAAATACTTGGAACTTCCTTCCTCGCTTAGATCTACCCGACTGGACTGTGCAATTCCTGAAGGAATTGGTGCTGCATGGAGGTGTAATATTATGGCCTAATGATAGATATCACAATGCTACTCCTAGAAGATTGAAATGGAAGTGCAAGGTGAAAGGATGAATCCTACACCAGTTTCCTAGATGAAATGCTAGAAACTACCTTCCTGCTCTCAAACCTTAGGACAAGAATGTGTAATTCTTGAAGATGTATATGCAGAAGAGAGGGTTTGAATGTGGCACCAATGACGGATGATGAACATATGCTCAAAATAACCTTCCTAGCATTGGCACTCTGTTAGTGTCTCGTGATTTGGCAGATTGGTATACCAAATGGCAGGGTAACATGAAACCAGTCTTTGGAGTCCTAGGACCTAGCATTCCTGGACTTAGAGAGGGATCTCTCTATTGGGTGCAAAGGATGTGTTCTTTTTTCTTTAGGGTTTTGATTTTAGGCTAGTTGTTAAGTGTAGGGTTTTGTTGATTTTTTTGGTTGGGTGAGATGAACTGGTAGAATAGATGGAGTGAGAGGTCTTTAAATAATTGGGCTATGGAGTCAATAAAGTCAAGGGTGTCTCAATAATGAATCAGAGTGCAGTGCAAGGCCAATCTAGCAAGGTTAATGGATCCTTTAAGTTTATGAGTGAAGTGGGATGGACATCAAGTTTGTGAATAAGTTAGGGCAAAGGGAAATCAAGAATCCTTTGTCAAATACCTATTAACAAGGAGGTCTTAAATATGATTAGCACAAGTTACTAAGCAAGAGCTAGGGCAAACCATTTACTCTATGATAATATTTTAAACCAATAAATATCCAAGATAAACATGTCAGTGAAACATAGATAGCATAAGAGCTTCTAAATTTAGTAAATTCACCTCCAAACTTTGGGAAAACATAAAAGATCACAAATAACTTAATCGATGAAGAGGCAACTCCTAAACATCATAAATCAAGTTATAAAGAACTCTGAAACAAGTTGGTAGGCATGGAAAAATGGCAAGATCGAATGAGACCTCTTTGACTTAACCTAGCAAACCATATTCCAAATAAAGGTTTCAAGATAGAGTTTTGAAAGCTTCAAATAAGCAGGGCATACCATGAATCATACTAGTAAACTAGCATAATAACCATACATGAAACAAAAACAAGTTTAGGTGAACCTAAAGAGCAATCAAGAATTCCTTAAGCTGACCAAACAGAGGAAAACATCAAGGCTATAACAAACAGGAGGACTGAGGTGCCTCAAAGAGCACGTCTCAACCTATAATTTTTTGATTTATAGAAACCAAGAAGGATGAAACATAATGATAACAAGAAAAACATAAACAAGTTAAGAAGACATCACCATTCACCAAGCTAAGGAATCCTGCAAACAAGCTTCTCCATCATCAAGCCAGACAAGCCATTCATCAACTTCACAACACCAATTTCTTCTCCAAGCTCATATAAACCATGTATTGCTCTCAAAACTCATCAAATGCCAACAAAATACACAAGGGCCTCATGCTCTATTTATGGAGCAAAGGAGGACTAAAACCCTAAATATTGTAGGAAAATGTCAAATTCAACCATAAATGTCATTTATGGCCAAGAGACCATGCAAGGTCCAAGGCACATAATATCCTAATAAATAAATGCCAAAATAACTATTTGCACCTAATTATAGATTATTTTTCCTCAAAAAACTCAAAAATATCACAATAAATGAGTGTGTTTTGTTGACTTTTGGTTCAAAACACACTTAGACAGTCTCTGTGCGCAGCGCCACTTCAGCAGAAAAGAGGGTCTTTTGTGACTATGTTCTAGACCCTTTCCCGATGCCGGATTTGGCTTCGTGATGGCTCATTGGAAATACTGATAAGTTTTCTTGCCATAAATGCTTGATTTTTCCTGAATGAGTGGCATTCACCTGTCCAAAAATCCATTCTCCCAACACTGCTCTGTGTACAGTGCCACTTCAGCAGAAAATAGGGTCTTTTGTGACCATGTTTTGGACCCATTCCCGATGTCAGATTTGGCTCCGTGATGGCTAGTTGGAAAGCCTGATGCATCTAATATGTAGAAATACTTTATTTTCAATGAATTTTTTTCCATTTTCCTATCAAAATATTCATTCTCCCAACACTGCTCTGTGCGCAACACCTCCTCCAGCAAAAAATAGGGTGTTTTGCAACCAAGTTTTGGACCACTTCCCGATGTCGGATTTGGCTCCATGATGGCTCGTTGGAAAGCCAGATGAGTCTAATTTCCAGAAATTCTCTTTTTTCAGAATGAGTGCTATTTTTCTGTCCAAAAATCCATTCTCCAAACAATTCTTTGTGCGCAGCACCTTGCCTGAAAATGAGGCAGAATGGTCAAACTTTAGGTGTTTTTTGACCTTTTGGGGGGTCAAAACTACTCCAAATGGTTTGAAATTTTGTGAGCAGACTGCTGATGATGAGAGGAATCCAAAATTTGCAAGTTTGAAATCTGAGGATGCATGAGATTTGTGCGTAGCACCAAGGGTGCTGCGCACAGAGGCCTCAAAATTTCAAAAAAACAAATTTGCTCAGAATTCCCTCAAATTTGGTGGACAAATTCTTCAAGGGGTTTGAGAAGCCTGTGGAAAATCTTGAGCCATGTATCTAAGTTTTTATTGGTCTTTACCTTCTTTGAGCGCTTAAATTTCAATGAAGAGGTGTGATGGTGACTTTGTAGGTGCCTTGATCATGGCTATGATCCTTGTTGTGGTCCTCAACTTCTTCATTTTCATTAATGGCATCATCAGTCATCATATATTCTGCCCCATCATTGACTTTAACATCATCAACACTCTCATCCTCTTCATTTATTTCTTCATTGTCATTTTGTTCTTCATTTGAGCGACTTGTCTTTTCATTGTTGGGGTCATCATTTTCACTGGCACCCTCTGCACTTTCATCACTATCATCTTGCTCATCATGAAGACCACTCTCCTCTTTGTCTTTGGCATTATCATCATCTTCATCTGTTTTCATATCTTCCAACTCTTTGTCACTGTTCTGCTCTACATCACTGTGGCTTGCTTCTTGGGTGTCATTGCTACCCTTAGCCATCTGCATTTTCCTTACTGTTTTGACCTTTATCCTAGCTGCCCTCTTCATCATTCTATGTTTCTTCCTTTTCATTATTAATTCTCATGTTATCTTGACTTTCTATCTCTTCATCTTCCTCACCACCTTCTTGAATATTATCATTGTTTTCCTCATTTAATGCTTCAGGAGAAGAAGAAAGAGGTAAGTCTCCTTGTGGAGAAGGCATGGGTGGAGGTGATGGAACATGATCTCTGGGGGGTGATGGAGGAGTGGAGGTAAGTGGGTTTGAAGTGGAAGGAAAACTCTTCTCAAGACATAGTGACTGATTATGTCCTTAAATAAATTGGTTCTTAGCTTGTGAGAGCTTTGGGTCTAGGGAGGAAAAATGAGTGATGGTGAGGGCAAGATTAACAAATGGAGGCAAAATGGAAGAAGTAAATGAATGCTTTCAGAGCTTGAAGGATGCCTAGATTTTACTAAGTGTTTTTATACTAGTGACCACTCTCCAACTAGTAAATTTTTCCCTAGAAGGTTAAATGATGGTTTGCCATGAAGATTAGGGTTTTTAGCCAATTTAGGTTGTGGTTACTCTCCTTTTATTATAGGCGCAAAAATATCACTTGGAGAGAAAGGAAAGGTGACCACCAACCTTTTTAACTTGTGCAGGAGCTTGGGGAAAACTTTCAGGAGCAAAAAACTGAATTTTGGCCACTTTTTGGCAATCCTAGCCAAATTTCCTTTGTGCGCAGTGCCACTCCATCTGTGCGCAATGCCAATTTGCAGAGGGCATTTGGAGGCCTTCCTAGTTTCTAAACGAGCTTCGTGATAGATGTTTGGAAATAATGTTGCATCTACTTTCCAAAAAATCTTTTGGGTTTACCTTTCGTGTCCATTTGCTTATCCAAAAACTGATTTTACCAACACTAGTCAAAAAGTGTTGAATGATGGTGCAGAAATGCAGAGTGCTGTTGCAGACAACTTTTTGAGGCATTACTTAACTCCAAATTTAGATCATGATAGCTCATTCAAAACATATTCAAGTCCAATTGTATTTTGTCTCATCAATAAATTCATTTGGACACTCTAGCTATGAGAAAACCAGATTTTACCAAGGTCACTCCAGCAGTGCAGAAATTCTCCTGGGACACCTGTGTTTTTTATATTGCTCCCAAACCATGATACCTGTGTAAAAAATGAATGGATTTTTTCTTCTTGGGCCTATATTGGACAAAAAAATCACTCAAGGTTGTCAAATTCATCTTTGTTTGGTCATAAACACAATTTGAAGCAAAATTGGCCCTAGGCGTGACACATGGCTTGTCTCGTGGAATGAATTCTTGGAAAATGATGGAGGCTTGATGTTTATGAGTTCGTATGGACTTATGCTTTCTGAAATTATCTGTCAAATGAATCCTTTGCTCTTGTGCTTGCTTTTCATATGAAACCTAGCTTAGTTGGAAGAGGAAATTCGGGTTTGGTGTAGGGGATTTAGGACTGCCTTGTAGAGGGAGGGGAATGAAGGGGTTAAGGGTTGTCTAAATTCTTGGGGAAATTTTGGGGGATAGGGATAGATGTTAGAGAGTAGGGGAAAGTTTAATTTCAATAATTAAGTGAGGGTAAAAGGTCCAAAAGGGAAAAACACAGGATTAGTCTCGAAAAGTGTCAAATTGTAGCAATAGGCTAGGTTTTGTAGAAAAATGATGAGTTTGAGGGATAGGAGTGATGGGAAGTGTTTAAGAAGGTATATTAAGGATATGAGGAGGTGTAATAGCATTAGGATACAATCCTTGTTGATGGTTAACCATGGAGGTCATGAAACTAAGAAAAATTCCCTTAAAAACCCTAGACGGACAATGGAGGAGTTAGGCAAAACAAAATAGAGGGTTGAGGCTAGAGGTGACACAACAAAGACAAACTGAGTGACATGAGCCCATGGTGGGTCTTCTAGGATGGGTGAGTTGAGCTTGACATGATGGGATGATGAAATAGTGAAAAAATTATCTTAAGGATAATGAAGGTAGTGACATTTCTAGAACTCACAATGTTCATGAACTTTGTTTCTAGAAATCTAGAACCGATACTTAGTCATCTTCAGATAGTGAAAATTATGGATGAATAACACACTTTAAGTCCCCAATGGGTAAGGGTGGGATTCCCACTTAGAAACACCCGTATGTTAAACAACACAATAGACTTATCTAAATAGCAGAAGTGTGCAAAGAAATGTCAAACAACAATACAAAATCAAATTCCAGAAAAAATTTCTTTGCTTCCCTCATCTTCCTTATATGGTTGTGAGCCTTCCCTAGCCTTGGCCCACCTCATAATTGCGCTAAACATGTGGCCACTAGTCTCCATGAAGATTGTGTTGTCTCTCCATGATCTCCATGATCTCTTTAATTAATCTCCACTCCCTCCATCATGCGTGAATTTAATGCACCACTTTCTCCATCACTGCATCATTAATGCTCTATGATCTTACTTTTATTCCTCCATTATCTCCATCATCTTCCTCATTATCTCTCCATAATCTCCACTCTTCCTTCATTAATGAGCTACTCCACTACTCCATGATGCTAATATACTATCTACTATCCAACATTAACACAAAAAAAGTTGATTTTATTCATCTGTGGGGTTTATGGGTCCCTCAACCCTTTTATTTACTTAACTAATTAAGAAAATTAAGAACTCTAATATTCCAATTAATTGGTGGAAAATTGGGAATATTACAATCCTCCCCGCCAAAATTTTTGTTCTCCTCAAGAAACTGAAAAAGTGAATGCTACATCAATCCTCCTCCCTCCAAATGGCATCCTCATATGGAATGTCTTTACATCTTCTCCAATGTGTAATGAATGCCCAGCTCCAAAGCTCCCTCTCTAGAATTTCCATAATGGATCCCAACTGTATATCTAGATGCCACTCCTCATCATTGAACCTCCAAGTGGAAACCATCCACTGTTCTAGAGCCTCTTCTCTACATGAGACATATGAAGTGAAGTGGTTCCTCCCCCCAAAGGAAAGTCCCAACTCATGAACCATCTCTCCAACCCATGCTACATGGAGTAGGATGTGCCTCTCCATGCACCCATCATTGGCCCTGTTGGTCGTGCTTGCTCCAAGCAACATCTCAACACTGTGAAAAATAGGAAATAGAGACATATGGGTTGACATGTGAAATTTCAAACCATACTCTCTCAATAACAGCCACCGCAACAATGCCTCTTGCTGCCTTACCACCCCATCATCATACCAAGTATTGTGGCCATACTATCCTAATATAAGACAACGCAGTAAGGCCTCTTGTTTCCATCCTCCTTCCTCATCATGCAAGGTATGGGAGAAATTCAACCCATACTCATCCAAAAGTAACCAAAGCAGCAATGACTCTTGCTGCCACATCACATCATCATCATGCAAGCCATGGAGCAACAACATACTAATTTACATGTAGAATGTCACATCAGCCCAACATAACCAAGCTCCCTGCTGCCACATCATGTGAGTGCCATTCCATGTGCCAAAAAATAACACACCCATTGACATAGGATATGTCATGTGATTCCCAAACTCTCATAAGAATTACCAGCGCATCCATGCCTCCTGATGCCATGTGTCATAGATCTACAGGTAGCTCACCAACCACTTGCTCATCATCCTCACCCATCCATCCAACTGTGGGTGATGACTCATATCATGCTCCAACTTGGCATCCACCCAATGGAGAATACCATCCTCCCCAATCTGATGATCTTTGCACTCCATGATATGTTGAAGTGCATCCTCCTTGAGGTTACTCCATGAGAACTTCTCATCGATGACCCGGTAGAATCCATAATATTTTGAATATGATGTAGGTAGAAACTTATCTTTGATCTGTGAGATTCTCATCAAGAAGGCTTCGTCCTAATAATGGAAAATTCTATCCATCATAAGATGTCTACCAACTATCATTTGTCCCTCCAATGCTTCATGAGTGAAGCAGTCATCGGAATGCTCGAAGAATAGTTGGGCCCCCAATGCATCACTGCTCCCTAGTGATAGCATTGCTGATCTCCATGATGGTGCATCTATTGTCTCATGACCATGCACACTGTTGAACTCATAACCTGACATTGTATCGATTAGGACTATACTCATCCTATCTTCTGAAACTCCACAATTCAACACCAAGTGTTTTTTGTATCTCAACACTGAACAACTAGGATTTCTATACATCTCCTCCTTGAGCAATTCAAGGGTCCTCTACACAATAATAGTTTGCTTCTCCAAATTAGCAAGGCTCTCTAACCCTTGGTTATGGAATTTCCCTTATGGCATGACCCCACAAATCTAAAACTAAGGTGTTCAAATAATATGGGATGGAAATTTTTCTAAACCTTGAATAAGCTGATACTTGGGGACATCTTGTGAGGCTACAAGAGTTCCTCCAACCAGTGCAATGGCTTCTCCAACTACTTGTGATAGTGATGGTTGCTCCTCTACTATTTCACCAGCACTAGTATCTTCCTCTTCTTCCTCATGCATCTCCTAAATCATGCATGAGACTCCCAATGTCAAGAGCTCAAGACAATCTTGAAAATATGCAAGTTCCCTTCTCCTGATGCAAGTACTTTTGCAACTGGTGGTGGTGGTAGTTGTTCCCTTTCCATAGTGATAATGTTGACATAATCCTTTTTCTCTCATGTACTTTCTCATCAATTATGGGAAATGTATCTATGGAAAGTATCTCTGGTTTTCTTCTATCAAACTTCTTTATCAACCTTTGAGTGAAGTCTGCATAAGCAGTCACTCTTGCATGTTCTAAATGTCTAAACCACCAATTCTTTCCTTAACCCTCAAGGTGAAACACTGCAATCTCAACAATCTCTCCTTCTGCTACTGGATGTAGCTGGAAGAATGCATCTAACTTCTTCCTCCAATATTTTGTTATGCTTGTGGATGACCCATCAAAAGTAGGCAAGAAGAATCTATTTTTTATGTGCCTTTTTCTTCTATTGCAAGTGTGGGATCTTCGGTTCTCTTTGATATGAAATAAATGTTGGAGAGTTATATTATCCTTGAATTATCTAGATTGATATTTGTACTCTGCAAGATAATTACTTAGAGTCTCATTCTCTAAGTATCCTCCATATTCATGCCATTCATCTCCTTCTGCAAGGAAAGTGGATATAGAAAAGTGTTGTGGAGCTCTTTGCACTGCCAATTGTTTATGTTGTTTATAGGAAGTGCTTCGACCTTCCTCATCTTGAAACCCTCTTGAGGTTTCTCTTTTCCTTCCCCTTCTCATTTATTTAATCTCTATGGAGAGATCATGCATAGATCTAAAGAGAAGTGTGGAAAAACTTAATCCTTCTGCCATTGAAGACTTCTTCTTTTTCTGCTTCTTCTTCTTATTCTTCCGATGTCATGAAGTTCCCACAAGGTGAGCCAAGATCATGCTCTGATACCACTATAATATTCTAGAATGGAAAAGACATGAATATAGAACATCTAAAACATTCCGAATAAAGAAAAACAGGAATATAGCTAAAATCTGGAAAATGTTGGAAATATGTTACAACTAAAAATTACATCAAGACATTATAACTACGAGAAAAAATAGCTGATTCATATCATTATAAACAATATCAAATATAAAGTACACATTGCTCCAAAGAAGAGGCACTCAACACAACAAGAAGTGGCTGAAATACACTAATAAAAACTAGCACTAGAAATGTTGTGTTGCTACTGTTGGTGCTGCTGGAAAATGCTACTACTATGAAGAAGAACCATGTGCTGGAGGATTTTGGAGTGCTCAGAAAGATCCGAGATTTTAACCACGAACTCTACTCAAAAAACGCCGAAATGGTTTGGCCAGATTTTAATTTTGGATTTTCGACCCTTTTTGGGTTGCTAACTGCACCCCTACTGGTTGACTTACACAATCCTACTGGGTAACTATTGAGATGGGGATGAATTGATGATATAAATAGTGAAATAGAACCCAATAAGCTCAATACATGAAGGGTTGATCCCTTCTCTAGATTCTCAAGCTAAAAACTTGAGATCTAGCTCCTCCTTCCTCAACTCAAGTTGCAGCTGGAAACTGCACATCTGTCGGAATGGACTGTGCTGTCAAGGAGGATGAAGTTGTAACCTGCTGCTGGATGATGAAATATAGCTCACAAATAATAGGAATAATCTCACGAAAGTAAGGGAAAGACCCCTCACAGGATTCCAAGCTGAAATACTTGGAACTTCCTTCCTCGCTTAGATCTTCCTGACTGGACTGCACAGTTCCTTAAGGAATTGCTACTGCATGGAGGTGTAATATGATGGCATAATGTCAGATATCTCAATGCTGCTCTTGGAATATTGAAATGGAAGTGCGAGGTGAAAGGATGAATCCTCCACTGGTGTTGGGTCTCGTAATTGTCGCATTTTTATCATGTTTATCCTCACCATTCCTCACATTCCATCACCTCATCTAACCATTCATCATACCATTTGCATGGGTTCACCTCATTATTTTTCAATTTATTTATTTTTAATATTACAAGGGAATTTATGATTAATTATTTTAAAATTAACATATTTCATTAATATCTTAAATGTGGATGAGATTTGTAAGGTGCGGGATTATTTTGAAGGATTATTCAAAAAGCTTCTCAAATATTTCCTCCACCATTTCAAGAATTCAAAGGATAATTGTTCAAGCTTATTCCAAGGACAAGATCATGGAGATTTCAAGGATAATATCATGGATATTTCAAGGAGAATATCATTGACATTCTAAGAGAGGATCATGGAGATTTGGATAACATATCTCATCCAAGATTTGTGAGAGATGAGTGAGAATTTGAAGGGATCATATCTTGTAATTGTAGGGTTATTGGTTGAGAGAAAAGTGGATTTGTAATTATGAGTTACTTATCTTGTTTTCAAAGCACTCATGTATAAAAGAGCTTGCTCTCTCTTCATTTGGATATGTAATTTAATGGAATATAGAAATAGAGATATAATTGATAGGGAGAATTAGAGTCTAGAACAAGTTTTGGTTTTGTAATCTTCCATTGTTTTTCTTCATCATTAATATATGTTGACACAGGGTTATTCTTCACATGTTGTTTTTATCTTATACAATTGCACATTTCCAATTTTGATATGATGTGGTGGTAATGTTGTTGGAGTAGAATTGTTGAGGAAGGACGATCAGGTTCTCCTAAGTTAGGAGCCTCTTCTCTCGCTTTCTACACATCACAAACTGCTCCTCTTTAGTCTCTTTTCTTTAGGACAGTAATCTAGGGAAGGACGACTAGGTTCTCCTAATTTAGGAGCCTCTTCTGTCATTTACTACATCTTGAATCAGAGACGAAAGCATTAGACTAGGCTAATTGAACTTTAGTCCTACATTTCCAGTGCATGTGCTTCGTAAGTCTATGAACCCTCAGATTGATAATTTATGTTAAGGAAATTATTTGACGACGATATTTTTGCCCAAAATTTTGGCGCCATTTTCAGTGAAGCACGATGGATTGAGGTATAGGTTAGTTTTCCTGCAAGTGTGAATTTTAATTTCTGCAAGTGTGTTTAATTTCTGTAAGTTTGATTTTTGTGCAAGAGCATTTGATTTCGGAAACTGTGAAGAGTGATTGTTAGTTTTTTTTAAATGATTTAACAATGAGTATAAGTTTGGAACAACTCACTCATATCCTAGCCGAAGTTGGGATATTCTTTTCGTATGAAAAGAAGATCTTGATAGCTCCAGAAAGCTTAACTACTCCTCCAAAAGAGAATGAATATACATATGAAAAATCATATAAAATTGATGAAAAAAAAATAGAAAAACAAGAGATTGAGGACAACAACGAGGAGTGGCGGCATGATCTAAAGGAGGAAAATCACACCTACAAAAATCTTATTGAAGAATGGTTCCAAGCGAGTATGAGGTTAGATCAGTCATTTTGCTTTTATTTAGTTAAAACATAGTTACAACATGTAGTTCCAGTTATTTTTGTACATTTCTATTTTTCATGTGCACAATTGAAAATGAATATATTTTTATTACTGTTGTGTTGGTTACATTAGAAGTTTGATTACACGTAGTGATTTTTAATATTCAATTAAAATAGAGTATATAGGAATATTCAATTAAAATAGAGTAGATAGGAGAAATGAATAGATTATTTTTTGTTTGTTTTTAGAACAAGTACGAAATCTCTAAAAATAAAATGTCTCTAATAATTTTCAGGAATAATTTTTTTAGATTTCTAAATTTTTAGTTTTTTATTTCAATTTTTCTAATTTCATTTTTTTATTTTTTTGGTTAGAAATAAAACAAATTTTAAATATAAAAAAATCAATTAGATTTTTTTTTTTTTAATTTCTTTTCTTTTGAAATAAAACAAATGCTCTTTTTAAAAAATTATTTTTGATTTTCAATTAAAAAAAATTAATTAAAAAATAAAACAATAACAATAATATATATATAGATATATATAAACTTAAACTCATTAAAAAAATAATAATTAATGAAAATTAAAACAAATAAAACATAGTAAACACAAAATCTAAAATAACATAAAAATAAATAAAACAACAAACAAAATAATAATTAAAACATTAAAAAATAATAACAAATAACAAAAAATAAAATAAAAAAAACAGCAAACCATTCATCGTACATCAAATAAAACCACGACTCCAATAGCATATACTTTGGATGGGATTGAATATAAACATTCAACAAGGGAGTGAGCAAGTTGTGTAACCATTGGCTTTGAATACCGTCCTCTTGCAATTGTATACGATGGCAGATTCCAATATGCAGCTATCCTTCCTCGTCTTCCTGTGGGACTAGCTTCTGAAGAATGTGTTGCAAGGATTACTGCATCAAGTTGTACACTGCGCAAATTTTATGGGCATTTGGCTGGATTGCACCATTTAAGTGATTTTATCGGAATCTGCTCCTTCAAAACTGCGATTTCCCTGAATGAATTTTATGGTGATGAGAATTTGGTGCCAGGCATTAAGTCAAGAACTCTAATAAATGTGAAAAAAGATTTTTTATTGCAGGTGGGGTGAGAATTTATCTCTGCGTGATGGGGGCGAGCCAACACTTTATACACAAAGGCTCCACGACACGCTTCTGCTGCACTTCGATTCTACAGCTCCGCCAACGCTGCACCATGATCTATTAAACATCACAGTCAAAATCTGGTTCATGGTGCAGTGTTCTCTCTGCGCTTGCAAAATTAATTCTCACTGTTCTCTCTTCGCTTGCAAGGCTTCTTTGGAGCATGGAATAGCCGCACTAGTAACTTGTGCCACAACCACATCGGCGGTGGTGTCTTCTGTTCACCCAATTTCTTGTCACCATGCGGCGTTAATTTCTCTCCATTTTTTAAGATCGCTCGTTTATAGCAGAATCTTCACAGAAATGCTTGATGCAACTCAACAAAGGAAACAAGAAATTCAAGGATATTCCTCAAGAATATGAGGCATCCACGTCCTCGACGACATCGCCTTCCATGCCCGCCCTACTTATCATGCTAGGAAAGCAAGTGGGCTTTCGATAAAAATAAGTGCAAATGATAGTGATGTATTTGGCAAGGTAGGGTTTGTTTGTTTTTATATTTTTTATTTTTATTATGTTAAAAATATTAAAAAATAATAATTCATCTTAGGTTTTGTTTGTTTTGAATTTTTTTTTTTTTAAATATATATATATATATATATATATATATATATATATATATAATAAAAATATATAAATAAATAAATTATAGATATTTCACTTCATATTTTTAGGGATAATAAAATTGGTCCTCGTTTTTTTATCTAATTGGATAAAATGGTTTTCAAGTCACCGATCTTAAAAGAGTACGATTTCTTAGAGACGCGCGACAACTGACAAGTAAAAAAAATTTGTATTTCAGTTTGAATTTGAAGCATTCATACTAATTCCTA
Organism: Pinus albicaulis; assembly: GCA_034641835.2. Taxonomy (NCBI): domain Eukaryota; kingdom Viridiplantae; phylum Streptophyta; class Pinopsida; order Pinales; family Pinaceae; genus Pinus; species Pinus albicaulis. Next base: position 147,578,802 of record CM076578.1, on the reverse strand, counting down.
CATTATATATTTTTTCGAAGCTCTCAAAATTTTCATACAGGACTAGTACTAAGCTTTCATAGGTTCAAAGATGATTTGATTTCATTCTCAGAAATCACAATAAAACATGCAAAAGTGAAAGGTGGGAGGAGCTAAAATTTTCATCGCACATGGTTGTCACACAGACATTTTTGAAAGAAAATCCATTGCGCCATGACATGTTCATTTACCCTTCTCCTTCTATGCTTGTCAGCCATCCATATTGAAGCCCACTTCCATTATGACTTCACACATACATACTTTTCAAAGTCGCATACTTTCTCTCATCATTTCCAGTTCATCTTTTGCCTCATAAATAAAACCAAACATCTCCTTTTTCATGACTACATTGCCTTGCTATCATTTTCCTAAAACCTGTTTCTACTGCAATAATTTTCATCTATAGTTTTACCAATAATTTTTTACAAACTCACGTTGACCGATGTGGGATTCCTTAAGGTCCACCTTTCAACAAGTCTCGACCCATCGACCTCAACACTTTATCTGGGATAGAGACTAGAGTCATCATTAGTAGTACCTTGAGACTTGTATGCCCTTATGACAATTTCTCTCACCAACAGTCATGGGAATACATCAATTTCCCTTGATCGTTGGATGTTTCAAGTGGCTCAACATCGAATCATTTATTCGCACTTCGCAAGATGTACTTGGGTACTTTGGCACTCATTGAGATCAATGGTGAGTTTGCCTTGCGTTGGTTAATGACATCCATTAATGGCTGGTAATCCAATGACTTATTTTCATGCTCAACATCAATACATCCATTCACATGACTAGAATTGTACCATCAGGTTATGTAGCGGGTGAAGACTATATATTTTTCATGACTCTATCAGCAATTGCAACAACATTCCTTCAGCCATATGAGATTACGACAATTCCACTTTCAGACATCATCTTCTGATTCATACAACCAAGCAGCACTTCAGATTCCTTCACTTCATACAGCAGCATGATATTCACATGATCCAATGCCATGATATTTTCCTGATCCAACAGCATGATATTTTTCTAATCCAGCAGCAGCAACAGATACATTTATATTGTATAATTCATCAACTGTTTGGGTAAGTGAAGGTATGTTATTTTCTAATTTTTAATCAAACAATTTATTATATGTTGAAAATAAATGAACTTGGAAAATTCCCTCACCATATTACATCATCTTTCACCTTTTTGTAAGCATAACACATCTTCAGTTTGGGGGGGAGATATTCATAACCATTTCATTCCATTCATCACCTCACATATTGTCGACCAACATGACTCTTCCAAACTACACTTCGTTCCAATTGATTCAAATACAATGATATCTATTTTGGCATGATTCAAAAATATGAGAAAATGTTTTCTTACACATATTAATGACTTATCATTTCCAGTACATGACTTATCATTTTCAATACAAGTGTTAAAAAAAAGAGAATAAATAAAAGAAATAAATGTTGTTAACACAAGAACCAACATTTTTTATATTCATGGTTGTTAACAAAAGAACCAACCATAGAAAATATCCATTGCAGTACATGTATTTACATCTTGGAACGATACATTGTTAAAAACCATAATTATGTAAAGCCAAAAGTTTTAATCCATGCGAGGTTGCATGAGGACATGCAACAAGTTCATTTGGAGGGTATGTCGGGTCTCGTAATTTTCACATTTTTATCATGCTTATCCTCACCATTCCTCACATTACATCACCTTATTTAACCATTCATCATACCATTTCCATGGGTTCACCTCATTATTTTCCAATTTATTTATTTTTAATATTAGATGGGAATTTATGATTAGTTATTGGAAAATTAAGATATTTCATTAATATCTAAAATGTGGATGATCTTTGTAATGTGTAGGATTATTTTGAAGGATTATTAAAAAATCTTGTCAAATATTTCTTCCACCATTTCAAGAATTCAAAGGATAATTGTTCAAGCTTATTCCAAGGAGAATATCATGGAGATTTCAAGGAGAAGATCATGGAATTCCAAGAGAAGATCATGGATATTTGGATAAGATATCTCATACAAGATTTGTGAGAGATGAGTGAGGATTTTAAGGGATCTTATCTTTTAATTGTAGGGATCTTGGTTGAGAGAAAAGTGGATTTGTAATTATGAGTTGCTTATCTTGTTTTCAAAGCACTCATGTATAAAAGAGAGTGCTCTCTCTTCATTTGGATATGTAATGTAATGGAATTTAGGAATAGAGATATAATTGATAGGGATAATTAGAGTCTAGAATAAGTTTTGGTTTTGTAATATTTCATTTTTTTTGTTCATCATTAATATATGTTGACACAGGGTTATTCTTCACATGTTGTTTTTATCTTATACAATTGCACATTTCCAATTTTTTATATGATGTGGTGGTAATGTTGTTGGAGTAGAATTTTTGAGGAAGGACGATCAGGTTCTCCTAAGTTAGGAGGCTCTTCTCTTGCTTTCTACATATCAAAAACTGCTTCTATTTAGTCTCTTTTCTTCAAGACAGTAATATGGGGAATGACTACCATGTTCTCCTAAGTTAGGAGCCTCTTTCGTCGTTTACTGCATCTTGAATCAGGGACGAAAGCATTAGACTAAGGTAGTTTAACTTCAGTCCTGAATTTCCAGTGTATGTACTTCGTAAGTCTAGGAAACCCTTGGATTGATAATTTATGTTAGGGAAATTATTTTACAATGATAGTTTCGCTCAACAACCGGTTTCCTAGATGAAATGCTACAAACTAGCTTCCTCCTCTCAAACCCCAAGACAGGAATGCGTAATTCCTGAAGTTGTATATGCAGAAGAGAGGGGCTGAATGTGGCACCAATGCTGAATGATGAATGGCTGCTCAAGGTAACCTTCCCAAAGTAGGCACTCGAAGTCCCCCATGACTAAGTGTGGGATTCCCACTCGGGAGCACCCGTGTGCTAAACAACTATAATATTCTAGAATGGGAAAAGCAAGAATATAATGCATAAACATGGAAATAGCAGTGTATAGCATCACATCAAGATATGAGACCAATATGGAGCTATTTCATTAGTCATAATAGCAGCAAATAAGTGCAATACAATGAGGCATAAGCCATACAACATGAATCAACAAGCCTCCAATAGATAAATCCCTTCAAGAATGAGGTGTTGCTACTATAAAAAATGCTGGAAGACTGCTATAGTGCAGTCGTAAGATAAATACTAGAGAAAATGAACATATAAAATATGAAATGGCTGATATATGCCTCAAGAGATACATAAAATGAAGATCTAGGCTCTATAACAACCTTCCAAGACAACCCAAGAGGGTTTCTGGGAAATACACCTAATAATACAATATGAGTTGTAGCCCTAGGGCTGAAAGTATGCTACAAAAAAATAACTAAAGAGTTATGGCTGAAGCTGATATGAAAATAAGTAGCTCTCCTCCAATGGATCCTCCCGATGAAAGGCTGATTACTCCACTGAAGAAATCACTCCCCAAATAATGTACTCCAACAACTCCTGCAACTCCGCCCTAGAATAATGTAGATCTAGGCTGATATTGTGTTGTAGGGGATAAAAACACTATGGCCTAGTTCCAAATATATCAATGATGCTCAAGGGCCTTCCTTGCTAGCCTCCCATGGAAGGAAAACTTCATCTACTTAAAAATAGCTCATAAATCACCCAAATCAACTCTCCACAACTTCTGCCCTGCAACACAACACAACCTCAACAGGAACTGCGTTGTACCATAACACTAAAGCTTTGGCCTAATGTTGGAATGTCAAAATATAGTGCATATACTTCTCCTGAGTAGGCACTCGAAGTCCCCCGAGGATGAAGGTGGCATTCCCACTCAGGAACACCCTGTGATAAGCAGCACTGCAGTCTTAGCTAAATGGTTGAAGAGAGAAAACAAGTCTTAATACACCATATCAAAATAATAATAAAAAACATGCCCACAATAGATGTCATCCCCTTCCTTATATGCTTGGTGATCTTCCTCACCTTGGGACCCACTCATTAAAGCCACTACTTCCATGCATGGAGTCTCCCTCCCAAATTGCATTGTCCCATAATGAAAGCCACTCCTCCATTACAACGTTGTTGATTTGGTCAAAGTTGAACTAGTCTACGTGCCCCAACCCATTTTCACACGTAAGGGTGCTTTATCAAGCCACTAAAGTGATATCCATTCACATTAGTAGTGATTTTATTCCTACTAAGGAGATTTATGGGTCTCCATACCCTCTTATTCAACAAATTAAGAAGCAAAAACAAAAATTAAAATTTCGAATAACTCATGGGTAATTGGGAATATTACAGTTCTCCCCTCCCAAATGTTGCTTGTCCTCAAGAAACTGTAAAGGTGAGAGCTAAAACTCTTCTCCTCCTTCATTGGGGACACCTCCATGTGATAATCTCTCCTCATAAGCCAAGTGTCTCTCAATCAATCCCTCCATGAAATGCTCCTCCAAAGTACTCATGAGATTCCAATGACACACCTCATAAGGAAGAAAAAGATCCAATGTAGCAATCATGGTTTACCCAATGTTCTCCCTTAAACATGAAGCATAATAAGCATAGAGAATCTCTCTTCCCATGGGCATGTTCAATCCTTGCATCCTTCCTCCATTCATTACCACAAGAAGAATAAGAACATCATCAATGTATGGGATCAAAACCAAGGACACATAAGCTACCATAAGCAATAATGGAGGTGGATCATAGTCTCACATGTGGAACCAGTGGAGTATATCTCCTAACTTCCTCAGATAATGATATGGTAAGTGGTTTCCCCCACACTTACTTGGTTCCATAGTATTCTCACATGTTTTGAGAAGGTGAGTAATTTTTGGTGCCTTTGGAGTACACCATAAATGTTATATCATATCCCTATATCCTCATAGGGAGTGGCCATTCTCAACACAGTTTATGGCCCAAAATTGGCCATGAAGTCTATAAGGAAAAATGCTCCCATTTGGAGCAATGGCCTGCACATGTATTGTAAAGGAATGCAAATACTCATTAAGTAAATCATTATGCACAAAAACATGATCCTTACCATATACTATTCTCACATAAATGGAGTGCCTCATAGATAGATCCCCTCTCATTCCCAAATAGGAAATAGGTGGTTGTGATAACACCCTGAAAGAGTTATGTATATCCTCCATCTCCACATGATCCATGCATCTCCTCAAATGCTGATATAACTCTTCCTCAAAGCCTTCCCAAGTATACCCCTCCATGATAGTATGATATGCTCTCATGCAATAAGTGTAGCTGAAGAGAAAATCTTCATGTGCTACTTGTAGCAACTTCTCCTTGAGCTTGGATGCTCTAGATAAGAAGATCCTATTCTAATAGTAGATGACCTCATTTTTTATTGAATATCCCTCCTCTAGTAGCTGGTCATCAAGTATCATGCAAGTAAAAATATCCTTGGAATAATCCGCCAAAAATTGGGATTTCCAATATGGATCGATCCTCCATAGTGACACCGTTCATGATCTATCATATAAAGCATATGTCATGTGGCTGCTCCCTTCTTTGAAATTTCCTATGCCAAAGTCACATATCAGAAGGCTGTCATCCTCCCTCTGCTTCTCCTTTCTCAGCGCAAGATCTGAGGTGAGAGTGGGTAATGATGATGTTGGGAGAATGTCTCCCTCCTCCTTGAGTCTACCCAAGACTCTCAGCTGTACCATGACCTTCCAATGTTCCCACTCCTCCTAGATCTATGATTGGTGCAACATGTTGTGAGACATTTCTCACCAACTCCTGATCAGGTGGCCTCCCAGGTGGTTTTCCACAAAACAGTAATGTCCCATGGGCCAAAGTCATGTGCATAATAGATGGGACTATTAGGTCCTTGCTTCCACTGCGCAAATCCATCTCTATTTTATGTGTGGAAGTTGTTTGGATATGTGTGCATGCCCCTAATCATCTTATTTTTTCCACTTTTTCTATCCACCCATTCCATCTGAAAAGTCTCCCAATCTGTGGTGACATTCCCCAAAGTAATCAACCAGTACACACCCAATATCATATTGGTGTCAGGTATGTCAACCACAAAGAAGTGATCAATCAATTTATATGTCCCCATGGTGATAGATAAGGATGGAACATAATGCATGTGCTGCATAGTTCTATCTCTTGGGACCAAAACAAAAAATCCCTCAAAATCATCAGTGGGTATTGCCCTCCTCTACACTAGGTGGGCATCAATAAATTTGTGGGTAGCCCCACTGTCAATCAAACCTAAAACCCTCTGATCCAAAATGGAACCTTGAACCCTCAAGGTCAAGTACTTGGGTGCTCCTCTCGATGATGCAAGGGCCCCTCCAATTGCAGCAAATGCTCCATTCCCACCTCTTGGTGGTGGTGGATCCTCTCCTGCTATCCTAGCGTAGTGACCTCCTTCTGGTTCTTCTTCTTCCTCCTCCTCATCATCTGAAAAGACCTCTATATAGTGTGCCTTTCTTGCTGCATATCTATGTCTGGGTGCCCATGATTCTTGGCATGTGAATCAAAGCTTCCTTCTCGTCAAATCTCTTTGGACATCATCACTAAGAGGTACTTTGTTTTGGCTATCCTTTGAAAAAGGAGCCTTCTCATATTTTCCCTTTGATGGAAAAGTGGGCTTTTAGTGAAATATTGCCTTTGATTTTGGTAAGGCATCTTGTAGATCTCTAGCCCTCTCAATAGCATCTTGTGTAATATTCCTAAAATTTAGCTTTTAGCTAAATGGAATATTATTGTAATATTCCCAATTGGGAAATGCAGCAATATATAAACAAAAAACTAGAAATAGGAGTGTAAATCAACTCATTGAAATTGGAGACCAATATGGAGACATATCATCATGTATTATATCAGCAAATCAATACATAATAGTGAGGCATGAATCATATACAATGAGGAAACAAGCCTCCCCTAAGCAATCACTCCTAAATCTGAACTGCTGCTACAATAAAAAATGTCGGAAGACTGCTACAACACAGTTATAAACACACTGCTATAGAAAAATAATTTAAAAAATATGTAGGGCTGTTATATGCCTCAAAATATATGCCCAATACAGATCTAGGCTTAATACAAACTCCTACAAAGAACCCGTAAAGGGTTTTCAGAAATACACTTTATACAAGATGGGATCTAAAGCCCAATGGCTAAAGATTCACTGAAAACTGAAGAACATGAGTGTAGAAGGCTGAAATATAATAGATCTAATGTAGATCCCCTCAAAGGTCTCCTCCCATGAAAAGCTGAACCCTCCAATCACAATAAAACTGTAATGTTCCAAAATTTTAGCTTCCAAACTAAATGGAACATTAGAGTTAGCAACAGCTATAGCCTGTAAATAAATGGGTAGAAAAGCCCATAAGTCTCCTAAGGAGGATAAAAAAACTCCAAGTGTGAAAGGAGACATTCTTTCTAGCTTAATAAAACACTTACATGTGTGAACAAAGATCAAATGGAGCTACTTTGACCAAGTCAACAACACAATTTTAGTGGAGGAATCCTAGGATGGATAACACAATTTTGGAGGGAAATGTAACTTGGGTTAGAAGTAACCTAAGTGAGTGGGGCCAAGGGCAAGAAAAATCATTTCTTATATAAGTAAAAGGATGGAAACATTATTCATCATCTTGTAGATTATTATTCTTGGCTGCTAAGAATTCTTACTGCTTTGCTGCTTAGCAAAGTTGTAGTGCTGTTTAGCATTGGGTCTTCCCGGGCAGGAATCCCACCTCTTTCCTTTGAGTAGCTCATTGGGAGATTTTTTATTCATCATTACACATCAGGTTTTTAGGCCAAGCTTCAGCCATCTACATCAGCACAGCTTTGCTGGATATTGTGCAGTGTTGCTAGGTGCATCAGTGGAAGGGATTGGAATCCCGGCTTCTGAGCTAGTTTCTCATTGGGGGAAGGTTTCCTTCACTTGAGAGATTTTTATGGAGAGCTTCAGAGCTTATTTTATATCTTTGGTATCATACCACACATTTCTCATACGCTCCCAGCACTATTTCTTCTAGGGAGTGCGTTATTTTGGAGGCAGTGTTCATTGCATGGTTTGGTGGCTCTGTTGTAGTGTTTCCTTGTGATTGAGAGGTTCATCCTTTCATGGGAGGAATCCCTTGAGGGTTTTAAATCAGATCAAAAATCCTTCAGCCTTCTACACTCATGTACTTCAGTGTTGCAGTGATTATTCAGTCATTTCCTGAATATCACATTTTATATATAGAGTGTTTGACAAGAAACCCTTGCCGGTTTCTTTTGTATTTTGTATAGGAGATTAGATCTTGGTACTTCAGAATTATTTATCAATACATGAGTAGATATATTTTTCTCATATGATTTTATGTGTAAACCCTCTCTTAGACTGCGCAGTCCCTTGAGAAGCTGCTCTGGAATTTTGCAGTCTCGAGGTTTTTCACCATTTGTAGCTACACTAGTGTGGGAGGTCTGTTTAGCCCACCTATTTTAATTTTTTTCATCTCTATTCTTGGATTTATAATGTATATTGACTATTATATGGGATCCAAGAGTCCATTTCACTATTTTATTACATTTTTTGCTGGAAATGTGTTTTTGATGCATGATTTATGAGCAATCCTAAAAAAGGGATACTACAGTGGTATCGAAGCATGATCTCTGGCCCAGCCTGTGAGATCCAGCTATCAGAAGAAGGAGAGATGGAAAAAATCCAGAAAGCTTCAGTATATGAAAAAAGAAAGGAAGAAAAGCTTACAAAGCTTCTTCCAAAATCTATGAAGAGCTTTCAAGGAGAGCTGAAGAAAATGAGATTGGAGATGGGATCTCCAAAGGAGGTTGATTATAGAGTTGAAGCTAGATTTTCACATGGTGAGTGTGAGCATGCATCTGCACTCCATGATTCACAGCATAGTCAAATGCCCAGAGCTATCCTGAGATGGATGGGAGGAGGAAGAATGCCTAAGAGAACGACTCTTAGTGATTTGTTGCGGGAGTATGAATCTCAAACTGAGAGGTTTAGAGATCATACTGATTTCCAAGAGTTTTGCAAGATCCAGATGGAGAAGAGGAAGCAGCAGGATGCAGATAGATTTCTTATGTCTACTTTTTCCGAATCACCTACATGTTCAGCTGGAGCTTGGGTGAAGGAGCTAGATTCCTTTTTGTAGCTGCACCATATTTCTGAAGATGAAGCCATTAGAGTTGTAGTGCTGCATTTCAGAGGTAAGGCTCATGCATGGTGGATTTTTGAATCTTATTCCTTAAAGAATGCCAACACTTTCTCTTATGCAAGATTGATAAAAACATTGATGGAGAGGCTTGGTGAAAAAATTCCTAAGACACATGAGCAAGGAAAACTTGAGAAAACAAAACCCTTGCATGTGATGGAGGAAACTCCATTTCAAAACCATGAGAGGAGATGATATCTTGCAGTGCACATTGCCGAAAGCAAAACCTCCAGTTCATATTCTTGAACAAGACGGCATGGGGATCACTTTTTCACAAAGGGATCCAATTATTGAGACGTTGCCCACACACATTGATGAAGAAGAGGGCAACAATGCTGTCACATCTAGAGCACATCCAGTGCCTCATGCAGAGGAGGGAGGAGCACATGCTCCAACATGAGGGGTTCTTGTATCCTTGTAAGAAGTTCCCTAGGATCTCATACATGGAGGTCAAAGCACAATCAGTGAACAGCATGATTTTGCAGCATTACAGCTAGATGGAGAAGGGAGGGATGAAGAGCAGCATCATTTGATGAGAGGCACACACCATTCTCTATTTCAGAGAGTCAGTTCAAGAAAGAGGAAGATTGTATTGCATTGTGAAAGCAAGGGCAAGGTTGCCCAACCATATGAGCAGTCTACTCTTGACATTGATGTCTCACTATATGGAGGCATTCCACCTGGGAGGCCACCTGATCTACAGTTGATGAGAGATATCTTGTCTTTGGATTCACTACTCTTGGATTTTGGAGAGGTGAAGATCTTGCGGGAATAATTTAGCATGAGGGATGTCAAAGTAGTAGGCGGCAGCATGAGTGGAGCTACACATGCTAGATCACCAGTGCTGTCTCTTAGGAGGATTGATCCTTATTGGAGATCTCAACTTTTGGTAGAGTACTCCAAGGATATTGGTGCATGCATGATTCTTGATGACCTCGAGGGAGATGACAGATACATGGTTGATGATGTGGTCATCTATTTCTATGGCAGGATCTTCTTGACTAGATCTTCTAGTCTCAAGGAGAAGCTGCTACATGCAGCACATGAGGACTTTTCATCTATGCACTTTGATGTATATTTCTAGTTGATGGAGGAGTTCAATTGGGAGGGAATTCAGCATGACATATATCAGCATATGGAGAGATGCATAGCCCGTATGGTGATAGAGAGGATGTCACAACCACCTTCCTACTCATTGGGAGTGAGGGAGAATTTCCAGTGGAGCCATTTCAGCTCAAGACCTCAAGTACATGATGGAGGAGGTATAATTTTACATTTTGTATTATAATTCTTTTCATTATTTGAGCAGCATGATTTAATAAGAATAATCATCTCTTCTTGTATATTATATGATGATGTACTTGCAGCTACTTGTAGCATTGATTTTGGCTATCTTTTTTATGAGTTGTGGGGGAAGCCATATGTCTCTTGGTGTGCACCAATGACACCATATTGTAACTTCATGTTTTCATCTTATGAGATGAATATGGTAGCAAACAAGTGGCTGGCAAAGCACTCATTACTTCTTATTTTTATGCAGGCCAAGGATGTGTTGAGCCCCAAAGATGTCCTTTTCTTTCACCACATTTCCCTTCATTTCCTTTGTCCCTTATCAATTACAGGCTTAAATGATCAATAGGATTGATTAAAGTTAGTTTAGGAATGCATACAATGACTGACTTGCTATATTTTCGTGGTTTTGTTGTTGTAGTAATTTTTGACTAGACTCAGCTATAGAATGAAGTCATTCTGTAGCTAGTCGCCTATTCCGCAGCTACCTTCATGTTTACACAGGTTCCAGGTGTCACTTCAAAGAAAAACGCATATGGGTGAATTCCAAACCTCATCCAACTCATTCCTTTCTCCCCACGAAATCTGAGCAAAAATCTCCAAGAAGTTATGCACGTGGAAGAGACCAAAACTAAGAAGCATATTCCTACCGGGACAAGCACTGTATAGATGTCTTCAAGCACAGTACGAGGCCTCCACAAGAGTCCTAATTTGATTTTGATTGAAAAAGACACTTGTTCCTATTTCTTATCAAGGGTAGTTATGTAATTTCCTTATAAGAATGACTCGAGAGATTGAGAGATAGCTAGCTAGATTTTTTTTTGTTGCTAGATCTCAGAAGACTGTAATACTCTGTTTTTGAAGTATCTTCCCTTTAATGAAAGAAGTTCAACTTTATTGCATGATCTGAGGCAATCTTGAGAAGATTTGCATCCTAATATGGTGGTAGAGGGCCCCTACTACTCGAGAAGCTTTGTTAATATGGTTTAGATAAGTAACTTTAGCCTTGTTTCATTCTCAATTTAAATAGTTTTCTGAACTTTACGTTTTATGCTCATTTAAATCAATTGTTACAGCCGGTCTTGTTCTTACGAACTATTCCAAAATATCACTAACACTGAATGAGGCATAGCTGTGGTGTTTTAGAGCTTAGTTGCGTTTTATTTTGAATTTTATGTTTTTATGCTCACTCACATTGAGTATTACAACCAGTCTTGTTCTTACAAATTGTTCCAAAATATCACTAATACTGAACGAGATAGGGCTGTAGTATTTTAGAGATTAGTTGCATTGTAGTTTAGTTGTAATACTCCGGAGATTAATGGCACTCTATTTCACTGTATTTCAAGTTAGATTAGTGGCACTCTAGTTCAGTTCTTGTTCACTGTATTTCAAGTTAGGTTAATGGCATTCTAATTCAGTTGTGGTCACTATATTTCAAGTTTGATCGATTGCATTCTAGTTCAGTATTTTAAGTTTTATTAGCTGTCAAAATTAGACTTCACGACCTTCATTATTTACAAACTACTCTTCTTCTTAATTTATATTAATACATCAATATCATAGGAACAAGAATTGGTAATGTCATTTTGAAGTCTTGATTGTTCCGTAATTTCTCACAATTTCATAAACTGCCTCTTTTCCAAAGCTATTCCAAAAGATTTCTAATTCTTGAATGAGGTTTAAACAGTGATATTTTGGGTTGTAGAATGGATCAATCTCAGTGTCATTAGTTAATTTTGAGAAGAGTTCATCACTATGTTGCAGACTATCTTTTCCAAATGTGTTCCAAAAAATTTCTAACCATGGATAATATTAGGCTGTTGTTTACTTAGAAGAACCTCATTGTATTAAAATTATCCTTTTCTCAAGTTATTCCAACATATTTCTAATGAATGAATTGGACTAAGTTCATGTTATGAGTTATTGAGTTCATGTTATGAGTTATTTTCTTGTCAAGTTTTGCATTTTCTGAGTGCCATACATAGTTTAGAATAGGTTTTTCTCTGTTTTAGTGTGACCAACAACTGCTCTTTACCAACACTTAGTTCTTTTCCTTTTTAACACAAAATCACAAAACCAAAAACATTGAAAAAAAAACACTAAACACAACGTAGTGAGAAACAGATACCTAGGCACATATAGTGCACCTCACTTCAATGGTTTACTAGCCCTGGTTGACAATTTCTGACATCAATTTAGGAACACTAAGTTGAGCAGACAGGATGCACTGCACTGGTTCCATGAGGGGGACCAAGATTCACTCTCCGGTTGTCAATTGGCAACTTGTTTTTATTGTATCTTGCTTCCATGTATTGCTGATGTGATCTTGTTCAGAGGAAGCTTGTATGAGGGGGAGATGAGGCAGCAAAAAAAGTTGTTGTTGCTATGGTTGCACTTGGGAGAGTATGGGAAAAATTCTTCCCATACTTTTCATGATATTTCTAAAGAGAAGAAAGGCACATTCATGGTGCAAGGAGGCTACCCTTCAGTATTGGAGGATCATGAGAGACTTCCATGTCGGAAGATGATCTTCTCACATAGCAACATTATGATGGATGGCTTTGGCATATGGAATGTCAAAGGGAGAAGTCATGGAGCCTTATTACAAAGGCCTACAGCGCTGTCACATAGGAGCATGTTCTTATGGATGAGATATTCCAAAGGGAGGAGGTATCCCTTCTTCTTGTAGATTTTTATGAGTAGATTCTCATGGGAGGACTTATTGGAGGATCTCACTTTCATCCCACTCACTATGTATGGTAGAGAATTCATTTCTGTACTTGTTGATTACTCTATTGAGTATTTTTACTTTCTCACCATATGTAAACAGTGCATTGCTCCATATGAGAGAAAGAGTATTTTTGGGTTTCATGGTCACTTTAGGGCCAATGTTTATGATGATAGTAGCCCATCTATACATGACACTGGGCAAGTGTATTGTTATTTTATATATGTATAGCTGATAGACATTGATGCTTACTTTCCCATGTTGGGAGAACATACATATCCAGCTTGTAACTTGTTGCAGGAACACTTGCCATATGACATTCTCAAGCAGCAGTTGGGAAAAATGCACTGTATCCACCAGAGAGACCATATGTATCATCCAAACTTGCACATAACCTTCAGTCATATTCTGATTTGGATGCCATATGGTGATGATGTTCAATTCATCTTGAATGGAATGGTTTGGGTTGGCATGACTCATGATTTTGGAGGAAGAGTCCTTGGAGACTAAATATTCTTCTTGCCATTGGAGGGAAATCATGTTGCAGCCAAAGATCAGCATACCTTCTACACTCATCACAAATGGAGAAGAGGACAGCATGGGATAGGCCTTCTTGCCTATCATGTACATTCATTCAGCCCACCTTCATTTCAGGAGCACAAGGTGGAGGAGACTTTTAATGAGTCACCATGTTGGAGGGTGACTCACTTCCTTTGGATGATAGCATGGGTGAGGTAGACACTCATTCACCATGTTGGTCATCATTCCCACTTTTTGGAGGCCATGAGATAGATAGAATGTTTCCATTCACACTTTCCACCTTTGATTGATGCAGACACCTTGGTTTTGCACACTTGGGAGGAAGCATTGGATGACAGTTTATTTGCAGATTCTCTTGATGCAGTGATGGAGGATTTTGATGGAGGCCACATGAGGAGGAGGGGATAAATTTTGTTCTCCTTATGCATTTTCTTGAGGACAAGAAAATATTTTGGAGGGGAGGACTGTAATGTTCCAAAATTTTAGCTTCCAAGCTAAATGGAACATTAGAGTTAGTAGCAGCTATAGCTGGTAAATAAATGGATAGAAAAGCCCATAAGTCTCCTAAGGAGGATAAAAAAACTCCAAGTGTGAAAGGAGACATTCTTTATAGCTTAATAAAACACCTCCATGTGTGAACAAAGATAAAATGGAGATGCTTTGACCAAGTCAATAGCGCAATTTTAGTGGAGGAGGAATCCTAGGATGGATAACACAATTTTGGAGGGAAATGTAACTTGGGTTAGAAGTAACCTAAGTGAGTGGGGCCAAGGGTAAGAAAAATCACTTCTTATAAAAGGAAGAGGATGGCAGCATTATTCATCATGTTGTAGATTATTATTCTTGGCTGCCAATAATTGTTGCTGCTTTGCTGCTTAGCAAAATTGCAGTGTTGTTTAGCACTGGGTGTTCCCGAGTGGGAATCCCACCTCTTTCCTTTGAGTAGCTCATTGGGAGAGTTTTTATTCATCATTCCACATCAAGTTTTTAGGCCAAGCTTCAGCCATCTACATCAGCATAGCTTTTCCAGAGATTGTGCAGTGTTGTTGGGTGCATCAGTGGAACGGATTGGAATCCCGGCTTCTGAGCTAGTTTCTCATTGGGGGAAGGTTTCCTTCACTTGAAAGATATATTTGGAGAGATAAAGAGCTTATTTCAGATATTTGGTATCAGAACACACATTTATCACACCCTCCCAGTGCTATTTCTGCTAGGGAGTGCATTATTTTGGAGGCAGTATTCATTGCATGGTTTGGTGGCTCCATTGTAGTGTTTCCTTGTGATTGAGAGGTTCATCCTTTCATGGGAGGAAGCCCTTGAGGGTTCTACATCAAATCAGACATCCTTCAGCCTTATACACTCATTTACTTTAGTTTTGCAGTGATTATTCAGTCATTTCCTAAATATCACATTTATATATAAAGTGTTTGACAAGAAAACCTTACCGGTTTCTTTTGTATTTTGTATAGGAGATTAGATATTTGTACTTCAGAATTATTTATCAATACATGAGTAGATCTATTATTCTCCTATGATTTTATGTGTAAACTCTCTCTTATACTGCTCAGTCCCTTGAGCAGCTGCTCCGACATTTTGCAGTCTTGGGGTTTTTCACCATTTTTAGCTACACTAGTGTGGGAGGTTTGTTTATCCCACCTAGTTTAATTTGTTTCAGCTCTATTCTTGTATTTAGAATGTATATTAACTAATCTATGAGATCCAAGATTCCATTTCACTGCTTTATTATATTTATTGCTGGAAATGCATTTTTGATGCATGATTGATGAGCAATCCTGAAAAAGGGATACTACAGACCATGTAGATCCAACCACTACACTAAAAGATCAAACTGTTAGTGACGGTGGCATCCCAGGGTGTTAAGGGTGGCCCTAACCCCACCGAAGCATTTGAGGGCGGGGGCCCTTGCGTAGCAGCCCTTATTACACAGACCCAGACATGTGGCTATGGGCCCTACCCGCACACGAGATATTACAACCCACCACGCTCCGCGAGTCTTGACCTTGAGACCTCGGCTTTGATACCACGTAGATCCAATCACTACATGAAAATCTCGAACTGTTAGTGAGGGCGACATCCCAGGGTGTTAAGGGTGGCCCTAACGCCACCGGAGTATCTGAGGGCGGGGACCCTTCCGCAGAACCCCTCATTACACAGACCCAGACACGTGGCTGTGGGCCCTACCTGCATACGAGATATTACAAAAACACTCCAAAGGAGCCACAAGATCACTCACTGGAGCTGCCCTCCAAAATAACGTAGTTCCTAGCTGGAACAACACTATAAATGATAGGAAATAGTTGTCCTAATGCCAAATATCTGAAATGTGTCGAAGAGCTCTCCAAAATGATCTCCCAAGTGAAGTAATCCTTCCTCCAATGATAAATTAGCTTAGAAAGTGGGTTTCTAAACCCTCCACTGCAACACCCTGCAACATAGCACAATAACCTACAGAAACTGCGCTGATAAAGAAAGTTGTAGCTCGGCCTGAAAACCAGAATGTGGAAATGAATGCATTACTCTTCCAAGAGGCCTCTCAAGGAAAGAGGTGGGATTCCCGCTCAAGAACACTCGGTGCTAAACAGCACAGCAACCCTGCTAAACAACAAAGGAATGCAAAGTCTAAACAGACCATATACAAAATAATAATCTCAAACATAACCCCATATGGTTGTCATCCTCTTCCTTAAATATATTATGAGCTTGCTTGCCCTTGGCCCCACTCAATTAGGTCATTTCCTCCATGAGATCAATCTCCCTCCAAAACCGTGTTATTCCTCATTTAATCTCCACTCCTCCGTAACTGCGTTATTGACTTGGTCAAATTTGACTGAATCAACATGATCTAATCCCTGTTTATACTTGGAGGTGATTTATTTAGCTACTAAAAAGGTATCCTTTCACACTTGAAGTGTTTTTATTTCTGCTAAGGAGACTTATGGGCCTCCCCACCCACTTATTCACCTAACAAGTGACAAAACAAACTATAATATTCCATTTAGCTAAAGGCTAATTTTTTGGAATATTACAGTCCTCCCCTCCAAAATGTTGCTTGTCCTCAAGAAGCTATAAAGGCGGAGCAAAATTCCTCCCTTCCTCTTCTTGTGGCCTCCTCATTAATAGCTTCCACCTCAACTCAACATAATTTGCAATAAATATTCCCTCCAATGGTTCCTCCCAAGTATGCAAACCCAAATGGTTCACATCATGAAAAAGTGGAAGGTGTAAGTGGAAACCTTCTTGCTATCCAATGGCCTCCTCAAGGTAGGAGTGATGATAAACATAGGGAATCTCATCCCCCATGAGAGTCTCCCCTACCCATGCTATCATCCAAATGAAATGAGCCATTCTAGGTAGCTCATCAAAGAAATCTTCAACCCCTGATTTATGCAATGTATTGGGGTTGCATGGAGAAATTAGATTTTTCCACCCAAGTTGTTTTTCTCTCCATTTATGGTAAGTATGGGGTTTCTGCTAATATTCATCTGAATTGACATGGCCTCCAAGAATGGCCCAAGTTACCCCACCAAAAAAATCAGCCATGAAGTGCGTCCTCCAAGAACTCAAGTTCTCCAAATGGCTCCTCCCACATGAAGAAAAGAGACATAGTGTGGCAATCATGGTTTGCCCATTGTTCCTCATAAAACATGCAACATATAAAATAGGGAGAATCATACTCTTAATGGGCACCTCCAACTCTTGTGCCACTCTCCAAAAAAAGCTTCCCATAAACATGAGAACATCATCAATATATGGAAGCAGAGACCAATGAAAAGAAGTTTCCATATGACAACTAGAAAGTGGATCATAGTTCGACACATGGAACCAACACAGTGCATCCCATGCCTGCCTCAAATCAAAGAATAACAAATGTTCTCCCAGCCACTTGTTTGCTGCCACAATCATCCTACAATATAGGATCATGAAGGTAAAATGTGGTGTCAATGGTGCACACCATGAATCATGTGGCTTCCCCCACAAACCACCAATAGAGTAGCCAACCTCAATGCTGAAATTGGCCTCAAGTACATCATAATATAATGTGCAAGAATGGATAATCCTCCTTGGTACAACATGTTGCTCATATAAAGTAAATAAGTACAAATCATAATGCAAAATTGTACCTTCTCTACCATGTACTTTGGTCCTTGAGCTGGAATGGCTCAACTAAAAATTCTCCCTCACTCTCAATGAGTAGGGAAGTGGTTGTGACAACCTCTCCATAACCCTCCAGGCCATGCATCTCTCCTCATGCTGATATACATCCTGTTGAATGCCCTCCCAAGTGAAATCCTCCATCAAGGAATGATATGCACCAGAGTGCATGGAAAGAAAGTCCACATGTGCTGCATGTAGTAGCTTCTCCTTGAGCTTATAAGCTCTAGTCAAGAAGACCCTACCATAAGAATAGATGAACTCATCAACCACAATGTATCTATCATCTCCCTCTAGATCATCAAGAATCATGCAAGCACCAAAATCCTTGGAGTACTCTACCAAGAGTTGAGACCTCCAATATGGATCAATCCTCCTAAGAGACAACGTTGAAGATCTGAAATGTAAAGCCACCCACATGATGCTGTCTTTTCCTTTGACATCCCTCATGCCAAAGTCATCCTCAAAAGTTATACCATGCCCATTATGCAGTTTCTCATGCTCAAATAGAAGTGGTGATGTTTGGAAGTTAGCCTCCCATGAGAAGCTACCACCCAAAAAGAATCTCCTGATCTTGGCCAATATAAGCATGAGTGGCCTCCATCTACTCCAATGTATGGAGGATTCCTTCCTCCATGGAAATACCCTCTATTTCTCCAAATCCATGTAGTAGCTCCCTTGCACCATGAAGGTGCCATCCTCCATCACTGTAGCAACTTCTGCCAGTGCAATATATGTAGTGAGAGTGGGTAATGTTGAAAATGGGAGAATATCTCCCTCCACCTTGAGTCTATCCCAAACTCTCTGCGCTGTCATAGACCCCTCCAAATTATCCACCCCTCTGGAATCTAAGAGTGGTGCAACCCAATTTGAAGCATCCCTCATCATCTCCTAATCTGGTGGTCTCCCTAGTGGAATGCCTCCATGTAGTGAGACACCAATGTCAAGAGTAGACTACACATATGGATGGACTACTTTGTCCCTGCTGTTAGTATGAATTCTTCGTCGAAGTGTACGAAAAAGAACCACTTTAGCTACGCATAACTAATAGCCCTAACAACAATAATGGTTGCAAAACATCTTCAGATCTGCAATTAGTAGTTAAAGTGCTGCAACAAACAGATCTATAAATGGAAAGATATTAAGCAGTAAAGTAAAGAGTTTGCTCCATGCATCCAACATACAAGACAAGAACACGATTTTTTGAATGAATTTTTATATTACAGGGCACCTGGGAGGAAACAAGAAGGTGTATCCAGATCTCCTCAATGGGATGGGTTCTTTGTAGTCCTCAGCACTTCAGATCTAAGCTTTCTCTCTCTTGTAGATGTAAAAAACCCAATGTAGAAGGTAGAGCTCAATGGGAGCAAAATGGCAGAAATGAGACCAAGTGTATAGATCCAGAGTGATCTAATAGGCAACAAAAGGTGAAGAATGATGGGGAAAACACTCCTATTTATAACAAAATATTGGGTCCTTCTAGATCTTGGTGCATGATTAAAATAATGTTAATCACATCTAGATCCACCTCTATGGAATATTTTATTATTATTTGTTGGAGGGAAAGGGTGTTTGAATTGGGTCAAATCCCTTGATTAGTGAAAAATAAATAAATAAATGATTTATTTATCTTTTTAAGGAAGTGGTTGGGATATAATCAAATAAATAATGATTTATTTTATTAATGGTGGTTGTTTTGGTCATATTTAACAAGGAATATTATTTAAATAATTATTCCTAGAAAATAATAAGATAACTATGGGTTTATCTCATTAATTTCTTTGTTTTTGGGTTAAACATGACTGGGAATAATAATTAAATTATGGTTTAATTAATTATTCTTTTTGGGGTTTCCTAATTAACATAGTGAAAGCAGTTTTACTTGGGGTAAAACTGGTCTTACATGGTGTACTTGGGTCCATCTAATGATGAAGGGTTAGATGACCAAAAAATGGTGTAACAGATTGCCCCCCAGCGTGCGAGTGTCAGGAGCAAATCGTATGACCGAAGTACGTTGTAAGAAGACAATCACTAGACAACAAAAGGGTATGTCAGAGAGAGAAATGTGAGGTAGATAGGGTGCTGAAGGACTAGACCCTGAGGAGACGAGACTCGCAGGTGCAACAAGTCTCTGTTATGAGAGGGTACCTGTGCTGAAGGCGGCGGGGGAGGCATACCTATGCCCGCTGTGATAAAGTACAAAAGAATAGTGTGTCCAGTAAACAAGGGACCGAACCATAGAGTACAGCTGGCATAATCAAGGGCCAGATAAAAATACAATGAAGAGTCTCACATACATGCTGTGCCTGGGATAACAGCCAGGACTAGTACAATAACATCTGAGTACATGAGATAAATAGAACCCAAATGCCCCCTGTAAATGGGGAAGGGCTCACAAAGTCCGACGGATACATGCAAATCAGAGAGGTGCTGCAAGTGGCTAAGGCCAACATCATCAAAATCTGGAGCGGCATCAAAGGCTGCAAATGAAGAGGTCATCCGGGCATGTGGGGGGCTACCTGCAGGGCCACCCCCTCATGAGGGCTGAGACATCTCACACATGCCCGGGAATCATCAAGAGCTGCTGCTGGGTCACTGGACTGTCCAGTATACGGATCTCGATCATGCTGAAAGGAGCTGGAGAAGCAATCAGGTCAAAGGGAAGTGAGAGATCCCCTTGCCTGATCCGAGGCACCGAACAAAAGTGGAAGCTGGAACCAAGGTACACCGCCCTCTAGACCTTGCTTCTGGAATAAATGTACTGATGTCGACAGAAGGAGGTCCGCCGTAGGTGAGGCAATGAGAGATCCTCAACTAAGGCATGAGAGAAGAACGATAGAGCGACGGACAGACTGACACTAATGACGATGGTGGAAATGGGAAGGATGGAGTGGCGAATGGACGACTTCCCTTGTTAGAGCATAAAGGGCATGAATGACATGGCAGCGACTGACACAATATCAAAAGGGATAGGGGACAGTGGGGCTGAAGGTCATGATATGCGACACAAGAGAGGAACCAAGCAAAAAGGAATGGAGGGCTATAGTAGGGTATACAAGGCCACGGGATAGACTCCATGAATGCAATGATGACTCAACTCGGATGCTCTAAACAAGGGCGACATGATAGTGCTGCCACACAGTAAAGGCCCCAATGGGGAACCAAGGAAGCATGAGTACAAGGTGGGTACTCATGATGAAAATCGACACGAACATGGACGAGTAAGGGAGCGATATGGTGCCCCAAGTACAAGTGTCGTAAGTGAGGAAATTCGATTTTAAGGAGCAGTGAAGTGACCCTTCGTGGAAACAATGTGTCCGGGTGAAGTATCAAATCACCAAAAACTAAGTGAAACCCATTTGAGAGCTCGGTGAGATCTAACCAGCGGTGCTGACGGTTCGTCGAACGGGGCTACGGCGAGGTCGCAGCAGTTGAAAGAAGAAACATGGGTTCTCTTTTAGTGAGGCAGTTTTCCCTCCAAAATCATTCATTTGCTATTGTTGCTGTGGTGAATGTGGAGAGGAGAGAAGGCCCTAAATCTTGCGGCGATCGTAGCGGACAAACCGACCGTTGGATTCGAGATCTGTCAGTTGGAGGTAAGAGGCCTAACCTTGCTCTTGCATTTTGATGGATTAGATTTGCAGTTTAGGGCCCAACACCCCAGAAACAGCCCCTCCCTCATCTCTACGGCCGGGTCGCACTTTTTGGGGCAAAAAGTGCAACCCAGGACGCAGGTTTGAGGGCATAAAGTGCGACCTGGTCCAGAAAATGGCAAAAAACTGCGACCTGGGAGATGAGGGGGGCTTGGTGTTGTTTGATGGCTGGGAGTTGGGTTTTGGTGTGTGGTTATGGTTTGCCCGATCTGTACCCTGACAAAAATGATGTGTTTGTGCAGGTATGGCAGAGTTGCGGGTCAACTGGAGAGAGAGGGATCTGGGAACACTTCGGACAGAGATCCAGGCGGATCAGGGCGTTCGTCGTGTATTGGCCAGATTTGGGGTTCTCAAGTTTGTGGAGAACCCGTTGATGAGAGCAGGGGAACCATTATTGGCCCGAATTATCAGTTATTGGGATCCAGATCAGGAGATCTTTGTAGTGCAAGGGCACAGGATCGAACTGACGGTCCAGGATGTGTACTTCCTGACCGGCCTCCCACCACTGGGGATCGTGGGAGACACGCAGCCAGTGCTGCCGCGGGGGCGGCATATCATGGAGTTCGTGGAACGCCATTGTCGACCGGGTCTTCAAGTCAAGGGGACTCGAATATCGGTTGGGGATCTAGAGAGGCTAGAAACCCGTGCAGTGGCCGCAGTTGTGCTGCGAATCCTGGGCAGCCAGGCGTTCCATCACATCACCGGTGGGCAGATGATGATAGTGGAGAGTGTGTTGGGTGGGACCTACTTTGGGTGGGCCCAAATGATGCTGGTGGCGCTAAAGCGACAGTTGTCGCTATGCAGGCGGCAAGTGAATCATGATTGCTCATATGGGACTTTATTGTGCGCCTTCTTCTTTGAGAAGATCCCGACCTTGAGGCCTCGTGTGCAGCTTCCAGATGGGGGCCCGAGAGAGCCCAGGATGCGTCGTTGGGGACGACTACTCTGCAGAGGAGGAGGAGGGGCAGTCGGGCGAGTGTTTCGACCGGAGTTTTTTGCCCATTGGGATCAGATGCTGTTGTACATAGACGACTACCCGTATAGTGGGATGAGCTACTGTGGGGATCCGGATCTGCCACTTCCCTCTGGTCGAGTCTGGGGGCCCGATGGTAAGTGACGAATTGCTATTCTTATATGGGCATGTTAAAGTTTTTGAATAGTAAATAATGATACTGATTCAGGGACTTTTGGTATGCATATATAGCACCGGTAAAACCGGCCGGATATATGGGACGACCGGCAGCGTCTGGAGCTACAGGTCCGAGTGGGTCGAGAGCAGCGCAGAATGAGGATGCAGCCGCCCTACTGGAGGACATCCGCCGTAGATGTGAGCAGCTTTTGACCGGAGTATCGGAGCGCGGGTGGCATGACTTAGACGACCAGTACATAGAGCCATGTGTTGGTCTCCCCTCGGAGTGGCGAGGTATCATGCGGCGCATGGCGATGGCTGGTCAAGCTATGCGTGATCTACATGCTGCAGGGGCAGAGCCATTGGCCCGGGAGCCTCCAGATAGTGATTAGGGGCATATGGTGCCCCCTCTGATGTATGTAGGGGCAGGTGGTGCCCCCTATAGTGTATGGAGGGGCATCTGGTGCCCCCAGTTGTTTTTTGGATTTTGTTTGTAACATGCCGTGGGCATGTCGTATGTATATGTATGGAGGGGCATATGGTGCCCCCAGTTTTTGGAACATGCTATGGGCATGTCGTATGTATCAGAGTAGATGGACTCATCAATATATGGTTTGCGACACATACTATGGATATGCATCGTCTTTTGATGGTTGATTTAATGTTATTGTCTTGTATGAATTGTGTGTGATAAATGCCAATCTAGAACATGGTTTGCAATACTATCAACGTAGTGATTCTGGTCTCTGGGTACATGGTTGAAGGTTATGGTTTCAAACGAACGTATTAAGACTTTCACTCGTAAATAGCGTCTAAACAGCACAGTGTTATGCACACGATAAACACCGTTTAGTTGCATTACAAGAAGCAGGGAATCCAAACGAACGTGCAGATGGCGGATGCGATGCAAGAGGGCATCAACTAATAGGCCACGCACTACATCATATTCGGCCTGATTGTTGGTGGCAGAACCAATGCATACCCCATTAGACAGAACGAGGTCATGCAAGGGGGTGAAGATGGCCCACCCTGCCGAGGCAAGATTCCTGGAGTAGCGACTTGCACCATCGGCGTAACCGATAAAGGGTGTGGACGGGGGGTCCTGCAAAATGGTGTGACAAGACAATAAATGAGGGGATGAAAGGAAATGACGGCAGCGTGAAGGTACATAAGTCATAAAGCGGTAATTGCAAGAGGAAGGGGCAGGATGATCAAGACTCAAACAAGGTGGTGTATGAGAGCTATCGGAAACATGGGGAGGACTCGGGCTGCGGAGGTCAACAGAGACACAAGTGGAGTGATCTCGAGTATCAAAAGGCACAACAGGGGGGGCTGCGGGCGGGCTAGGCGCCGAGTGTCGTGCAGAGGAGGATAGGTAAAG
Organism: Pinus albicaulis; assembly: GCA_034641835.2. NCBI lineage: Eukaryota > Viridiplantae > Streptophyta > Pinopsida > Pinales > Pinaceae > Pinus > Pinus albicaulis. Next base: position 147,554,667 of record CM076578.1, on the reverse strand, counting down.
AATGGTGACTGTAGACTCCGTCATCTGAACATCAGGGGGGGGGATGTGGATGGGGGCGGGGGGATCCTCAGGCTGGCCTGAAGCATACTGCGCGAGAATGGGAGAGGCGGATTGATTTTGTTCAATCTCATACTCGCGGATCACCTCAAGGGAGGCACGGTAATGCGTCAGGTGAGGACAATAATGGGAGTAGTGGCCATGGATCCCGCACAAAGCACAGGGCTTGTTGGTGTGGAGAGTCTTGGGGTTCTTGGGGACGGTCGAAGAAGGAGTGGGAGTTTCAGGGACCGTAGTGTCGGGGAACGCGACGTTTACCATGGGTCGGATACGAGGTAACTCGGGACAAGCATGGGTGGCATGACCAATGACATCACATAAGGCACAAGGCTTCGCGGGTGGAGAAGGAGCCGGGTCGGTCGTGGTGGTTTGGTCTTTGGTGGCCCCTTTGCGGGCTTTGCCTTTCTTCCCAGGATCCGTCACAACAGGAGAAGGGTCCTGTGGAGGTGCTGGGGGCACAGTGGCTATGGAGGAAGCGAGGGGGACCGGTTGAACCGGTGTCAAAGCCATGTAAGGTTTGGGGTGACCAGGGGGGGTGGCAGCTGGGGGATCAAGGTACCAAACCGGGATGCCCAAGGTCAAGCTAGGGAGGGAGAGGGTGGCCATGACGGGGACAGAATATACTCCGGGAGGGGGAGCTAGGAAAGGGATCTGCCCAGCAGGGAAATGACCAGGAGGGACGGCTCCAAGATGGTTAAGGCCAGGGGGAACTGATCCGGGAGGATAAAGGGGTTCAGGGATACTAGCTGTAGGGGAAGGGCCAGAAGGAGGAGGTCCGGCTGGCTGAGATGAATGGCTAGGAGTTGGTTGCAGAGGGCGGGGGGGAGGTTGTTGACTAGCCGAGGCAGGCCGCTTATGGGCAGCCTGAGACGATTGCATCATGCAAACATTCGACAAGCTGGGATCAGTGACCGAAGGAGGGGGAAGATGAGGGAAAGTACCAAGCAAAGTGGAATCTTTGTAGACGCCGGGGGAGACACTGGTCAGAGAATCGATGGTTTGCTTGTTGGCTACAGAAGAGATGGTCGTCTCGGAGGAGGTCTGAGACGGCGGCTCATGATAAGATAGCTGGTCAATAGTGACTATCTTCCCATTGTGTGGGAAAGACATCTTGCGGAAAACCGTGGATGGGACAGCAGACATGGCGTAGGTGTAGCTTCGCCCCAATATAATGTTGTAGTCTAGAGGGGCATCAATGACTTCGACATCAACGCAAACGATCTTACCGGCGAGGGTGATGGGACAGTTACGAAACAGGCCAATGGGTTGGGAGGCATGACCGTCCCACGCTCGAAGGGTGATCGTGGAAGGGGCCAGCTCAGGGGATCCGAGTTGCTTCCAAACCGAAGCAGACATCACGCAGGTGGATGCCCCCTCATCAATTATACATCGAGATACATGGGCGTTCCGGATTTTGACTGGGATTTGGAAGGCGACGGAAGGAGGAAGAGGAGGATGGTCCGATTGAGTGGCGTCGAAAACAATCATTTGGTCGTCAGCAGGATCAACAGCGCCCACGGCAGATAGTAGAGCCTTCTTTTGGGAAGGGCACGACTGGAGGAGTTCCAGTGTGGAAATGGCAGCAGGGGATTGCGCCAAATCATCTACTATACTATACGACTGAGCGGCTCGACCGGAAGTAGCATTTCGGCATAACGGGACCTTTGGAATCTTTGGATGAACCTCAACTTTGGGTTGAGGGATGTGTAAAGGGCCACTGGATGTCGAAAGAGGCTCTGTAGAACCTGAAGAGGGAGGCTCGGGAGCAGACTGAGCAGGAGGCTTGGGGTACTGGCGAGACCGAGTTTGAAGGTGAAGGTCGACGGATGGGGAAGGATCGGAGTGCATCATAAGGATCTGGTAATCAGAGGAACCAGAAATGGATGAGGGGGTAGCGATGTGGCCGTCGGGGGGTTGGGTAGCCACGAATCCCTGTTGGGGGAAAGGATCAGTGAACACAGCTGGCTGGGTAGTGGCCACATTAGGAGGAGCATGAGGGGAGGCGTGTTGTCCGCGCAATGTGGCTTGAGACTCCCACATCTGTCGCATCTGGGGTAAGAGAGGACAATCGTGAGTGTAGTGAACGTAAACACCGCAACACGAATAGGGCTTGTTTGTGCGAAGCTGCCTGTCCGGCCTGGGCGGAATGCCCTGAGGCTGGTTGCTAGTGTTAGGGTCCACACCAGAATTGGGTCCTCGGTTACCTGGGGCAGATGGGTTCTGGTTGCCTCTCCGCCTTCTTTGAGAAGAAGGGGGATTAATCGCACCCTGCTGTGCAAATACTTGCCCTGGAGGGGGTTGTAAGTGCTGTTGCGGGTTGTGAGGAGGCAAGGGAGGCGGAAGCACATATGCTGGAGGAACTGGCGCACCAGGCTGTGGATAAAAGTAAGGGTTGGGTTGGGCAACATTGAGGTAAGCAGGAGGTTGGGCAAAAGGAGGAGGCATGCCGTATCCTGGATACATGTGGCCGGGAGGGGGAAGAGTGCTTGAGGTGCTGGCCCCTCCCTGAGGGAGACCATAGCCCATAGGAGGGTGAGCAGATGGGTGGGAAAGAGATCCAACAATACCGTCGGCGGAATGAGATGCCCCCGGGGCGTTAGCACCACCGGGCCTGGGGATGTCAGGAAGAACGGTATAAACATAACCAGATTGAGCGTAGATCAGGTCATATTTTAAAGCTATTTGGAGGGCAGCTTCTTCAGATTGAGGAAAGTGAGAGGCGACATCTTTGCCGATGGGAGACGGGAGGGTGCGAAGGAACCAGTCCATGTAAATCCGATCTTCAAAGGGAGGGGCTCGACATAAGCTCCGTCTTCGTCGCCATTCCTGAACATGGGCAGAAAGGCGTGTGGAAGAGGATTGCTTAAATGAAGTCAAGAGCTCCGTGCCGGTGTCGTATCGGAGAGGGAGCTGGAAGTACGACAAAAAGGCTTGGGCAAGAGTCTCGAACGTGGTATGGGAGGAAGTGGCCTGTTCGACATACCATTTAGAAGCTTCGCCGGTAAGCGTGCGTTGGAACAAATGAAGACGGATGGAGTCATCGGTAATGGAATTTGAGGAACACCACATGTGGAAAGACCGGACGTGATTGGTTGGATCTTCTCCATTAAGGCCCTCGAACTTAGGGATATCAGAGGGCAGCTTGGTGGGCATAGTGGGCCAGGTAGCATTGTGGTGAATGGGATCATTAATCAACTGATGGAAATCGGGGAGGTTGAGGCCTGTGATATACGGCAGCACGGGGGTGGCCGGGGTAGTGGTTGTGACGGTTCCGCTAGAAGTAGGGCCGGCATGGGGGCCGGGAGAACCGCTAGCGTTAGGCCCTGGACCAGACATGGTGAAGGGGGCAGGAGAACCGGGAGGGGAAGGAGGACCCGAGGAATCAGAGGAGGAGTCGGAGTGCGGACTCGAAGGTGGACTGGCTCGACGACGGCGGTGCGGAGCAGGTCGATCAACCGGAAACTGAGGGTGAAGGCCAAGAAGTCTCCCGGAAAGGCGCCTTGGGGGCGCAATGATGACAGGAAGAAGGAAACCGACAGGGGCAACAAGGGGACAAAATCAATTACGGTCAAGGGCAGACAAGGTGCAGTGACAATTGATTTTAGAGTCTTTGCCGGGCGGTGTTAACCAGGCGCTTCTTCACTTAGGGTCAGTGTGTGGCGTGCGTTAATTTTAATTTTTAAACCCTTTCCGTTGTTGAGAGCAAGAAAAAGTGTGCCGCGTAGCTGAAAATAAACCTACAGAGAACAGAAATAAAATGCTGAAATAACAGAGAAATAACAGCTACGTATGCATCTATCTAACCCAAGAAGGTGGGTCTCTCACAACTATGCTGAAAAAGAAAGGGAAAAACTATGGAAACACACACAAAGGAAGCTCGACAGATCTAGGGTCAAAGGGGACAGAGATCTGGAGGATAAAGCTGCAGACAAGGGGTGCAGATCACAGCCAAGAGACAGAGGCAAGGTGGCCGAAAAAGGGAAATCAGCAAAAAACCGGGTGGGGCAAGGCAGAGGCCTTCAGAGGAGGTCCAAACAAAACGACAAGAGGTGATTTGAAAGGAAAAGAGGCTGATTTCAATGGATCTGAAAGTGAGGTAACAGATCTGGAAAAGAGGGGGCTGAAGCTCTGAAACCGACGGCTGAAACAGCTAAAACTCTTCCACAAAAAAGTGGAGGGTACTAAAGCCCTAAGGGGCTGGGTTCCCACTTAGATGAGTAAAAACAGATCATATCTTGGTCAAGGCGGGCTGAGACAGAGAATAAAACCTCGCGTAAGCCGGCCCAGAATCTTAAAATTGCAAAAAAAATGCAGCAGAAAAAAAAGTCAGCCTTTCCAGCTTCCCCGACCTCGATCTCGAGTTGGAGGTCGCGTAAAACCGGTTTAGTGCGACCTCGGAGGTCTGAACACAGCGTTCGGGGGCCGTGCGTACTCCCCCCCCCCCGTTCCGGCGCGGTCTCGCATTTTCGAAAGTTGTCGTCAGCTGCAAAGGGCTGGTGTCGCTTACCTGCGCAATAGGGCCAGAAACACACGGAAGTTAGAAATTTTAAGTTTTTAGGGTTTTATGTGAGAAAAAATGACATAAAAAGAGGAAAACTAAGCAGCTGAAAAGAAGCCCTAGGGCCTGAAGTAGCTGGATATGCAGGAATATGAAAAACGACAGCGGTCGTAATTTAAAACCCGTGTGGAGTCGCCATTTGTTAGTATGAATTCTTTGTCGAAGCGTACGAAAAAGAACCACTTTAGCCACGCATAACTAATAGCCCTAACAACAATAATGGCTGCAAAACATCTTCAGATCTGCAATTAGTAGTTAAAGTGCTGCAACAAACAGATCTATAAATGGCAAGACATTAAGCAGTAAAGTAAAGATTTTGCTCCATGCATCCAACAGACAAGACAAGAACACGATTTTTGAATGAATTTTTATATTACAGGGCACCTGGGAGGAAACAAGAAGGTGTATCCAGATCTCCTCAATGGGATGGGTTCTTCGTAGTCCTCAGCACTTCAGATCTAAGCTTTCTCTCTCTTGTAGATGTAGAAAACCCAATGTAGAAGATAGAGCTCAATGGGAGCAAAATGGTAGAAAATGAGACCAAGTGTATAGATCCAGAGTGATCTAATAGGCAACAAAAGGTAAAGAATGATGGGGAAAACCCTCCTATTTATAACAAAATATTGGGTCCTTCTAGATCTTGGTGCATGATTAAAATAATGTTAATCACATCTAGATCCACCTCTATGGAATATTTTATTATTATTTGTTGGAGGGAAAGGGTGTTTGACTTGGGTCAAATCCTTTGATTAGTGAAAAATAAATAAATAAATGATTTATTTATCTTTTTAAGGAAGTGGTTGGGATATAATCAAATAAATAATGATTTATTTGATTAATGGTGGTTGATTTGGTCATATTTAACAAGGAATATTATCTAAATAAGATTTAAATAATTGTTCCTAGAAAATAATAAGATAACTATGGGTTTATCTCATTAATTTCTTTGTTTTTGGGTTAAACATGACTGGGAATAATAATTAAATTATGGTTTAATTAATTATTCCTTTTGGGGTTTCCTAATTAACATAGTGAAAGCAGTTTTACTTGGGGTAAAACTGGTCTTACATGGTGTACTTGGGTCCATCTAATGATGAAGGGTTAGATGAACAAAAAATGGTGTAACACCTGCCCTCACTGCGCAAATGAGTATGCCTCTTCTTTGCATCAACCCTCTGAAATAGATAGGGGTGTGTTCTCCTCATCATATGATGTTGGTCATCCTCCCTACCTCCTCCTCTTAACTGCATGGTTTCACAATCTGTCAATAATGGCACATGTTGATCATGGGTTGTGCCTTTATCTCCACATATGAGATCCTGGGGAATTCCTTGCAATGATACAAGAATCCCTCTTGTTGGAGCAAGTGCTCCATCTACCTCTACATGGGGTGCTATATATGCTCTAGATATGACAGCGTTGTTTCCCCCATACTTCTGTTCTTATTCAATATGAATGGGATTCACCTTCTCAATAAGAGGATCCTCTTTTGAAAAAGGGATCTTCATGCCCTCTTTTCCAAGAATATGAGACAGAGATCTTGCCTCTAGAAAAGTATTATGCAAGATGTGAGCCTCTTCAACAGTTTTCTGAAGTGGATTTGAGTTTATAGGTTCTTTCAACCCATGCACAATTTTTGTTTGTTTTGGTTTATTTGGTTCCACCAAAAAAATTTCATAATGTTTTCCTTCAAATCTCCACTAATCTTTGTAATCTCTCAAAATGGGGATGTAGCAATACATGAACACAAAACTGGAAATAACAGTGAATAACATCATACCAAAATGTATGGAAACCATGGAGCCATTTTTTAATGTAAATCAGCAGCAAATAAGTACATGAGAAGAGTGCATAACTCAAATAATCAAGGCAAACAAACCTCCCATCAATACATATGCCAAAATGGAAATGTTGCTATATTGCAGAATGTTTATGAACATGTACAATGCAGTCATAGATGGTACACTACTACATGGGAATGTAAAATAACATAAATCTTCAAATATATGTCTCATACAATGTTGGGAGTGAATATCTAAGCTCCCAAACACAATTTCTAGAGAATCCTGGAAGGATTGGCTGAAATATACAAAAGTGCAAAAATGTTGTAGTTGCAGTCCTACGACCAAGCAGCAGCTGCAACTCAAAACCTAGATGGAGATGGATGAAAATTCTACACTAGATAAATAGACCTCCTCCAATGGATATTATAAGTGAAAGTCTGATCCTAACACTGAAGATCTTACCCTCCAACAATCACTGCAAACCCTCACTGCAAATACTCACTGAAAATAGCACAGTCACTAAGGGATATTGCACTATAGGAGATAGAAACTCTATTGGCCAAGTGCCAATATTTGAAAATCAGCTCAAAGTCTTCCTCACTGATCTCCCAAAGGAAAGGAAGCTTCCTCCTATGAAAAATAAGCTCCGGAAGTGGTGTTGTGAAACCTCCACCGCAACACCCTGCAACACAACATTATACTGCTACAGAAATAATGTTGTAGCTAGAGGAGGTGGCTTTGCCTTAAGCCTGGATGTGGAGAATGAAGTGAAACTCCTTCGAGAGGCCTCTTAAGAAAGGAGAAGGAATTTCGAAACAGGAATTCCTTGTGGTAAGCAGCACAGCAATCTCAACTAAACAGCTGAAGAATGCACAATAGTCTAACAGATCATAAAATCAATAATCCATAACATATCTCCATATGGCTGCCTTACCCTCCTTTTATACAAATGGAAGCCTTCTCACCTTGGGTCCCACTCATTAGGGTTTCCTCCACCAAGGAATCTTCATCCCACTATCTCTGCACTGTCTCCAAAGATGATCTCCACCTCCTATCCCAATGCTGTTGACTTGGTCAAACTTGACCTTGTCCACTTGCAAATTCCCCTTTTCACACATGAGGGTGTGAAATCCAGCTCCTATGATGATCCCTTTTCACACAATGAGGGATTTTATTCTTATTTCTAAAATGTATGGGCCTCCTTACCCATTTATTCATCTCCTAAGTGAAACCAGCAAAAATCAATATTCCAATTAGCTGCATGCTAACTTTTGAAAATTACAATCTCTTAGTGAAATTTTCATAAGAAGAAGTATTTACATTTTTCAATGAAAAGAACTCAAAAATCCACCATGCATAGGCCTTACCTCAAAAATGGAGCACTGCAAATTTGATGGCTTAATCCTCAGAAACTTGGCGCTGCTGTAAATAGGTGCCTAGCTCCTCCACCCAAGCTCTAGCTGGACATTTAGGTGAACCATCAAAATTAGATTAAAAAAATATACCCATATCATGCTTCTTGCTCCTCTCCACCTTGATCTTACAAAACTCTTGGAAGGTAATATTATCTCTTAACTTCTTATTTTGAGATTCATATTCTTGCAAATAATCACTAAGAGTCTCTATCTTTGGCATTGCTTCTTCCTTCCTCTCTCTCCTAGTCAATCTGGGCATATGACTACACTGTGAATCATGGTGTGTGGCTACATTCTCACACTCATCATGTGACAATCTAAAGTTTGATTTAGATTCAAACTCCCTTGGAGATTCCTTACACATCTCCCTTATTATCTTCTTGATATCTCTATGAATGCTCTGCATAGTTTGAAGAAAAAGCTTTGGGAGCCTCTCTTCCTTCCTTCCTCCAAACAATGGAGAAATGTCTCTATTTTCTTTTTACTTATTTTCTTATTTGATGGAATCTTCTCCTTATGGTGACATATTGGCTGAATGCACAAGCTGAGCCAAGATTATGCTCTAATACCACTGTAATATTCCCAATTGGGAAATGCAGCAATATCTAAACACAAAACTGGAAATAGTAGTGTAAATAAACTCATTGACATTGGAGGCCAATTTGGAGACATATAATCATGCATTATATCAGAAAATCAATACATAATAGTGAGGCATGAATCATATACAATTAGGAAACAAGCCTCCCCTAAGCAATCACTCCTAAATCTGAACTGCTGCTACAATAAAAAATGTCGGAAGACTGCTACAGCACAGTTCTAAACACACTGCTACAGAAAAATAATGTAAAAAATATGTAGGGCTGTTATATGCCTTAAAATATATGCCCAATACAGATCTAGGCTTAATACAAACTCCTACAATGAACCCGGAAAGGGTTTTCAGAAATACACTCTATACAAGATGGGATCTAAAGCCCAATGGCTAAAGATTCACTGAAAACTGAAGAACACGAGTGTAGAAGGCTGAAATATAACATATATGATGTATATCCCCTAAAAGGTCTCTTCCCATGAAAGGATGAACCCTCCAATCACAAGACAACAGTCCAAAGGAGCCACAAGATCACTCACTGAAGCTGCCCTCCAGAATAACGCAGTTCCCAGATGGAACAACATTGTAAATGATGGGAAATAGTTGGCCTGATGCCAAAGATCTGAAATGTGTCCAAGATCTCTCCAAACTGATCTCCCAAGTGAATTAATCCTTCCTCTAATGAGAAACTAGCTTAGAAAGTGGGTTTCTAAACCTGCCACTGCAACACCCTGCAACACAACACAATAACCTATAGAAACTGTGTTGATGAAGAAAGTTGTAGCTCGGCCTGAAAACCAAAATGTGAAAATGAATGAAATACTCTTCCAAGAGGCATCTCAAGGAAAGAAGTGGGATTCCCACTCGGGAACACCCAATGCTAAACAACAAAGCAACCCTGCTAAACAACGAAGGAATGCAAAGTCTAAACAGAACATTTACAAAATAATAATCTCAAACATAACCCCATATGGCTTTCATCCTCTTCCTTAAATCGATTATGAGCTTGCTTGCCCTTGGCCCCACTCAATTAGGTCATTTCCTCCATGAGATCAATCTCCCTCCAAAACTACGTTATTCCTCATTTAATCTCCACTCCTCCATATCAGCTTTGTTAACTTGGTCAAAGTTGACTGAATCAACATGATCTAATCGTTGTTCATACTTGTAGGTGCTTTATTTAGCTGCTCAAAAGGTCTCCTTTCACACTTGAAGTTTTTTTATTGCTGCTAAGGAGACTTATGGGCCTCCCCACCTACTTATTCACCTACCGAGTGACAAAACAAACTATAATACTCCATTTAGCTGAAGGCTAAATTTTTGGAATATTACTATTAAAGACTATTTTATCACTAGGTAGGTGAATAAATGGGTAGGGAGGCCCATAAATCTCTTTATCAACAATAAAAACAATTCAAGTGTGAAAGAGACCATCTAAGCAGCTGAATTAAGTACCTTGAGTATGAACATGGGGATGGGGCATGTTGAATAGGTCAACTTTCACCAAATCAAACAACTTTGTTATGGCGAAGTGGCATTAATGGTGGGACAATGCATTTTTGGAGGGAGATTTATTGCATGATGATGGAAACCATAATGAGTGGGACCCCAGGTGAGAAGGGTCACATTGTTTATAAGGAAGAGTATGGCAGCCATAGGAGGTTATGTTATTGATTATTGATTTTATGGTCTGCATGACTATTTTGCATTCTTTAGCTGTTTAGTTGAGATTACTGTGCTATTTAGCATTGGGTGTTCCCGAGCGGGGATCCCATATCCTTCCTTGAGAGGTCCCTTGGAGGAGCATTTCACTTCATTTCCACACTCAGGCTTAAGGCCAAGCTATAGCTTTCTTCATCAACACATTTTCTGCAGAATATTGTGTTGTGTTGCAGGGGGCAGCAATGTAGAATTATATTGGGAGTCCTTAGAGTTAGTTTTGCAGTGGAGGAAGGTTTCCATCCATTGGAAGGCCTGTAAAGAATCCCCTTGGGCTTTATTGACATATTTTCCATTAGGACAAGGAGTATTTATCCCCTACAACGTAGTTTCAGTCCAGATCTGCATTATTTTAGGGAGGAGTTGCAAGGGTAGTTGCAGCGGTTGTTGTGGGAGGTGATTTCTTCAGTGGAGGAGCCATTCTTTCATTCAGAGGATATATTGGAGAAGCAATGTAGTTTTCTACATCAGCCTTAGCCATATCTTCTCATTTCTTTTTTTGTATCATATCTTCAACCCTAGGGCTGCAACTTACATTGGCACATTGTGTGCATTTTCCGGAAACCCTCTTGGGTTGTCTTGGAAATCTGATCTAGGGCCCAGATCTATATGTGTAGTATCTATTTTGGCCTATATATGTATTATTATCTTAGTGTATTATCTGCAACTGTAGTTATGCTTAGTATTAATGTGTTGTAGCAGCCTCTCCGACATTTTGTATAGCAACAACATCTCACTTTTTAGAGTGTTTATGTATTGGAGGCTTGTGTGATCACATTCTATGACTTGTGCCTCATTTTTTTGTACTTATTTGTTGAATATATGATCAATAATATGGCTCCATATTGGTCTCATGGTTTCATGTGTTAAATATTTGCTGTTGCTTTCATTTTATGAGCTATATTGCTGCTTTTCCCATTTGGGAATATTACAGTGGTATCAGAGCATAATCTTGGCTCAACCTGTTCATTTAGCCAATATGTCACCATAAGGAGAAGCTTCTCATAGGGAGAGAAGATGTATATAATGGAAAAAGACAATACTCCAGTATTTGGAGGAAGAGAGGAAGAGAAGCTCTCAAAGCTTATTTTTCAAAATATGCAGAGCATCCATGAATATATCAAGAAGATGAGAAGGGAGATGTGTAGGGAGTCTCCAAAGGGGTTTAGATATGAAGCAAACCATATATTTTCACATGATGGGTGTCATCATTCAGCCACACAATCTGATCCACAGTGCAGTTTAATGCCCTTATTCACAACAAGAGATATGGAGGAAGAAGATGCACCAAAGGAGGAGACATTGAGTGACTATCTTCAGGGGTATGAATCTCAATCTTGGAGATTCAAGGAGCACTTGAACTTCCAATAATTTTGCCAACTCAAGGAAGATATAAGACCCAAAAATCAAAACATAAGCATAAGAGGTAGATTATTTCTGCCAAATTTTGATGGGTCATCTAAATGCACAACCAAGGATTGGATAGAGAAACTAGACTCATACTTGTAGCTACATCAAGTTTCAGAAAAGGAAGTCCTTAGGATAGCAGCGTTGCATCTTAAAATTAAGGATTATATTTGTTGTTTTTATAAATCTTATTCATTTAATCATGCAAATATATCTACTTATGCAAGATTCACTAAGAGATTAGTGAAGAGATTTCATGGAAAACAATTTGAAACATCTTTGATTGAGCTAGCCAAACCAAAAAATTCAAAACCCTTGCATGAGTTGGAAAGATCTATTACACCAGCTCCACTCCAAACTTCTATTGAGGGGGATAGAAACTTGTATGATACCTTTCCAAGGGAAATATCCCCATTGCAGGAAGATCTTTCTTCTCAAAATAAAGTCATGGATATTCCTCCTTCAAGGGAAGTGTTAGTATGAATCTTAATCGCAAGCGTACAAAAAAGGCTCACTTTAGATATGCATAACAAATAGCCCTAACATCAAAAGATGGCTGCCAATTTCTTTAGATCTACAATTATTTGATCAAGATAAATGTTGTAAAATCTAGATCTATGCATTAAAAGACATTAAGCAGTAAATAAAAGCAAGAGTTGCTCCATGCATCCAATAGACAAGACAATAATGTTTTGAAGAATTTTTGTATTTTTTGACACCTGGGAAGGGAACATAGAAAGATGTTACCAGTCTCCCTCAATGGGATGGGTTCTTGTAAGTCCTCAGCACTTTAGATCTAAGATCTCTATCTCTTGATGGTGTAGAAAACCCAAAAAAAAATGGAACTCAAAGGGAGCTCATAAGAAAAATGGTAGAAAAATATGACAATGATGATGGATCAAAGTCAGACCAAAAGTATAGATCCAGAGTGATCTTTAGGCAACAAAAGGTAGTGAGTGAATGGAAAAACCCTTCTATTTATAAGAAAATATTGAGTTATTCTAGATATCGGTACACAATTAAAATATTATTAACCAAATCAAGATCCAACTTTTATGGAATATTTTATTATATTTGTTGGAGGGAAAAAGAATTTGACTTTGCTTAAATCCCTTTATTTGTATATAATAAATAAAGAAATGATTTATTTATTATTTAAGGATGTGGTTGAGTAATAATCAAATAAATAATGATTTATTTAATTATTTATAAATGATTTAGTCAAATTTAACAAGGAATATTATTTAAATAAGATTTAAATAATTATGCCTAGAATATAATAAGATAAATAATGATTTATCTAATTAATTTTCCTGTTTTGGGTTAAATATGACCAGGAATATTAATTAAAATGTTGTTTGAATAATCATTCCTTGAGGAAAATTAAACAAATGTGGATTTATTTAATACTTCCTCATGCGGTTTTCTGTTTAGACCGTAAAAAATTTAATAAATGTGGTTTACTAAGTTATTTTTCATAGTGAAAGAAATCTTACTAATAGTAAAATTGGTCCTACATGGTGTACTTTGGTCCATCTAATAGTAACAGGTTAGATGACCAAAAAATGGTGTAACAGGAAGACCAAGATCTAGGGTCTCTCATTGTTGATGAGGTATTCACAATTAGAAAAGCTTTTGCATCTTTGTAAAAAGTTCCCAAGGAGCAACATGAGATAGTAGTAATGGGTAGAAAGACTTTGATCAAAGGGGGAGAAGAAAAGGTGGATCAACACCAAAAGATGGGGAGCATGCACCCTTGTTTATTTCAAGGGGTTTATATACAGGAGGGGGAGACTGGTTTGCGCAGTAGAAGGAGGGACAAATCATTCCACTCACCTATATAGTCTACTTTAGACTTTGATGTTTCATTACATGGAGGCATTCCACCCAGGAGGCCTCCAGATCAAGAGATGAAAGACACCTCACCACTCGTTGATCCAGGAGGGGTGTGAACCTTGGGAGTATTTGGCACAGCGCAGAGAGTCTTGGGTAGGCTCAAGGAGGAGGGAGACATTATCCCAATATCATCATTAACCCCTTTCATCAGCTATTTTGTGCTGGGAGAAGATGCTTTTGGGATGGAGGATGGCACCATCATGGTGCAAGGAGACCACTCCATGGCATTGGATAACAGGGGGATACTTCCACGTAGGGAGGAATCTTCCCCATTTGGTATAGGAGGATGGGCACTCATGCATGCATTGGCCAGACTTGGGAGATTTTGAAGAGGTGATAACTTCCTATGGAATACTAACTTCCAAAAGCTTCAACATTACCTTGAGCATGACCAGCTACAGGAGGGGCAGCGACAACATGTTAGCAGCATACAGGTTCTTGACTTTAGCATAGGAAATGTCAAGGAAGAAGGCAACCACATGGTAGGGGCTATTAACACTGGAAAATAATACAGAAAAAGATGGCATTAATTAATGTCAAGCCAGGGGATTTACAGGGAAAGAAGACATTACAAAATCTGGAAAGTATTTAAAATATCTAAGGTTTGAGGAAAATCAAATTTGAACTAGTCCTAAAATGCTATTTGCGCACATTATCCTTCGAGAAGAGCACCTTCTGCGATCATTTTTGCTCGATAAGCATGCATTCCTGAGAGTGGAAAAATGTCACTATCCGAGATCACATAAAGCAAAGGACAAGCTACTCCTTACTTGAAGCCACTTAAGGACAGCCACCAACGCCTCCTTAGACACTATGTGAGCACACAATGGAATATTTGGAGCACACAAAGGAATCATACCCCTCCCTTGGGTCACTATCCATAATGTACCATGGGAGGGAAGGAGGATTTGAAATCCCCTATATAAAGCCACAATGAGATGAAGAATTGGTGATCACATTGTTATGCTGGCCAGAATTGCCCAATCAATACCAATAGTGTGTGACTCGGAGCGGAAGACAGAGGGGACTCACTTGTTGGCCACCCAACAAGCTCAGTCAACATAGTAGAGAGAGAGGGAGACTGCACTGAGGCAAGCTTGGGATAAACAACATCCTTGAATCAGAACCTAGAACAATTTTATAGGGGCCTTTTGGCGAGAGAGTAAAGTATCACTCTTCTTACTACCAGCACTCAATAAGAGGGGCCTAGAGCCACCGTTTGCATTATTGTATCATTTGACTCATTAGCAGCTTCTGTTTATTTATGTTTAGTTTTATTCTAGTTTTTACATTACATTTGCATGCTTGTGCTTCCATATAGTATGCTTATTGACTCCACTTCTTTCTGCATGTTACCAATAGTTTAAAGGGGTAAACCACACCCCTTAAACTGGTGTGATTTCGTACATACATGCACCAAACACACCACAAAAGGATTGGTGATTCCACTAATGTTTTATTACCAAGCTTATGTGGTTGTGACTTCTTTTGCATGAGACCTCTGTTTATGTTGTGGAGTGGAGCTGAAGGTCCTCTAATTTCTCTTGCAGTCCCTAGATTCACCCTGAGTGACAGACTGAAGAAGAGCAGCTCCTAAAATTTTTACTTGCAGGAATTTGCACGCATTTATTCCTCACAAACGCCCAGGGCACGCGTTCAGTGCTGACCCGTGCGCTGAAAGCACACCTGTCTCAACCTTTTACGCGCAATTTACAGAATGAGAAATTTCTCCCTAACTTCTATCTTTTTGTGCTTGTAAGGTGCTTGGCAGCCCCTAATACACCTGCCAACATTGGTTGTGGTACCCCACAGCTTGTTAAAACTCACTTTTGGCTGCTTTCTGTAGGCTTAGTGTCAATTTTACTTCAAGTTGTTTTTTGCAAAATTTAAACATAGTCTAAGTAGGGGGAAACGTAACTTGCATTCCAAAAAATATATATTTTGCAAATTTTGTTACTCACACCCAGATAACTAGTCCCAAGTAAGTGGCCCAAGACCACACATGCTGTTGTGGTCCTGTGATTTGGTAGATTGGCATACCAAGTGACAAGGCAACATCAAAACCAATCTTTAGAGCTCTAGGACCTAGCCTTCCTAGTCTCAGAGAGGGATCTCTCAATTATTTGCAAAGATGTGAGCTTGTTTGCTTTTAAGGGTTGATTTTAGGCTAGTTATGAAGCATGAGTTTGTTTAATTGTTTTTTTGGACATGATGATCTAGGCAACATAGATAGAAAAGGGAAATCTCTAAGTCATTGGGCAATGGATTCAAGTGGAAGTTGTAACAAGTTTGTAAAGGGATCAGGGGTATCAAAGGGCAAATCTAACTTGGCCAGTGGATCTACCACTAGCAACTAAGGGCAATTAAGAATCCTTAATTATATGTACTTCTCAACAAAGGGACTTAAAACATTATCTAAACATGAAGAGGCATTCCATAGATAGGGCTAACCATAAATTCAAGAAACCACACTTTAGCAAATAATAATTCTAAGACAAACTTCTCCAATGAAATATAGAAGGCGAGAAACTCATTTAACTTCTAGTGATTTCACCTTCAAGGATAATAAAACATTCAAGATTGACAAATAACTGCATTCATAGAAGAGGGAACTCCTAGACATCTTTGATTACAGCTATAAAGACCTTCAAAACAATTATTTGAGTAAGTACAAAGGGTATGATCAGAAAAAAACCTCTTTGGTAGACTTTGGAAAATGGTATTTTGAAGGGAGACTTCAGAAACAATTTTTAAGTAGCAGCAAGTAAGTAGGGAAAACCATAAATCATTCTTGAGGCCAATTGTATTGAACTATTTAAGAAGTAAACAAGCATAAGGGTTCTAGAGAGAAATTAAGAATTCTCTAGAATATCTTAGCAGAAGAAAACATAAAGACAGTGAAGAGTAAACAGAACTAAGGTGCTTTCAAAAGACATTTCTTAGCCTAAAATTTTTACTCTACTGCAACAGAGAATGGTGAAACATAATGGAACAAGAAATAACAATGACAGATTTAGAGTACTTCACCAACAGCCAAGCTCAGGGTTCCAATGACAGAGCTTTCTCCATCTATAAACAGGTCAACACACCCATAGGTTCCAGAACATCAATTTTATTTCAACTTTAGCAGAACTATGTATTACTTCAAAGAGTCATCAGATGCCAACAATAAAATGAGTTTGAATGCAGTATTTATGCTACAAAAGAGGAGGTGGAACTGATCTAGGGTCCAAGTGTTATTAATTACAGAGTAAATGCAGTCCTGACCTTGAAAACCATGCAAGGCATAAGGTAGGAATGTGTGTGCAGCTACTTCTCTATTTAATAACTCTGTCTTAACTTCCAAAGGAAAGATAGGTGAAAAGTTTGACTTTGAGGCCTATTTCTATCGTTTACAATAACTACCTGACAGCTTAAAATATCTTCTATCTATGTAATAACTGCCAATTTATCTTTGTAGGTAGAGAGAAGGCTACAGGTGGCCTTTTATATATTTTGCGTGAATAACTACTACCTTGATTCATTCAAGGCCTTCTTAACCCAAGTATCCTTAAATTTATTATTTAAACTCTGCTCAAGGCCTGATTTTTCTTTTAGTATTCATAATTTGTCATGCTGTATTTATCTCCTTTCTGATTGATCCGAGCCTTTATTTGTTTATCTTTAGTCTCTGCGCTCCTTTAATATTCACTTTTTGCTGTATTTCTTGATGTACATATGACTTTGCATGCTGGAGGGCTTTGAATAAATGATCGATGCTTATGACACATCAACCCGATTTTGGAGATAAACCCCTTTTGTCCCTTTCTACAATTAAAAATAGCCCAAAGATCGTCACCTTCGGCCTCTGCAACCATTTTTGCTGTGGGATGGCTTTAATGTTTATGTATCATAAAAAACCTGCAACCAAACACCAAAATGTTTATATAAAACCTAAGTATATGGTTTAACTGCCAGCAGAGGCTAAGCGAGGGCGAAGGAGCTGTGCAGAGGAGGAGGAATGCGTGGAGAGAGGGTTTCCATGGCAGAACTAGGAGAAAATAGCAGAACATTTGACTATGGGCGCGAAAAGAGGAAGGGTGGTTTTGCTGAAACCGATGGTGGTTTTCGCGTGGCTAGAAGGTGGTAGGTGGTTTAGGCCCATACGAACGTGATTCCATTCAATGTTTGCCACGCATCTTGGGCAAAACTTCCCATTTCGCGTGGAAATGGGTTGTTAAACCACGACCGCGAAATTAAAACGATATGCAATATGGGCCATTATATCTCAAGCGATAAGATCTACGGCGCGGGTTAAACCCGATGGGAGAGATAGGGTTGGTGAGGGATTAAGTGGGGTATAGGTGGCGGATAGGGATTGGGAGATGGTTTCGTGGGTGGAAGGTGCGGCTAGGAAGATAGATGAGAGGCGAGAGTATGATAATCGTTGGATTGAGCCCGATCAACGGTTCAGATTGATTTCGGAGAAAATCAGTGGCGGGGTGAGAAAATGGAGAAAAGAGGCTAGAGTATAGTGTGGGGGCATATAGATAGGACTGAGGTTTGAGGAAAAAAGGGGTTAAGGGTGTAGCAGGTGGTCGCAGCCCTTGCTTATATGTGGAAAAGGGCTGGGGCTTTGGGTCAAAAAAGGGCTTTAAACGGGCCTGCTTCATAAAGTGGGGTTTTTTTATTATAAAAACAGAGTTTTTACAATGTTTTGAGGGTCCAATAGGCTTAATAACTCAATTTGAACCAAACAAAAGGATTTTATATGGTTCCCAAGCCTTCTTAAGAGAAAATGAAGAATAAAGGGGGTCTTAAGAAAGATGAAAAGATGATGAATGAGGGTGTCAGGGAAGGGATGAAATGGGGCAAAATTAGGTATAAAAATGGAGTTTATTTTGCAGCAGCGTGAACTTTTTAAGGAGGCATAGATGAAGTTTATAGTAAATTTATTCAAGTTTAGGATAATGAATGTTTTGAGATTTCTAAAACTCACAATGTTTCTTGAAATATTGTTTCTAGAAATCTAGGTTTTTCAATTTAGTCATCCTTAGGATATTAGCACAATTATTGATGACTAACAGAGGCTCCACTTGGGGAGGGCAGCTATCTTTCAAGGTGTCGAGAACCTCAGCTTATGAAATCTTTTGAGTTTCAGTAGATCAATGCCTTACCCATTGGGAAAACTCCTTCTTTTCCTTTTTACTGATCTTTCTTTGTTTTTGACAATTTCAAACAATTTGCAACATGTAATTCCTCCAAACAGCATCTCTACCTACCCAATCCTACTTATCCTAGAATTTTTTCTTCTTTTGAGTGCATTTGATCTAGTAACTCTTTGACATTTTATTTTTGAAAACTGAAAATAAACTATCTATCCTATCCTTATTGCTTCCAAGAGTGCAGATTAAGATGTTGAACTCTTTTATTCCCTACCTATGCTACTTTGACTGCCAAGATTACACTGTTTGGCAATCTTTGATTCTCTAGATATTGACATGAAAATTTAAAGAACGGTTAAAATCAGGTTTAGACAGTCTGATCAATCATGGTTGTGGCATTTTGAACAAGCTGCACACAATCATTATTTTGCATAAAGTAAATTAGAAAGATAAGGCCATGATTTGTCTTTGTAAGGCATCCTTATCAATCTCTTTGGTTCTGTTTTGAGCACGTGGAACCAGCATCTTCGTATTCTCCTAATCTATCTTCTCTGATAAGCTAAGTCTGAAATAATATTGACAATCATTGCTTCTACTAACTTATCAACATAAATTTAAAGTATGTTCAGCCATGATTAGGTTAGATGACTGAACAATATATCATTTTTAATCAGCAGTGGCACTTAGACTTGCTCACTTTCAGAAATTCTCTTTTTTTGGGTATGGGGCTGTACCTCTTTTGAATCTGCCCTCTTTTCTTTTTCTATTATTTTATTGTTTTCGTATTTTTCATGATTTCTTTTCAAATGGATTATGTACAATGAATGAAAACTTTGAATTCAGGACTCTTGACAATAGTAGTGCTTGAGCATCCTACCATTGACAGGACCTCCAAACATGTCTTCTCCATTCAGCTCTTGCAAAAAGAATGCATTATGACCCCTAATGGAATGAATGATATAGGGCCCTTTCCATAAATTCTCAAATTTTCCATGTTTTCCTTTTTCTTCCCTTCTAGAATCCCACTTTAGAACTATATTTCCAACTTGGAAATCATTTGCTTTAGTCCTTTTGTCAAATAACTTCATGATGTTTTCTTGGACTATTTGTGTTCTCTTGTACACTTCCTCTCTAGACTACTATAAATGAATGGTCTAATTTATCCTTCTCTACATATCATTCTCTTCATTTTCTACTTCTTGAAGGAGTTTCATGACTGGAACTCCTAAATATGTTGGGAAGATTGCATCCATGCCATAAACCAGCTGATAGGGGGACATATTTATTGACTTTTTGGAGGTTAATCTATTAGCCCATAAAGCATGAATAAGCTTACTATGTCATGATTTTTTATTCTACTCCAACAATTTTTTGATAATATTGATAAGGATTTTGTTGAAGGATTCAGCTAATCCATTTCCTTGAGGATAGTAGGTAGTGGAATGACCCAAGGTGATATGGTATTTATGGAAGAAGTCAGCCATTCTTTTAGACTTGAAAGCAACAACATTATCTGTGATAATTTTTTTAGGACAACCAAATCTGGATAGTATGTTGGTTTCAAGGATCTTGATAATGACAGAGTAAGTAGCATTCCTAGAAGGTATGGCTTCTATCCACTTGGTAAAATAATCAGTGGCAGTGAGGATCCACTTATGCTGGGCTGAAGAATATGGGTGAATTTCCCCAATGAAGTCCAAGCCCCATTGTTGAAAGGGAGCCTCAACACTAATGGGATGTAAGGGTAAGGGTAGGAGTTTTCTCTTGCCATCAAAAAATTGACATTTATGGAAAGAAATGACAAGATTCTGAATATCTGGGAAAAGGGTGGGCCAATAGTAACCAGATCTGAGGATTTTATTTGCTGTAGTCTTCCAGTAAAGATGTCCTCCACATTCTCCCTTAGGCAACTCATGCATGATTTTTCCTGCATCAATCTCAAGAAAAAATTTAAGCAATATTCCAACAGCGTTCTTCCAATATAAAACCCCATCTAATATGCAATAATTTAAAGCCTTTTGTTTCAAAAATATAGCTTTAGTTTTAAATAAAGAAGGAGGGGTTTTTAGATAAAGCAACTCATATATTATATCAACATACCAAGGTGAATTCTCAAAAGTTTCTTCAATAAATGGAGCTGTGAATTCTTCTGTTTCTTCCAAAATATCAACCATATTAATATCTAAAGCTTGGAAGTTTGATTCAACCATGAGTTTTGCTAATCCCTACCCTCTGATTAGTTTGCTCGGCCTAATTTCTAAGTCATATTCTAGACTAATATCAATCCATTTTCCCCTTTTACCATTAGGGTCTTGACTTAGACTGTCCTTGACAACAGTATGTGGGACGAAAGCAATGATGTGAGAATGTAAAATGTAGACTCTAAAATCTTTCAATGCTTTTACCAAGGCTAAGGCTTGTTTCTCCATGATGTTATATTTGAGTGAAGCATCTCTTAAGACCCTACTAAAAAATGATATTGGTTGTTCTTGCCCCATGATATTCTTTTGTAACAATACTTCAGCTATTGTATGTTCGGATGCGAAAGAAAAGATATAAAAATCTTTGGTAAAATCAGGACTAATTAGAACTGGTGTTTGGGTTAAAGCTTGTTTTACTAGTTCAAATGATTTTTTAGCTTGTATTGTCCATTTAACACCTATCTATTTCTTTAGTATGTTTGTGATATTTCTCAATAGCTCAGCAAGGTTGGGGATGAACCTCCTTAAAAAAATTATCTTCCCAATGAAAGATTGTACTTCTTTGAGGTTTCTAGGATGGCTGACTTTCAATATTCCATCAATCATTTTTTAGGGTCTACTTTGATTCCCTCTTCAGAAATTAAGCTTTCCTTCTTGGAGACCAAACAGTGTCTTTTTGAGATTCAAAGGTAAGCCATATTTCTTACATTTCTCAACAAATTTTCTTAAATAAATCGAGTGTTCTTCATCAGTTTTAGAGAAAACAGTATTGTCATCAAGGTAGATGATTATAAAATAGCCTATGTCTTCTGAGAAGGCTATATCCATGGCCCTTTGGAAGGTGGCCCCTGCATTCATCAAACCAAATGGCATTTTTACATACATGAATGTACCCCAAGGTGTAGTAAAAGCAGTTTTATGTTGATCACTTGGGAGTACTAACACCTAATTGTAACCTGAGAACCCATCCAACAGTGAAATTATTTTAGACCCAACCACCCTTTGGAGTATGTGATCCATTTTAGGTAAGGGGTAATTGTCTTTCAGGGAGGCTCTATTTAGATTTTTAAAGTCAATGCATAGCCTGATCTCCCTAGTCTTTTTCTTGACAGATATTAAGTTGGAAACCCATTCTAAATATCTGAGGGGAACTATGATCCCAACATCATACATTTTCCTAATTTCGTTCTCAACTAAAGGCAATAAAATAGGATTTATCCTTCTGAGCTTTCATTTGAAAGGTTTCTGATTTTTCTTAAGAGGAATTTTGTGTTGAATGATGCTGGTATCATATGATTTCAGATCCTTGTATCCCCATTCAAAAACATATCTAAATTAATTTAAAAGTTCTATGTATTTCTGTTTGATATGAGCTGGGAGAGTGCTGGATAGCTTGATCATTTTGGGTTCTATTAGGCTACTTATGCTATGTTCTTCTATGTTTGTTTCTATGGGCTCCATTCTTGGTTCTTTGGCTACATCATCGAAGTCAAACAGTTGTTCTAATGGTGCAAGGCCCCTTGGTATAGTATCACCTTTGCATTGTAAAACCTTAAGGTCCTTTTGGTCTAGATTGTCAAATAATTCTGCTTCAAAAATACTTTCAAATTGATTTATACTGGCAGAAAAGGACAGCTCTGTTTCAGGGATTTTTTCTTCATTAAAACAGTTTTCTTCATGATTAGTGTTTGATGTTGGTATGGCAAAGTCATTCTTTGATTGCAGAAAATCATCTATGTGTTTGTCACCTTCAAACACTTACCAATAGTCTTCATTGTCAGGTATTGCAGGCTTGTTTTTTACCTTCACATTGAGTTGTTTATTTATTTGTGGTATTTGGAAATTACTAGCAGTAAAGGCAAGTTCCTTTGCTAGATGATTTTGAGCTCTTGGAATGAAAATGAGTTCATATTTTTCAAAGGTCTTTAGGATATCAAGGGCAACATTTCTATATTCTATGACTTTTGGGTTCTTGGCTGAATACTCACCTTTAATCTGTCTAATGATTAACTTAGAATCCCCTTGGACTAATATTTTCTTAGCTCCTAAATCTCTGAATAAGTGTAGGCCAATAAGGAGGGCTTCATATTTAGCAATGTTATTTGTGCATGGAAGATCTAGTTTATAGGAAAATCCTTTGTTTATGTTCTGTATCCATACACCAGACCCTGATCCTAATTTGCTACAAGACCCATCAAATTTTATTTTCCTTTGTAGTTCAATCTCATTTTCACTTCCTTTCTGCTGTTCAAGGCTGCTAATCTCTGAACTGTTCTGTACTTGAGTTGATGGCAGATTTGACTATTCTGGTGGACTGAATTCTAGCTTGGTTTCCTTTTCTTGTTGGCTGATTTCATCTTCATTATACAAGATAAAGGAATCCAAGTTTGAATGAATAGAATAAACAGGAGTATTTTTGGTTCTATCTATATTTCTCACCATGTATTTCATATGAGACTCCCTATATAGTCTTCTGGTTTGGTTAAACACTGGGATGGTGGCATAGGACATGTCCATCTGAAGGCTCCCCTATAGTTTGGCTCCCCATGATCTAGATAGAAACATGCCATATTTTGGGGGAATGTCAACTACTACAATGCCCATAACTAGACCTTTAGCAAGAAGCTGTGCCAAATTGACACATAAATCTTTGATTAGGCCTAAGCATTTGACCCTACTTGAATCAAAGGAATACATGTATTTATATGGTTTAGTAATTTCCAAGCCTAGGCTTTCCATTACTACTTTGGGCATAAGATTGTGAGAAGCACCTGAGTCCAGCATGGTATTGTGCAAGATTTTGTTACGTATATTCATGCTAACATAGAAGGGAGGGACAACCCCTTCTTGGTATTTTCCTTCAACTTTAGGACCAAACAATAATTCTAGTTTATCATCTGTCAAGTTTAAAGTATCAGTGTTATTGCCTATATTCAAAGCTTTCAAAACTTGATTTTTTATACATCCTGAGTTACTAGTTCA
Organism: Pinus albicaulis; assembly: GCA_034641835.2. NCBI lineage: Eukaryota > Viridiplantae > Streptophyta > Pinopsida > Pinales > Pinaceae > Pinus > Pinus albicaulis. The sequence goes on along the minus strand of CM076578.1, from coordinate 147,530,909 downwards.
GCTAAGGGTATGGTGATTTTGATCTTGGAAATTTCCCCTTCAAGGCTGAAAGGAACTATTGTTCTTGACATATTTACATTTGTTTTTTTATTTACAACCCTTTCACTAATTCTGATTTGTTGAACTTTATTTGGACTGATATTTGGGATAGATTTGTTAGGGCCACTAGCAGAATTACTAGGCCAACTTTGTTCAACACTTGACTGTTTCTGTCTTTATTTAGATTAGTTTTATTGGCCATAGTGTTTGTGTTACTTGTTGTCTTCTTAGGTCGATTTTCTGAAGTTTTTCTAACAATAGTACTAGTGTTTTTGTCATTGGAAATCTCTAGGTTCCCTTTGCTTCTAAGATTATATTGTTTGTGTACCTCCATGATTGCATTTTCAAACCCAAATCTGTAATCTTCAGAATCCTTATGGTTATTTTCAGTTTGTTCTAAAGAGAAGAATCCTTGTTCTTCTTCAGTGAGAAAAACATTTGTCTCACTCTCAGATCCTATTAGATTTACATGATTTTCTTCCAACCTTTCAATTTCCCTTTCCTCTTCTTGATCTACATAATTTTGTTGGAAGGGGGGCCTAATTTGCTGGTCATTATCTCTTTGCCTATCTTGATTAGGATCTCTTCTAATATTTGGATTCCTATTTCTATTTTGGGGATTGATTTGATTCTCTCTAGGAGGCACTCTATCATTTAGATTTATCTTTTCAAGCATTCTCTCCATTACCTTCACTAAGTTATCGATTTTAGTATCTGATGGTGAGGTTGATGCCATTGTTTCATCCCTGTATGTAGCTCTTTTCTCTGCTTTTAACCTAGCTCTTTTCTCAATCAGATTTGCTTCCACACTTAAGGCTCCCCTTTGCATATCTTCTAAAGTCAAGGGGTCTCTTTCTCTTAGCTGGTAGGCCATTTCTGGATCAAAGCCTTTTGGAAATTTAGCTAAGGCTAGGCCTAGTGGAGGTTTCATGTTTGGGGGAAGTGCATTATACACACTATTGAATCTAGTGCAATAATCTTGGACACTTTCCCCAGTATTTCTCTTGAGGTTATTATAATCTGACAGTATTTGGAGAGCTTTCTTTTTAATTTCCCATTTGTTTGTGAATGTTTGATATAAATAAGGGAGATCATTTATGCTGTGAGGATTTAACCCTTTGAACCATTTTTTGGCTTCTCCTCCTAAAATTTGAGCAAAAAATCTCATTTTAATGGTCTCTTCTTCTATTTCCATATAATCAAAAGCATCATCCATCTTGTCTACATGCTACTGAGTAGTAGTAGGTTCATTTCCAGTGAAATGGGGAATTTTGGATTGGTAATCATTGGGTAAGGGAACCAGAGGTTGTCGTAACACTAGTGGAGCATACCATGCTACCATGATAGGAAATAATGGGAGATTTACAAGAGGTGGATTTATAAAAAGGAAAGTGGGCTGACCTGGAGTGCTTTGAAAAGTGTATGTGTGTACAGGAGTGGAAGAAACACTTGGGCCAGCAAACTGATGATGAGAAGATTTTTTATGGAAGGAGCTGAAATGATGGAGAAGATGAGAATCAGGTGGAGTAGAAGGTGAAGCTTCTCTGCTAAAGATCTATTGCAAATCTGTGGTTTCAAAGTTAACTTGGTTTAAATCACTTTGAGACTTATTTATGAATAGGTTATTTGTATGAGGTAAGTCAAAGTGGGGATCTTTCAAGACTGTGAGATTTTCAGGGACAGATCTTGTTCTTGGGATGGTTCTATCAGTAGTTGGTTTTCCAGATCTAGAAGTTTGCCACAAAATCCTCTCTGGATTGTCAATTATGGTAGGAGAGTCAGGGTCAGGATGGGATCTAGTATTGATCCTATGTGAAGCCAGATTTTAGTTTCCAAAATTTAGAGAGGCTGAGGTTCTTAGGACTGTTTTTTCAAGATTTTTCCTCTCACAGTAATTTCTATAATTGGGGATTAGGTTTCTAAACTTCCTCAATACTGGTTAACACAGTCCTAAGCAAATATGGAGATCTAGAGGAGTAATAGGCCTACTGGGTATAGTGGAGTCGCCAGGTGGAAATTTTTAGCTTTTCTGAAGGTAAAATGTTTTATGGTCCACCACCAATTATTTATTTAAAAACCATTCTGAAATGTTTTGGGTTTTCTGATTTTTTTGTAGTTCTATGGTTGTGAGAGTGTCCTATACCTAATTCAACACTTAGCTAAGGTGATGAAACAAACAAAGTTACTCTATGGCTTGCTAGCTGATTTCCTGAGGTAATTTGAAGGACTAATGAGTCTATAGGGGCTTGCTAGGAAACTATGAACTCAGAGGTCCCAACGTGATTGCCATTATGTTGTAGTGGCGATGAGGTGGAAGATTCACTGGATATTATTTGATTTACTGAGGGTCTGAAGAGTTTTAAGAGGTATTCATGCATTTATGTACTTAGAAGTCCCACTGTGATCGCCATTATGTTGTGGTCCTGTGATTTGGCAGATTGGCATACCAAGTGACAAGGCAACATCAAAACCAATCTTTAGAGCTCTAGGACCTAGCCTTCCCAGTCTTAGAGAGGGATCTCTCAATTATTTGCAAAGATATGAGCTTTTTTTCTTTTAAGGGTTGATTTTAGGCTAGTTATGAAGCATGAGTTTGTTTAATTGTTTGGTTGGACATGATGATCTAGGCAGCATAGATAGAAAAGGGAAGTATCCAAGTCATTGGGCAATGGAGTCAAGTGGAAGTTGTAACAAGTTTGTAAAGGGATCAGGGGTATCGAAGGGAAAATCTAACTTCGCCAGTGCATCTACGAAGTCTTTCAGGTGAAATGAAATGGACATCAAAGGTTTAGAATGGGAAGTAGAACTAAGGGCAATTAAGAATCCTTAATTATATGTACTTCTCAACAAAGGGACTTAAATCATTATCTAAACATGAAGAGGCATTCCATAGACAGGGCTAACCATAAATTCTAGAATCCACACTTCAACAAATAATAATTCTAAGACAAACTTCTCCAATGAAATATAGAAGGCGAGAAACTCATTTAACTTCTAGTGATTTCACCTTCAAGGATAAGAAAATATTCAAGTTTCACAAATAACTACATTCATAGAAGAGGGAACTCCTAGAAATCTTTGATTACAACTATAAAGACCTTCAAAACAATTATTTGAGTAAGTAAAAAGGGTATGATCGGAACAAAACCTCTTTGGCAGACTTTGGACAATGGTACTTTGAAGGGAGACTTCAGAAACAGTTTTTAAGTGGCAGCAAGTAAGTAGGGAAAACCATAAATCATTCTTGAGGCCAACTGTATTGAACTATTTAAGAAGCAAACAAGCATAAGGGTTCTAGAGAGCAATTAAGAATTCTCTAGAATATCTTATCAGAAGAAAACATAAAAAAAGTGAAGAGTAAACAGAACTAAGGTGCTTTCAAAAGACATTTCTTAGCTTAAACTTTTTACTCTACTGCAATAGAGAATGGTGAAACATAATGGAACATGAAATAACAATGACAGATTTAGAGTAATTCACCAACAGCCAAGCTCAGGGATCCAATGATAGAGCTTTCTCCATCTATAAACAGGTCAACACACCCATAGGTTCCAGAACATCAATTTTCTTTCAACTTCAACAAAACTATGTATTACTTCAAAGAGTCATCAAATGCCAACAATACAATGAGTTCGAATGCAGTATTTATGCTACAAATGAGGAGGTGGAACTAATCTAGTGTCCAAGTGTTATTAATTATGGAGTAAATGCATTCTTGACCTTGAAAACCATGCAAGGCATAAGGTAGGAATATGTGTGCAGCTACTTCTCTGTTTAATAACTCTGTCTTAACTTCCTAAGGAAAGATAGGTGAAAAGTTTGACTTTGAGGCCTATTTCTATCGTTTACAATAACTGCCTGACAACTTAAAATATCTTCTATCTATGTAATAACTACCAGTTTGTCTTTGTAGGTAGAGAGAAGGCTACAGGTGGCCTTTTAGATATTCTGCATGAATAACTGCTGCCTTGATTCATTCGAGGCCTTCTTAACCCAAGTGTCCTCAAATTTATTATTTAAACTCTGCTCAAGGCTTGATTATGCTTTTAGTCTTCATAATTTGTCATGTTGTCTTTATCTTCTTTCTGATTGATTCAAGCCTTTATTTGTTTATCTTTAGTCTCTACGCTCCTTTAATATTCACTTTTTATTGTATTTCTTGATGTACAGATGGCTTTGCGTGTTGGAGGGTTTTGAATAAATGATCGATGCTCATGACACATTGACCCAATTTTGGAGATAAACCCCCTTTGTCCCTTTTTGCAATTAATAATAGCCCAAAGATTGTCACTTTCGGCCTCTGCAACCATTTTTGCTATGGGATGGCTTTAATGTTTATCTGTCATAAAAAACCTGCAACCAAACACCAAACTGTTTATATAAAACATGCATATATGGTTTAACTGCTAGCAGAGGATAAGCGAGGGTGAAGGAGTTATGTAGAGGAGGAGGAATGCGTGGAAAGAGGGATTCCATGGCGGAACTAGGAGAAAATAGCAGAAAGTTTGACTATGGGTGCGAAAAGAGGAAGGGTGGTTTTGAGGAAACCGGCAGTGGTTTTCACATGGAAAGAAGATGGTAGGCGGTTTAGGCCCATATGAACGTGATTCCATTCAATGTTTGCCATGCGTCCTGGGAAAAACTGCCCATTTCACGTGGAAATGGGTTGTTAAACCATGACCGCGAAATGAACGCGATATGCAATATGGGCCATTAGATCTCAAGCAATGAGATCTATGGCGCTAGTTAAACCCGATGCGAGAGATAGGGTTGGTGAGGGAGTAAGTGGGGTACATGTGGCGGATAGGGATTGGGAAATGGTTTCATGGGTGGAAGGTGGGGCCAGGAAGATAGATGAGAGGCAGGAGTATGATACCGTTAGATCGAGCCTGATCAATGGTTCGGATTGATTTCGGAGAAAAGTAGTGGTGGGGTGAGAAAATGGAGAAAAGGGGCTAGAGTACAGCGTGGGGGCATATAGATAGGACCGGGTTTTGAGGAAAATATGGGTTAAGGGAGTAGCGGGTGGTCGCGGCCCTTGCTTATATGTGGAAAAGGGTTGGGGCTTTGGGTCAAAAAAGGGCTTTAAATGGGCCTACTTCATAAAGTGGGGTTTTTTTTATTATAAAAACAAAGTTTTTATAATGTTTTGAGGGTCTGATAGGCTTAATAAGTCAATTTGAACCAAACAAAATTATTTTATATGGTTCCCAAGCCTTCTTAAGAGAAAATGAAGAATAAAGGGGGTCTTAGGAAAGGTGAAAAGATGATGAATGAGGGTGTCAGGGAAGGGATGAAATGGGGCAAACTTAGGTCTAAAAATGGAGTTTCTTTTGCAGCAGGGTGAACTTTTTAAGGAGGCAAAGATGAAGTTTACAGTAAATTTAGTTAAGTTTAGGATAATGAATGTATTGAGATTTCTAAAACTCACAATGTTTCTTGAAATATTGTTTCTAGAAATCTAGGTTTTTCAATTTAGTCATCCTTAGGATATTAGCACAATTATTGATGACTAACACATGCATAGCTATTTTTCTTTGTTCTAGTGAAAATGTTTTTAGTTTAGTTCAATTTTTGCACTAGGAATTGCGGGACTAGGATTGAATTGTTTATAGAAGAGAAAGTAATCTCTGCTACCTTTGCAACCTCCGGTGATCCTAGGTAAGCATATAAATGCTCGAAATTTACAATTCGCCATCTCCCTATAGTTAGTCACATAGATTAACTAGGAAAAATTGAAAGTGGCCCATTATCCGCACATGTTTTCCATTTGAGCCAGGAACAATACAACATAGTTTAAATAGGGGATTTTGTAAAGGATCAACCATATCCACACATTCAAACTATGTGCTTGTCCACTTTATGCTCACACATACTCACCCACTAACTAAAGCAAATACATCTAAAACTAACTTAACCAAACTCACTAAATTCTCCCCAGAGGGGCCACAAAAGAATTTATAGCTTAAGTTAGGATCAAGGGGGTAGGCATACAATAAGCCGCCTTGATCATACTTCATATTGAAACATTGAATTTGTGTATTTAGGGAGCTTCAAATCCACCTATCAACCCACGGAAAAGAAAACCAGAGCACGATAGAGACCCGTTTCAGAGGGGGTTAGGCTTAGGAGCAGTGCGTGCAGTACCAGTTGGGGCTACCTGACCCAGCTGATAATCGGTACTGTTATTTGATTACCAAGAAGCCCAAGACTTTAACGCTCACATGGGATGGTGGTTCTTAGTGGCCAGAAACTAGGGCATCCTTTTCCCTATAGGTGATGGTGTAGGCAACTTCCAGACCCTCTACCCTTACCTTGGTGGATTCTCTTCTGCTAACTAGGGACGTCGCCAGCTCTTACGGGACATTGTGCCAACACTCGCAGGAAATCTTCTCAAGTTCCAGTTACTTTTGAGTGTGTGAGGATGCATAGGTTTTCTATGATTTTGAGTATCATAGGGAAATGAACAAAAACCACTTTTTTGATTGCTTGATCACATAGATTAATTTAAAGGGAAATTTATTTTATTTTTTTCTTTTTTTTATGTATGTGACAAGAATTTTTCTTTGAACATAGACTCTATCCTATCAAAGTTTTCCAAAAACCAAACCTAGGCAACACCTGACAGGTCCCAATGGAACCTCGTCGATCTAGGCATCTTTTGGACCTCCCCCCATTATCGGGAGGGGTTCCAGGTCTTTCTCCATTTAGGGGTCAAAGACGGAACGCTGCCACCATTATCTGTTCGTCCTTTATCAATGCAACTGTAGTTGGGAACCCTAGTCCGTCTCCCAACACCACACCATATACCACTCCCCCCAGGACCCCTAGGGGGCAGAGGAGTGCATCCCATTCAGGAATTCAACTGAATACTTAGTAGGGTACGTAACAGGCTAACCCTCGTTCTAACTAGAACTTTGTGTCTTCACACATTGCAATGGCATCAACCTCTCAGTCACCTTTCTTAGCTTCGTTGAATCTACCCGATTTAACCAAGCTAATGAATTACCCCATCACATACAATCCTACATGGACTCTCATGCCCACGAAACTCCCTTCGGATATACCAAATTTTGAAGGCAAGCAAGCAGAAGACCAAGGTAATCATGTCATGACCTTTCACCTGTGGTGCTCATCGAACAGTATCATTGATGACACTATTCGACTGAGATTATTTCAACTCACTCTTACAAGAGTAGCTACAAAATGGTACGTGGAGAAACCCCTTGCTTCACATGGAACCTTTAGCGCCCTCGCTATCGTGTTCTTAACATATTCTCAGTTACCCATTCACCATAATTCCGGAATGGAATTACCGACTCATTTTAGACAAACCCCCACCATCCATATCTCAAACCATCTCCATGAATGAAGGTGGCGTTGCAGTTTATGCAAAGCTAAACTCGATGATCAAGTCCTCTTATATTTGTTCTTGAAAACTCTTACGGCAGATATTTCAAAGGATGCGATGCAAAAAAAACCCACATTCGAAGAGGATCAATAAGCAAAGCCCAGAAACTTGAATTGATTCATACACAGTCAGGATACATTTACAACATCCTACCTAATGCCCCGTGCCTGCAAACTTATCAAGAATTGCCAAGCACATCAAACTCTACAAACTGGCTAATTGGGTCAATGACCCAGGGTTACCTAGGCAGTAGCAGTCAAAACCTCGGTTACACATACAGTTCTACCCAGAACGTGCCTCAACCCAATTTTCAAAGTCATCATATGCCTCCGCAAAATTTGACTAATAGGGCACAAACGTATCACCAGGGAGGACCTTATCCTCCGGCTTAGGGGACCCAGTATGCAGAGAGAAACACTGACAGAAGAGCTCCCCCCCAATAGTCGGGTGCAAACCAGGGACCGCGTTATGCTCAGTCCCCAGCACATGACCCACTTATGCAGAACAATGCATAGGTGAGCTTTATGCAGCCGTCCCAAAACCAACCACACCAATATAATTAGGATAACTTCCTCCTAATATGGTGAAGAAAAAATAAAAAAACAAGCCAAAATGGAATCCTAGACAGGGGGGCAACAACCAACAGTGCCCACTGTGGTCCCAGGCTGGAGGCAACTCCAACCAGAATCAGAACCAGGAGACAAGCAATGCCCAACGGCTGAGAAAAAGGCCACCTCTTCGAGCAAACCATTCTTTTTCAATATGTGGGGAGTACAACCACTATAATCACCACTGTCCTGATCTCCCTGAGCTGAAGAAGCTATAGAGTAGCCGAGGACAAGGAGGATCTTCCCAGCAAACAATTGTGATGCAAGAACCTTTCCCCCACCAAGGGATGGTCAGCACTCAGCAACAAAACCCAGAAAAATCAGAGAAAAACAACCATGAGATCTACATGACTAGAGAGGAGATGTTTTTCCAAACTCAGAATCAGAATTACGACACTCCACCAGACACCAATATGTCAGGGGCAAGTACAAGTGCAGCGACTGCACCTTTGACCATTTCAAATATGCTTGTTGAACCATTACCAAAGATGGAAAAGGGACGACCTAACAGGCGAGTAGGAAACCACTCCAAAGCGGCCCATAATTATAGCATCATGGATGATTTAGCACAATCCCCCATAGCTATGTCAGCTCTGGAAGTACTGCAGTCATGCCCGAAACAACAGAAAGCCCTACTTTCCATGTTAGGCACTATTGACCCTGACGATACATGCCTAATGGCTTTTGACATAGAAAAAGCCACCCCTAGGCTTCCTTCCATGGTCACCTTCCAGATACCAGTATTAGTCCAAAATATCACTATTCACCGATGTGTCATAGGCGAAGGTGCATCCACATGCATCATGTCAAAAAATGCTTGGTAGAAGTTAGGGTCTGCCAAACTAAAACCCTCAATCATCACACTCAGAGCATATGACAGTCATCCTTCGACTCCCGTCGACCTCTACCAAAACGTCCCAATCTCTTTAGCTGGCAAGACAGTCCACATAGACATTGAAGTCTTGGACGCTCACTTGGATCACAACATACTCCTTGGGCGGAGTTATATGTATGCAATGGTTGCCATAGCCTCCTCTGTCTTGCACATTATGATGTTCTCCCACGAAGGCCGCATCATTACTATAGACCAACTGACGCACATCAAGAAGTGTCTCGTAACCAACACTGATGTAATTCTACCCTATGTATGTGTAATCTCAAATGGTATTTCATAGTACCAATAATATGTCCTCGGCCAATTCAAACCATCGTTCGTTCTAGGGTCATTCCTAGGAGATCCTCCCATTATCCCTGAGGCATCACCCGATGTCATAGGGGCTCCGGTGTGCATGATGTCCACATCAAGCGCCGAAGCTAATCAAGATATAGACACAAGCAGTAACGACACCGAGGCATCAGCCATGGCAGCCTCTCTAGCCTACGCTACCTCCCAAACCGCTTTCCTATACCCCCCAGCTAGCTTCGTCTCCCAGCAAGTTTTGGCAACACTGGCATTACCCAACATATCATTGGCATTCCCAGTTTGGTACCTCGTTCCCCCTTCTGGAATAGGAGTTACCCATTTTACTTCCACAGGGTTGAAGCCCCTCAGTCCCAAGGAGCCCTCACCCATCCAAGAAATAGTCGAGACCACCCCTACAAAGGAATTTCCCATTTCAAAATCGGTGATCACAACTAGGAAAACCGAAAAGAGAGGAAAGAAGATGGTGACCCCGCCATACGATGGGAAGCACCAGTCTGCGCCATATGTGATGTAGTAGGTCACCCTACCCATATATGTCCAAAGCTAGATGAATTAAAACCACTCCTTGGCTCTAAAAAGGAACCTACCACCAAAGGTAAAGGCAAAGGCGTACCAATAATGCATGCGATATCTACAACATCTATGGGAATTATACCTATCCTTGCCCAAAGATCCAGCGATATAGGGATGCCTTACATTCCATCAAGCGATCCTACCAAGAGATCCCCCCACCCAATCTATCGGAGATGAACCTCGTATCATCTTGTACATGGAGGAGGAACGACAATCACCAGAAAGACATCCATTTGTCTCTGCCCCCCCCCCCCCAAGCGACCATACAACAACCAGGGATAGGGGAACCTGGTTGTCTCATAATTTTGAGTTATCAGGAGCATCAATTATAGCAGATGGCTAGGTCTAGTCTTTGACCTAAGGTCACCTAGGTAGTAGTAATCTGTATTCGAGGAGATCCTGGACAAGGGGCAGTAACCAGCAACGCCCACCATGATCTCAGTCTGGGGGCAACTCCAACTAAAATGAAAGCTAGGAGCCAAGTAACAACTCCCAAAGGAAAACTGGAGCTTAGAGTATTTGATCACTAGATCAAAAGCTACACTGTGATCAGCACTCCATGATGAACAGAGGCGATGCCATGCAATCTCACTCCAAAAAAAAAAAAAAAAAATTTAGCGTCAGTAGGTATGCCCTCTTTCATCTACTTTGTTAAAGCTCAAGACTTTCAATAATATTTGATAAAGAAGATGCTTTCACTCAAGGTAGTTTTTTTTGCAGGAAATTATCACAAAACCATTCACAACACCATCTACTGAGAGTTCTAGAGCAAGTATCATTCCACCCTCCACATGATAGAGTCCCAGAGAACTTTGCATATCCTGTCATCATTTCTCCATAAAAAATAAACCATATGGTCCTAATATCTGACCGCGTTTATCATCACCCCATCCTGCACATGATAAACATCATCTTTGGTCAGTAGAGCCTCCCCTCCATGGCGCTTGTCAACCTCAATAGACCATATCACAACAAAAGTGATGCCATGGCCATACCACTTTAGTCTAGGAAGCACCTCGTGCCCATCCATTCATCATGCATAAGGTCAAGTTTACCATACAAGCTGAAGCCCCCTTCCTGGATGACCAGGTTGTACAAGCAGATCAAAAGTGCACCATCGTGCTTCACATTTGGCCCACTATACCTCCACCAGCATAATCCCATCTGCGATATTTTTACATCCGCTTCATAAACCCCACACATGAGACCAACCAATGGGACCCCCACCCTTAGAAAAATGCCTTCGTCATGCCATCAGTGAGCGTGCACTTTCATGTTTTGGGGTACCCATCTCTATGCTTTGTATAAACCAAACCCCATTATTTTATTCTTTTGGTAAGTGTACAAAGACCGCAAATGGTGCACTTCATTCCTTCACCCTCTCTTTTCACCTTTTCTTTGTTAGATCCCTATATTACCAGTATAGTCCCTTATTGTTGTTAGTGTAACCCCCTTATTTTTATGATTGTACCCTTGTAACCCCCATATTGTTATTATTTTTCCCTTAAATTATTATTGTTAGGTCGGCTAGGATTACATTGTGGCCCACTAGGATTCAATTGTGGCCCCATGGACTCCTATATATAGAAAGGAGGTATTGTAATTTGAATCATCCAAGAATTGTTCATTCATGTAATGTATTGGAGGCTGCCCCCTCGAACTGGCTTATTTCTAAGGCATTTATATCTCTTTTCTTCTCTTTTTGGAGCTGGTTTCACAACATTTGGTATCAGAGCTTTGAGATTTTAGGGTTTTGCTGCTCCAAATAGGTCATCATGGAATTTTCGCTATAACTTCTTTTCTATGAAGGTTCAGAATCTAAAATTTTTAGAGTGAGAAGCCAAAATCCTGAATAACGTCGTTGCACAATTTCAGAGCTTGGTTCACAAAATTTTCGGAGATATGATCCGTGCAAGTTAGGTCATTTTGCAGGCTCCTCAATTTAACCTAAATAGGTTATCGTGGTATTTTCATAATAACTTTTTTTCTACAAAGGTTCAGAAGCTGAAATATTTAGAGTGCAAAGGTGTAATCCTGAGGAAAATCGTCACAAAATTTCAGATATTGGTTCTCAATATTTTCGGCGATATGATCTGTGGAAGTTAGGGCTTTTTGAGGCTTCTGAATTTCATCTCAAAGAGGTGATTGTGGGAAAATCTTCATAGCTCTCTCTCTGAGCATCAGATTGGAATGCTGTAAAAATTGGCCATAAGTACATGGACTGTAGTTTTCGGTCCATCAATTTCAGAGCCAAAGGGGGAAACAGTGACATGTGGCAAGTTGTACAAGTTCACTCTATTGAAACAGTCCAAAATTGGGTCATTGTGGAGATTGGACATAACTTTGCCTTGAAGAATCCAAATCAGATCAGACCTATGGAATTTGAAAGAAGCTTCAGAGGGCTACTACAGGGCTGAATTTCAGATATTTAGGATCCGCAATTATAGAGATAATTCAATTTCAATATCAAGCGCCTCAAAAGCAAGTAAAAGGTGTGTATTTGTTTTTTTCGAATTGCATAAGTCGTATTTTAAGAATCAAGTCGAATTGATTCCAAGGGCATATTGTAGAATATATATCAGCATTGGATTCTAAAATGGCCCCTAAAAATAATTCAACACCCATTAAGCCTTTAGAAAGCTCTACTATGACTCATGAAGACAAAGAATGGCAACATGACATATCAAAATTACAAGAGCAAGTGCAACAAATTTCGCTCTCGCAAAGAGCAACAAAAAATGACATGGAAGTTTTGAAGAAAGGCATGGAAACTAAGATGGATAGTTTGAAGAAAGGTGTGGAATCTAAGATGGATGGTTTGAAGAATGGCATAGATGGCATGGAATCTAAGATACATGGCATGGAAGCTGGCATGGAATCTAAGATGGATGACATGGAAGCTAAGATCGATGAGAAAATGGAAAACATGAAGAATGATATAAAATCAGACATGGAAGGTTTGACAAAGTTGATACAAGAAATGTTTCCTAATGGTGAAAGGATAGTAAAGGAAACTCATGATGAGAACAAAATAAATGTTAATAATGATTTCATAAAATCTAATGTTGGCGGGAAGAACCACCATATTCCAAAAATGGATATGAGGAAGTTTGATGGAAAGGATCCTATAACATGGATACTACAGATGGAGTAATATTTTGAACTCCATAATGTGCAAAACACACAAAAGGTACACATTGCAACTTTACATTTAGAAAAAAATACATTTGTATGGTATCGATGGCTTTTCTCTCGTAAAAAAATTGTCACTTGGTCAATTTTTACGGAGGAAATGATAGCACATTATGAGGATACAAAAAGAAACACCTTCTTTAGCCAATTGATAAATCTCAAACAAAAGGGTTTAATGGGGGAGCACATTGACGACTTCCAAAAATTTAATATAAGGGTAACTGATATTCCAGAAGAACACAGGATTGATCTCTTCATAGGTACTTTAAAGGATAACATCCAACATGAAGTTCGCGTTTTGGAACCTAATTCATTGGAGAAGGCATTCAGGTTGGCAAGAAAAACTGAATGTAAAATTATGGCGACAAGGAAGCCTACCACTCACTTCTATAAAGACGGAATTGTTTCTACTCCTAGATTTCCACAACCTACAAGGTTGACACCACAACAATTGAAAGAAAAAAGAGCAAAAGGATTTTGCTACAGTTGTGATAGAAAATACACTAAAGGTCATAAGTGTGCTGAGAAGAAATTATTTTACATAGATTGTGAAGAGGAAGAAGAAAATGAACAAGAAGAGGATATACACCAAGAACCAACCCTAGAAGAGGAAGAAATGAGTTCGACCATATCGTGTAATGCATTGGCAGGAATTACCACTCCTCAAACTCTCAAGATAGAAGGACATATCAAGAAGAAAAAGGCAATAGTGTTGATTGATTCAGGTAGTACCCATAATTTTATTCATTGTAAGGTAGCCAAGGAATTGAATTGTTTCCTATACCCAACACCAGAATGTCAAGTGATGGTTGTAAATGGAGGAACTATAAATTGCTCTAGAAAATGCCATAATATCAAGCTAACCATGAGGGAATATGTATTGAATAGTCCAATGCTTTCCATTCCTATGGGAGGTGCTGATGTTGTACTAGGAGTACAATGGTTACAATCTTTGGGGATGGTAGCTTTTACTTTTCAAGAAATTTTCTTGAAAATTTTTTCAAAAGGAAAGGAAGTTGAATTACGGGGTATTGCAAGGAAGCCGAGAAAGATAATAAGCTCTAATGTCATGACAAAGCTTCTAAGGAAAAAACAACAAGGCATAATTGCACAATTATGCTTACTAGAAGTTCCAACATCAAAATCATCTATTTCTGCAGATCTCCAAAAAGTCTTGGACAGTCATTCCAAGGTTTTTGAAACTCCAAAAGGACTCCCACCTATTCGTGATCATGATCATGCTATTCATTTGATTCCAGGAAGTGTTCCTCCAAACATTAGGCCTTATAGATATCCTTATGTCCAAAAGAGCTAAATTGAACGTATGATTGCAGAAATGTTAGAGGCGGGTATAATTCAACCTAGTCAAAGTTCTTTCTCTGCTCCTGTAGTATTGGTACCCAAGAAGGATGGATCATGGCGAATGTGTCCGGATTATAGGGAGCTCAATAAGCTCACCATTAAAGATAAATTTCCCATTCCTGTGATCGATGAATTATTGGATGAATTACATGGAGCAATTTATTTTACCAAGTTGGATCTTCGTTCAGGATATCATCAAATTAGAATGAAGACTGAAGATATTCGAAAAACAACATTTCGAACTCATGAGGGTCATTATGAATTTTTGGTCATGCCTTTTGGCCTTACCAATGCACCTTCTACATTTCAAGGGCTGATGAATTCCATTTTCAAACCCTTCCTTAGAAAATTTGTGCTAGTATTTTTTGATGATATACTAATCTACAACAGGTCTTGGAAGGATCATGTTCAACACGTTGACAGGGTGCTCAAACTATTGCAGGAGAAACAATTATATGCAAAAACATCCAAATGTTTCTTTGGAGTACAAGAGGTGGAATATCTGGGTCATATTATATCTCACGAGGGTGTTAAAGTAGACCCTAACAAAATTAAAGCCATTAAGGAATGGAAAGTCCCCAAGACAATAAAGCAGTTGCGAGGATTTCTCGGGTTAACAGGCTATTATCGCAAGTTTGTTAAGAATTATGGGAGAATAGCAGCACTTCTAACAACATTATTGAAGAAAGATGCATTTTCATGGACTCCTGAAGCAACTAATGCCTTTGAACGTCTTAAAGAGGCAATGTGCCTAGCACCGGTCTTAGCTACGCCAGACTTCACAAAAACCTTTATTGTGGAATGTGATGCCTCAGGAAATGGAATTGGTGTTGTTTTAATGCAGGAAGGAAGACCCATTTCTTTTTAAAGTCATCCAATCAAAGGAAAGTATTTACAGAAACCTATTTATGAGAAGGAAATGTTAGCAATACTGCATGCACTAAAGAAATGGCGAACTTACCTAATGGGAAGACACTTCAAGGTAAAAACTCATCATGATAGTCTTAAACACTTTTTGGAACAAAGACTATCTTCAGAAGAGCAGCAAAAATGGGTCACAAAGATGTTGGGTTATGACTTTGAAATAATATACAAAAAAGGGAAGCTAAATGTTGTTGCAGATGCACTCTCAAGGAAGAATGAAGAGGTGGAAGCATTGCTTTGTGCCATTTCTATTATCCAACCAGATTGGATAACCAAAGCAAGAGATGAATGGAAGAAGGACGAAGAAGTGTGGACACTCATTCAAAAGTTGCAGCAATATCCTAGTACATATAATACATTTAGTTGGAAAAATGATTTCTTATGGTACAAAGATCGCTTATATCTTTGTAAGAATTACCAACTAAAAAAAAATATTCTTTTGGAATTGCACACTTCTCCTTTAGGAGGACACTCAGGATTTTTAAAAACTTACCACAGGGTGAAGAAAGAATTTTTTTGGGATGGCCTTAAATCTGATATTCAAAATTTGGTGGTAGAATGTTTGGTTTTCCAGCAAAATAAAGTTGAGACAATTAAGACCCCGAGTTTTCTACAACCTTTATCCATTCCAAGTCAATGTTGGGAGGAGATTTCAATGGATTTTATCACAGGTTTACCTAAGTCCGAAGGAAAGAGTGTCATCATGGTGGTAGTTGATAGACTTACCAAGCATGCACACTTTTGTGCATTATCTCATCCATTTAAAGCAAGTACAGTTGCTACTACATTTATGGACACAATTCAAAAGCTACATGGAAACCCAAGGGTTATTGTGAGCGACAGAGATCCCATTTTTACTCGAAATTTTTGGACAGAGTTATTTTCTTGTTTGGGTACTCAATTAGCTCATAGCTCATCTTATCATCCTCAATCTGATGGTCAAACTGAGATAGTAAATAAATGTTTGGAAGGATATCTTCGTTGTTTTGTATCCGATAAACAAACACAATGGGTCAAGTGGTTACCTCTAGCTGAATGGTGGTATAACACTTCCTTCCATACTGCAGCAAAAATGACCCCATTTATGGCACTTTATGGATATCTTCCACCATCCATCACATCATCTTTAAGAGAAAATTCGAAGGTTCAAGAAGTGGAAGATCACATCGAGCATCAACAAGAAGTTTTCCAACTCTTAAAGGAAAACCTAAATTTGGCACAAAATCGAATGAAACAATAGGCAGATCAACATCGCAGCAAGAGAAGTTTTGATGTAGGAGACTGGGTATTTTTACAGCTACAACCATACAAACAAATGTCCCTCAAGCAAGCTAAGAAGGATAATAAATTATCGCCAAAGTACTATGATCCTTACAAGGTGTTGCAATAGATTGGTACTATGGCATACAAATTGGAGCTTCCTGCTTCTTCACGAGTGCATCCAATTTTCCATGTTTCATGCTTAAAGAAGGTTATTGGTGAAAATCTTACAGTTCAAACAATATTACTAGAACTTGACGAGGAAGGAAAAATCATATTGGAACCTGAAGCAGTCATGAAAACAAGAACTCGACAGCTACGGAATCGATTAATTTCAAAGTATCTCATCAAGTGGAAGAACTTACCCACTAAAGATTCTACATGTGAGGATGAGAATTTTATACAGAAGCACCCAAAGCTACTCAAGCATTGAGGAAAACACTTTTTTGAAGGAGAGGGGCATGTTAGATCCCTATATTACTAGTATAGTCCCTTATTGTTGTTAGTGTAACCCCCTTATTGTTATTATTGTACCCTTGTAACCCCCATATTGTTATTATTGTGCCCTTAGATTATTATTGTTAGGTCGGCTAGGATTACATTGTGGCCCCATGGACTCCTATATATAGAAAGAAGGTTTTGTATTTTGAATCATCCAAGAATTTGTCATTCATGTAATGTATTGGAGGTTTCCCCCTCGAAGTGGCTTATTTATAAGGCATTGATATCTCTTTTCTTCTCTTTTTGGAGCTGGTTTCACAACATTCTCCCATGGAAGTAGTCCCTAAACACCCTTGGTCGGAGTATTTCACCCCCGCGCACAAACCATCATGAAATTCATAGACGGTCTACACCCGCCCTAGAATTTCTACCGACTCCAGGGATTTCCCCTTCAAAAATAACTATGACTGCTGCCAAGCTGCTTAATTATACTCTAACCTTGGGCCACTGAATTCCCATCATCATTTTTCAGTCGCCACTCACCAACATGTCTATGTTAAACCCATCGCATCGGAGTCCCCAACCCCTCAGATCGACGACCCATGGTTCGGTTGAGGCTTCCTTTTTTTCGACCTCGACACCTCTTTTCCAAAAAGGAAGCGGTACTATCGTGGTGTGTTTGGTGCATGTATGTACGAAATCACACCAGTTTAAGGGGTGTGGTTTACCCCTTTAAACTATTAGTAACAAGAAAAAAGAAGTGGAGCTAATAAGCATACTATATGGAAGCACAAGCATGAAAATGTAATCTAAAAACTAAACTAAAACTAAACATAAATAAAAATAAGCTCTGAATGAGTCAAACGACACAATAATGCAAACGGTGGCTCTAGGCCCCTCTTATTGAGCGCTGGTAGTAATAAGAGTGATACTTTACCCTCTTGCCAAAGGGCCCTTAGACAGTGGTTCTAGGTCCCGATGCAAGGATGTTGTTTATCCCAAGCTTGCCTCGGTGCAGCCTCCCTCTCTCTCTATTATGCGGACTGAGCTTGTTAGGTGGCCAACAAGTGAGTCCCCTCTGTCTTTAGCTCCAGGTCACACATTTCTGGTACTGCTTGGGCAATTCTGGCCAACATAACAATGTGATCACCCATTCTTTATCTCATGGTGGTTTTATATAGGGAATTTCAAATCCTCCTTCCCTCCCTTGGTACATTGTGGATAGTGACCCAAGGGAGGGTTATGATTCCTTTGTGTGCTCCAAATATTCCATTGTATGCTCACATAGTGTCCAACGAGGCGTTGGTGGCTATCCTTAGGCGGCTTCAAGTAAGGAGTAACTTGTCCTTTGCTTTATATGGTCCCAGTTAGTGACATTTTTCCACTCTCAGGAATGAGTGCTTATCAGGAAAAAGGGCGCGCAGAAGGTGCTCTTCTCGAAGGATAATGGACGCAAATAGCATTTTAGGACTAGTTCAAATTTGATTTTCCTCAAACCTTAGAGATTTTAAATACTTTCCAGATTTTGTAATGTCTTGTTGCCCTAAAAATCATCTGGATTGACATTAATTAATGCCATCTTCTGCTGTACGATTTTCCAGTGTTAACAGTTGCCCCCTAATTTGTGAGGTCTAGGAAGGACAGTATAGCCAAAATACATTATATTTTCTTTTATGTATTGTGCGTAGAGAGAGAGAGAGAGAGAGAGAGAGAGAGAGAGAGAGAGAGAGAGAGAGACCCGCATGAAGCCTTGGAATTGAAAACACCCTGCACCGGTTCCAAGAATGACCATGTCTAAGCGATCCCTGCAAGAAAATACAATTTTCAATACCTATACAAAATTTCAACGAGGCGGGCATGTCCCATGCTCATGATACTATGGCTAGTTAAACAAAATTAACAGGTATATGTTCTGTCTGTGTCACTACTATGGTAGTCATGCTGGCAGTTGTTGACGACGACTGCTGAAGCTCTCAGGGGCATTTTTTATTTAACAATAGCTGGAATGCGGTACCCATATGCGTAAACTTGGTATGGCATATAGCTATGCGATATACACATAAGTGCTGGCTGGGACCTTCTCGTGTAAGCATTGTTGACAGAGATTCTTATAGAGGCATAGGTCTTTGAGAGAGTGGAGAAATGTCACTATTCGGGACCAAATAAAGCAAAGGACAAGTTACTCCTTACTTGAAGTCACCTAAGGACAGCCACCAACGCCTCCTTAGACACTATGTTGGCACACAATGGAATATTTAGAGCACATAAAGGAATCATACCTCTCCCTTGGGTCACCATCCACAACGTACCAAGGGAGGGAAGGAGGATTTGAAATCCCCTATATACAGCCACCATGAGATGAAGAATTGGTGATCACATTGTTATGCTGGCCAGAATTTTGCAAGTAATACCATCAGTGTGTGACCTGGAGCTGCAGACAGAGGGGACTCACTTGTTGGCCATCCAACAAGCTCAGTCCACACAGTAGAGAGAGAGGGAGACGGCACCGAGGCAAGCTTGGGAATAATCACATCCTTGCATCGAGACCTATAACCATTTTCTAGGGGCCCTTTGGCAAGAGGGTAAAGTATTCTTCTCCTTACTACCAGTGCTCGATAAGAGGGGCCTAGAGCCATTGTTTGCATTATTTTTTTGTTTGACTCGTTCAAAGCTTCTTTTTATCTATGTTTAGTTTTATTTTAGTTTTTAGAATATATTTTCATGCTTCTTTTTATATGTACTATGTTCATTTGCTCCACTTCTTTCTGCCTGTTACCAATAGTTTAAAGGGGTAAACCACAGCCCTTAAATTGATGTGATTTTGTACATACATGCACCAAACACACCACAACAGGATTGGCAACTCCACTAACATTTTACTACCAAGTTTATGTGGTTGTGCCTTCTTTTGAAGGAGACCTTTGTCTATGTTGTGGAGTGGAGCTGATAGCCGTCTGATCTCTCTTGTAGTCTCTAAATTCACCCTGAGTGACAGACTGAAGAAGAGCAGCTCCTAAAATTTTTACTTGTCAGAATTTGTGAATGTTCCTTCCTCACATAAGTGCAGGCTGTGCGTCCAGTGCTGACCCGCACGTAGAAAGTGGACCTGTCACAAGCTTTTGTGCGCAATTTACAAAATGAGAAATTTCTCCCTAAATTCTATCGTTTTATTCTTGTAAGGTGCTTGGCAGCCCCTAATGCATCTACTAACACTGTTTGTGGTACCTTGCAGCTTGTTAGAACTCACTTTTAGCTGCTTTCTGTAGGCTTAGTGTCAGTTTTACTTCAAGTCGATTTTTGCAAAATCTTCACATAGTTTAAGTAGGGGGAAAACTAACTTGCATTCCAAAAAAATTATGTTTTAAAAATTTTAGTACTCACACCTAGATAACTATTCCAAGTAAGTGGCCCAAGACGACACATGCATAGCTAGTTTACTTTGTTGTAGTGTAAAATTTTTTAGTTTAGTTCAATTTTTGCACTAGGAATTACGGGACTAGGATTGAAGTGTTTATAGAAGAGCAAGTAATGTCTGCTACCTTTGCACCCTTCGGTGATCCTAGGTAAGCATATGAACGCTCCATATTCACAATTCACCATCTCCCTATAGTTATTCACATAGATTAACTAGGAAAATTTGGAAGCGGCCCATTATCCGCACATGTTTTCCATCTGAGCCAAGAACAATACAACATAGTTTAAATAGGGGATTTTGTAAAGGATCAAAAATATCCACATGTTCAAACTATGTGCTTTTCCACCTTATGCTCACACGCACTCACCCACTAAGTGAAGTAAAGACACCTAAAACTAACTTAACCAAACTCACTAAATTCTCCCCACAGGGGCCACAAAATAATTTATAGCTTAAGTTAGGATCAAGGGGGTAGGCATCCAATAAGCCGCCTTGATCATACTTCATATTGAAACATAGAAGTTGTGTATTTAGGGAGCTTCAAATCCACCTATCATCCCACAACAAACAAAACCCGAGCGTGGCAGAGACCCATTTCAGAGGGGGTTTGGCTTAGGCGCAGTGCGTGCAGTGTCAGTTAGGGCTAACTGACCCAGTTAATACTCGGTATTGTTAGCTGACTACCAAGAATCCCAAGACTTGAACGCTAACATGGGATGCTGGTTCTTAGTGGTAAAAAACTAGGGCAACCTTTACCCTATAGCTGATGATGTAGGCAAGCGCCAGACCCTCTACCCTTACCTTGGTGGATTCTCTTCGGTTGACTGGGTGCGTCACCAGCTCTTACAGGATGTTGTGCCAGCACTCGCAAGAAATCTTCTCAAGGCCCAGTTAATTTTGAGTGTGTGAGGACGCATAGGTCTTCTAGGATTTTGAGTATCATATGCAAACGAACAAAAACCACTTTTTGATTACTTGATCACATAGATTAATTTAAAGGGAAATCTATTTTATTTTTCGCTTTGTTTTATGTATGTGACAAGAAGTTTTCTTTGATCATAGACTCTATCCTCTCAAATTTTTCCAAAATCTGGGTGACACTTGACAAGTCCCAATGGAACCTCGTCGATCTAGGTGTCTTTTGGACCTCCCCCCATTACTAGGAGGGATTCCAGGTCTTTCACCATTCAGACGTCAAAGATGGAACACTACCACCATCATTGGTTTGTTCTTTATTTGGGGCAGTCGTAGTTGGGAACCCTAGTCGGTCTCCCAACACCACACCACATACCACTCCTCCCACAACCCCTAGGGGGCAGAGGAGTGCATCCCATACGGGAAGCCAGTTGAATACACAACAAGGTATGTCGCAGACTAACCCTCGTTCTAACCAGAACTTTGTGTCTTCACATATTGCAATGGTGTCAACCTCCCAGTCACCTTTCTTAGCTTCTTTGAATCTGCTCGATTTAACTAAGCTAAAAAATGACCCCATCACACATGATCCTACATGGCCTCTCATGCCCACGAACCTCCCTTCAAATATACCAAAGTTCAAAGGCAATCAAGTGTAAGACGCAGCTAACCATGTCATGACCTTTCGCTTATGGTGCTCATCGAATAGTATCATTGACGACACTATTTGATTGAGATTATTTCAACACAGTCTCATAGGAGCAACCACAAAATGGTACGTGGAGCAACCCTCAGCTTCACATGGAACCTTTAGCGCCCTTGCTACCATGTTCCTAACATATTTTCAGTTACCCGTTCACCATGATTCCAGAATGAAATTACTGACTCATTTTAGACAAACCCCCGCCATCCACATCTCAGACCATCTCCATGAATGGAGGTGGCATCGCAGTTTATGTAAAGCTAAACTCTAAGACTGGGTTGTCTTAGATTTGTTCTTGAAAACTCTTACTGCAGAGATTTCAAAGGATGTGGCGCAACAGAATCCCACTTCCAAAGATGATGCAATCAGCAAAGTCCAAAAGCTTGAGATGATTTATACGCAGTCAGGATACATTTATAACATCTTGCCTAAAGCCCCATGCCTACAAACTTATCAAGAAGTGCCAGGCACGTCGAACTCTGCAGACGAGCTAATTGGGTCAATGATCTAGAGTTTCCTAGGCAACAACAGTCAAAACTCCAGTTACACATATATTTCTACCCAAAACATTCCTCAACCCAGTTTTCAGAGTCATTATATGCCTCAACAAAATTTGACTAATAGGGTGCAAGCGTATCACCAGGGAGGACCTTATCATCCAAGTCAGGGGAATTAGTACACACAAATAAAAACTAACAGAAGAACTCCCTTTCAACACTTAGGTGTAAACCCAGTACCGCATTATGCTCAGCCACTAGCACACAACCCACCTATGCAAAACAATGCACAAGTGAACTTTGTGCAGCCATCCCAAAACCAACCACACCAATATAACCAGGAGAACTATCCTCCTAAAGTGGTAAAGAAAAAATCCAAAAACAAGCCAAAAGGGAACCCTGGATAGGGGGCAGCAATGAGCAACGCCCACCGCAATCCCAGGCTGGAGGAAACTCCAACCAGAATTGAAACCATGAGCCAAGCAATGCCCAACAACAGAGCAAAAGGCCACCTCTTCGAACAAACCATTCTTGTTCGATATGTGGTGAGTACAGGCACTATACTCAGCACTATCCCGATCTCCCTGAGCTAAAGAAGCTATAGAGTAACTGATGATAAGGAGTATCTTCCTAGAAACCAGTCGTGATGCAGGAACCATTCACCAACCAAGGGACAATAAACACTCACCAGAAAAATATAGAAGATTCTAGGAAAAGAAGCCATGAAATCTACATGACTGGAGAAGAGATGTTTTTCCAAACACGGAATCAAAACTATGACAACCCACCAGACACCAATACGTCAAGGGAAAGTACCATTGTGCCAACTGCACCTTTGACCATTTCAAAGATGCATATAGAACCATTGCCAAAGATGGAAAAGCGACCTAATAGGTGAGAAAGAAACTACTCCAAGGTGACCCATAATTATAGCATCATGGATGATTTAGCACAATCTCCCATGGCCATGTCAGCTTTGGAATTTTTACAGTCATGCCCAAAACAACGGAAAGCCCTACTTTCCTCATTAGGCACTCTCGACCCTGCCGATATGTGCCTAATCGCTTTTGACGTAGATAAAGGTACCCCCCGACTTCCTTCCATGGTCGCCTTCCAGATATCATTGTTGGTGCAGAATATACTATCCACCGATGTGTCATAGGAGAGGGTGCATCCACATGCATCATGTCAAAAAATGTTTGCAGAATTTAGGTTCTCCCAAACTAAACCCCTCAGTCATCACGCTTCGAGCATACGATGGTCTTCCCTCGACTCTCGTTGGTCTCTACCAAAACGTCCTTGTCTGTTTAGCTAGAAAGATGGTCCACATAGACATCAAAGTCTTGGATGCTCACTTGGATTACAAGATACTCCTCGGATGGAGTTATATATTTGCCATGTCTGCCATAGCCTCCTCCATCTTCCGCATTATGATGTTCCCTCACGAGGACCGCATCATTACTGTAGACCAGCTGACACTTAGTGAGAAGCATCCCTTAACCAACACAGATGTAATTCTACCCTATGTAGATACAGTCTCAGATGGTCTTCCACAGTACCAAGAATATGGCCCTGGCCAATTCAAACCATCGTCCATTCTAGGGTCATTCCTAGGATATCCTCCCATTATCCCTGAGGCATCCCCTGATGTCCTAGGAGCCCCGGTGTGCATGATGTCCACATCAAGCGCCAAGGCTAGTTAGGACATGGAATCAAGTAGTAACGACACCAAGGTATCAACCACGACAGCCTCTCTAGCCTATGCTGCCTCTCGAACCCCTTCCCTCTACCCCCCAGCTGGCTTCGTCTCCTAGCAGGTTTTGGCAACACTGGTATTACCCAACATATCGTTGGAATTCCCAATTTGGTACCTTGTTCCTCCTTCAATAATAGGAGCCACCCATGTTACTGCCACAGGGTTGAAGCACCTCATTCCTGAGGAGCCCTCACCCATCCAAGAAACATTCGAGGCCACCCCTTCAAAGGAAATTCCCATTGCAAAACGGGTGATCACCGCTAGGAAAAACAAGAAGAGAGGAAAGAAGATGGTGACCCCACCATTCAATGGGAATCACTATTCTGCACCATAGGTAATGTAATCAATCATCCTACCCATATATGTTTGGATCTGGATGAATTAAAACCACTCCTTGGCTCTGGAACAGACATCGCGATGCCACATTTCCGTAAAACGGAACCTACCACCAAAGGTAAAGGAAAAGCGTTGCATACCAGTCATGCATGTGCTTTGTGCAGCAGCTATGGGCACTATACCCACCATTGACCAGAGATTCCGTGATATAGAGATTCCTTACATGCCATTGAGCGATCCTATCAAGAGGATCCCTCCACCTAGGCATCCGGAAATGAACCCTGTACCATCCTATACGTGAAAGAAGAACAAAGGGTTATAGAAAGACCCCCAGTTATGGCCATTATATGTTTTACGCTATGTGATGAACGTGGTCACTTCCTTGAAGTGTGTGCATCCCTGGAGCTCATCCATAGATGGTATCCAATCGAAAGGGTCTACTACATTGGACTGCGGGTAGTGCAATTCACACGTCCATTATGCACCGAGAATCACCTTTTGGAGAATTATCACTACATACCTTGATTACGGCTAGCCCTCGCTAGCCTTCGCTTAGCCATAGTCTGCCTTTCCCAAGAATATGACATGGATGCTGAGTCCATGGGCAACTCCATGACCCATGTATATGATATGAGCACATCCATCATGTTCTTGACGGCTGAAGAACGGCCCACCAGGGAACCCCTAGTTACCACCAACCACTCTCCATAGGGATGACCAACATGTAAGTTATGCAGGAAGACAGACCATGCAATCATCCTTTGCCCTGATTTAGTAGCCTTCTAGTGCTAGTTCCCCATCAAACCTCAAACTAAACTCGACAGAACATTCATATCAAGGATATTTTTCCTTATATGTCAAGGCAATCATTATGAGTGACACTGTACTTATGCCTCCCAAATTCGTCCCACCATTGACATGATTCATAGCATAGAGAAGAGAAAGGACGAGCTACGATAATGGCATAAAATGTACATCACTGAGTTAATGACCCCACCTCCGCAATGGTGTATCAGGTAATATAAGACAACACACCAACAAAGCATAACCCCGACCAATCTTAGGATAACATGCGGCCTATGTGATCTGAATGATCACCGAGTCAACCAATTTAGAGAAATCAAGCCTCTTGCAAGCTGTCTCTGAATAACCTCTTCTCTCCCTCAGAAACTTCTCTCAAACCAAGAGAAGATCATGTGCACTTATTGCCCGATTTGTTCACACTTTCACCATATGTTTAAGTGTGTACATCTCCCGAAGCTGAGAGCGGCACGAGCTGCGTTGAGTCTACACTTCACCAAAGAGGTAGACACACCTAAGACAACAATATGGAAATGGAAGTAGAAGACAACCTCTCCTACACCATACCCTTTCCAAACATCTGCATCAGGAATGATGAGTAGCGTATAATCTTACATTATCTACTCCATTAGCTCATTCATACTGTGCACCATCTGCACTAGCCAAAATCACACA
Organism: Pinus albicaulis; assembly: GCA_034641835.2. Taxonomy (NCBI): domain Eukaryota; kingdom Viridiplantae; phylum Streptophyta; class Pinopsida; order Pinales; family Pinaceae; genus Pinus; species Pinus albicaulis. The sequence continues at coordinate 147,504,797 of CM076578.1, read as the reverse complement.
ATAGAGTCATGCCCGCTAATGGAAACATTCAGGCACCTCTATGGAAGGCACAATTTTCACCTACCATAAATCGACCTTCCTAGTGGGGAACCCAAACTTGTGCTCATATAGAATCCCATTACAAAGATTCTTCCCCGCTGAACGTTGATGACACAATCCACCACATACGATTTGTATCATCGCATGCCAAAGATAGGATTACAGCTTCCCCCTCATCCCAAGATTTCCACCTTAGTCTTGTCACAAAAGACCAAGGTACCTTGCACTTTTGCATTGATTTCCGCAAAATCCCAAATTTTCATGCCGCCATCGAACTCCTCAATGACACCCAACCTCTAGAGCAGTGCCTAGTACAACTAGATCTTGTCGACGAAAATCAATGTTAGTCATTGCAGCACAACGAGGCCCACAAGAAAAGAGTAAAAGCATCATTCGACCGCCACATCACCCCTCGCTCATTCACCGAGGGAGAATTACTCCTCTACTATGATGTCGCAAAAGAGGCCTTAGCGCTAGGAAAGTTCGAAACCTTGTGGAAAGGACCCTACATCATTAAACATTGCCTCCAACAGGGGGCATACATCTTGGAAGGATAATGGAAGGATATCCTAGGGGATTATTTTGGCTATGTGTTAGCTGGTCTACGGTAATGATGCATCCCTCATGAGGGAACATCATAATGCAGAAGACAGAGGAGGCTATGGTAGACATAGCATACATATAAATCCATCCGAGGAGTATGTTGTAATCCAAGTGAGCATCCAAGACTTCAATGTCTATGTGGACCATCTTTCCGGCTAAATAGACCGAGAAGTTTTGGTAGAGACCGACAAGAGTCGAGGGACGGCCGTCGTATGCTCTAAGCGTGATGACTGAGGGTTTTAGTTTGGGAGAACCTAACTTCTGCCAAACATTTTTTGACATGATGCATGTGGATGCACCCTCGTCTATGACACATCAATGGATAGTGATATTCTACATCGACAATAATATCTGGAAGGTGACCATGGAAGGAAGCCGAGGGGTCCCTTTGTCTAAGTCAAAAGCCATCAGGCATGTATTGGTAGGGTTGATAGCGCCTAATGCGGAAAGTAGGGCTTTCCATTGTTTTGGGCATGACTGCAAAACTTCCAAAGCTGACATGGCTGTGGGAGATTGTGTTAAATCATCCACGATGCTATAATTATGGCCCGCTTTGGAGTAGTTTCTTGCTTGCCTATTAGGTCCCTTTGCCATCTTTGGCAATGGTTCTATAATCATCTTTGAAATGGTCAAAGGTGCATTTGGCACACTAGTACTTGCCCCTAACGTGTTGGTGTCTGGTGGGGTGTCGTAGTTGTGATTCCATGTTTGGAAAAACATCTCTTCTCTAGTCATGTAGATTTCATGGCTGCTTTTCCTGGAATATTGTATATTTTGCGGGTGAGTGCTTACCGTCCCTTGGTTGGGGAAAGGTTCTTGCATCATGGCTAGTTGCTGGGAAGATATTCCTTGTTCTCGGTTACTTTGTAGCTTCTTTAGCTCAGAGAGATCGGGAGAGTAGTGAGTATAGTGCCCGTACTCACCACATATCGAACAGGAATGGTTTGTTTGAGGAGGTGGTCTTTTTCTCGACCATTGGGCATTGCTTGGCTCCTGGATCTAATTCTAGTTGGAGTTTCCTCCAACCTGGGATCGTAGGGGGCACTGCTCATTGCTGCCCCCTATCCAGGGTTCCCTTTTGGCTTGTTTTTGGATTTTTTCACTACCACGATAGGAGGGTAGTTCTCCTGGTTATATTGGTGTGGTTGGTTTTGGGATGGCTGCACAAAGTTCACCTGTGCATTGTTTTGCATAGGTGGGTCGTGTGCTGGGGATTGAGCATAATGCGGTCCTGGGTTTGCACCTAACTATTGAAGGAGAGTTCTTCTGTCAGTTTTTATTTCTGTGTACTAATTCCCCTGAGCCAGAGGATAAGGTCCTCCCTGATGATACACTTGCGCCCTATTAGTCAAATTTTGCTGAGGTATATGATGACTATGAAAACCAGGTTGAGGCATATTCTGGGTACAACTATATGTGTACCCAGAGTTTTGATTGTTGTTGCCTAGGATACTCTGGGTCATTGACCCAATTAGCCCGTCTGCAGAGTTTGATGCGCCTGAAACTTATTGATAAGTTTGCAGGTGTGGGGCGTTGGGCAGGATGTTATAAATGTATCCTGACTACATATAAATCAGCTCAAGCTTCTGGGCTTTGTTGATTGCGTCCTCTTCGGATGTGGGATTCTGCTGCACCACATCCTTTGAAATCTCTATAGTAAGAGTTTTCAAGAAAAAATCTAAGACAACCCGGTCGTCGAGTTTAGCTTTACATAAACTACGACACCACCTCCATTCATGAATATGGTCCAAGATGTGGATGGCAGGGGTTTGTATGAAATGAGTCAGTAATTCCATTCCGGAATCATGGTCAATGGGTAACTAAAAATATCTTAGGAACTCGGTAGAGAGGGCACTAAAGGTTTCATGTGAAGCTGAGGATTGCTCCACATACAATTTCACTGCTGCTCCTGTGACAGTGCATTGAAATAATCTCATTCGAATAGTGTCGTCAATGATACTATTCGATGAGCACCATAGGTGAAAGGTCATGACATGATTACCTGGATCTTCCACTTGCTTGCCTTTGAAATTTGGTATATCTAAAGGGAGCTTCGTGGGCATGAGAGGCCATGTAGGATCGTGTGCAATGGGGTCATTTGTTAGCTTGGTTAAATCGGGCAGATTCAACGAAGCTAGGAAAGGTGACTAGGAGCTTGACACCATTGCAATATGTGAAGACACAAAGTTTTGGTTAGAACGAGGGTTAGTATGTGACGTACCCTGCTGTGTATTCAACTGGATTCCCATATGGGATGCACTCCTCTGCCCCCCAGGGGTTGTGGGAGGAATGGTATGTGGTGTGGTGTTGGGAGACCGACTAGGGTTCCCAACTACGACTTCCCCCAATAAAGGACGAACCAATGATGGTGCCAGTGTTTCGTCTTTGACGCCTAAATGGCGAAAGACCTGGAACCCCTCCCGGTAATGGGGGGAGGTCCAAAATATTCCTCGATCGATGAGGTTCCGTTGAGACCTATCATGTGTCACCCAGATTTTGGAAAAATTTGAGAGGATAGAGTCTATGATAATAAAAAAACGTCTTGTCACATACATAAAACAAAGCAAAAAAAAAATAGATTTCCCTTTAAATTAATCTATCTTATCAAGAAATCAAAAAGTTGTTTTTGTTCATTTGCATATGATACTCAAAATCATAGAAGACTTATCCATCCTCACACACTCTAAAGTAACTAGGCCTTGAGAATATTTTTTGCGAGTGCTGGCACAACATCCCGTAAGAGTTGGCGACTCCCCTAGTCAGCCGAAGAGAATCCACCAAGGTAAGGGTAGAGGTTCTGGCACTTGCATGCACCGTCACCTATCAGGTAAAGGTTGCCCTAGTACTTTGGCCACTAAGAACCATCGTCCCACATGAGTGTTCGATTCTTGGGCTTCTTGGTAGTCAGCTAACAGTACTGAGTATCAGCTGGATCAGGTAGCCCCAACTGATACCGCACGCACTGCGCTTAAGCCTAACCCCCTCTGAAACGGGTCTCTGCCATGCTCAAGTTTTCTCTGCCATGGGATGATAGGTGGATTTGAAGCTCCCTAAATACACAAATTCTATGTGTTAATATGAAGTATGATCAAGGCGGCTTATTGGATGCCTACCCCCTTGATCCTAACTTAAGCTATAAATTCTTTTGTGGCCCTTACAGCGAGAATTTAGTGAGTTTGGTTAAGTTAGTTTTAGGTTTCTTTGCTTCACTTAGTGGGTGAGTGCATGTGAGCATAAGGTGGACGAGCACATAGTTTGAACATGTGGATATTGTTTATCCTTTAAAAAATCCCCTATTTAAACTATGTTGTATTGTTCCTGGCTCAAATGGAAAACATGTGCGGATAATGGGCCACTTCCAAATTTTCCAAGTTAATCTATGTGACTAACTATAGGGATATGGTGAATTGTGAATATGGAGCGTTCATATGCTTACCTAGGATGACCGGAGGGTGCAAAGGTATCAGATATTGCTTTCTCTTTATAAACAATTCAATCCTAGTCCTACAATTCCTAGTGGAAAAATTGAACTAAACTAAAAACTCTTACACTAGAACAAAGAAAAATAGCTATGCATGTGTGGTCTTGAGCCACTTACTTGGACTAGTTATGTAGGTGTGAGTACCAAAATTTTCAAAGCATAAATTTTTTGGAATGCAAGTTAATTTGCCCCCTACTTAAACTATCTGAATATTTTGCAAAAATCAACTTGAAGTAAAACTGACACTAAGCCCACAAAAAGCAGCTAAAAGTGAGTTCTAAAAAGTTGCAGGGTACCACAACCAGTGCTGGAAGATGCACTAGGGGCTTCCAAGCACCTTACAAGTAGAAAAAGACAAAATTTAGGGAGAAATTTCTCATTCTGTAAATTGCGTGGAAAAGGCTGAGACAAGTGCGCTTTCTGTGCGCGGATCAACACTAAACGCATGCCCTGCATGTCTGTGAGGAAGAAACGCGCGCAAATTCCTACAAGTAAAAATTTTGGGAGCTGCTCTTCTTCAGTCTATCACTCAAGGTCAATTTAGGGACTGCAAGAGAGATCAGAGGACTATCAGCTCCACTCCACAGCATAGATAGAGGTCTCCTACAAAAGAAGGCACAACCATATAAACTTGTTAATAAAACATTAGTGGAGTCACCAATGCTGTTGTGGTGTGTTTGGTGCACGTATGTACGAAATCACACCAGTTTAAGGGGTGTGGTTTACCCCTTTAAACTATTGGTAATAGGCAGAAAGAAGTGGAGTAAATGAGCATACTACATATAAAAAGAAGCATGCAAATATAATCTAAAAACTAAACTAAAATTGTTGGGCCAGAATTTTTAATTATGGATAAATCACGGTTCCCTAGACAGGTGCTAGTCTAGAACAACAGGTGAAAGACTATACGACTATTTTTTCTAACTCAGAATAGATACACAAAGAGGATTGGAGGTTTACTTGATCAGTCGCTTCCAAATGGCTCCTTTTGTCGCTTCTATTGCAGCTTCAAATTCAAGAGGTTTTTGGGCTGAATGCTTCCTACAAGAAAAAACACTGAAACAATAGAATATGCAATAATATAGATATCTATTCAAGCTAGTTAGCTAAATCAGTAAAGCATAAACCATATACATCAACCAAGATCTTGCAATATGGAAAATCAATGCCAATACAGATGCATATAGGGAAAAATAAGTAGTACTCTTTATTGATTATAGAAGGAGAGGTTACAACCTAGTGACTGATTTGAAGTGACCTTCCAGCAATGTTCCCAAGCCTCATCATAGTATAAATCTCTCCAACAGCAGCTATACAAATCTAGCTCTCAATTGAAAATCCTCTAGCATTTCTCTACTCAAATTCTTCCTCTTCAAGAACTTAGATCTGTGCTCAATTTATAGATGAACTGTAGGTTGTTTAGAAATCAATGAATTTCCAATAATAGGAAAGACATGTTTCCAGTCATGTAGATGTCAAATGGACACTTGGATCCGAAGCTTGACACATGTGAACTCTTCTAGAAGGCACTGGACAAGTGGAGATTCCAGAACAATGAGAATTTCGCTCCCAATGTGACCAATGCACCTGTGAATGTCAGAAAATGTTATGTAGAGCAGCCTTGCATGGGGATACCTGCATATGCAATGCACTTAGGCCCCTTATATCCTGCATTGGTGAGCTCTCATATGCTATATAATAAGCTTCAAACCTTGGAAACCTTTGCTTGATGAAAGTCTTGCTTGATTTTTTCTTGTTTCTTGTCTCAGGGCATGTAGCAAATGAAATGATAGGGAATGATATACCCTTGATCATTGGTCCTAGAGATGATTCCAAGTTAAACAGGTCATTGGGAATGGTGCCCAAATTTACCTATAACAATTGCCCGCTAAAGCATGAGATCAAAATAATAAAAACATTTGATTGAGATGATTTACACTGTGATGAGTCTGGAAATGAAGTGGAGTGGTCACCTGCATCAATCTTACAATACATTACATCACAATATACCTCTTTGATCATAATTGCTGAAGGTAGGCATTCCCATGTTCAGCACATAAACAATCTAATAACGTGTACATAATTCAGAAAGTCATCTTCTTGGAATGTTGCCTAGATGCAGACATGCCTACAGATATAGGCCCATGTTTGGATGGAAATTTGTATGTAAGGTCACCGTACAGATGATGTGTACAAAAATCTTGAAATTGCAGCCTGGATGGATGAAACTAGATCTGGGGTCTTCTTATCTCATTCACTCGATCATTTGGGTACAAGTCTAGCCATGCGAATATATGATTTGTAGTCGAACATGGAAAGACATCATTTGATTACCAGCCAATGATGTGAGCTGTTAACAAACACATGAGAACCACCATTAATGTCAATGGCCCTCAAGGTACTGTAGTACATTTCGTAAGCAGTGAATAGATAATTTGATATCGAACGCCAGACAAAAACGTTCGGTCAAAGGTCCAGAAGTGAGGATCTTGTCGATGCTGTAACAAGCCTCATGGTACTAGAATCTGATGTTTCTAAGTGAACTTCCTTGATATTGATTTTTTGTCGACAGGAAGTCACCTTATTACAAAACAAGAGTTATTGATTTCGGAGACAAGGGTTTGACTTGATATAGCAATTTTCAGGGATGATGGTCATGAAAATGAGGGTTTACGAGTATTGCAGAAGGATGAGTTTTAAATCACTAGATGACTTCTCTTGAACATATCGGCGACAATGTGATGAGTTGGTAGCATTGACCCAAAACTAAAGTGAAGGTATGATGAACCATAGGTGTGAATGAACCGTCAAGATGATTACCCAACCCAAACAGTCATGGACATGGAGTGAAAGAAGTGTCATGTTCAAGAGCGACTTGCTACCAAAAAGAAACTTTGCTTACTTTTCCCAACTTTTCCCTAGTCATTTTTCGACCAGTACCTCTTTATTTTTTAACAAGTTTGAGGAGGATAACATTTTCTTGATCTATAATTCAACCCTTTGGGCGAATAAAGTATCGCTATTTAATAATTTAATGAGTCTAGAGATGAATGAAACTCGTTTCTTTCCACGATCGACAAGCCCGTCACTATTTTATGTTTTAACGAGCTTAACGATAGTGATAGTCCAGTCCTTTTTCATATTTAGAGAGTTTGAAAAAGAGGATGAAAGAAAAATCCATAAGTACTTTTTCGTAAATTTGTCTCTCAGACCCGAAAAAGTGTAAAATAATATCTCAGAGAACCTCTTTGGTCATGTTTAACCAAGGTATTTCTTTTTTGTATATAATATATCTCAGTCCGGAAAAGGGTTAAACTTATACTGAGTAGATATCAATTCATTTACTTTAACGAGCTCGAAAAGGCAAGTGCTTGGCAATCCTTTCACATTATCGGAGTCTAAAAAGAGCTAAAAGAAGACTCCAAGGGTTCCTTTTTCATTGTTATCGAAGCTCGAAAAAGAGATAAAAGTGCACTTCAAATCCTTTTTTGTTTTTATCAAAGCTCGAAAAATAAGGAGGAAAAGTATGCTTTATTGTCAAGTCATTCTTTGAATAAATCTGCACAACTAATCTGTTCATTAGTTGTATGTCCTGTTTCAGAGAAACATCAAATAGATTAAAAATACTTGTTTCATGATAAAAACATAATAAAACCATAATCATAGCAATAAATTTAACTTGCAAACAATTAAATGACTATAAAAAATAGTTTCGCTATTCATTTTTACCATTTCATAGTTACCATTAGCATTTTGGAGCCCTGAACTTGATTTTTCCCCCGAACTTCAGTCGTCGATTGCGGTCATTTCTGTGGATGGATTTCATAACCATTTGATCCAAGTTAGTACCATGAACCTCCTCTTCCCTTTGGTATTCATTTCATTTCCATTCTCTGCAAATTTTTAGGCTTTTAAGGCCCCTAGGGTAAATTCTACCCAAAATGAGGGCAACGCACCCCTGAATGTCGAAACCTGTGTTGCATAATAGGTACGGTGAAGGATACCTGCATATGCAATGCACTGTCTCAGCCCAGGGAGTGCGTTGGGCACAGTTCAAGTTTTTGGTTTTCTTGTTGTGCCCAAAATTTGGCTAGTTTTTTGCAATGAATGGAATCTAATGGATCTGATGGTTGTATTTCAAGTTTCCATTGGATTAAAATCACGATTACATGGAGGGAAAGAGAACATGAAGAATAAGATATGGTTGCCTTGAATGATCCTGGTATTGTAAGAGCCCTAAGAGATTGTGGACTTCTTAAGTACTTCAAATTGTCAGGAATGAGGCAACAAATAGAACTCTTTGAGTTCTTAGATCGAGCATGGGATCCGGAGATAGAGGCATTTCACATTAAAAATCAAGTGGTTCCCATAACAGTTGAGGACGTGTAATTTTCTGACATGTTTGTCGAGGAGAGGTTTGCCCATTTCTCTCACAGGGTATATCGTTGGAGGAGAGAGAGTGAGGGATTATGTTATGCAGTATTTCTATCCAGGGGTAAAACCTAGCACAGATGGAAAAATCGACATCTAGGATGTCAGAGATTTTCCTTTGAGAACCATCCTTTTCATGATCGCTAAACTTGCTGGCACCGTTACACTACATGTAGCGAACAGATCATATATGCAGTATGTGCTAGAGTGTTTAAAGCCAATAGTCTTCAACTGGTCTAAAGTTGTTCTATCTCAGATAAAGGAACAACTGAACAAGGCAAAGGGAGGAAGGAAGAATAATTTCAGTTATGGTTCAATCCTTATCTCCTTCGCTTTGGAACATATTCCACTGATGCAGCCACAACATGTAACACTGGATATATCTAGTTCTAGATATCCTCGAATCCAGAGATGGGTAGAACTCATGGGTCGGCATGCAGGTCAATCGACCGTTGTTTTCTCTACTGCATTCCTCGCCTGGTTCCAATGGCAGATCGTCGCCATCGATGAGTATGCATACACAGGCATTGACTTCCGAGGAGATCCAAATTTAGTATTACCAGAAGGCGCTCAGTGGGGTGCAATGGGTAAGAATGTTTTGACCAAGTTTTTTTATTTTTCTAAGGTTTATACAATGTTTTTGTGTTTTTATTTCTTTCCAAGACTAAACTAAATGTTTTATGTAATTCAGATTTCGGTCGTGTTCAACCAGTAGAGGAAACAGAGCGCGAAGCAGATGCACCATCAGAGAGGGCTATTGGGAGAGCAGTCCTTCAGGACCTTGATATGGCTGAGACTCTAGCTGAGCTTTAGCAGCACATAAAGGGTTTGACCTTTGGAATTTTGAATTGTTGGGTCAAAGAGTTACCCATGCGACTGCAGCGACACACTAATGGGGTTCCTAATCATTGGATGCAGTTGCTCCATAGGATTGCTAGATCCATAGCATGTTACCATGAGCACCACTAGTTTACTTGTGGCATTTTGCATACATTTTGAGGTCAAATGACCAATGTGTCTTGGGCACAAATTTTGTAAAAACCTATAACTATCTATCTATATGATTTCAGAGTTTTTCCTATGTTTATTGTGCAATCCTATTCAATGATCTGAATGTTTGTCTTTACATATGTCACAAATATCTATCTAAAACCTGAGTAGCTAATGAATCAGTCAATGCATTCAAATTTCTGGAAATATATTGATATTGAATTAAATCAAAATATCTTTTCAAAATCCGAACTCTTAGGAACAATCTAAGAAGTGTTGGATTTCTAACAGTATAAACACTAGTAAGTTGTAATACCACAACTTGTGAGTCTAACCTTATGATTATACGGTTAATACCAAATGAAATGGCATCAAAGAGAAGTTCGATCAATGCACTATACTTAGTGATATTGTTTGTCAATCTACCAATACAAATCCCTTGAAAACTCACTAACTTGTCGTTCAGAGCGAAAATGGCCCACGCTGTAGAGGATAGATTCTGCGTATTATGACTACCACCATTAGCATATCCAACAAATGTTTCTAAAGATTCAGACATCTGTGATAAAATTGTAAAGAGGATTACTAACGTCAAGAAAACTCTAAAAACAAATTAAGATAGTGAATTCAAATCAACAGCATATATACAATATAATACAAAAAATTACTACGCTCATGATTAAGCATAGTAACATTTCAAATAAAACCCATTTCTAGGCTGCGCCAATGGAATTCCATCATAATCAACTAACTCGTAGGCACCCTTAGCAAGAAATCTTTTGAAAATATAGTGGCCATGCCACAATGGCTCAAATTTCCCTGTACCTATTACATCAGCTTCTTGATCGTAAAGAAGGACCAAGTCGCCCTCTGAGTAGATGCGAGGCTGGACATTTTTGTCACATTGCACCTTTATATGTCTCTTATGCACTTCATTGGCCAATTGGGCTTCACGACATGTTTCATCAAGATGGATGAGGTTAGGGAGATGCGCTTCTTCTTCTAAGGTGTCAGGTAACAAGTCTATCACGAGTTTTAACGATGATATTTTGCATTGGATTGGTAATATAGCTTCCAAAACATACACCAATTGAAAAGGAGTACATTCGGTTGTGTTTCTCACTGAAGTTCGATACGCCCACAAGGTGGAGTACATTATAAAATTCCAGTTCCTTTTACGGAATCCTATCATTCGTTGAAGCATTCGTTTAAGAATTTTGTTAAGAACCTCAACTTGTCCATTTGATTGTGGATAATAAGGAGTAGAATTAACATGTGACAATCCTAACTTAGCAGTCAATTTAGACATCATTTGGTTGCGAAAATGCTTCCCATGATCTGTAACTATGGCATGTGGGACCCCAAACCGTGCAATAATGTGGTTGAAGAAAAAAAATGCAGTTGTTTGTCCTGTGTTGTTGAATGTAGGCATCGCTTCGGCCCATTCGGTAAAATAGTCGACTGTGACAATAATATAACCATGCCCCCCTGATGAAGGAGGGTTACAGGTCATGAATTCAATACCCCATTTCGTAAATGGTCCAGCAGAGACAACAGGATGCATTGGCGCTAGCGGTTGCAGATTTTACGATAAAAAATCTGGCATGGATGACAGCTTCCGACTATAAGGATGCAATCTTGAAAAATAGTAGGCCAAAAGTAATCAGCGCAGAGTATCTTCTACGCGGTAGCGTATCCAGATAAGTGTCCACCACAGGCCCTAGCATGACAATAATTTAACACTTTTTTGGCCTCCTCATGAGTGAGGCACCTCCTTAAAATTGTATCGACACCACGACGATAAAGTGTATCACCGACGATTAGATAATATTTGGATTGGTATCGAATATGTCGATGTTCAGAGCGAGAGGTATTAGGTCGAAAAGTTTGGTTTTGGAGATAAATGATGAAATCCCCATACCAAGTATCAAACAATCCGATCAGAAACAGAGACTCGACAGGAATTGATGGTTCCGACGTAGTTGCAGTGCCATCAGAGGGAAGGTAACAGAGAAGCTAAGCCAAAACTAAAGACTTATTTGACTTGGATTTGATGAATTCCAAATCAAATTCCTGCAAAATGACAATCCATTTTGAATATTTCTCCCCCAGCAATTGATGTGATAAGATATAAGTCGTGGGGTTGCAATCTGAAACTACAGTTGTTTTTCAAAGCAGGATATAATGGCGAAATCTTTAGATAGCTTGAATGGCTACCAAGGCAAGCTTTTCCACGTATGAGTACTTAACTTCCATATCATTGAGATTACGACTCAAATAATAGATCGAATGTTCAATTCCATCTTCTACTTTGACCAAAACCATAGTGATGGTCGTTTCAACCGCGGTGATATATAGGAAATAATCATTTTGATAATTAGGAGGATACATTAATGACCCTCATACAAGAGTGTCCTTGAAAGCATCAAAAAAATCTTGCGCAACTTGGTCCCAATGGAAGGGAACCCCCTTTTTCAATAATTGAATAAATCCCTTAGCCATTTCAGCGTAGTTTGGAATGAACCTTCTCAGGAAGTTAGTCTTTCCTTGAAGTTTTTGTATCTGAAGTAAATTTGATGGTGCAGGAAAATAAAGAATGGCCTTTACCTTCAGTGGATGTATTCTAATTCCTTCTTTCGAGACTACGAATCTGAGCAATAGACCAGAACCAACACAAAACAAACATTTATGTGGATTGAGGCATATTTTGTAGTGTCAGCAGTGTAAGAAAATGGCCCTTAAATGCATCAGGTGATCAGTCTGATTTGATGACTGCACTGGTAAATCGTCTAGATATGGTTAAACAATGTGCTTGATGTTGTTGAAAGCATAATTCACTGCTCTCTGAAAAGTTTCCTTAGGGTTCTTTAAACCAAACGAAAGTTTCCTATATGCGAATGTGCCCCAGGGACAGATGAATGTTGTCTTATGTTGGTCAACTGGGCAGATATTGATTTAATTATAGCCAAAAAATCCATCCATGAACGAGAATATTTCTCATCCAGCAAAATTATCAATAATCTGGTCCATAAAGGGAGTAGGATAGTTGTCTTTTGGACAAGCATGATTAACATCCCAATAATCGACACACACTCTAATGGTTCCTTGTTTTTTCATGACAGGAACGATATTGGAAACCCACTCAGTTAGTGGAATAGGGTAAATGAAACCAACATGCAAAAGTTTTTCAACTTCTACTTTGATGGTAGCGGCTTTCTTCGGATGAACAGGACAAAGCCATTGATGCACCAGTTTGACATCAAGATACATATTAATAGTGTGTTCAACTATACTAATATCTATGCTTGGAATTTCCTCGTACGACCAAGAAAATACGTCATGAAATTCATGAAATAAAGAGTGATATGAATCAAGTTTTGATGGAGAACAAGATACACCGACATGAATATTTTCTACAATGCCCAGTTTGGTCAAATTATCAATAGAAATTGTTTCTTTGATATTCGATAAATTTCGCTTAGAATCTGTTACATTAATAGGTAAAGAATTCGAAAAGAAAGTTTTGATGGATGGGTGATATAGTTCACTAAGATTGTTTTCTTCATAATTAGGAAGATGGGAACGATGATGATAATCTTCCCATGGTTCTCCTTTCGACATCATAGCTTCCAAAATATTTTCATCTGTCAAAAAATTTGAGGAAAATGGATCAGATGGAGTACCAAAATCTAAGGAACGATCAACCCAAACACTCGGTGACACTGATTTCGGTTTTGCGGCCCAAGCCAAATAGATTGATTGCTATGCCAGATCAATAGGGCTAGGCGGTAAAAATTCATCCAACGTAGAAATATCAGAATCACCCGTACTCTCCCTTAAGCCAGATAGAGTGGAAGATATCATGTAGTAGGTCTCTATACTTGCAATATCTGCCGACGTTGCGGGTGGCAGTAATGCAAAGGTTCCCATAAGAGTGGAATCCTTTAAGAGTCCTACACCAATGTTCTGAATTTCTAGTTGGGTTAAGTGAACAAACGGAACGCTTCCAGTTACCTGTGAAGTGGAGGCAAAAAAGGATAATTGATTAATGACTGTGATTGTACCTTTATGTGGAAAGGTAATCATTCTAATGTATGTAGAAACAATTTCAGTATTTCATATACCCATGGTCTTCCAAGTAAAATATTGTAGTCAAGGGGTCCGTCAAAAACCTCGACATCGATATTCACTATTTTCCCCGTAGTTCAACATGCAGGTTATTGATAATACCACAAGGTTTATATGTTCTTCCATCAAAAGCCTTCAATGTGGTTGATGATTGTGATAATCGCGGCGAGCCAAGTGACTTCCAACAGTTTAGAGGCATAATGCACGTAGATTCTCCCTCATCAATAATAGTGCGATGAACAAGGTGATTGAGAACATTTACTTGTACGGAGAATGCCAATTCTGCTAGTAGCTACGGTACATATCCCGTATGATTAAAGACGACAAGATTAGAATCAATCGGATCAATTCCACCAATGGCCGACAATAAAGCCTGCTTCTAGGAGGGAAAATTTTTTAATACCTCAAGAACAGACATAGTTGAAGGGGATTGAGCCAAATCTTCAACTATATTATAATTTTGTGCAGCTCTTGCTTAAGGATTATATGTCGATTTATGAATTACTCCTTTTGGTGGCTTAATTTTCAATTCAAGAATAACATTAGGTGGTACTTATTCAGTGGATGGATTCATTATCGAGGTAGGAGGTTGATCAGTGGCTAGACTACCATAGTATTTATTACGCGTTGACACAAAAATATCTTGTGAAGGTTTTGTGGTGGATAACATTAATACTTGGGAACTAGAAGCTGGATCCGTAGCAACCAAATTAGTCTCTAGATTTGGAAATGGGTCTGTCAACACAGCTGATGCATGGGAAGTATTGATGATTTTTGAGACTTCAGCATGGTGAGGACAATCCCTAACAAATTGTTCCTTGTTACAGATTATGCATGGATAATGAGGTTTCCGTGGTTCAGGCGGTTGATCAAATGATCTTTCCTATGGGTTAGAAGTTTGCTTTTTCTTTGATATCCCCTTTTTCTTACTTCCTGGTTGCTTGTCTCTTTTGCCTTTGTAAAATGACACTGCATTAATTTTGGAAGTAGGAGTAGGATCAGATGCAGTAGCATGGTGTGCGTTTGCAGTGCCTATCAAGCCGTCTCTGGCATGAGATTCCTTTATTTGCGGAGGAAAATTGAAATTAGATTGTGGTGCATTAGGAATTTTTTCATAAAGCGTGCCAAACTGAGTGTAAATCAAGTCCAAATATTGGGCACGAGCGATAACTTTCTCTTATGTGACGATGCCACCCTTAGCCACATCCTCAGTTATAGATGGTAACAGGGACTTAATGAACCATTTAGAAAGGAGTTGATCTGGCACAAATGTCTTAACCATTCGTTGACGGCGATGCCACTCATGAATATGATCAGAAATGTGAGTAGCATTGGTCTGTTTGAAGTTGTTTAAGAGTTTCGTTCCAGTTTTGTATCTGATCGATAACTGGAAATGGGTCAAAAAGACAGTAGCTAGGGTAGTGAAATTGTCAAAAGAAGCTCTAGGTAACTCAATATACCATTTAGCAGCCAGACCTATAAGTATACGCTGGAAAAGACGTAGTCGAACAGAATCATCACTCAGGGAATTTGATGAACACCATAAATGATAAGTCATGACATGAGTCGACAAATGTTCTCCAGGATTTCCATTGAATTTAGGAATATCAGAGGGTAATTTATGAGGTATCACTGGCCACCAAGGAGCATAATTTATAGGATCATTGGTTAACCGGTTTAAATCTGGTAATTCTAAGGTTGCAACAAAAGGCAATTGTCTATTAAGGTCAGGTTGAGCATAGCCAGGGTAAGATGGAATTGCTTGAGCAACAGGCCTTTGAGCACCAGCATACGGAATCTATTGTTGGTAACCCAGATAGGGGTTGTTTTGCATAGCAAATGCTTGAGGATTCTGTTGACCAAAACCTGGATATGATACTTGTTGAAATGAAGTTTGAGGCATTTGCACCTGTGGCTACCAAGGGGTTTGTCCACCAATGTTATAACCCAAATTAGTATAACTTGGATTCGGTTGATATGTATAACCAAGTTGCATTTGTGACATCCCATAAAATGGTACACCAACTTGTGAATAAATGATGCCTGATATAGGTGGTTGTAAATTAACCAAAGGATTTGGATTCTGTGGACCCAAAATTTGATGATATTGAGTCGAAGAACCCGCTTAATAAGGTTGATGTACAATATTTTGATTCTATAATAGGGGTATAGATGTATTAACAAGTGGTAATGAAGTGGGTGTAACAGGTTGAACCGATTGGTACGATTGTACAACCGTTTGTGGTTGGATAGGCAGAGTGGGCTGCCATTGACAAACGTTCATGTCAACATTAGTTTGACCAAAAAGTGATAGAGTACTGTCATATTGGGTGACCAAATGTTGCCTCCTAGCATAAGGAGGATAATAAGATGGAAAATATTGTTCCCCAAATGTTGGGAGTCCAGTTGATATGGTATTTAAAGGAATTGACCCAAAAGGACCGACTTTATATTGCCCTGATGATGTATGTAATGAATCAAGTTGTTTAGTACTAACTATAGAAATACCAGTTAAAATACCATATGATGACATTGGTAAATACCATGTTCGTGAAGATGCACGAGAGAAAGTGACAGATAATGATTTGTAATCTGTTGGGACCGAAGGGCCACCGTGGAAATATGACTCTGGTCAGATTGTGAGCATCGATGGAGTAGAAAGGGTAGGAGGTGACATAATTGGAACAACAGACTCAACCGAAGATGTTGGTTCATACATGGTTGTTTGATCAAATGTATACCCTTGAAAATCGACGGGAGATTGAATGGGAACAGGATCAACAAAAGCAGATGGAAACGATTGAGGAAAAGATTGGTACAGGTAAAGGTCCTCCCCAAAATGGGTTAGAGTTAAAGGTGTATCGTCTTGTGGGATTTATTCAATAGCAATTAAACTAGGTGGAAGAACTTCACCGTCAGGCCCAAAATATATTTCAGACAATTGACTGTGTGATATAGGAGTTTCAATGGCTACAGAAGTTTGTGGGATGACCAAGGTAGGAACAACTTTCGGTTGTTCGACTTCAGGATTCAGATGTTCTGGCAAAGAAGAGATAGGATCTGGATCAATTGTGATTGAACAATGTCAGGTCCAGGAGGTATGGTATCACTGATTGGATGGGTCATGACCACAGGTAGCTGTGAAGACTCCGTTTCGACAACAGTAGACAAACCGGGATGTGTAGAAACAAATTAAGCTAACTCTGGATTATTGGAAAATGATGTTTCATCAGAGGTACAAATTATACTTGATTCAACAGATCGTGATCACCATCGCCTACCAGAAGTAACTTCTGGCGGTAAAGGTGGTTTTAAAGCTAATCTACGCGAACGATGGGGAATAGGATTTTGTTCTTCCACGATTACTAATTTATTTTAACCAAAAAAAAAAAAAAACAAAAAGAGGGGAATGCTAGGCAAAAAGGTTTATCAAGAAATTATGAACTACAAAATACCTCCTAGAGAACCAAGAAGTACGGGCAGGCAATCTCCCTGAATGTTGTGTTCGGTGTATCACAATTTCAAGGCAGCTGACTTGGTTCACTATGGATGGATAACACCTAAAATTTGTCCTCCCAAATATACCCGAAGGTGAATGGAGGCCCAAATCTGTATTAGCGCTCTCTGATGCGAAACCACACAGTGAGAGCACTCCTTTATACTTATCGTACTGTAACACTGCCCAATATACCTGAAAGTACGTGGACGAGCTACGATATAATTACGTACGTGGAGTGAAGTATCACACTTGGAATGTATCGTAGACAAGTTAATGACAGCTTCTATGTTTTACGACGCTAGAACACGTCTCTAGCCTAGACCTTATAAATGTTATCGTTATGGTTCCAATGTTTTGTTAGGTAAATTGAGATTAATTTTATGTTGATCTTGCTTCAATTTTCCTTTCAAAGGTTCACTGCAATGATGTGTATGAAATTCCTAAAATGCAAGCTAAGAATGATAAACAATCTTTCACTTTCAACTTTTTCAATGAAAAACCTAGCTACTAAGGGAAGAGAGCAAATAATTTGTGAGAAAATAAATCAATGAACAACACAAATCAATGAGCACAAAATAAATGCAGATTTCCTAATGTTCCTTTTGCAAAACACACAATATTCTACATGCAAATGCAATTTTTTTTTTATTTTTTTTTTTTTATATTTTTATTTATTTTTTTTTTTATATTTTTTTTTTATTTTTTTTTTCAGTTTCTTTAATGTTGTGAATGTAGAAAAGAAACTAAGTGCACTAAATCAACAATTCAAATGCTTTTTACTTTCGAGAAACAAAGAATACAAACAACAATTTCTCTTTTGAAGGAAAAACGAGGACTTCAACAACAATTTCTCCTATCAAGGAAATGAAGATTTTACGACAATTTCCTATTTCGAAAGCAAATGATTCTTAATGTGACCATAAAAAGTACTTTGAAATCAAATTGTCAATGATAAAGAAAAACATTTTAAACAAACATTGAACAAATTTTCAGTCAAAGGAGGAAGAAGTATATAGAGTCACTGGTCAATATGAGAAGAAAACTTTTCAAAACACAACAGAAAACAAACTGAAGCAAATTGCAAAGGAAAATTCAATGGAATTTGGGTGTTTTCAGGAGTCAACGCAGTCTCCAAAGGGAGATAGTGCTTTGCAACGTAGGCTAGGAAGGGAGACAGTGCTCTGCAAAGCACTGTGTCCTATCTAAGGGTGCGTTGGGCGCAGTATAGAAAGAAAAATACTACTGTTTAACTGACTGCCTTTGCTAATTTGGATTTGAAAAAATTTAATCTTGATGAGTAACAGCTACTAGGTGGATAAAAAAAGAAAATCAGAGGCTTAAACACCTAGAACTAAGAGAAATTCTCCCCAGTGGAGTTGTTAGCTTTTTGGGCCAGAATTGTGAATTACAGATAAATCACACTTCCCTAGACAGGTGCTAGTTTAGAACGACAGGTGAAAGACTATACGACTATTTTCCCTAACTTAGAATAGATACACAAAGAGGATTGGAGGCTTACTTGATCAGTCGCTTCCAAATGGATCCTTCTGTCGCTTACGGTTGCAGCTTCAAATTCAAGTGGTTTTTGGGTTGAATGCTTCCTACAAGAAAGAACATTGA
Source organism: Pinus albicaulis (assembly GCA_034641835.2). Classification (NCBI taxonomy): domain Eukaryota; kingdom Viridiplantae; phylum Streptophyta; class Pinopsida; order Pinales; family Pinaceae; genus Pinus; species Pinus albicaulis. The sequence continues at coordinate 147,486,006 of CM076578.1, read as the reverse complement.
AATAGCAGAAGATGCAATAATATAGATATCTATTCAAGCTAGTTAGCTAAATCAGTAAAGCATAAACCATATACATCAACCAAGATCTTGCAATATGGAAAATCAAAGCCAATACAGATGCATATAGGGAAAAATAAGCAGTACTCTTTATTGATGATAGAAGGAGAGGTTACAACCTAGTGATTGATTTGAAGTGAACTTCCAGCAACATTCCCAAGCCTCATCATAGTATAAATTTCTCCAGCAACAGCTATACAAATCTAGCTCTCAATTGAAAATCCTCCAACATTTCTCTACTCAAATTATTCCTTTTCAAGCACTTAGATCTGTGCTCAATTTATAGATGAATTGTAGGTTGTTTAGCAATCAATGAATTCCCAATAATAGGTAAGACATGTTTCCAGTCATGTAGATGTCAAATGGACACTTGGATCCAAAGCTTGACACATGTGAACTCTTCTATAAGGCACTAGCCAAGTGGAGATTCTAGAACAATGAGAATTTCACTTCCAATGTGACCAACACACCTGTGAATGTCGGGAAGTGCTTTGCAGAGCAGCCTTGCATGGGGATACCTGCATATGAAACGCACTTAGGCCCCTTAGAGCCTACGTTGGTGAGCTCTCATATGCTATATAATAAGCTTCAAACCTTGGAAACCTTTTCTTGATGAAAGTCTTGCTTGATTTGTTCTTGTTTCTTGTCTTAGGGCATGTAGCAACTAAAATTATAGGGAATGATAGAACCTTGATCATTGGTCCTGGAGATGATGCCTAGTTAACCAGGTCATTGGGAATGGTGCCCAAATTGACCTATAACAAAAACTAAACATAAATAAATAGAAGCTCTAAACGAGTCAAACGACACAATAATGCAAACGGTGACTATCGGCCCCTCTTATTGAGCGCTGGTAGTAAGGAGAAGAATACTTTACCCTCTTGCCAAAGGGCCCCTAGACAATGGTTCTAGGTCCCGATGCAAGGATGTGATTATTCCCAAGCTTGCCTCGGTGTAGTCTCCCTCTCTCTCTACTATGTGGAATGAGATTTTTGGATGGCCAACAAGTTAGTCCCCTCTGTCTGCAGCTCTGGGTCACACATTGCTGGTATTGTTTGGGAAATTCTAGCCATCATAACAATGTGATCACTAATTCTTCATCTCATGGTGGCTTTATATAGGGGATTTCAAATCCTCCTTCCCTCACTTGGTACATTGTGGATGGTGACCCAAGGGAGAGGTATGATGCCTTTGTGTGCTACAAATATTCCATTGTGTGCTCACATAGTGTCTAAGGAGGCATTGGTGGTTGTCCTTAGGTGGCTTCAAGTAAGGAGTAACTTTTCCTTTGCTTTATGTGGTCCGAGATAGTGAAATTTCGCCACTCTCAGGAATGCATGCTTATCGGGCCAAAAGGCGTGTAGAAGGTGCTATTCTCAAAGGATATCGCATGCAATCAAAATTTAAGACCAGTTCAAATTTGATTTTCCTTAAACCTTTGAGATTTTTAAATATTTTCTAGATCCTGTAATGTCTTCCAACCCTGTAAATCCTTTGGCTTGACATTAATTAATGTCATCTTCTGCCGTACGATTTTCCAGTTGTTATTCATCAGTAATTTTTTCCTTTGTAGATGACTAAAATGGTTATCCTAGATTTCTAGAAACAAAATTCATGAATATTGTGAGTTCTAGAAATATCACTGCCTTCATTACCCTTAGGATAAAAAATTTCACTATTTCATCATCCCATCATGTCAAGGTCAGCTCACTACTCCCAAAAGGCCCATCATGGGCTCATGCCACCAAATTTAACTATGTTTTGCCACCTCTAACCTTACCACTTTGTTTTGACTTGTCTAACCCCTCTACTTCCACCTTGGATTGCCAAGTAGCCTAACCTTTTCACCTATTCACCAAGTGCCTCAAGCATTGGTTGTCTCAAGCTACCTTTCCGGGCTCTTTAGATAAATCAAAATCATTAGTTTTTAGGTCTGCAAGGCATAAGGTTTGTCAAAAAATATGTTTTACACCTTAAGACCCCAAGACAAGTTTCAGCCAAAAGCCAAGTCCAAAGAGCCTCCCACTAGGCAACCTAGGGTTTCATGGTCATAGGATTGTTTTTGTGTTTAAATATTTTTTTTTCCAGTGCCAAGAGGCTCTAATCAAAGAGGAAAAAGGACAGCACATGATTGTCCAAATGGATTGGAAAATCCTTTAAGGAAGGCCTCCTTGGTCAAAGCACAACTTTTGCAAAAGATAGCTGCCCATCTTAAAAATTTATGCAGGAATGATTGAGATGGCTATCAGTAGAAAAATAGGTAAGGTAAGAGGCTAAATCATCACTAAGGACAACCATAGCAAGGGAGAGGCAGCAGGCCTATGTTCAAAGAGAATTAGGGTTTTGAGGACTGATTGGTAAAACAGTGTTGCTAAGCAAGGAGGCATAGGAGAAAATAATCCATATGATAGATCATATTAGCAAAGATAAATCCATACCAACTCATAAACATCATGCCTCCATCATTTTCCAAGAATTCATTCCAAGGGCCAATTCATTTGCCACACCTAGGGCCAGTTTTTCTTAAAAATATGTTTCTGACCCAAAAGAGATGAATTTGAAAAACGCGAGAGAGGTTTTTGTCCATAATAGGGCCAAGAAGATAAAACTCCTTTAGTGTTTACATAGGTATCATGTTTTGGGAGCAATGTCAAAAATACAGGTGTCACGGGAGAATTATTGCACTGCTGGAGTGACCTTGGGAAAATTAGGTTTTCTCACAGCTAGAGTGTCCAAATGACTTTTTGATGGACGAAAAGACAAATAGACTTGAAGAGCTTTCGAATGAGCTATCATGCAATCAATTTGGAGTTAAGGAAGGCCTCCAAAAGTTATCTGCACCAGCACTCTGCATTTCTGCGCCATCACTCAGTACCTTTTGACCAGTCTTGGGAAACTAACTTTTGATAGGGAAAATTAATTCCACTCAGGGGAAAATGGTGTATTTAGAAAGTAGACCGGTTACGCTTTCGAAAGAGCTATCACAGGCCCAAATCCTACATCAGGAAGGTCATCAAAACTTGGCTGCAAGTGGACCCATTTTTTGCTGAGGTGGTGCTATGCTCAGAAATGGGTGATGCACTTACAGACACTGGCGCTGCGCAAATAGGGTTTTCCACAGTGAATTTTTACACTGCACTGTGCATATAGAGGGTGGCATTGCGTTTATAGCCTTGCACTATGCTAATGCAGAATTTCCTCTAGAATTGCAACAAATTTTCCCAAAGGCTCAAGGACACCCTCAAATTTGCCTCCAAAGACCTCGAGGCAAGTGAAACTAGTAGGTGCCCTATTTTCTCCTCCTCTCAAGTGTATTTAGTCACTTTGTGGCTATGGAATGACTAAACCCTAGTTTTGCAAGCCCTAGGTCTTCAATGCATAATAAACCTCTTTTTTTGGTCTCCTTGAAAAATTAATTTTCATTTGAGGGAGAGTGAATTAGGGTAGTTACACTTCATGTTCCAAATAAGCCCTCTTTCAAATTCAAGCCCTCAGCCACATCATCAACTAAAATTTCCTTCCTCATCTCATCCTCCTCCCTCTAATCCTCTATCCCCTCCTGAAGTCAACCTCCCTTCCTCCGCTTCTCTTGATGCATCAAATGAAGAAGGAAGCGGCAATGAAGAATCAAATGAAGCTAGGGGTAAAGATGAAAATGAGCCAAACCCTAAAGAGGTTGAGGGTGATAATGAGTTGAGCCCACAAAAGGTAGATTACACAGAGATAGAGGATAATGAATATGAGGAAGAGGCAGATGATGAAGAAGAAGCAAGGGACATGGAAATGGACAAAGGTGACAAACAAGGCAGTAGATCAGATGACCATCCAGGCAGCCAAAACAATGACACTCATGATGAGGCACAAGGCAGCATGGATACGGGTGAAGTAAGTGACCAAGATGCAGAAGGTAATGAGGGAAGCACGAGTGAAGAAGAAAACATTCATGACAGTCATGACAATCATGAAAACATTGAAGACAGTAACCCCCACAGTGACAATGATGATGAGCAAAGTGAAGAAAAGGCTGAAGGTGACCATGAAAGGCATAGTGACAGTGAGAAAAGTGATGAGGGTGATAATGTAATATTCCTAATTAGCCCAAGCTAATAGGAATATTCAATTTTTATTTTATTTTCTTGTTCAAGAATAAAATTGTAAAGGAGGACAAATTAAACACCTTAAGCAGCAAAATAAATCAATGCCCACATGAACAAGGCTAAATCTGGGCTGCCTTAATAAAATTCCCTCAAGTGTGAAAAGGGATTGTGACAATTGACTAGGTCAACAGGACCAAATCTACAGCACTGTCCAGATACAATGAACCTAGAGGAACAACGTAGTTCTAGTTGGAGGGTCCAATTGTGAAAGGAGCTAAACATTTTGAGATGGTTTAGGGTTTGCAAGGCTTTCATCCTATAAATGAAAGAGGAGAGAATCATGAGAGGGTTGTTGAACATATTGTATTGAAAGGATTTGTTTTTTTAGACACTCTTCATCCTCTAGTTGTTTAGCTGAGAATTGTGTTGTTTAGCACAAGGATCTCTAGTTTAGGAATCCTCCTCTTTCCTTGAGAGGCCTCTTGGAAGAGTCTTACTATTCTTGGTCCAATATCAGGCATTTGGCCAAGCTTCTTCTTCCAACTACAATTCAGATCCTGTTGAGGGTTTTGTTTTCCTTGTGAGCAACAACAACTAGAAGATAGATCTGCTCAGATCTATGCATATCTAGCCTCTCTTTCCACTGGGAAAACATTCTATCCCATTGGAAAGAGTGTCCTAGACCATTGGAGCTCTGGATCCGTACCTTGGCATCAGGTCAAATTCTTCAACAAGCCTACAACATAGTTCTTTCCCCAGATCTGCGTTATTTTGCAAGAGAAGAGCTGCAGGGTGTTTAGCAACTATTTGGAGGAGAGATCTCTGGTGTGGAGTCTTCCTCTCACTATGGTGATCCATGGATTAGCCAAATAATCCATGTATGTTTTAGATCTATTTTATTCACTACTACATCTACTTTAGAAATTCTGAATAATTCTGCAGATCTGCTGCAGTAGATCTCAGATCTACTCTCTGTGCTTCATGTTTTGTTGAAAACCCCAAGGGGTATGTAAAATACAGACAGTCTATTGTACAGATCTGATATAGATCTAATATTTTGTACACAGATCTATCCTAGCTCTAAGTTGTAACCTACAACTATTTTTTACTCATAAAAATAACACTGTCATGGCTTTGCAGTGAAATACATTTGTTGCAGCACCTCTTTTAGAGGGGTTTTCTCCATAAAGTCTCTTTCTTTCTCCTGTACATTGATTGGGATTTACTGTAAATATGATTTATCATTGTATAAGTTATTTTCAAGCTATCATATTGTCCTACTACTACTACTATCTAGAACTACGTTATTTTCTGGGCAGTGTTCTTTTATATTGCTGCAGTCCCTCCTTTGGGTATTTTTCAAGCAAACTAGGTGTGGGAGATCTGTTTAACCCAACTAGAAGGTTTTATTTCTAATATCCTCTTGGATTTAGGACTTAGATACTCATATATAAGGGATACAAGTGTTGGTTTCAAATCCTGTAGCATCCATTCCTGGAAAATGCGTTTTCTAGTCATGCCTTGCTAGCAGATCCCATTTTGGGATATTACAATGGTATCAGAGCAGCTTTCTTGGCACAGCCTATGCTCTTCCCTTTTGAAGAGCCAATATGTCTTTTCATGGGAGGAAAATACTTATGAAGAAATGTGTTTACACTGTGTTCTCACTCAGATTTTCCTTGAAGTTGTGGAAAAGGAAAGTAAATCCGAGGTAACCACAAACCAACCTTCAGATACAAAATCTAGCCAATCTGTATCCAGAGAGGGCTCTCTCTTTACGATTTAGCTTTGTTTTTAGAAAATATTAGGCTAGTTATAAGTCCAAGAGTTTGTTTGAATTTGAATGGTGGAATCCGCCAACTAAGGGCACGATTGAGTATTTCAGGCCATTGGGCTATGGAGTCGAAAGGATGGCTATACTGGATTAAGATTCTACACACAAGATGGCTTTGCAGGGCAAGATAGCCAAACAGAGAACAATTTTAGATATTAAAGTGAATGGGATGGATTTTGAAGGGATGAAAGACAATTAAGAATCTTTCAACATGTTCAAAGAAAGAAAGTGAATGATTACAAATAAAGAGCAGTTAAGAATTCTTTACTATAGTAATCAAAATGTTTAAACCAACGAAACAAGAGCATTTAAGAATTCATTGTTTATAACTAGTTTAGAAGAAAACATTTAGAATAATCACAATTGAAATCAGAGTACACTTAAGCAATTTCTGATTTATTCTTTTTTTTCAATTACTCAGAAATGGAACACAGTGATATTATAAACAGATATAAAACTTAAAACATAGGATAGAAAAGACTTATTGAACTGTAGTCTGACACATAATTCCTGCAAAAAGTCTTGAGCTTCAATTCATCATCCAAAAAGCCACAAAGAAATTTCTCCAAAAGAACTTTATTCCAAAAATTTCAATGTTACAGCAAAGTAGAAGAATCCACCCAAAATACTTCCAAGAGTGAAGTATTTATACAACTTCTAAACTAAAATATCTTGAAAAAATATCAAGATTAGTTCACAAATCTCTCCAACTATTTTACATAAATAGAACTTAAGTAAAGGACACTCAAACTAATTCATCTATTTGGCACTATTTTGTATGGATAGGTGATGATAAAGAGGAGAATTCGAATTTGATCCAACTCTTAGTTGATGATGAGGCATCCAAGTCACTAACTGCTTCCTTTCTTTGTGCATTCTGCCCCAACAATTCTGCAAACTTAGGGTCTAATGATATCTCTTTATTTCTCAATCCGTAATATTTATGTAAAAAGTGAAAGAGGTTATTGTGTAGTAATATCTTGGTGAGATAAACCTCTTTCATTTTCCTAAAATTTCGCTCCAGCTATGCACAATAGGCTCTGTAAACATATGTTTAAAACATAGTTTTATAGAGTCTGAAAAAATAGCCTGTAAAGATGTGCATGTATCTCTCATTCTGAAATCATTGTGCAAAAAGTGAGATAGGTTTATGTAGATGGGTCTCTTAGGAACAAAAGCATCCTTCATTTTTGTATGATTTATTTTGGATTGGCCACAATATTCTCTGCAATATGATAACTTAACAAGAAGTTTCTACAAAAAATACTTTCCAACATTGTTTAATATTTCCAAAACCATAATAGCTGTTAGAAAAGTGAGAGAGGTTTTTGTAGATAGTCCTCTTAAGAACATAAGACTCCTTCAATTTTGAAAAATTCATCTTGGATTGATCCCAATAGTTTCTGCAAAAAAATGACTTAAATGTGAAATTTCTGCAAAAATGTTCCTTCTTGTTATGTTTTTCCATCTTTTTACTTTTTTGCTCTTTTAACTGTTTTACTTTCACTTTAGACAAAATTCACTATTGGTGAAAGTATTCTCATCTCTTTTTACTATTTTACTGCCTTTTGTATTTACTTTTACTGTTTACCTTTGACTGCTCTGTAACTTCATTTTAACTTTCACTCTAACTTTTACCTGATACACTTTAACCACTGATACTCTTTAACTGTTATGCTGTGTCCCTTTACCTTCAATGTGTAGTTTAGGTTTTTACTGTCTGTTTCAACAGTAAATCGTTTCATATCCTGTTTCATTTGCTTGTCTTTCAACTATATGTTTTATCTTCCATCTTTGTTTGAATAGATTTGATAACACTCTTGGAGTAAACAAGTCTTATGACTAGTATTAAGACTGTTTATCCAAGGATGTGGCCTTCTAGTGACCTGTAAAACAAAATTAAGAAAGCATTGGTTTGCAGGGGAGGTTGAAAAGGTTTCATTTGATTTTGAGAGGTCTGTGGAGTGAATCTAAAATGATTTTTGGGAGGTAAACCATGCTCGAATTGGTTAACAAAGGTTTCAGCAGTTGGTTTTTGAATTTCTTTGCACGGGAGACTAGTTCGTGTACGAGATAATGAAAATGACGCGGGCAGACTTGTTTCATTAAAAAATTCAAAAGGTTGGCAGGTTTTTAATGATGACATCAGCGGGTATGATGGATGCGTCACAGAGGATAGGCGGTAAGCGGTTTTTTCCGCACCGCTTTTGAGGGAGGTGGTATTGAGCGGGTGGGCAGCGATTCCACAGAATGAATGACACGTGGCCATGGTACTGTTTGAAAACCATCGGGATTTCGCACATTAATGTTCGGATCGGGGATGGCCAGCAGAATTATCAACAGCCGTTGATCTTGGAGCAGCTGATCAAACGGTGGTCGGGGAGTGAAGTCGACGGGGAGTTAAGAAGAGGGCCCGACATAATTTATGTTTGATTAATTGCATCGGGAATGGTTTAATTAGCAGATTTAGGTTATTAATTAATCGTGCGGATTAATTAACCCCTGGTACAATGGATTGTTGGGAATTGTTTATTTTTATTTTTAAACACATATGTAATATGTTTAAACGTTTTTTTTCATATATTTTTATTATATGGAAATTAAATCAATGCGACTTATTTACCATAGGGGGCGGGAATAATATTTAAAGTTATATTATAGCCAAAAGGGGGTATAATGTGGGATTTTGATTTCGAATAAGTGGGACTACAATACTTTTGGCTACAATAGTTATAATACGTGGGTTTTGGGAATATTATTATAAAAGGATTTATATATAATAGGAAAAGGTCATTTCTATAAGGAGTTAATAAATAAAATCAAATGTTAATATGACAAGGGGATAAGGAAAACTCAAAATACTTTAATATAGCCAAGAAGTGAATATTTTTAAAGCAAATTGCATTATGATAACTTCATCACTTAAACTTAGAATAAAAAGTAGTTTTGAAGGATTATTTATGAAATATCTCATGATTTTCCTAAGTAAAATGGGATTTTACTTAGGAAAAGATTTAGAAGTGAATGAATGTAATGATGGATAACTTCAATTACCAAGGTCTTTTCAATTTTTAGGTCGAGGGTCTGGTCCCTCCAAAAGTCAAGGAAATGCCTTGAGCCCCTTTAATCTTCAAATTCTTTAGCACTTAAGGGGAAATTAGTAAAATATTTGGGGAAAATGAGATGGGAAATTAATAATTTAACCCTTGCTTTGCTCTGAAATTCTGCCAATGTAGTATTCTACCTTTGCACTTATGATGAAAGTAAATATTTAACACATTTAGCACCATCATTCATCATATGACAATTTGCAACATCATCTACCTACCCTATCTACTTTACTCTACCATTTTCTCTTCTTTATTAGGGTGCACTTAGATTGGCAAACCCTTATCAATCTTCTTTTTCTTTTACATGGCAAACCTATCTAAGTCTACACTTATTACATCCAAGGGCTCAGATTAAACTGTTGAGCACCTTTTATTAACTCTACCTATCTACTTATCTGCCAAGATTAAACTGTTTGGCCAGATATTTATTCTCTACTCTACAACATGAAATTGAAAAATGAATGAGTCAAGTTTAAACAGTTTGACTCTTCATAAATTGTGGCAAAGTTTGACAAGCTGCACACAATTACTTATTACTTGAAAATGAAATAGTAGTGGCATTTAGACTTGCACACTTTCCTTGGCCTTTTATTTTTGGTGGGGTTCATTTTCTTTTACTTTTTTGGCCATTTTTATTCTTTTCACCCTTTAATTTTTCTTTTAGGGTATACCCTCTTTACATTTTTAAAATTTTTTGATTTTTTGAAAATATGGAAACCTTTGCAACAAGAAAAGGTATGAACATATTACATAGTCCATCAAGTCAATCATGAAATATGACACCTATTGGTATAGGAGTCTAACACACTGAAGACACAAAAGTAAAGGGTCTAAAACCTTTATCCGAAAGCTTGCAGAGAGAAGAGTTCTCAAAAACTCTTTCTCAAGCTATGCATGAACTAAAGGGAGAAATCCAGG